>OX326971.1:51354-656354 GCA_946800305.1 Medicago arabica | reverse complement strand
AGATTTTAAGGTTAGGGAGTTTAGAAATTATACATTTTTAACGACAATTTAGACTTTATTTGAACAATGATGCATTGTGGCTAATGGTTTTGCGTTTAATCTTGTAGGTTAATTGGGATGAATTTCAAGTCTCGCAAATTCCAAGACGAGTCAACCCGTGGTGGGTTGAGCTTATTTCTCACAAACCTGCACCGACGCCATTTCCCCAAACAAAAAAATTTAGAACTACTCAAAGTTCTGCCCAACTAAGTGATAAAAAGGAAACATTATTGAATGATGATGCTTTTCCTGCTGATGTACTGCGAGTGAGGCATGATCTTGTTTCCATATCAGGTCCTTCAAATATTTTGAATGAGATCACTTCAACGGAAGGGTTAAGTAATGTGTCAAAAGAATTAAACATCAGTCCTATACATGAAAACTTACCACCTCATAGCCATATTATTTTGAACTCCTCTGAAATCAAGTTTCCTGCGACTCACAATTGCAACACCAAAAATGACAGTGATGGTTCAATTATGTTATTTGGTAAGATCATACAGCCTAATGTAAGCAGTTTTCACAATTCTCATATCAAGGGAGATGATATCTATAAGAGCTGCGGTGAAATCCATTAACAAAAATTTTGGTGTAAAGAACTAGTTGATAGGGGCGGGGCCAAGCACAAGGTTGTAGGGCTCATGCCTACCCAAAAGGTTGAGATTTTTTTTTAATAGTGTATATTGAATATTGATGTTTGATTAGGACCACATTATATTCATACTCAACATATAGAAACTTTTTTGAGAGATCAATATATAGAAACTTGTTATTATTAGTAATCCAAATTTTGAAGGGATTCCACTCCATTTTTTAATGTTATGAATATTATCAAGAATGAGTTGCGAAATCGCATTCAAGATCAATAGTTAAATGATTGTTGATTTACTTGTATAGAGAAATGTTTTTTTTAGATTGAAAATGAAAAAAATATTCAATATTGCTAAAATATGGCAAATCGTAAAGATCAATTTGTGATGTATATTTATGCTTTCAAATTAATATATAATATGTGTGGGATACCTCCCTATTCAAAAATTTTGCCTCCCCCACTAGCTGAGGCATAGTATGTGAAAATAGTTTTGCAAATAAGTAGTTGTATTGGTATGCTAATTAAATTGAGTTTTTTTTACTTGACCAAATTTTTTTTGAATTTTTTTACTATTAAATGATAGAATAATTTCCTAAATTGAGTTTTTTTGGTCTATTTACCCTAAATTGAACTCTCTCAAATCTTAACTTGGCAAACTTCATTCCTGGTAAACCGTTACGAAATAGAAGTCAATTGATTGATGACATAAATATTTTCTTACCACTAAGTGTGTGATAATTATTTGTGATTCTTTAATTTTATAGACTTTTTTTTTTGTTACAAGCTAATCAAAACAATAAAGAAGATGAAAAAGGAAAACAGGAAAAACTAAGAACTATTCTTTAGAGAGAAAAAAGTTTTAAATGCGTTGATCTTGGGTAAACTCATAATGTCATCAGGAGGAGATCAAGAATGGATGAGGAGATCGAAATTCGATAAAGCATCAAGTTTTGCCATAAAATCTACACACTGATTCCCTTCATGAAGAGTGTGGTAAATAATGATATTACTTTGCTCGATCAACTTCTTTATGTCTTGAATCATAACAACATGGATATGGTACTTCATGGGGACCTTTAATGAGATTTATACTATCTAAGGTGTTAGAATAAAAAAACTAGCTCATCAATATCCATTATTTTAGCTAACAAAAGGCCCTGATAGATATAAAGTAATTCAGCTTGAAGAATATCAGAAGAATTGTAGATATAATCCAAAAAATTGATAAGTAAAAACCAACATTATTTCTTAAGACACCACCGAATCCAACTCTAATAGGTGAGCTTAAGGAGCTTCCATCAACATTGAGGATAACGAAGAGTGATTACTATTATTCCACTTTATGAGCCTATCTGCCAACGTGCCATATGAGGTTTGAATGAAGCAAACTTTGAAAGTTTCAACCATATTCTGGATGTTGAATGAGAGCTTATTTATGGACTAAATTTTGTTACTGAAGCACATGTTGTTTCAATGGCGCTAGGCTTACCGAAGAACAACCTTGAAAAGAATGAAATTGGGACCCAAAACACCATTCTTAAGTCAGTCATGATCAACCATGGTAGAGAAAAAGTTTGGGTAATTGAAACCTGAGTAATACCAAATGCTTTTCGAGTATTGACATCAGGTATACAATGAAGGAAAGTCTCTCCATGGAGATTACACCGAGAACAGGATGCAGCTGGAGCAATGTTTCTACGATTAAGTAAGGAGAGTGTGGGCACCGAATTGTGGCAAGCTAACCAAATTAAAAATTTGACTTTTTTTTTCTTTTCGGGAGCTTTAATTTCCATATTCGAGACCAAGAGAGGGTGTAGGCATCGAATTGTGGCAAGCTAACCAAATTAATAACAATTTTTGCTATAAGTGGATTATCTTTTACAAGTCAATGTATCTAACAAATTCATTATTCATACTTTAATTGTAGCACTTTATAGGAAAAACATGATAAGGATTTCATTTTATTTAGATCATGATGTTTGATGCTTCATATTTAATCCAAGCTCTTGAGCATTATGAAATGTTCATTTTTCTGCCTCATATGATTTTAGGACTTAAAAAATAGGTTTTTAAGCCATTTCACTATAAGAAAAATGCAATTTAGCTTCAATAATTTTAGCATCCAACCATTTTCGATGCTAATAGCGTCTGTTTAGCGTCCATAAATTCTGATGCAAATGCATTTTATTCAATTCATTGCTTATCACTTTAATTGTTTATTTAGCGTCCATATATTATGAAGCTAATTGTTTTAATTTTTAACTAGCATATGCTATTTCTGAAGCTAAAAAGTTTTATCCTTTTTTTCCACTTTTATTTTAAGATAAGAATCCCCTCACCTTGAATGTAGTGTCACTCCAATGGGTAGATCTTTTGAGGTGATAAGTAACAACTATTAAGTGATGGTTTTTAGTAAAAATTTTATCGTTAATCTCATCAGTAGTATATATGCAGCCGGGGGAAACAAATATAATATATTTTTTTAATAATGATACTTTTTTAGTCAATTAAAAATATAACTGATGACATAGAGTTAGCATCCACGACCCGACCCATGAATACTAGTTAGTGTCTATATAGAGTTAGCATCCGTTATAAGTTAACTTGTTGGGTTTACCAAACAGACCCTTAAGGTTTTTAGAGTTGGTGTATCTTTATTTAGATTGATGGAATATGATGAAATGGAATGGTATATAGTTATGTTCCGTTATTTGGATTTGCAAATAATGAATCGAATGGTATTGAATACATGGAATCTATTCCATCTCATACTACTATATATCATTCTATTTTCCATTCCACCAAATTTGGGGTGTATGCAATGAGATGGAGTATTTTAATTAAAAAATTACTATCTTATCCCTATTTTATTTTTCCTCTATGAAAGAATTGGTTCTCCTCTTCTATGTTTCATTCCTTGTATTCTTCTCATTGCTTTTCGTGTTCACACAGATGCCTTGTTCTAGTTTTGTACTTTTACTCTCTTAGATTATCTTCCTGTATGCATTCTCTTTTCTTATGTGTTTAAAAAAATATGTTGATAAAGTTGAAAGTATAGATCATGACCTCGTGGGAAAACCTCTCCATAACGTCAACATCTAAAATGTGAATTTTCAATAAAGTTAATTTATATTTCAATTAAAAATAGAAAAAATTTCCTACATATCAAACCAATGTTTTTTCTTTTTCTTTTTGTAACAAAAACAAATGTTTTTTTTTTCCTTTTCGATAGATACATACCAAACAAGTTAAATTCTATATCGAGAAATTAGTTTAATTCAAAAGACATTGATAAGTGTAGAAATCAAAGACAAGAAAGACAGTTCTAAGATTTAATTATTTTAATAAAATGCAATAAGTTTTATTCTACGTAACAATCATATAAGGGTAATGATGGAATAATAATGTCATAATTTGTTCCTTTCCGTTCAATTTCCAAATAATGGAATAGAAAATTTGTTCAATTCCATAAAAAAACACCCCAACAGTGGAATGAAATATTAATCATTTCCACTTCCTCCCGCCCCACTTCACTCCATTAAAATGCTGAAATATTAATAAAATGTTAAGCCTAAAGAAATGTTGATTTACGTGATATACTAGTTTCATTGCAAGAAGCTTCCCAAAACCCTATCATACTATCTCCAACCAACGCCATGGCATCATCGCAAATTCTCATCCGCCATGGCCTGAGATCACTATCGGGCCTCCACCACTCCTTCCCAGCTACTGCTACTTGGCTTTCGGTCCCAATCACCGGTTCCATTTCATTACCACTTTCACTTTCGAAATCGTCCAATGTTCTCGACGGCTTTCAATCCCGTTCATTCAGATCAACCTCGATTTCTCTCTTGTCTTCTCGCTACAAAGAGACATCGCAAATCCTTTCCGATGATGATGAGAATATTGATTTCAATCACTGGTTCATCGTTTTTTTTTTTTTTTTTTCCCGAAGATAACAACCAGGTTGTGGTCTTTTTGAGAACATAGAAAATAGAAAATGAGTTTTTATGAAGAAACTTATTACAAACGGACCCTTTGATTTCATTGACCTATTTTAGTTGAGACAATAGAAAATGAGTTTGGATTGTTGTGCTTTTCAACAGGTATGCCTGGAGTTATCCATGTGTTCCCTAATTATAAACACTGACCTTGTGAACAAGCAGTATGGAGGTAGGAATTTTATTTGTTTATGTATTTATCTAAACTCGTTTAATGGTTAGTTGATTGAAATTGAAGCTATTCATTGCTAGTTTAAAAATGTAAGCTATTTTATTTATGATTTCTTAAATGCTAGGCTACAAATTTGATCTTGAGAAGTTATTTGAGAACAACTTTTGGTGTGTGATACAGGATATGATGATGATGTTGATGATGATGATGAAGGCTGCGATCACAATCATTGGCTCATCCTTATTGATTTTCCCGAAGATAAGGAACCTACTGCTGAAGAAATGATTCGTTCGCATGAAGAAACTTGCGCTAAGGGTCTCAAAATCAGGTTGTGGTTTTTTATTATTTTCAATACAAAATTTAATTTAGAAAGTTTAAGATTATGGAAAAATTGTTTAATTTTGTATATGTGAATTTTTAGTGTGGAAGAGGCGAAGAAGAAGATTTATGCTTGCTGGACAACCACTTACACTGGATTTCAAGCTGTTATGACTGAAGAAGAGTCCAAGAAATTTGAAGGTATTTGTTTTTTATTCCTACTTAGATTAGATTTCATTGACATATTTTAGTTGAGACAATAGAAAATGATTTTGGACTGTTGTGCTTTTCAACAGGTATACCCGGAGTTATCTGTGTGTTGCGGGATTATAACAAACAGAGCTATGATCAAGCTTCACTGGATAAGGATTGATGAAAAAAAAAGATAAGGATTTCATTTTATCTAGTCTAGTTTATGATCTTCAATGCTTCATAATATTTAATCCAAACTCTTGAGCATTTTGAAATGAAATGATTAATAAACAAGAGCATACTTAAATCACTCAAGCATGACATAGTTTCATCTTAGATTCACGTTGGTTCCAATCTATCTTCCTATCCTAAACAATTATTCTATTTCTCTCACTCCATGAAGTCTAAAATGTCACGTAACATAAATTTATCCAATGTTTCCTTTGGAATCCAACTCCAATCCCATCTTTCCTGCACTCAAAGTCTCAAACCGGCCAGCTCCGGTAAAAAAACATGTCTACTTCCAGTTAAGTTTTTGTAGGATGGGATCCCTTGCCTTCCAAACTTGAGAACAATTGCAATATAATACCCTCAACTTTGGAAGGAAAAATGAGATTCAAAATTTATAAATGTCCACAAAGCACAATATAGTTGAGGACTTCCTCTGTTGAATAGAGGAGCCAAAAGAATCTTATTTCAAGCCAACGGCAACCATAATGCTAAAGAAAAGTAAATATCAGTGCCAGTAAACAAAACTACTTTGAATGTAGACTACATGGAATTGGAAGGCTTCTCATAAGACGTGGAACCCTTTTCAACCAGATTTTTCAGCTACAACCATCTCACATAGTCTTGCTTGAAGTGCCCGTAGTCCCATTCCCATATAATCTTTCTTAAAAGGATTAGTTAAGTATTTCCTTTGCCATGATTCAAACCCTGAACTTTAACTCGTTGATTCCTTTAATCCCTTAACTCAATCAAGTGAGTTAGTCATCCCCCGTCTATGATGCCACTCTGTTGTCTAATTAATCCAATAGTAGTGATATTTGAACATTGTATAGAAGCACTAGAAAAGTACACTTAAAACAAATGTTAGTTTGATTTTGTCAAGAAATATAATGACTTTCTGCTGCACCAAAACTTGACTTCCAACATATCTAGTTACTGTTTCATGTTAAAATAGTATATGTGCTAAAATAAAAGAATACAAAGATGATAGTTATCTGGAAATCGTATAAAATGACCGAAGAAAATGAGAAACTTGAATAAAATTAAAACAAAAGAATTGATTGCCAGTTCTTCTGGCTTGTTTCCATGTGTCATGTTTTTTTAACCCTAACCCATTCTATTATCAAAATAAAATTGAAATGACCAGTTCTTCTTATTACTCCTCAAAACTAGATAGGAGAACTTGGAGTCTGTGTTCTTCTGTTTTTTTTCTTTTCACGTGTCATGTTTTTTGAACTCTAACCAATTCTATTATCAGCGAAAAAATCCAAAACAAATAATAAGTTCAAGTCTTTCATTTAGCATACCCGTCAATCTCTCACAGCTTTTGCACCTAATATGTACCTTATCAGGTGTGTTCACCAAGAACACAAGGTGTACCGACATCCTAGCATTAATTACGATATGATTTGTTTACGTTCTTGGTGAACACTTGAATTGCTCCTTTCCATCTCATACAATTCTCATTTACAAGTTTTTGTCAAGAATATTGTGGCTAAAAGTTAGCCAAATATAGTTTATGAATGATTGTCTCAAAGGAACTTATATTATTGTCATGTAAAGAGATGGAATAACCTTGTTCTATTTTTGAGCCATCAATGTGGTTTCAGAAATAGAAAGGATTCCTAAAAGTAAATATGAAACTTTAACAAGTCTAGAAAGTAACATTGGGCAAAAGCAATGGAGGATCTGATATATGTTTTGAACTAAGAATATCGATTGGAAAATCATTTCTTCTTCCCTTCTGAGTAATATAATCAAAACCAACACTACCTTTGGTGCCAGATTCTGATGTGCCTTCACTCTTGCTGATCCATCAAATATGGATGGAAGTTCCCTAATCAGAAGTTTAGATCCTTCTGTGTCAAATAAAGATATGAACTGATTCAGTAGCAATGGTAGGTACATGATCAGAATAATATGCAGCAGTACTCAATGAATAAAATTAATACAAACAAAGCAGCACAACCCTCAATATAATATGCAACAGTACTTGTAATTGTTCATTGAAACCACCAGTTGAAACATTCCATTTTCAAAATTGCTTTTTTCTTTTTCGTAAGCGAAAATTCATTAATAAAAATACTGATGATAGCACAAGTAGAGTGCCAAAACCAAGAAAAGGCCGTGTGCCTCCAGACCTTTTATTTTGTAGCTAACAGAGACAAGCGAAAACTATACCTTTACCTGGTCATCAACTTGAATTGTTTCGGTAGCAATGATAGGTCCAGCATCAAGTGCATGAATAGTGAATGCTAACTATACTCCGGTCTCTTTAACACCATCCTAGTATACAGATGAATATAACCCTCCTTAAAAAAGATGAATATATTAATCCAAAATAAGCTAGTTAAACAAAAGGTATAAAAGCTTTCAGAATTCAGAAATAAAGAGATGAGATGAGGTTGACCTGCAATGCTCTTTGAACAGGAGCAGCAGCACGATACAGTGGCAAAAGGCTAGGGTGAACGTTGACCGTCCCTGAGATAATTTCAAGTAAATTTTAGCATTTGATTCATTTGATTTATTTATCTATAACAATATACAAAGGGCATACATAATTTCACAAAAAAAAAAAAAAAGCATACATAATTTGCACGCATTAACATTAGCGCGATAAAAAGAGCATGCATACAGGAATGCTAGTGCTGATAATAATAAGAATGAATGGATGACTTACCAAAAGGAGGAATATCAAGAAACTTGGTGGGTAATATATTGCCATAAGCAGCCGTAATGCATAGCTGGGGTTGCAAAGCTTTTAAATCTGGAAAGAAAGTATCCTGCAAACAAGGAATGAAGAGAGTGACTAATTGGGTTGAATTTTCTTCCACTAAAGAAAACTATTCCTCAGGCTAGTAAAAAACCAAGAGGGAAATGTAAATGAGAGATAAAGAAAACTATTCCTCATGCTAGTAAGCAAATGTTGAGGATTGACTCAAAAATGTGAAGCTGAGGAAGTGCCAAAATGTGACATGATTTGAGCATCGTGACACGATTTGGCCAGGCAGTGAGCATGGTTTTTGAGATGAGAAATCGTGACACGATTCAACAACTTCCTCAGCAAGTTTACCAGAAAGGGACTGGTCACAACGGTTGGATAAGCAGAATCGTGACACGATTTGGGACGTTTGTGACTAGTATATAAGTGTTTTCTGCAGTTTTTTGAAGGTTGAGCTTGGTGAATCTCATGGAAACCAAAGGAGGGAACATTTAGGGTTTTAGATACTAAATGTTGAGTGTCTTTGGGTGAGGTTCAAATCTTCAATATGTGAATCTTGGAGAACCAAAAGAGGGGGCTCTTGGAATTAGAGTTGGTGCCCTTTTGGGAAGATTCATGGGTTGGGAAACACATGAGTGGAGAGTCTCTTGTAAACACCTTGAGAGAGTGAAAAATCATGAGTGTCTTGTTCATTGATGAGATTGGGAAAATGGGTAGAAATTAGGGTTGTTCTTTGTGAGCTTGTTTAAGCTAATTTCTTGTAACTCATTTTGTATCTCTTTGTAAGAACTCATTGATAGTGGATTGGAGAGTTAAATCTCTCCCCCAGAGTAGATCATCTTGGATCAAACTGGGTCAACAATCTCGTGTGTGTTTGTTGTTGTTTTTTCTTCTTCTCTCTTAAGCTTGTTTATTCTTTGGTTGATTGTGGATTTTGTTATGCACCTAATTTCTATATTACATCTAGGATGTTGTTGTTGCTTGTGGTAATTTACATTTGGTTATTGGTTGTCATTGACACTTGCTCCACGAATCTAAATTTCATTAGTGTGAAGTTCACGATTTGAGACCCCTAAACTCACAACAGCAAATGAAAACATTGAAAGAGAAAATTTGATTTTTTATTGATACTGTAAAAATATATAGAATGGAACATTTTTTATTAGAATTACAAAAATGAGGACAATGGTACGATTCTCATATGCACATTTAGACTTAAGTAGAAATTCAATTATACTGTTTATTTAATGTCAAACTGGCAATCAAGCAAAAGAAAAGTAGAGAAATTGTCAGTTATACACCATTGAATTAATAAAATGAAGTCAAGATAAAAATGGTAACGCTTTGTTCTAAATGGTATCTGTAAAGGGGCTTAAGCCTGTTGGTCATCATGCGTCGACAACTATTAAGGTCTTTTAACTGAATAGCCTTTAGCTGGATCATATTTTCAAATTGAAGTATCTGCATTAGTATCCTACAAAGAACAACGCTCCCACTTCTGCTCCTCTGCCTAAGTAAATGAGTTTGAATATGTTGGTGGTGCAGAGCAGGTTCGTCCATTTTACAATCCCTATAATTAGGTGTTCTCTCTCTCTCTCTCTCAAATAAAAAGTACTAAATCTCAAAAAAATAATTAAGTGTTAAATATGCAATTTAGCGTATAATAAAATAGAATAAAAAGATTGACCTTTTTTGACTTAGACGTAGCTGCTGTAAGGTTAGCATTATACTTGGTGGTTTTGGTGTAACCTATAAAATTTCATTTGATATTCATATTGAGGTTCCGAAAGGGTTTCTAAGTGGTGAAAGTTTCTTGTTTGGTTTGGAGATTTTGTTTTGGATAGTTGCTTGCTATTCAAGACTAAGTGCGTTGATTTGGATGCATATGTGATGTTAGCATTGTTTGTAGTTTTTGTGTAATCTTCAAGATCTCAATAGATATTTGATGATATTTTAGATTTTTAATAAGCCTGTAAATTGCAATGCTTCCTGCTAGTGGGGTTTTTGGGGTGCATGATGTGAATGTTGGTTGTTGTAATTGCTGTTTTCAGTTCGTATCCATTCTAATTCTTCACTGTGTAATAGAAGAAAAATATGGTAGGTTGATGGTTATAGTTGAATTCATCCAAGGCTATATGTTAACCGAAATTGCTTTATTAGAAATAGGTTGACTTTGTCACTTGTGCTGTGAAGTACAGTTTCGTTGAAACTTCGTGAAATCTGAATGATTTGTCTAAAGTTAGATGTGTTTCGGTGTCACATTACTACATAAATAATGACAATATCATAACTAACACTTTATCTCAACAAGAAAAAATGCTTGTATTAATGACGAAATGTTGGAATTTTTTGTGGGGACTTGTGATCGTAGTGATAATATCCCAACATTTTTTGTGAATCTGAATGTGAATGTTTTTCAAAACTGGGACTAGTTTAGAAGTTAAGTTAAATGTGATTTTAAGTGATTTGGTTTATTTCTAAATAATAGAACTATTCAAATGGTTTAGTGTTTGAACCTTATTGCAAGAAAGTCGAAGAAGTTGTTTCTCAATCTTGCCACGATAGCAATCTATTCACTCTGTCATGAATCAATCGTTTTAAACGCTTAGTTTTTAGGTGAAAGACATGATTGTTTTTATATCTAACACGTTGCTTCATGTTTGATTGCTTATTTGCAGAATGTAAATTTTCAAAACAATTATAGAGGTGGTTGGAATGATATATGCCATTCAATGATTTCTGTCAGGGACAATTTAACTACAATTACCAACAAAGGCCGACACGATATGCTGATAACATGCAGTTACCACATCAAACGCTGACACCCTTTGCTGATAACAGGCACTTACCACACCAAGCGCAGGCACCCTATGCTTATAACATGCATTTACCACATCAAATGTTGGCACCCTATGCTGATAATAGACACTTTCCACATCAAACGAAGCCACCCTTTGCTGATTACTGGCATTTACCACATCAAATGCTGACACAATATGCTGATAACAGGCACTTATCACACCCAACGCCGGAACACTATGCTGCTAAAATGTGCTTACCACATCAAATGACAAAAGACTTCGCTAGTAAAAGGCACTTACCACATCGAAAGCCGGAAGACTATGTTTGATAATAAGCACGATCATGTTTGTTCTATTACCAACAACCAAACTGTAGATGTGAATTCTGATTCTGCAGCGGTAGGAATAGTCATAGAACCACCGGCATCTGCACCACGTCAAGTTTTGAAACCCCAACTGAACATGGTTTGCATACTGAAATTGAACCTCAAGTATCAGAAGCTGTAGCATATTATGAGAGCAAACATCCTACCAAGGAAATGAATATTGAACTTCTACCATCAGTCTCAATGGAGATTTATGTCGCTTCAGAGGCCAGTGCTGAAAACCAGAACTGAAGACGGGAGCTCTCAAGGTGATGTGGAGATTAATTCTGTTGAAGTTTTACTTACCGCGCTTCTGTTGAAGTTTTTGGTAGAAGTTGGTGCTTTTAATTCTCCTTCAAATTTTTGTAGTTACATTGGTCATTAATTGAATTTCTGAATTTCTTTAAATTCCATGGTCCCTTTTACTCATCTCTTACATTGGTGTGTTTTCATTGTTGATCTCATACCTACTAAAACGATGAATATATTAGTGCTTGATGGACAATATGATGCATACTTTTGGATGCTTTGTCCTGAAAAATATTTCAAGGTGAAGGGTGCCATAGAGAAGAAGAAAATGGTGCTTGTTGAAAAGGCAGCGAGGGGTTGCGCTATCAAATGGTGGGTATGGTGGTGTCCTCGTCGTTTGGGACACATTCACAATCGTGTTTTTATGGCATTTTAAGCCTGAACATCGTAACATTCAACCAATATTTGATGAGGAAGAGGAACCATTGATAGCGCTTAATGACAGTTCACAAGAATCTTTACTTATATATATATATATATATATATATATATATATATATATATATATATATAGACACACACACACATATATATGGGGCTGCTAACTTACTCCCACCTAAAAACATGAAGGAGTAAGTTAGCAAGTCTACTCCACTTACTATTTACCAAAAAGTCTACTTACTACTATTCAAACTATCTCTATATGTAAGGGTAATTAGTAACTTTCTTTTAATTAATTAAAATTAGAACAAAATATCTTTCATCGTAAAACAAAAAACAGAGCGCGCACTATTGTTGTCGTCGTGCTTAACTCATGTGCATAATGAATCTCCTGTCAAAAACTCCACTAATCATCGCCAAAAACAAACGGTCAAGCAGTTGATGAAGGACAAAAATCGTATATGGATAAAAGGTAAAATAAAAAAAGGGATTTGGGGAAAGAAATGGTAAAGAAGGTCTCGCAATCACTTCTAATCCAACAAGAATTGCTAAGCCAAGAAGAATCGCCACAATGGTAAGGAAGCCATTGATAAGATTCGATAAACAATGTTGCGATCCATTGGACATAGATCCAATTGTTCATTTTTTTTTATTCCTTCCATTTTTTTTTACCGTTCCGGGTGGTATCAAGAGAGAACTGTGTCGTGATATCTTATCCCTCTCTCCGGGAAAATGGATATTTCCAGAAAATATTTTTAATTCGATTTTTTTTTTCTTTTCTAATTGGACCAACCCGCCTACTCGACTTCTTAGTTCTAATCCAAAAACTCAAAGACAAAGGTATTATTTTTTTTCAAAATTCTATTTACCTTAATATTTAATTTCGCCCCCTATATATAGGAAATAGGCTACAATGCTAAAAAGATTACAATATTAGCATGACTAATGAAATAACTCCTATGTGGCTAATTATTACAAAGAAAAGGTTACAAATTAATGGCTCTTTGAAATGGGTGGTTAAATGAATGCATAAGGATGTTACACATTCCCTTTCAGCTCACTAATCATCTTCCTCTCAGCATTGAAGTGTTATTACAACCTCCACCGTGCTTGTTTAATGTGTCATTCCTTCTCTTATATAGCCCATTCATCAAAACTCGTGTCATCAACTTTATGCGCATTCACCGAAAAATATGCCGAATCTGATCTTCGGTCTAACGTAAGAAATGTAGGATATATTATAAGCTTTCCAACGCATTAAAGATCACCTGAAACGTACATCCAGAACTCCATATATGACAAAACCAAGACACCGATGTAATCACCTACGAAAATAACACTTGTAACCAAAACTAATTTGGTTCATTTTATTCCATTATCAAATTAACTCATGTAGAAGGTGATAATATTATGTTATCATCATGCTCCCCCTCTTCAAGAGAATTCGACCTCGAATTTATAGCTTGAATACCTCCAGGGTCAAAAATAAACTTATAGAATTCATCACATGCAATTTCCACTTTAGAGAATTCCACTTTAGAAAACTCTTCGTTTTGACCGAAAGAATATGGTTTCTTTTCATCCACTTTTGATTCATGGACATAATCATCGTTCCAAATCTCATAATTTCCTTCCACTTGTTGAGAAAAAATTAATTCATTGACTTTGTTTTCTTCATGACATAAAGAAATGTTAGACAACCGAATAATATTAGAAGATGAATCCCAACATTTGAAAACACAAACCAACTTAGAAGAAGGTACTAGTGTAGTAGGCCAACAATTCAAACTATTTTTTTCTTGCTTTTCATTCTCACTCTCCTATTTCTCTTCTTTTCCCTCGATTTCTACGACACGTTTTTCTTCTTCTTTTTCTTTCACTTCTTCATCGCTCTTTTTTTTTTCTCCTTTTCTACTCTCTCTATAATCATTTTGGATTTGAAAGAGATTTTCCTCTAGTATTTTAGAGATATCAGTCATCCCTCTTTCAATCCTTTCCATCATTTCCTTCTTTCTATTTTCTCGTTCCCTTTCTCTTTGCAATATTTTTTCACCTTTAACCTTTTCCACCTTCTTTCTTTGTATTTCTCTAAGATGAAAAGAAGGTGCATAACGCCTCCTCATCACTCTTTTCATTTCCTCCCAAGTTTCAATGGGTGGTTCTCCATACCTCCTTCTTTCTTTGATGATTTGATCCCACCACACTAATGCATAATCTTTAAATTCAAGAGCTGCAACCTGGACTTTTTGAACATTAGAGTAAGTGTTGCATTGAAAAAATTGTTCGATTTTTGTTTCCCACTCTAAATATGCATCCGGATCTCTTTGCCCTCGAAAAAATGGAACTTTGAATTTTTTGTCTCTATATCTTTCCATTTTTTCTAGCAATCAAAGAGAGATTAAATGAAGAAAAGAAATGATAACAATAGAAACAAATTTCAAAACTGAATCAAAAAAAATTTCCCAAACGAAACCGTGCTTTGAATACCACTTGATGCAGGACAAAAATCGTATATGGATAAAAGGTAAAATAAAAAAATGGATTTGGGGAAAGAAATGGTAAAGAAGGCCTCACAATCATTTCTAATCTAAGAAGAATTGCTAAGCCAAGAAGAATCGCCACAATGGTAAGGAAGTCATTGATAAGATTCGATCAACAAGTTCTAATCCAAGAACTCAAAGAGATAGACACTCTCACACATACACAAAGGTATATTTTTTTTATCAAAATTCTACTTACCTTAATATTTAATTTCGCCCCCTATATATAGGAAATAGGCTACAATGCTGAAAAGATTACAATATTAGCATGACTAATGAAATAACTCCTCTGTGGCTAATTATTACAAAGAAAAGGTTACAAATTAATGGCTCTTTGAAATGGGTGGTTAAATGAATGCATGAGGATGTTACACATTCCCTTTCAGCTCACTAATCATCTTCCTGTCAGCATTGAAGTGTTATTACAACCTCCACCATGCTTGTTTAATGTGTCATTTCTTCTCTTATATAGCTCATTCATCAAAACTCATGTCATCAACTTTATGCGCATTTTACACCAAAAATTATGTCGAATCTGATCTTCAGTCTAACATGAGAAATGTAGGATATATTATAAGCTTTCCAACGCATTAAAGATCATTTGAAACGGACATCCAAAACTTCAGATATGACAAAACCTAATATTCCATTATTAAATTAACTCATGTAGAAGGTGAGAATATTAGGTTCTCATCAGCAGTGTTGCAAAAAAGACTTAGTTTTGGTAAATCATATGAAATCGAGATTCCATGCCTATTTTAGACTCATCTATATATATATATATATATATATATATATATATATATATATATATATGGGTTTGCTACAATAGACTCGTCTCATTTTCATGAAGGTCTGTTTTAGCAAGTTGCATCTTTTTCTTTAGACATAAATATCCATATTTTTGTTTTTTTTTTTTTGAGAGAGAGAAAAGGAAGCTACAAAGATGTAATTCAGTTTTAGTCATTAATGTTTTTTGACTGAAATCATTTATGGTTTTTATTTCCTTTTTCCTGTTATTCTCTCTCTTACGGTCTCTCTGTTGCAGATTCCTTTTTCTATTCTTCCTCCAAGTTTCATGAATTGCCATCGCCACCTTCGAAACAAGTTTCCCTAATCACAAAGTTCATGGCAGAAACAAAATTCATTGAAACCCAATTAAATTCATGATAAAAATTTCATAACTTTTAACGGACATTGATCTAATTTTTTGAACCAAATTCTCAAGTAAAAAAATAAGGGAAACAATAAATAAAGAATAAAAAAAAAATCGTGCTTATTTCAATCTGAGTTACAGGATTAACTTTGAGATGATGGAAAAAAGGGAGAAGGCACGCAAGGATTAACTTTTATCAAGGATTAACTTCCATATCATATGTTAATTAACTTTGCCAATATTCAGCACTAATTATTTTCTTTTGGAAGCAAGCACGATAGATAGAACTTAGAAAAGAGGAGGGAGATCTGAAGAGAATGGCAGCAACTAGCAAGCACCTTAGAAACGTGGATA
This sequence comes from Medicago arabica, assembly GCA_946800305.1. NCBI lineage: Eukaryota > Viridiplantae > Streptophyta > Magnoliopsida > Fabales > Fabaceae > Medicago > Medicago arabica. Next base: position 640,184 of record OX326971.1, on the reverse strand, counting down.
ACAAAAAGAGAAGTAAGAAAGAGAAGCGGGAGACATGAACAGACGAGAAAATAAAGGGTTAAATATGTAAATCGTCAATGTAAGTTCGCGTATTTTTTATTTTCGTCCCTGTATCTTTTTTTGTTCTAAAACAACCCCTGTAAGTTACAAACGTTTTGGTTTTGGTCCCTGCCATCATCATCTGTTACAAAAATGTCTATGTGGCAAATAGAGGATGACGTGGCAACATATGACATGGCAGACGACGCTGATGTGTCGTTCCATATGCTGGGTCACAAAGTTAGAGGGACCAAAATCAAAAAACAAAATTCGCAAAGGGACCAAACTCAAAAATTCACACAAACTTCATTTTTATCATCTTTCTTCATTTTCTTCTTCATTCATCTTCATCAGCAATACAAATTCATAAAATACTCAGAAAAAAAAAACACTAAAATTAACAGCAACATATAATATCATCTTCTTCTCATCACTGCACCACTAAAATTAACAACAACACATAAAATTGAATACAACATCTTTAGTAATACGGGTTGCTTGTTCTTGTAGACAATGGCTTAAGGTTAAAATGAAGTTGTTCTTTTTTGCATGAACCATGTTCTAGCACATTGCAAAACACCATAAAGGTTTCTCCTTTCTCGGTTTTCCCATCACCCTCTCAATTTTTTTGTGTTCACTATTATTAAGTGAGGGTCAAAGAAATAGTTATAATTTTTCTTTCTTATTAGGGATAAATTGTGGTATTTCATAGAGAAATTGTTGGTGGATTTTTTAGATTTTGATGACTAAATTTCTGGGTTTATGGTGTAATTGAGAGAGAAAATAAAAAAAAACGTTCACATTCCAACACCTTAAAAAACCTTTTTCTTCTTCTCTTCTCCCGTTCTTCATCTTCTATCAATCTTTCTCTATGCCAACATTCTTTGTTTCTTTCATGTTTTCCTTCTTTTTTTCTGTCCAAAGTCCACACTCCCTCTTCTTCCTTCTTCATTTTTTCTACTCTACGAAAATCCAATTGAAGTTGTTGTAATTTCTGGGTTATGTTGTAGTTGGTTTGCTTTCTGGTTCTATAAATTGTAATGGGTTAAATTGAAAATGGTGGTAGATGCTTCTCAACAATCATCATCGGCAGATTAAATTTTGAACTCAGATGACGTTGATAAAATTTTGAACTTGGTTTCAATTTTGATTTTGGATGGTGAAAATTGCATGCCTTGCTAGGTTAATATTAACCAATTGATGGGTCTTTAAGAGAAGAAGAGATGAAAATTGGGATTTTAAAAACATAATTTGAGTTTTTAATTTTTAATTTTCTGGGTTTTTAATGTTTATGGTGAAGATGATATGAAGATGAAGAAGGGTATGAGGGAAGAAGATGAAGTTTTCTATTAATTTTTAGGTTTGGTCCCTCTGCGAATTTTGTTTTTTGATTTTGGTTCCTCTAACTTTGTGACTCAGCATATGGAATGACACATCAGCGTCGTCTGCCACCTGACAAGTCGCCACGTCATCCTCTGTTTGCCACATGAACATTTTTGTAACAGATGATGACAGCAAGGACTAAAACCAAAACGTTTATAACTTACATGGGTTGTTTTAGAACAAAAAAAGATACAGAGACGAAAACCAAAAACATGCGAACTTATAGTGACAATTTACATATTTAAACCTAAAATAAATTAAAAAACAACTCATCTTTAAATGTAACTAGTTTAGATACCCGGCGTTGCCCGGGTTAATTATTATAAACAAAATTTTATGCACATAAACATATATAGATTTGAAGAATTCATCTCACTTTGAATAGGGAAATTAGCCTGTTATAATCATATAAAAAACTTAAAAAATGATTTCGTAGAAAAGACAATGCTAAAATAATTTTAAGATAATCGATCTTCGTTGTATTTGTCAAATGATCATTGTTAGCAGACAATTTAGAACATTTAGTTAGCAATGGACCCTTAAAATAATGAAAAACGATCATAACTAATTTTTGTTGAAAATCGCCCTACATTAAAAAAAGTATAATTGATATTAAAAATATAATTAATTATTGTACAAAAAAAACCATCAGTTTAATCTGACTTGTTCCAATTTGTAATTTCCAGCAACATTGCTTATTAATGAATGATCATAACACAATCTTGATACTGTGAAACTTTTCGGCTCCATATTGTTGAAGAAATATTTTTTTTCACCTGAACTGTGAACAAAAATTTGCGTTATCTGAAAGACTTGATTTGGCGAAGATATAACTCATTCATTTCACATAATTGTCATGGAGTAAAATTTAGTAATGAATTCACAATGATCCTAACTGATACACTTTTAGTTCTACTTATTATTTTTAACAGACATGAAGATTGATAGGCATCAACAACATAATAATAATTACAGGTTTTTATGGTTGAAAGTAGTGCCTCTAAAAGTGTTAATTTTTGCTTGGCGCCTGTTTCTCAACTGGATTCCTACTAGAGATAAACTTTTTTATCGGAAGGTCTTGTTTGTATCCGAACAGGGCTGCATTGCTAATTGCGGTCTTAATGAAGACGGAGAACATTTATTTCTTACTTGCAGTTTCTTTGATGGAGTGTGGAATATCATTGCGGATTGGTTTGGTTTTTCAACAGATTTTCATTGTAACTTTTTCGAACATTTGCATCATTTCAGTGGTTTGAGGGGCTTCTCAAAGAAGTCAATCGAGTCCATGCAAATAATTTGGTTGTCAGTAACTTGGACTATTTGGAAAGAAAGGAATAATAGAATCTTCAAAGGAAAGGAGGATAATTTGCTAGCGCTTGGTGAAAGGGGAAAGCTTCAGTCTTTTTTGTGGCTGAAATCGAAATATGCTAATTTTGATTTTGACTACCAACAATGGCGGTGAAGTCCTGTAATTTGCTTAAACACATTTTTCTAGCTGTTGTTTCTTTGTTTTTCTTTGCTATATTGCGCCTTTTTGGCTTGTACATGATTTTTGGTACTCTTTTGTGCCTAGGCGTTTTGGCACTCCTTGTGCTTTAGTGCCTAGTGTTGTTTCATTTTGCCTTCTTCAAAAAAAAACATTATTAATCAAAAAATGAAATTTAAAATAAAATAAAATAAAAGTGTAAATTTAATATTTTACCCTTGCAACATAAGACTCTTGAAAGTCAACAACACTTTTTGTCAAAAAATTTACACTTTCACCGTCTAATATAACAAAAATAGTTGAATCGGTGTGATCAATCACCTTAATTTGAAGGTTATACATATTTAAATCACACCAACATCAACATGAATGTAAGTCTTCCTAACTATAATTTAAATTAGCATAAAACGAAAGAAGTTCGATTTTCAAAAAGAAAAAAGAAGAAGAAAAAGAGAAAGGAAGTCGTAAGTACCTAAAATAAATGGCGCATAGTCATCCTCACATCTCCAACAGTGATATCAATCATCTTTCTCTCTAACCTCCAACGAAACAATTATTTTATGGACATCAACGACAGGGCCGTTGTGATTCAGAGTATGTGTCTTTCATAATACCATTCATATTGATTAAATCAATTTGGTCTCGATCGTTGAAGTTAGACATTCTCCACATTCTAATCATCTTAATCTTAAATCTCCATGCTTTGTATTTATTATTGATGGTTATGCTATCAATGAAGTCAGATTTTGTAGCCATAATTTATGTAAAAGAAAAAAAAATGATGAAATTTATGATTTGGTTATTTATGAATCAAAATTGAATGAAGGTATTATGAGTGTGTGAATATTATTAGAAATTTGTAAGATGTTTGAAAAGTTGTCTTCAAAAATTAAAAAAATAAATAAAAAATAACAAAAAGATGAAAACATGTTATATTAAAAAGTAGCATAGAAAGTGGTTTATATATATAGGGTTTTGTTATTAGAAGACACCTTTTATGAAAGTGTCTTTTAGATAGTTATTATATGGGCATTTGTCAAAAGACACCAACTAATTTAATTTTTTGAAGGATAAATATATATATATTAAAAATCAAAGTATATGTAAAAGATATAATAGAATTGGTGTTTGCTAGACCTGAAGAAAGAAAAATGTTAGATCAAAAGAAAGTTTGGATTGTCGTTTGTGCTCAAAATACGTGAATATGTGATTCACAAAACTTTTTTATTTTTAGTTAAAATTTGCATTAGAATATGCTGCTAAAAGATAATATAATAACTAACAGAAACACTTTTTTTCTCAAAAAGAAAAATTAATTGAATAATACGATGATGAAAGAAATATTTGAAAATTCGAAGAAAAAACCAGTTTTAAACAAAAAAATAAATTTTTTGAAACAAATAATGCTAAAAGTGAAATAGACATAAATTAATTAGACCAAAAATTATTTAAAAAATAAAGTGAAGTATTTAATTCTTTAAAAGTAGTATTCTATATATTTTTTAAATTGAAAGGACGATTGAAAATATTACATAGTTTGTTGAGATATTTTTGCTACATAAAATATTCGGAATTTAATATAAAAAAATTAAATAAAATATTTAGTGGATAAGATCAAAAGTTTGTTGAGATATTTATGTCAAATAAAATATTTGTTTTAAAATATAAAAAAATAATAAAAATATTGAGAATAAACGTGGAAGTGACACGTGGCATAAAAAACTTACTTTATATATATATACTAGTTTAGAGCCCCGACGTTTTCCGGGTTAGATATTAAATAAGCTTGTGTGTACGAATACAATACATGTGTCAGTATATTAAATTGAATTTATTTAAATTTACAATTATAATAATATTTTAAAAATAAATATAAATGGTGAGATGAATGTCCAATGCAAGAATAAAAAGTGTAACAAAATCAATAATAAATTAGTTCAAGTGGTAAGAGTTTTGGGTCCATTTAAACATGTGGTCATGAGTTTATTTCGTGGCTCATACGTATGAGGAAAAAAAATCGATTGAAAGGGATAATGTGAAGAAGATTTCCTTCATAGACTTGGCTGGGTTTTGATGACAACAAACTCACATCACAAAAGAAGAAAAATTATATGGAGGCACAAGATGAAGATTAAGAATAAAGATTAATGCCTAGGCTTCTTGGTTATACTCTTTGTAAGTATGACATTTATCTTTTCATTTATCATTCTTTAATTATGGAACAACTTAGAATGCTCAGAAAATAATTACAAACATTTTTCTAAGTCTGCATATGAAGCAATGCCTAAAGCTCTCTTAAAAATAAATCACACACTCACAATGATTATAATATAAATGTGATTTTGCATGAAAATATTTTTTACCAGAAAAACCATATTTATTATGAAAATTGCATTATTAAATGTACCATTAAAAATATGGTTTTTGCATGAATAATTTCAGCATGGTCTAACTATGCATTATGATTGGAATTTAAATTGTACCTGCCATGTCTTTTCATTCAAATTGTTTATGAATAGGTGTCATTTTAAATATGTGTCTATTCATTGACAAAACTTTTTGAAAAGTAGTGTTGCTTCATAAACATCTTTTTAACCTCTATAAATTCAATTGAGAATCAAAACATTTTATATACAACAACTTTCATTATCTCAATTGACATTTTCAATATCACTTGCTTTCAAACTTTTATTCAAATTGTTTGGAAAACTTTGCCCACACTTTAACATTCATTAAAAGGTTTTCTGAGCACTAAGTCCATTTGTTTAAGAGTGATATTGATAAGATTATACAGCCATACACATTTGATATTCTTCAATTACATTGTTGTAAAGTTTCTCATCATTTGTTGGTGGGAATTGTTGTAAAAGATAGTGGAGTGCTATCTTGTTTCTTTGTGAGAATTTCATCATAGGTTTGGTGAAGATTCTTGTTGTAAAAGATAGTGGGGTGCTATCTTGGTGTGTAGAGAAATATTGTTAGGGGGCCTTTGGGATTAAGGTTGCTTTGTAACAAAGATTCTTTACATAGTGAAATCCTTCGCGGGGTGTGAAGGGAGTGGAGTACCCTAAGGTTTAGAGGGGAACCACTATAACTCTCTTGTGTTATTTCTTCTTCCCTTACTCTTTTATTTTTCCGCATTCATACCTTCATCATTATTTACCGGAAAAATTATCAACAACGCTAAACTAAGAAAAATTAACCAATATTGCTAGAAACCTAATTCACCCCCCTCTTAGGTTACAATCTGAACTTACAATTGGCATCAGAGCAAGAGTAAAGATAACTTGCTTCTTTGATCCAGAAAATGGCTTCCGCTAAACCATTTCTAGCAGAAGGTCCTAATTCAAACCGACCACCATGTTTCACCGGAGATCATTATGATTTCTGGAAAATTAGGATGACAACGTATCTAGAAGCCCAAGGTGAAGAAATTTGGGATGCTGTCCAGAATGGTCCTTATGTTCCCACTACAAATGTGAATGGTGTGATAGGTATCAAACCACAAACATCATGGGATGATGATGACCGAAAAAAAAGGTTATTTGACAAAAAGGCAAAGAACATTCTTCAATCCTCTCTTGGGATGGATGAGTTTTTCAGAATTTCTAACTGCACAACGGCCAAAGAAATCTGGGACACTTTGGAAACAACACATGAAGGAACAGAAGAAGTAAAACGTTCCAGATTGAATACCCTCTCTCAAGAGTACGAGATGTTTAGAATGCAACCAGGAGAAAAGATTCTAGACATGCAGAAGAGATTTTCACATCTTATCAATCATCTTGCAGCCCTTGGAAAAACCTTGTCCAACAATGAAATAAACTTGAAGATTCTCAGGTCACTAACAAGGGAATGGCAACCAAAAGTAACAGCCATATCTGAAAAGAAAAGTCTTTCAAACATGTCGTTGGCAGCAATTTTTGGAAAATTACAAGAGCATGAAATTGAACTTGCAAGACTAGAACAACATGAAGAAGGAGTAAAGAAACATAAGAATATTTCATTGAAGGCAGAATCCAGCGTTCTCCAACAAGATGATAGCACCGATGATGATGAAAACATCAATGTTCTTGTGAAGAAATTAGGTAAATTCCTCCAAAAGGATAAAAACTTTAAATTTGGAAATAAAAGAAAGTTTCACAAGAAGAAGGATGTTTCTACATCAAGTCAAAGTTTCACATGCTTTGAATGTGGAAAAGAGGGACATGTGAAGGCAGACTGTCCAACCCTTGCAAAGAAGAGTAGTCAGAAAGGCAAGAAAGATTTCAAGCCAAGGAGGGCGTATATTGCTTGGGAGGACAACGATATAAGTTCATCTTCAGAATCAGAGGATGACGAATATGCAAATTTAACATTAATGGCGTCACACCACTCTGATGATGAACAAGAGGTAAGTGATTCTGAATTAAATTTTAAACCTTCTTATGAAGAATTACAAAATGCATTTGATGAATTGTTTGAAGAATTCATTAATCTTTCTAAAACTTGTGCAAAGCAAAAGAAACAAAATGTATCTCTAGAAAGAAAAGTTTTTGATGCACAAGAAGAATTAGAAAAGGTTAAAGGTTCTTCATGTAATAAATGTAAAGAACATCAAACAACAATTGCTCAATTAAATCAAGCAATCAAAAATTTTGAAAAAGGTCACAACAGTTTGGAAGATGTGCTAAGCCGACAAAGATATTCAAACAACAAAACCGGGCTTGGTTTTTCTAAATTTGATAAACCAAACACCAATAAAACGGTCTTTGTTAAAGCAAGCACAAATCCCAACAACATAGAAACCAAGAAAATGCATGTTGTTAATTCTTCCAAGAATGTGAATCAAAGAATTAATTTTAAAAGAAGAAATTATTCTAACAATTCTTTTAAGAAAAATAATTCAAATGTTAAGAATAATTTCTCTAAAGGAAATAATTTTGGTTCACATCAAGTTCTTAATTTAACATGTTTTTATTGCAACATAAAAGGGCATACTCCAAATACTTGCTACATAAGAAACTTTGGTGTTCCTTATGGTGAGTATATTTGGATAAAGAAAGGTATTAACCCACAAGGACCCAAAAGAAAAATGGGTACCTAGAAAGTTCTATTAATTATTTTGTAGGTACTTGAAGACCATATGCAAATCTTCTCAAATTAGGATTGGTTTTCAAGATACAAGACCACATGATATGGGTTGATTATGATTTATTTGTGGTTAAATAATGGCTACAACTTCAAAGAGATGAACACGCGTGTACGAAATTATTTTGACTACGGTGAAAGGTACACATTTAATTATCATGAAAATTATTTGCATACATGAAAGTTGTTTCTTTGGACTTTGAAAATAAGTTTTATATGAATTGGAAATCATTTTCAAGAATGCACGTGCCATTTTATACATACAAAGTTTTAAGATTAAAAATTTGATAGTTAAAAGGAATGCATTTAGAGAAACTATTATGTCTTATATTTGTTATAAAAAAAAAATGGTACAATGATTTATTTGAGGCGTAAACTCGTATTTTTGGTCGCTAAAATTTTGTAGCTAAATTGATATGTTCTGTTTATAAAGCATGTGAATAGGTTGCTTTGTTATAAAAGGAGTGACTATAAATTGTCATATATCACAAGTGCATGCTTTGAAGATAATTTTGTTGTTTAGTGCAAGGACGTATTATATTTAGTATTAACGATCTCTTATCATGTGTACAAAATAATGTGCATAATTGTGAAGAAGATAAATTGTTTTTATATAACGTTTATTATTTCCCTTATATTACGACCCTTTGGATTTTACCCTTTTTCTTCTTTTTGATGATGTCAAAAGGGGGAGAAAGTGTATGTTTGTGTTTTGTGCTTAAACTGTTTCAGGTTATCAAATTGCAAACCAAAGGGGGAGACATACAAGATAGGGGGAGTTTCATTGAGCAAACATTGTCAAAAGGATATGGTTTGTCATCATCAAAAAGGGGGAGATTGTGAAGAAGATTTCCTTCATAGACTTGGCTGGGTTTTGATGACAACAAACTCACATCACAAAAGAAGAAAAATTATATGGAGGCACAAGATGAAGATTAAGAATAAAGATTAATGCCTAGGCTTCTTGGTTATACTCTTTGTAAGTATGACATTTATCTTTTCATTTATCATTCTTTAATTATGGAACAACTTAGAATGCTCAGAAAATAATTACAAACATTTTTCTAAGTCTGCATATGAAGCAATGCCTAAAGCTCTCTTAAAAATAAATCACACACTCACAATGATTATAATATAAATGTGATTTTGCATGAAAATATTTTTTACCAGAAAAACCATATTTATTATGAAAATTGCATTATTAAATGTACCATTAAAAATATGGTTTTTGCATGAATAATTTCAGCATGGTCTAACTATGCATTATGATTGGAATTTAAATTGTACCTGCCATGTCTTTTCATTCAAATTGTTTATGAATAGGTGTCATTTTAAATATGTGTCTATTCATTGACAAAACTTTTTGAAAAGTAGTGTTGCTTCATAAACATCTTTTTAACCTCTATAAATTCAATTGAGAATCAAAACATTTTATATACAACAACTTTCATTATCTCAATTGACATTTTCAATATCACTTGCTTTCAAACTTTTATTCAAATTGTTTGGAAAACTTTGCCCACACTTTAACATTCATTAAAAGGTTTTCTGAGCACTAAGTCCATTTGTTTAAGAGTGATATTGATAAGATTATACAGCCATACACATTTGATATTCTTCAATTACATTGTTGTAAAGTTTCTCATCATTTGTTGGTGGGAATTGTTGTAAAAGATAGTGGAGTGCTATCTTGTTTCTTTGTGAGAATTTCATCATAGGTTTGGTGAAGATTCTTGTTGTAAAAGATAGTGGGGTGCTATCTTGGTGTGTAGAGAAATATTGTTAGGGGGCCTTTGGGATTAAGGTTGCTTTGTAACAAAGATTCTTTACATAGTGAAATCCTTCGCGGGGTGTGAAGGGAGTGGAGTACCCTAAGGTTTAGAGGGGAACCACTATAACTCTCTTGTGTTATTTCTTCTTCCCTTACTCTTTTATTTTTCCGCATTCATACCTTCATCATTATTTACCGGAAAAATTATCAACAACGCTAAACTAAGAAAAATTAACCAATATTGCTAGAAACCTAATTCACCCCCCTCTTAGGTTACAATCTGAACTTACAATTGGCATCAGAGCAAGAGTAAAGATAACTTGCTTCTTTGATCCAGAAAATGGCTTCCGCTAAACCATTTCTAGCAGAAGGTCCTAATTCAAACCGACCACCATGTTTCACCGGAGATCATTATGATTTCTGGAAAATTAGGATGACAACGTATCTAGAAGCCCAAGGTGAAGAAATTTGGGATGCTGTCCAGAATGGTCCTTATGTTCCCACTACAAATGTGAATGGTGTGATAGGTATCAAACCACAAACATCATGGGATGATGATGACCGAAAAAAAAGGTTATTTGACAAAAAGGCAAAGAACATTCTTCAATCCTCTCTTGGGATGGATGAGTTTTTCAGAATTTCTAACTGCACAACGGCCAAAGAAATCTGGGACACTTTGGAAACAACACATGAAGGAACAGAAGAAGTAAAACGTTCCAGATTGAATACCCTCTCTCAAGAGTACGAGATGTTTAGAATGCAACCAGGAGAAAAGATTCTAGACATGCAGAAGAGATTTTCACATCTTATCAATCATCTTGCAGCCCTTGGAAAAACCTTGTCCAACAATGAAATAAACTTGAAGATTCTCAGGTCACTAACAAGGGAATGGCAACCAAAAGTAACAGCCATATCTGAAAAGAAAAGTCTTTCAAACATGTCGTTGGCAGCAATTTTTGGAAAATTACAAGAGCATGAAATTGAACTTGCAAGACTAGAACAACATGAAGAAGGAGTAAAGAAACATAAGAATATTTCATTGAAGGCAGAATCCAGCGTTCTCCAACAAGATGATAGCACCGATGATGATGAAAACATCAATGTTCTTGTGAAGAAATTAGGTAAATTCCTCCAAAAGGATAAAAACTTTAAATTTGGAAATAAAAGAAAGTTTCACAAGAAGAAGGATGTTTCTACATCAAGTCAAAGTTTCACATGCTTTGAATGTGGAAAAGAGGGACATGTGAAGGCAGACTGTCCAACCCTTGCAAAGAAGAGTAGTCAGAAAGGCAAGAAAGATTTCAAGCCAAGGAGGGCGTATATTGCTTGGGAGGACAACGATATAAGTTCATCTTCAGAATCAGAGGATGACGAATATGCAAATTTAACATTAATGGCGTCACACCCTTGCAAATAGATAAGATATAACAAAAACAAAACAAAAATATACTAATATATTTAGTTTGTTGAGATATTTATGCTACATAAAAAATCATGAATAAAATATTTAGAAAATTCAAAAAATAATAAATTTATTTAAATAAAAAAACATAATTTTATAAAAATATTAAAAAATGTACATTGGTTTATTTATATCAAATTAAAATAAATATTATTCAAAAATAAAAAATATTCAAAACAAATGTGAAAGCGACAAAAATATTGAATATGAAAAAAGTAAATAAATAAAATAATAATAATAAACTATTGAAATAAATTACGATAAAATTAAATTATACTTTTAATAATTGTACCAAAAAAATATTATTTAATCGGATAATGAAGTAACATATTTATTGGAAAATATCAATGTAATGTATATAGTTTGTTGAGAGAGAGAGATAGAGAGAGAGAGAGAGAGATGCTAAATAGAAAGAAGAAGAAAAATCTTTTTGATGAAGAGAAAGAATTTGTTGAGATATCTATGCAAAATTAAATTTTCACGTAAAATTAGAAGATTAATAACAATTTGAGAATAAACGTGGAGTCGAAATGTGATATAAAATACCTTACTTTATTTATATACTACTGATTAATTGATTGACGTCATCAATTGAGTTAAATTTTATAGCCATATTTTTTAGAAAAGAAAATTAAAAAGCAGAATGATAAAATTTATGCTTTGGTTGTGGTTATTAATAATGGAGAATCAAAATTTTAATGAAAAAGCAGAATGAGACTCGAAATTGAATCAAAATAGTGTAAGTGTGTGTGTAAACATCAATAGAAGTGTTTAAGATGTTTGAAAAGTTGTCTTCAAAAATAAAAATAAAAATAGCAAAAAGATGAAAACATTTATACTAAAAAGTAGCATTAGAAAGTGGGTGAAATATATATGTCTAAATATACGTGAGATAAATAATAGAATTGGTGTTTGACAAACCTAAAGAAGGAAAAAAGTTAGATGAAAAGAAGGTTTGGGGTTTCTGTCTGTGCTTAAAATATGTGAATATGTTATTAACAAAAAATCATTTATTTATAGTTAACATTTGCATTAGAATATGTTGCTAAAAGATAACATTATAATTAATTGAAGTTTTTTTTCCTTCAAAAAGAAAAACTAATTGAATGATACGGTGCTAAAAGATTACTTAGTAACTAATTGAAACTTCTTTTCCTAAAAAGAAAAAAAAAAACAATTGGAGTCTTTTATATGTAAACTTTGTTTTAAGATAATATGTAAACTTTGTTGAAAGTATAATATATAGTTTGTTGAGATATTTTATCTACATAAAATATTATAAATTCGATAAAAATTTAAATAATATATTGAGGGGATAAGATCAAAAGTTTGTTGAGATATTTATGCCATTGGTTTTAAAAAATAGAAAAAATAATAAAAATATTGAGAATGAACATGGAAGTGACACGTGGCATCAAAAACCTTACTTTATATACATATTATTGATATTGATGTAGTTAGTTACATGTAATGTAATGTAGTTAGTTACATTTATGTTCTTTAGTTTCAATTTATTCAAAGAACAAAAATAAGGATTTTTTTTTCCAAAACAAAAGGTGTTGGTTGTTAAAATAGATCTTCATAAAATGAGTTGGGTCTATTGTAGCAAACCCCATATATGTGTGTGTGCGCGCGCGCGTGCGTGCGTGCGTGTGTTCGGAGAGAGTTGTTTTAAATATGCAAATTGATAGGTCCGCAAGTGCACGGAAATATCGGTTTTAGTATAAAAAGATGTCGAATCCACAGAGACCAATGTCAAGTACCGTTATCTATCGTCACGTTGTTTATCTAAGGTGATGCTAATTAGTTTTGGTTGCAAAATTAGGAAAAGTACTTGTTTTTAATTACTTCAAATGACGAGAGCCCGGAATATAATTTGTGTCGACCGTTGATGCTTGCTAAATCGTATTTTATTATTGTAACAGGAAAATATTTTCGCACGTTAAAAGGATTAAATTAAAGGGGTCGTCAGCTTTCGCGTGTACAACACAGAGTTTTGACCTTGTAATCTATTCGACCGCTTTCACGCGCACACCTTACAACTTCAAAACTCTCTTTGAAAAGAATAATCAATTTACGTTTGAAAAGTTATTTTTAGTAGAAATTTTAATTTAAAGGTACCGTCGGCTTTTGCTCGTCCGTTACCGTATTTTAAACTCACAGACGCCAGCTTTCGTGTGTACGGCCACAAGTTTAAAATAGCATTTTTGAAAATTAGAAATTTCTAAATTAATTAAAAGAAACACTTTCGCTGAATTTTAAAATTAATTCCTAAAAATTCTACAGACAGATACTGGTTTCACTCTTTCGATGTGAAACCAGTATCGCGTTATTCCAGCTTTCACTGTAAACATTCATCGTTACAAATCAGAATTTTCAAGCTTAAAAATAAATCCTGTTACAATTTCTAATCATACAACTTAACAGAGCATCATTGGTACGACATTCATCACATTCCGAACTCTATAAAAATCTACTCAGACATAGCTAAATTATAATTCTAATGAACTCATATTAAAAGTAAAAGGAAAAGAAATGAAATGAAACCTGCTATAGTTGGAATCTTTAATTTAAAATAGCAGCTACTGTAATTAAATTGGTGGAACAACACAGTGGTCACAAAACAGCACAACAATCACCAAAATTAATGGCAGCAGCAAGCGAAACAATAAGCATAGCAATAACAGCAGCAGTCCAATAAATTGAAGTGGAATTGAATGAAGATCAGCAGCAACAGTAATCACAAGCAATTGGAACTAAACTAAACAACAACGTTGAGAGCAGCAACAATTGGCGTGGAACAGTAGCAGCTTATTTGGAATTTAAAGGGAAGAATAAAATAAGGGAACTAAGATCACGTATCAATTCAAAATCAAAGAAAACTAGAACTGAAATTATATATAAAATTGTGCGGTAGCATAAAGGTTTTGAATGGAAAATAAATTGCAGAACTGTATTGTAAATTGCGGTGGCTAAAAATAAATTGAAAGCATAAACAAAAATCTCTAAAAAGCTTGGTGTCTACAACTGAGTTCTTCAGGTCTATTTATAGGCAAAAATCTCTTCTGAAATGCTTCTGATCATGCTCCAAGTAGTGGAGAAAATGGAGGAAGTGGGCAAACTGCTTCTGAAAAGTGGGGAAAGAATTGGTCTGGCTTTTACTTCCCACTAACTTCAGACTTTTAAACCTTTTATTTTCCCTTTTTACCCTTTTTTTTCTTTTTTCGCCGAATTTCATCATTTTGACGCGCGGAGACCTTTAACAGATAAATACCTGAAATACACACGCAATACCAGCGTAACATGGCAAAAATTTATAAAATCAAAATAAAAAAACGTGTAAGTCGAGTCAAAATAATAATGCATTTTACGTGTTATCAAACTCCCCTACACTTGAACCATTGCTTGTCCTCAAGCAAGAGACAAGGGACAACAGCAACATAATTCAGAAAAATATAATCAACTAAAAACCATTTGCATTTTTATTTTTCAAGGCTTTGTTCTCAAGGTGCATTTATCACAACCTGAACACTTTTCAAGGATCACATCAACCCAACAACAATTTCAAGTATGTGTGTGTGTGTGAAGTCCAGCCTTTTTATTGCGCCTGTGTAAGAGGTATTATGAGGAAAACAGGTTCTAATTTCAACAGTAAATAAACCGAGAAAAGTTTCTTTTTCATTTCATATAAGAGAGATGGGAATCATTTTGATCATTTGACATTTATACATTTTGGAGAACTGCAGAATTTTTATTGATGTTCAGAGACACCATCTTCACGTGGGAAGCAAGTGAGGCCTACTCCCGACCCCCCAGAGTCAATGATGTCTCCTATATATGTATTTGTTCTGACCCCTTTATGACCAACCATTACCGGTTGTTTTTGTCATTTATTTGATGTCTTGGTGACCAACCATTACCGGTTTTTTTTTTCCACCTTATTTGACCTTTTTGTTCCCCACACTAACTTATACTACTTTTACTTTGAAACTTTTGAGGGTTAATTTACCACTAAAGTTAGAACGTGTTCCTTAAAATACCTACCTACACACTTGCTCAAAGACTGCAACTTTGTGAATCTTTTAGAGAGAAGGGTTCACAATGAAACTGATATGAGTTTAGTGAGACTTAAAAAGGAAAAAGTGTTTATATGCACAAAATCATCATCAAACTCAACCTTTAAATAAGAGAAACAACAACAAACATTTTTTTTTTTTATTTTGGGAATTTTTAGTTGGTTCAAGAAACGGGAAAATTAAATAACAAAGCAAAAACACAAGCATAAATGACTCGACATCACATGCATTGACTCGATAACACTACTTTATTAATGAAAACGAAAATCCTAAACTATTAAGGTGGGAAATTCCTCCCCCACACTTAAAACCTACATTGACCTCAATGTAAATAAACAAAAATATGAGAAAAAGAAAGATATTACTGAGCACGATCAATCGTCGATAGAATCAACTGGGGCGTGTACATACGCCTGATCATGAAGTGGTTTGTACCTGCGGAAATGTTAGCATGAAAATATGGGGGAGGGGGTGGATTATGGTTTTGATCATCTTCGATTGCATCTTTTTATTCACTAATTTGACTAAACTAAACTAAACTTAAACTTGTGGGTTGCCTCCCACGCAGCGCTTCATTTAACGTCGGTAGCTCGACGCCTTACTCAGCTTTCAGGGTTTTGTCAAGGCGTAAAGAACGCCTTTCTCAACATCTTCCCCAGAGGTATAATGTTTTAACCTCTGGCCATTCACAGTAAATGGGCCGGTGGATTCACTCCACACTTCGACTGCGCCAGATGGCGTTACTTTTTTCACTTGAAACGGCCCGGACCAACGAGAACGGAGCTTTCCAGGGAATAATTTCAACCTGGAGTTAAAAAGTAATACAAGCTCCCCCTTTATAAATTCTCTCCTGATTATACGCCTATCATGCCATTTTTTTGTTCTTTCTTTGTAAATCTTGGCATTCTCATAGGCGTCTAATCTTAGCTCTTCCAATTCATTCAACTCTAATACCCTTTTTCCCCCGGCGACTTTGTAATCCATGTTAAGGGCTTTAATAGCCCAATATGCTTTATGCTCAAGTTCCACCGGAAGATGGCAAGACTTCCCATAAACTAATTTGAAAGGTGTGGTCCCGATAGGCGTCTTGTAGGCGGTTCTATAAGCCCAGAGTGCATCATCAAGCTTGGCGGCCCAGTCTTTCCTAGAAGTTGAGACAGTTTTCTCAAGGATGGACTTAATTTCTCGGTTAGAGACTTCCACTTGGCCGCTTGTTTGTGGATGATATGGGGTTGCGACTCTGTGCTTCACTCCATACTTATGTAGCAAATTTTTAAATTGCCTCGAAATGAAGTGAGATCCACCATCACTTATGACCAGCCTTGGGACTCCGAATCTAGGGAAGATTATTCTCTTAAACATTTTAATCACAACTCGTGTATCATTGGTAGGAGAGGCGATGGCCTCTATCCATTTTGACACATAGTCCACTGCGACGAGCATGTATTGGTTTCCCATGGAGGACGGGAAGGGTCCCATGAAGTCAATTCCCCACACGTCGAAGATTTCGACCTCTAGAATGTTCTTGAGCGGCATTTCATTTCTTTTGGAAATGTTCCCCGTGCGCTGGCACTGGTCACACTTCGCAACAAACGCATGAACATCCTTAAAAATGTTGGGCCAGTAGAGCCCTGCTTGGAGGATCTTATAAGTAGTCTTGGACGTGCTTGCATGCCCACCGTAGGGTGACGCATGACAGTGGGTAAGGACACTCTCCACTTCTTCCTCAGGGATGCATCGACGGAAGATACCGTCAGCGCCTCTTTTGAATAAGAGGGGCTCATCCCAATAGTAATGTTTCAGATCATGAAAGAACCTTTTCTTCCGCTGATAGTCCATGTCAGGAGGTAAAACTCCAGCAGCGAGGTAGTTGACAAAGTCAGCATACCAGGGTGTCATAGTCTTTACGGACGCTATCAACTTATCATCAGGGAAGGAGTCATCCAAAGGTAACTCCTCTCGCTTGATGTCACTCAACCTAGACAAATTGTCTGCTACCACATTCTCTGTTCCTTTTTTATCACGGATCTCAAGATCAAACTCTTGTAGTAGCAGAATCCATCGAATCAACCTAGGCTTTGCGTCTTTCTTGCTCAATAGATACCTTATGGCAGCATGGTCAGTGTAGACTATAATTTTCGAACCTACCAAGTAAGATCAAAATTTGTCAATAGCATAGACAATGGCTAGAAGCTCTTTCTCAGTAGTAGCATAATTTATTTGAGCTTCATCTAGGGTTCTGCTGGCGTAATAGATCGCATGCATCTTTTTATCCTTCCGTTGTCCTAAGACAGCTCCAATTGCATAGTCACTTGCATCGCACATAATCTCAAAGGGAAGACTCCAATCTGGAGGTTGCATTATAGGTGCAGAGATTAGTGCTTGCTTGAGCTTGTGGAAGGACTCAAGGCATTGTTCATCAAAGATGAACTCTGCGTCCTTCATGAGCAAGCCTGTCAGAGGCTTAGTTATCTTAGAGAAGTCCTTAATGAAACGCCGGTAAAAACCAGCATGACCTAGAAAACTTCGGACTTCTTTCACTGTGGTGGGAGGTGTTAGCCTCTCAATCACTTCAATTTTTGCTCTGTCAACCTCTATCCCTCGTTCTGACACTACGTGTCCGAGGACTATGCCTTCCTTTACCATGAAATGGCATTTTTCCCAGTTCAACACTAGGTTGACTTTAACACATCTTTCTAAAATTTTGTCCATATTACTCAGACAACCCTCAAAGCTTGGCCCGCATACTGAGAAGTCATCCATGAAGACCTCCATAATGTCCTCTAAGAAATCTCCAAAGATTGCCATCATGCATCTCTGAAAGGTGGCGGGAGTATTGCATAGCCCAAAAGGCATTCGTCGATAGGCAAATGTTCCATAAGAGCATGTGAAGGTCGTCTTTTCTTGGTCACCCGGGTGGATAGGGATCTGAAAGAATCCCGAGTAACCATCAAGATAGCAAAAATAGGAATGCTTAGCTAGGCGTTCAAGCATTTGGTCTATGAATGGGAGAGGGAAGTGGTCTTTCCTTGTGGCCTTGTTTAGTTTCCTGTAGTCTATACACATACGCCATCCAGTGGTTGTACGTGTGGCCACAGACTCTCCCTTTTCATTCTTTACCACTGTCATCCCTCCTTTCTTTGGTACTACATGAACTGGACTCACCCACTTGCTGTCCGAGATGGGGTATATCACCCCTGCATCTAGAAGCTTCAGTACTTCTTTTTTAACAACCTCACTCATGTTCGGGTTCAGCCTTCTTTGATGTTCTCTAGAGGGTTTGTAGTCCTCTTCGAGTAGAATTTTATGCATACAAATTGAAGGGCTAATACCTTTGAGGTCATCGATCGAGTACCCTATTGCTTCTGGGTATTTTCTTAGCACAACAAGCAGTTTCTCAGTTTCCATCTCTCCTAAATCGGCACTCACAATGACTGGTTGGTTAGGTCCCAGGAATTCATACCTAAGGTTTTTAGGTAGCTCTTTCATTTCAACTTTCGGCTGCTCTTGAGTTGAAGCGGGAAGAATAACGAGACATTCATTTTGATAAACCGGATTTACATCAAATTCTTCTTGACGGGGACTTGCCTCATCTCCCTCTGTTTCAGGCAAGGACACGTCCATTCCCTCAGTGGGAGGTGGTCCTGACGCATGCTCCTTAATGCATTCATCAATTATATCAACTAAGCAAGCTGTGTCATTAATGGATGGGTTTTTCATGAATTTAGACAAGATGAACTCGATCTTTTCATCCCCGACCTCGAAGGTAAGCTTTCCTTTCTTTACATCTATGATGGCACCAGCCGTAGCTAGGAAGGGTCTGCCTAAGATGATTGGGATATACGAGTCTTCAGTGATGTCCATTACCACAAAATCGGTGGGAATGTACAACTGGCCGATTCTTAACGGTACATCCTCCAGTATTCCTACTGGGTACTTAATAGATCGATCAGCCAGCTGTAGAGACATCTTGGTCGGTTTTAGCTCCCCTAGGTTGAGTCTCTCACAGATGGAAAGAGGCATAATACTCACACTAGCGCCCAAATCACAGAGCGCTTTATCGATGAAGTAGTTGCCAATAACACAAGGAATTGAAAAACTCCCTGGATCTTTCAATTTGGGTGGCATCTTATTCTGGATGGTAGCGCTACACTCTTCAGTGAGTGCTACGGTATCATCGTCATCGATTTTTCTCTTATTTGTCAAAATTTCTTTTAAAAACTTGGCATAAGAAGGCATTTGAGTAATTGCCTCTGTGAAAGGGATATTTACGTGGAGCTTCTTCAAGAGCTCCATGAATTTCTTAAATTGAACCTCACTCTTTGACTTAGCAAGTCTCTGAGGAAATGGGATTGGAGGTTTGTAAGGGGGTGGAGGTATATAGGGTTTCTCTTTTTCTTCCTCCACCACCTCCTTTCTCTTTTGGATTTGATCACTCTCAGTAGGCACAGACTCCTCCTCATCACCTTTCTTCTCACTTGGGCTTTCTAACTCTTTTCCACTGCGCAAAGTAACAGCGTTCAATTCCCCTTTTGGGTTTGGTTGAGGTTGCGCAGGGAAGGTTCCCGAAGGCGCAGCTGCTCGTTGTTGGGCCACTTGAGCAATTTGTGTTTCCAACATTTTGTTATGGGTGGCCAATGTGTCAACTTTAGACGCAAGCTGCTTAATCATTTCATTTGTATGAATGTTTTGATTCATGAACTCTTTGTTTTGCTGAGTCTGAGCCAAGACGAAGTTTTCCATCATAAGTTCCAGGTTTGACTTTTTAGGAACCGCAGGAGTGACATGGGCTCCTCTTTGGCCTTGAAAACCAGGGGGTGTTGCAGGTGCAGGACTTGGCGCAAAGGTAGGATTGTTATTCTTGTAGGAAAAATTAGGGTGGTTTCTCAATCCAGGGTTGTACGTGTTAGAGTACGGGTTACCTTGCGCATAGTTTGCCTGATCGGTTTCAGCTAGCAATTGACACTCAGCAGCGATGTGTCCAAGGACTCCACAAATTTCACAATTTGGAGTCACAGCAGCAGCAATAGCTGGTGGGGCGAGGGACATGTTGTCAAGCTTATGGTACAACGCATCCACTCTAGCATTCACGTGGTCAAGGTTGCTAACTTCGTATATTCCTGCTTTGGGTTGTGTTTTCTCCACTTGAGCACGTTCGCTCCCCCACTGGTAATGGTTTTGCGCCATGTCTTCGATAAGGGCATAGGCGTCATTAAACGGTTTGTTCATGAGAGCACCTCCTGCAGCGGCATCAAGGGTCATTCTTGTGTTGTATAATAGACCATTGTAGAAGGTATGAATTATGAGCCACTTTTCTAGTCCGTGGTGTGGGCAAGCTCTCATTAATTCCTTGTATCTCTCCCATGCTTCGAAAAGCGACTCACCGTCTGTCTGCCTAAAGCAGGTGATTTGGTTCCTGAGTTGTGCCGTTTTGCTCGGCGGAAAATATCTTGCAAGGAACGCTTTCTTGAGTTCATTCCATGTCGATATGGAATTAGACGGTAGGGATTGTAGCCATGACCTGGCTCGGTCCCTAAGGGAGAAAGGGAATAAACGCAGGCGAATGGCTTCGGGATCTACGCCATTGCACTTAAGCGTATCGGCGAACTGCACAAAGACAGAAAGGTGCAAGTTCGGATCCTCCGTCGGGTTTCCGGAGAATTGGTTCTGCTGCACTATTTGCAGCAGAGAAGGTTTGAGTTCGAAATTGTTCGCCGCAATCGCAGGACGAACAATGCTCGTATGAGGCTCCTCATCAGAGGGCACATCGAATTCCTTAAGTGGCCGATTATCGTTAACGTCGCCCATTTCTGTCTGCGTTTCAGACTCTAAAGGTGTTTCAAGCTGCAGTCGGCGTCTTACTCGGAAGTAGCGCTCAATTTCGTCTATGGGTCTAACAAGATTATCGGCACTTCGAGTTCTTCGCATACAACTTTTTTTTTTTTTAAATAAAAAACAAATAAAATGCCTTAGTCTATACGGTGTGACAACGGAGTTACGATATTGTCAAAATTGGTCCCCGGCAGCGGCGCCAAAAACTTGATAGGTCCGCAAGTGCACGGAAATATCGGTTTTAGTATAAAAGATGTCGAATCCACAGAGACCAATGTCAAGTACCGTTATCTATCGTCACGTTGTTTATCTAAGGCGATGCTAATTAGTTTTGGTTGCAAAATTAGGAAAAGTACTTGTTTTTAATTACTTCAAATGACGAGAGCCCGGAATATAATTTGTGTCGACCGTTGATGCTTGCTAAATCGTATTTTATTATTGTAACAGGAAAATATTTTCGCACGTTAAAAGGATTAAATTAAAGGGGTCGTCAGCTTTCGCATGTACGACACCGAGTTTTGACCTTGTAATCTATTCGACCGCTTTCACGCGCACACCTTACAACTTCAAAACTCTCTTTGAAAAGAATAATCAATTTACGTTTGAAAAGTTATTTTTAGTAGAAATTTTAATTTAAAGGTACCGTCGACTTTCGCTCGTCCGTTACCGTATTTTAAACTCACAGACGCCAGCTTTCGCGTGTACGGCCACAAGTTTAAAATAGCATTTTTGAAAATTAGAAATTTCTAAATTAATTAAAAGAAACACTTTCGCTGAATTTTAAAATTAATTCCTAAAAATTCTACAGACAGATACTGGTTTCACTCTTTCGATGTGAAACCAGTATCGCGTTATTCCAGCTTTCACTGTAAACATTCATCGTTACAAATCAAAATTTTCAGGCTTAAAAATAAATCATGTTACAATTTCTAATCATACAACTTAATAGAGCATCATTGGTACGACATTCATCACATTTCGAACTCTATAAAAATCTACTCAGACATAGCTAAATTATAATTCTAATGAACTCATATTAAAAGTAAAAGGAAAAGAAATGAAACCTGCTATAGTTGGAATCTTTAATTTAAAATAGCAGCTACTGTAATTAAATTGGTGGAACAGCACAGTGGTCACAAAACAGCACAACAATCACTAAAATTAATGGCAGCAGCAAGCGAAACAATAAGCATAGCAATAACAGCAGCAGTCCAATAAATTGAAGTGGAATTGAATGAAGATCAGCAGCAACAGTAATCACAAGCAATTGGAACTAAACTAAACAACAACGTTGAGAGCAGCAACAATTGGCGTGGAACAGTAGCAGCTTATTTGGAATTTAAAGGGAAGAATAAAATAAGGGAACTAAGATCACGTATCAATTCAAAATCAAAGAAAACTAGAACTGAAATTATATATAAAATTGTGCGGTAGCATAAAGGTTTTGAATGGAAAATAAATTGCAGAACTGTATTGTAAATTGCGGTGGCTAAAAATAAATTGAAAGCATAAACAAAAATCTCTAAAAAGCTTGGTGTCTACAACTGAGTTCTTCAGGTCTATTTATAGGCAAAAATCTCTTCTGAAATGCTTCTGATCATGCTCCAAGTAGTGGAGAAAATGGAGGAAGTGGGCAAACTGCTTCTGAAAAGTGGGGAAAGAATTGGTCTGACTTTTACTTCCCACTAACTTCAGACTTTTAAACCTTTTATTTTCCCTTTTTACCCTTTTTTTTCTTTTTTCGCCGAATTTCATCATTTTGACGCGCGGAGACTTTAACAGATAAATACCTGAAATACACACACAATACCAGCGTAACATGGCAAAAATTTATAAAATCAAAATAAAAAAACGTGTAAGTCGAGTCAAAATAATAATGCATTTTACGTGTTATCACAAATATAAAGCATGGCATTAAATATGTCCAAATATTCTTTCACAAAAATTAAGCATGTCTAGATATTTTTTAATTTTATACATCGCAAAGATAAATTGTTGAAGCGAATCTGATTTTGATTTTGATTTTGATTTGTCCCGTAAGGATGGATGGTGGCAATGGTAACGACACGATGCTCCGGTGCAGTGGCGAAGCTGTCTCACGGTGGAACGAAAGGTGTCCGCGAACACGTTAGCACTCTGACAATCAAGTCGGTACGAGAAATAAGAGGAGTGTGTAAGAAAGTGTGGAAAAGTTAATCATACCTTGTGGGTGAAGCAATGTCAAACTTATATAGGTGCACGTGAGGAGTAACTGCCTCCGTGTGATATAACACCTTATTTGAGTTCGTTGAGGGACACATGTACATTGATTGGCACACATGGGCGTTTTCCAATGGGGCAGGGTGTACCGTAGTTGGCATGGTCTTTCAGGCGATGCGCCTTAGGTCAATGGACGTTTTGTCCACATGTCATTACGGGATTACCATGACCTCTTTTCATGGTAACGAGATGGTTAATCTACTCTTTTTCTACAATAAATGGAGTAAATTAAACCTCTCGTCACTACGAAAAGAGGGGGCTAAAGTGCACTTTTCCCCCTTAAGTTTCAACAATTTAAAATGTGACATTTTTTTAATGGTTAATTACACACGTGGCATGCCAAACAAGCGTTGACTCGGTCAAAATTGCCAAAAAGGATCACTATTGCAAATGGATTAATTCTTAGGGGACTAACATTCATTTTTTTTTATATAGAAAGTCAAAATCGTAACTTTTTAAAACTTAAAGGGGGAAAAATGTACTTTTAACCTTAATTATATGGAATGTCCACGAGTAAGTAAGCCCAACAATTAAAAAACCCGGTTTAGTAACCGGTTGAACCGCCATGCCATCGTCAGATATATTTGCATCAGCATTTCATTTCACGAAGCTTCTCAAAACCCTAAACTCAGTAAAACCCTACTATCTCCAACCACCGCCATGGCATCGTCGCTAATTCTCCTCCGCCGTAGCCTGAGATCACTCTCCGGCCTCCATCACTCCTTCTCAGCTACTGCGACTTCTCTTTCGATCCCAATTACCGGTTCCATTTCATCACATTTTTCACTTTCGAAATCCCCAAACGTCGTCAACGGCGTTCAATCCCGTTCATTCAGATCAACCTCAATTTCTCTCTTGTCTTCTCGCTACGGAGAGACATCAGAACTCAGTCCAGAGATTGGTCCTGACACCATCCTCTTCGAAGGTTGCGATTACAATCACTGGCTTTTCGTCTGTGACTTTCCCAGAGATAACAAACCTCCACCTGAAGAAATGATTCGTTTTTATGAAGAAACTTGTGCCAAGGGTCTCAATATTAGGTTTTGGTTTTTGATTATTATCAATACAAAACTTAGAAAGTTTAAGATTATTGAAATATTGTTTAATTTTGTATCTGTGATTTTTTAGTGTGGAAGAGGCGAAGAAGAAAATTTATGCTTGCAGTACAACTGTTTACACTGGATTTCAAGCTGTTATGACTGAAGAAGAGTCCAAGAAATTTGAAGGTATTTGTTTTTTTTTCCCTTACTTAGATTAGATTTCATTGACCTAGTTTAAGGCCTGTTTGTTTTAGATTAGGAAAAGAAAAGAAAAAAAAAGTTTTACCTTGTATTTCTAAAACTGATTTTTATGAAAAGTTATTCTAAAAAGTATTATTTCAAACTCATTTGTTATAACATAGCCATAGGATGAAACACTTAAACTGACTTTTTTAAGATAAATGGTTAAAATATTATTATTTGATTTGAAGCTTTTTTTATTTTTTTATTTTAAAATTATAGCCAAAAATGATTCATCATATAAATCATTCTTAAAAAAAGATATTACAAACGGCCCCTCAGATTTCTTTGACCTTGTTTAGTTGAGAAAATAGAAAATGATTTTGTATTGCTGTGCTTTTGGTGGACAGGTATGCCCGGAGTTATCTTTGTGTTGCCAGATTCTTACATTGACCCTGTGAACAAGCAGTATGGAGGTAAGAATTTTGCTTATGTATTTATTGCCTGCGTTATGGTTAATTGATTGAAGCTATTCATTGCTAGTTTAAAAATGCAAGCTATTTTATTTATGATTTCTTAAATATTAAGCTGCAAATTTGATCATGAGAAATTTTTTGAGAGCAACTTTCGATGTGATACAGGAGATCAGTACATTGAAGGACAAATCATCCCTCGACCTCCACCAGTACAATTTGGAAGAAATCTAGGAGGAAGACGAGACAATCGTCCAAATAATCAATTGCCAAACCACCGAGGGAATCCCTCTTACAACAATCGGGATTCCATGCCAAGGGATGGTAGAAACTATGGACCTCCACAAAATTTTCCACCTCAACAGAACTATGGCCAAGCATCACACATTCCTCCCCAACAAAACATTGGCCAACAACAACCAAATATCCGGTTTGATTCAGCATCGCAGCGTCATCCACCCCAGCAGAGCTATGATCAAGCATCGCAGCGTCATCCACCCCAACAGAGCTATGATCAAGCATCACAAGGTTATCCACCCAAACAAAACTATGGTCAAGCTCCACAAAATTATTCAGCCCCGCAGAACTTCAATCAAGCACCACAAAATTATTCCAAACAGCAAACCTATGGTCCTGCTTCGCCACAGTATCCACCACAGCAGAGCTTTGGACCACCGGGAGAAGGAGAAAGAAGAAATTATGCGCCACAGCAGAACTTTGGGCCACCAGGAGAAGTAGACAGAGGAAGTTATGCGCCGCAGCAGAACTTTGGCCCGCCAGGACAAGGAGAAAGAAGAACTTATGCGCCACAACATAACTTTGGACAACCGGGACAGGGAGAAAGAGGAAACTCTGTGCCTAGTGAAGGTGGATGGGATTTCAAACCATCATATATGGAGGAATTTGAGCAAGCCCAGAAGGGGAATAATCATGCTGAAGAACAGACGGGGTCCCAACAAAGATTTCCGCCTCATGGCCCTAGCAATTTTACTGGAGAGGTATGATAGAATAGAATGGAACAATATCTAAGTTTATACAAGTAAGAATGACAAAAAAATTGTGAAGGAGTAATGCTTGTCTTTGTTTCAATCAATGCAAAATGTGATTTGGTTTTGTTATTTTATGCAGGGAAGATATTGATAGTAGTTTGGATCTCCTGGGAGGCCTTTGCTGAAGTTACCAAATTGCATTCTAAGTTGATTGCATGTCCTTGCCAATGGGGTCAATAATCGAATCTATTGATTTATCATTGTATATCTGTCCATGTTCTGTTTTCATTACAAAGAATGTGGTATCTAAGGCTCTTACCAGCTGCTGCCTGCTTATGTTAAAATTTTGAACTGGTTTATGTTTGAACTAAGACATTGTATGTGACAATGTGTTCATCCCTATCTCCAACTTATTTGTTATCCTTTATAATTTACACAATTCAAAATATACATAAAAAATCAAGCGACTTATTTGACATCAAAATTTTGATGTTCATAATCATTTTCCTTCTAATTTTATTTTGATTTCATTCAACTTTACCTATATAAATTCTGCTATAACATTTAAGAAAAATGTTAGCAACACTCACTTTTCAACACTTTAACACTTGCTCTTTTATTAGATGATATCAATGTATGTCCTACCACTTTGTGAGTTCAATTTTCAAAGTGTAGACCCACCATAGTTTAAACCAATAAGAGAGTGAGTATTAGAGAGAGTGTTGCTAGCATTACTCAACATTTAAAGATGAGTTTAAAGCCCTTACGATTAAGTGGGTGTGTGTTTTACAGACGAATGGAAAGTTCAATAAGTGGCTCCTATCATCTTTAATTCAATGTTTGATCTGTGGCGAGTATGATGGGTGTG
Source organism: Medicago arabica (assembly GCA_946800305.1). Lineage (NCBI taxonomy): Eukaryota > Viridiplantae > Streptophyta > Magnoliopsida > Fabales > Fabaceae > Medicago > Medicago arabica. The sequence goes on along the minus strand of OX326971.1, from coordinate 613,196 downwards.
TTTTTAATACCCTTTTTTAATGTTATGAATTTGCTTGTTCAAGTGATTGAGTTACAGAGCCTGAAATTCCTGTTATGGAGTCTGAAATTCTTTATGTAATGTGGTAGTTACTGCTGGTCTATTGACATGAGTTTTATTCCAGGTTTTGAATGTAAATTTTGGGAGTAGATATTTCTTCATAATGAAGTTATTACATATAATGTTTTTTGGTTGAAGAGGCAACACTATATGCAATGTAACTCTATTTCATGTGGTTTATGACCAGAAAGAAAATAAAACCATTAAGTGGAAGAACTTGCATTGCTGTGCATTGTAATGAAATTACTGTTAAATACTTCAGTATATATTGATACCATTCCTTTTAATAGTAATTCCAAATAATACTTCATTTTTGTCCTGTCAACTTAACGATTGAAGATGGTATTTGACAATAGTGTTTAGTGCCAACTATTACTACGTTCATTTCATTTTGTTTATTCTTGTTAAATAATGTGTTGATAATGCAAATAAAGTTTATAAACTATTTCTTGCAATTTAACCGAATCGTTACCTATGACTTTTGCTCAAGTGCCTTTAATTCATTAGGGCCCCTTGGGTATTAGGGTTAGATATCTCATGAAGTGTAATTCCTTTAAGTGACAGATTTATAAGTCACACGAGATATTGCAATCAAAGGATTCTTTAATCGAGTTATGGAGTTTATGGAAAATCCGACATCTGTAGGAATATTGTAAACCTTTTTTAATGTAATTTTGAGGTCTTAATTAATAAGGACTTTAAATTGATGAAACAAAGAAGGTAGAGGTGATTCACGAATGTCCTAATTACATATTTGAATCACATAAACTTAATCTCGCATTGTCCTAATTACATATTTGAATCACATAAACATAATCTCGCATTGGGGGCATAACAATTAAACTCTGCAAATTTCTTTTACATCTCTTTTCTATTTTCTTTGCTAATTACCGAGTTGAACGACAATCTCTCACGAGAACGATAAACATTTTTTTTGGTCTAATAGCTTAGTGGCTGGAGCTCACACAATTATAAATTATGCAATGTCCCTGCCAGCTGAGCTAAGCTCACAGGGACGATCAACTTACTACTTTATTACTTGTTACGATTTGGAGCAACTGTCAATTTCATCTATCAAAATAATCGGTCGAATCTATTTTGTAATTTTTTTTTGTTTTAGATTTTAATTAGATTTTTTTTCTTCCAAAAATCACAAAAAGATTTAGTTTCAAAATTTGGTTTATGTTTTCTAGCAGTAACTTTCGTTAGATTGGATCTAGTTTAGTTTTATTTTTATTTGTTTTCTTTTTATCTCTACAAAAAGAGAGGAAAGTTAAATTTGTCTAATTTCTTTCTATCGGTTTTTAAGAACTTTGTTTGTTGTTCTTTCATATATATTAGTTGTGATGTGTAACAATCTTATCTAACCTAGGTCAGAATTGGTTCTTCTTATTCTCAGACGTCAAAAAATGCCACATCCTTCGTTTTCTGCTGCTCCTACTCCCTCCGAAGGCTGCGTTCCTCCTTCACCAGCACCTGCTGTCGCAGGTGATCCTCATTATTATTTAAAAGTTTAACATATGTTCCATAATTCAGTTTAGTAGTAGAGAAATATATAGCTTCTTGTAGTACAAATTTAATTATACTAAAGATTGTTTCTCTACTTTTCTATCAGATGCCAATACAAACAAAAGCTTTTCAGAAAAAATAAAAAAGAGTATACGCAAAAGATCTATAGTGACCTGTTTTGATGGTATCCCTAATCTGGCGCCTCTTACCAAGGAGCAGATAAAGGAGATACAGGACCTTGACAACTTTAATGATGATCCTGAAGAGTTGCCTGATAGACTGGTGAATATATCCTAGACGTACGTACTTAAAATTTCATATCCCTCGACCAGCTATTTCCTTTTATGATCGATGTTCATGTTACAATCGTAAACCTTTTTTCTTCTATTTGTTAACACCCTCAGGTTTTTGATGCCAAACATTTGTTGCGTGATCCTCCTAAATATTGCGGAGGACTTGCGGTGATTCGGAATTTCAAAAAGGATCCTTCCTTGTTTCATAGGCTAACCAAATCTGCCCCTTTGGCAATAGCGGATTACAGTTCTAAGACAAAGACAAACTGTCGATTTGTCAATATTGAGATGGCTATTCGGCAACTAGTTTCTAGAGTCCTTTACCATATCACATTTCGAGCAAAGAATGCTGAGAAGAAATATAAAACTTTTGAAGCCATGTTTACTAATAGAGGGATGAGAAAGGTTCAGAGAATCAGGATGAAAGAGTGCGATGCTTGGTAATTCTTTTCTTTATTTTAATCTTAATCTCTAGATTGTTTGTCATATTTCCAATATGTTTCTCTGCATCTGAAATAATTATTTGATGCATAGCAATGGTTTCCACACACCCTTATGTTTAGCCTCTTTTTCTCGTTGGTTGTCAATTTGCCATGTTCACCATCCTTCTTCATTTGCGTCCTGAATATGTTCATGCATGACATTTTGGATCCAATTAAGATGTTTCATAACAGCATGCCAGTGTGATGCCCCCGCCCGCTGATTTGCTTACCTTGTAATTTTTGCTCGGTTGTTTCCCTTCCGTTCCCATTATTTTATGATCTTTTTAATTGTTCCTATGCAATTTGGGTTATATTTAAAAACAATATCAGCACATTCTTTTTATTCTTTTCGTATACCCGTTCTCGAATTTCCTTTGTAATGTGTTTTTATATATCATGTAGTTTATCATTTTGCCCTTAACTACTATACATTTCATATGTGAATAGCAATTGAGTTTTTTATCCAACGAAACAGGGATAAGGCTGACCTCGAATGCAGCGGGAATGTTAGCTAACTCCTAAGCAAAAATATTTATTTGCTTTTCTTCTATTGCATTTTTTCTTTCTTTCCAATTCTGTAAATTCGTATATATAACCTTTACCTTGATTCGAGTCTTCTTATGATCTAGTGTATATGCTCATTTGGTTCTTGTTTACATAATTATAATTATGGATCTTTTGTTTGCTTGTTTTGTTTAGATACGTTGGTACGGTACTCTCAGCGGGTTGATAAATTAGATTTTGGATCTCATGCAATCTGATCCTCTTATTATATTTTATTTTATCCATTATTTTGCTATGGCAAGCCTCACCCTGTTCGTTTATTAAATCGTTTAGGAAGTTTTGCTAGCCGCCCATATTGGACATACTATGCCTTTGGAATGTTTTTGTTGTGCCAAGTAATTCGTGATAACTGTGGTTGATATCTTTATGCTTGGAATTTAAATGCTCACAGGAGAATAGTATGTGTGATATGTTTTGGGTGTTTTTAATTTTTGATGACATCTTTTGATTCTTTCGTGTAGAAAAACTTCATAACTACTTGGGAAATTGAATTTCCAAAATAATCTTTTATTAAATGAGGTTTTTTTTACACAACCTTTTTCATACCATTATTAGATGATCAAATCTTTGATTCAATATTACCGATATATATGTTGTAGCCTCTTAATTTTTCATAAATATTCGTATGCATTTGATACCTTATTAAAAAATAAATACTCCAATAGCTTGTAATATTTAACTTGTTTTTTTTCCGCAATGTGGTGTGTTAAAAAAAACAATTGAGAAAAATACTGATAATTTTAATTTTTCATAAATATCTTTGTAAACACAATTCAGTTGATAGTTCAAAGACTATATTATGTAGTTGTTGGGATTTCAGACTTCCTATTTCTCTACATTTAAAATATGTGTTTCAACTACTAGACTAATTGACCCAAAAAATTTGAGAAAAATCAAACCAGTTTTGTTATTGTCCCTTGTTAGCCAAAATTCAATTTTCTTCAACGTAACTGTGATCATTCCTTTTTTTTATTCCAAAGACACCAATTTTGATTCCTTTTTATCTTTGTTTGAAGAAGCATTTAAAAACACCAATTTTGGATTGAAGAAATGCGAAGATGTGAAGTGTGAACAATTGGAAACTGCTTTGAAGGAAAATCTCAGTTTAAAGATGCAACTAAAGAAAGTGGTGGTTGTTTTAATTAGTAATTACATACAATAGTCGTTTTGCTACAATTCATCCATAAAAGATCTAAAAATCATAAGAACTTGATAGATGCACCATCGATTTAAATCAGTATTCCACAGACACCCAATAAAAAAATATCATATTGTCTCATAAATAAACATCATAAGTCCATTTTAAATTTGGTAAAAAAAAGTCCATTTTAAAAATAACAATCAAATATTAAATTCTCATTTTTTTAAGGAATATTAAATTCTCATTGAACTGTCGTGAGTTTAGCCTTGGGACTATGCATAATATATGCAAAGTTTGAATTTTAACCTCGGTCACCACAAAAAAAAATCTCATTGAATTGTGTTGTAAGTTTTCATGGATGGTATATAATATGCCCCGTTTTCTCAAATCACAAAAGTAATAAATAAACCATCAAATTTTTCGCGACGTTGTGGAATGCGCTATTAAACTCAAACCAGTTCATATATTTAACAATTTACTATCAATTTAATCTCTAAATTTATCCATTTATTATTAGTTTTGTTCCTAGCATAATATTTGAAGGATTAATGTGACTAAAATTTAAAAGATTCAATAGCCTTTTCAAATTTTTCATAAAGTCAAGAACTTAATTGAGAGCAAATTACAAAATTAAGAACTAATTTGATGGTTTACTCCCAAAATAAATAATAATAGTAAATGTTTTTGGTATAGTATTTTCTTATTTCAAAATATACATTAATATTCGAGAGAAGAAAATAACATCAAGGACCGCATAGCGCAGTGGATTAGCGCGTCTGACTTCGGATCAGAAGGTCGTGGGTTCGACTCCCACTGTGGTCGGGTCGTATAATATTTTTTTCTTTCCAACTATTTTTTTTTTGTTGCTTCAAACGACGTCGTCTACATTCACCTTTCTTACTCCAAATAGGGTTTATCGAATCGAAATTGGAACCAAAAATCAAAATGAGTTCAGTAAAGAAACGCGAATCAAACGGTGCAACCATTAACAGAGAAACCGAAGATCAATTGATAGTAACACCATTAGGAGCTGGAAACGAAGTAGGTAGATCATGCGTTTACATGACCTACAAAGGCAAAACCGTATTATTCGATTGCGGTATTCATCCTGGTTACTCCGGCATGGCGGCGCTTCCTTACTTCGACGAAATTGATCCTTCAACTGTCGACGTTCTTCTCATTACTCATTTTCATTTGGATCACGCTGCTTCTCTTCCTTATTTTCTTGAGAAAACCACTTTCAAAGGGAGAGTTTTCATGACTTATGCGACGAAAGCCATTTATAAGCTTCTTTTGTCTGATTATGTTAAAGTCAGTAAGGTTTCTGTTGATGATATGCTTTATGATGAACAAGATATTAATCGCTCCATGGATAAAATTGAGGTTAGGTTCCCTCTTTATTGCGTTAATGTGTGTGTATATATTTTTATATTATGATTTATGATTTACTTATGTTTCTGTGAAATTTTGGTTTTGATTCTCAATTTATGAAATTTAGGGTTTTATTTTGTTATGAGACAGACATGTTATTATGATAATGTGTATGTTTTTTAGACACTATACTTGAATGAAGTTTATGTTTGGTTATGCAGTGACAAAAATTGATTTTGAGTGAATTGATTTTGGCTACAATTGAGTTGAAGGTAAAGTGATTTATGTTTGGATATCTTTATGTTAAACTGAGTTGAGCAATAAATTTGAGTGTAAGAATTAGAAGCTACTGTTTCTAGCCTCAAGTAGATTCAATTATGGAGCCAAAGTCAATTCTACTTTAGAGGAACCAAACATGTCAAAACCAATTATATACCTCTACAATTTCTGCAGGTTAATGACTTTTTAGGGTTTTATTTTCAAATGCATCTTTTCCTTGGTGGTTATTTGAAATAGTTATTTACTGTAGTCATGGATAAATTTGTGAAAGTGAAGCATAGTACATTTTTGGGTAATAACTTTTTGGGTAATGCATATGTGAAAGTAGTTATTGTAATCTCTGATAAAATACACAAGTAAGATTGTGTATGTTTTGTTTTTTAGCTTCTAAGTTTGAATATAAGTATTTGTTAACAGTAGTACTAATTGGTGACTACAAGTCCCTACTACGAATTACATAGCTTATGTAGAATATAAGGCAGGAATTAGCTCCTACAAATATAATACATTGATCAATAGAAACGTGTAAAATATATGGGCATGAGATATGAGATTGGTTTTAAAATTATGTTTAGTCCATCTTATATTATGTAATTTTTCATTATTTTTTTGTATATTAAACAAGTACCTAACCAGAGTGAGTTGAGGTGATGATAGAGTTGCATTTCTAGAGACAGAATCTAAGTGCAACCCATAAAGAAATACCGTTAGTACTGATATTGCTGTGGACATGTAATGTGTTGCATCAGAAAGACAAATATGCAGTGAGATATACGCATGTTGCTCCTCAAATTGCCAAATGTGAATAAAGAACAGCTAGAATCTAGAAAATGACCCTTGTAGAAGAGACAATAACACATATACTTGTAGCATTTTTGGCGTGGAGATAGGCTTGAATGAGCTGGAAAAAGCATAAATTATCACAACACAAAATTATTTATTACACTATGTTACAATAAAGACAAAAAACTTTTATGGTTCAATATGTCTTCTCCTGTATAAAGTCCTACAACCTGCAACAATTTATCTTATGTCTCTTTATTACCATTTCCAGAATTGCAACGGATAAATCAAATGTTCTGCAATTTTTTTCTGTTATTATTATACTTCTTCTACATGTTTCTAATTCTCATGTAGCCCCATCAAGCGAGTGCATTTATGTAACTTTTCTTCATTGTCTGAAAAACCACAGCTCCACAATATCAAGTGTTCAACAACCTATTCCCAAACCAATGCATCATACACAGTTTTCTTCAATTGCCGTTGAATTTAGGGTTTTATTTTAGTTTTGGAACAATAATTATTGCATTGTCTATGTTTTTCAGCTCTTAATTTGAATGTACATGTTAACAGTAGTAGTAATTGGTGACCGCAGGTTATTGATTTCCATCAAACGGTTGAAGTGAATGGTATCAGATTCTGGTGTTACACTGCAGGCCATGTCCTTGGTGCTGCTATGTTTATGGTTGACATTGCTGGTGTTCGAGTGCTGTATACAGGAGACTATTCACGCGAGGAAGACAGACATCTTCGAGCTGCAGAGACCCCACAGTTCTCCCCTGATGTCTGCATTATAGAATCCACCTATGGTGTACAACACCATCAGCCTCGGCACACCCGAGAAAAACGCTTTACTGATGTTATTCATTCGACCATATCTCAAGGGGGCCGTGTGTTGATTCCAGCTTATGCCCTCGGTCGTGCGCAAGAGCTACTGTTGATCCTTGATGAGTATTGGGCAAATCATCCGGAGCTCCAGAATATACCCATCTATTATGCTTCTCCTCTTGCAAAAAAATGTTTGACTGTTTACGAGACTTACACCCTTTCAATGAATGACAGGATTCAGAATGCAAAGTCAAATCCATTTGCCTTTAAGCACATATCGGCTTTGAGTAGCATTGATATTTTCAAAGACGTAGGACCATCTGTGGTGATGGCGAGCCCTGGTGGACTTCAGAGTGGGTTGTCGCGACAATTATTTGATATGTGGTGCTCTGACAAGAAAAATTCTTGTGTTATACCTGGATATGTTGTTGAGGGGACACTGGCAAAAACCATCCTCAATGAACCAAAGGAAGTTACTTTGATGAATGGACTCTCTGCATCTCTCAACATGCAGGTGCACTACATTTCCTTTTCTGCTCATGCTGACTCTGCTCAAACAAGTGCGTTCTTGGAAGAGCTCAATCCGCCTAACATAATTCTTGTCCACGGGGCTGCTAATGAAATGGGGAGGCTCAAGCAGAAGCTCATGACTCAGTTTGCTGACCGTAACACCAAGATCCTCACTCCAAAAAACTGCCAGTCAGTTGAAATGTATTTTAATTCACAGAAAATGGCAAAAACCATTGGGAAGCTGGCTGAAAAAACACCGGAAGTGGGTGAAACTGTTAGTGGTTTGCTAGTTAAAAAAGGTTTCACGTATCAAATAATGGCACCAGATGATCTCCATGTCTTCTCACAGCTATCAACGGCGAATGTCACTCAGCGAATTACCATCCCTTATTCAGGCGCCTTTTGTGTCATACAGAGTAGACTCAAACAGATATATGAGAGTGTCGAGCCGTCAGTCGATGAAGAATCTGGAGTTCAAACGTTGCTAGTTCATGATCGTGTAACAGTTAAGCATGAGTCTGAGAAGCATATCTCCTTGCATTGGGCGTCAGACCCCATTAGTGACATGGTATCAGATTCAGTTGTTGCTCTAGTTTTAAATATCAACCGTGACCTCCCAAAAATAGTGGCTGAATCAGATGCCGTAAAAATTGAGGAAGAGAATGAGAAGAAGACAGAGAAGGTTATGCATGCCCTCCTCAATTCACTCTTTGGAAATGTGAAGGTTGGAGAAAATGGGAAGCTGATAATTAACATTGATGGCAATGTGGCAGAACTCGACAAAGAAAGTGGTGAAGTTGAGAGTGAAAATGAAGGCCTTAAAGAAAGAGTGAGAACTGCATTCCGGCGTATTCAAAGTTCTGTGAAGCCAATTCCTCTGTCTGCGCCGTAGTTCTTTATTCTCCCTATACTGTCTTGGGAGGGTGAAATGCTAGTGCTTGTGACACTAAAACCGTTGAGGAATACTAGTTCTCATGCTCCACTGACATGTAAGACAGTCGTCATAGCATGTAGTTACTAGCCATTAACATGAACTTCATTTAATTTATTGGCTGTAACCCCCAGTGTCCTTCGTATTATTACATTTTAGCCTTTTTCATTTTCTTGTAATTCTGATATGATTAAATGTTGGTGGATACAGATATTTTGCTATCACATTAGTTTCAGTCAGTATACTTTTTGGCGGGTGTTTATCAATCATAATTTTGAATGAACTTTTATAAAACTAATTTAGTTAAAGCTGAGTTTGAATCAAAGTTATTTATTTATTATTACAAGTGTTAAAATTGTAACTTAGTCATGATATGTGTATATCAAAACATAGTCCGAAAACTGTCTTCAACTCATAATTCGCTAAACAATTCATTGCAAAATAAAGTGGAGTTTTCATACAAATATCTAGAGTATATATATATATATATATATATATATATATATATATATATATATATTTGATTACCAACAGTGCGATGAGAGTGATATTTGGACTTATGAGTAAGACTCTCGAGAACTGTACGCTTTGAATAGAAATGGGTATTGGTAGTCAATCAAACACTTAACAATTTGCCTGATTCTAACATAAAGTTTTAAGAAGCGTCAAAGAAAAAAGCTTCAAAAGAAAGTGATATTAGTAAGCAGGTGAATGAATACAATGATCGTTAGGGTGCAATTCTAACAGGCAAAGTGTGGATGGGATGACGAAGGATATGAATTTAGTGGAGGAGACTCCGAATAAGACTATGAGATAAGAAGTTTTCTTTTCATGTTAATTAAATTGCTATGTTTTCTTTTCATGCTAACTAAATTGCTGCTATTGAATTGGGATATGATTGTCTCCATAAGTATTGAGGGTTTGATGGTGGATGAAATTAGAAGGGTATGAAGAAAGAGTGAGAGTGAAGAAGAATGGAGGTTTGATGTGGAGGTGTTTGGAACATGAAAATTTTAAATTATGATGCAAGTTCTAAAGAGTTCAAACACAAGCATAAAATGTAATATTGATAAAAAAAAAAAAAAAAAGAGTATATTTTATAGTACTAATAAGTTTTTTTATAAAAAACAAAATTAACTTATTTCATTCGTCAGCACAATTTAAATACAAGATGATATATAGTCAAAAGCTTGGTCATTAGTAAAGGACAATAACGCGAATACAACTATTAGATTCATGATGATTTCAAATAAAGCAACACGAAGAGAATCTCTTAATTCAATATTGAACAAGTCTAATTAAACCTAAACCTTATTGCAACAAATTACTTCCAACAAGAAATAGAAAGATTTTGATCATTGACATGACATGAGTTCTGCTGAATTTGAAAGTAAAATCCCCTAAACATTTGCAGGAGAAAAGAATCTCTAGATTCTTAGCAAAATACTTAAAAAAGAGGGGGTAGCATTAGTGAAATGAAGAATTCTATTGAAACCCGAAAACTAAGAACAGGCCAGTTCGGCCCAAACCGAAACCCATGAGAATATTTATTTAAGTTTTAGGGTTTCATCTTTCTCTCTTCGTGTCGCCAGGGTTCAACAAATTCTCCATTTCATTCTCAGATTTCGAGGTTCATTCTCTCTTCACTTTCATTCATCATAACATTTATTGAATCTTTCGATTTTTTCACTGTTTCTGATTCTGACTTTTGTTACAGTGTGAAAGAGAGAAAATGGTGAAATTCTTGAAGCCAAACAAAGCGGTGATCGTCCTCCAAGGACGTTACGCTGGCAAAAAGGCTGTCATCGTGAAGAACTTCGATGATGGAACCCGTGAACGTGCTTACGGTCATTGTTTGGTTGCAGGGATCAAGAAGTATCCAGCTAAGGTGATCAAGAAGGATTCAGCTAAGAAAACTGCTAAGAAATCGCGTGTTAAGGCTTTTGTGAAGTTGGTTAACTATCAGCATCTTATGCCAACACGTTACACTTTGGATGTTGATTTGAAGGAGGTTGTTACCACTGATGTTCTTCAGAGTAAGGATAAGAAGGTCACTGCTTTGAAGGAGGCCAAGAAGAGGTTCGAAGAAAGGTTCAAAACTGGGAAGAACAGGTGGTTCTTCACCAAGCTCAGGTTTTGAGTTAGCTTCCTGTTCGAAGCTTTTTTATTGAATTTTGTTTGATTATTCCGAATTTTAGTGTTTTGGATTTGTTGGTACTGTTGTCTCGTAATCTTATAATGTTGAGATTTTATATTAGTTTTTGTATTGTTGATTTATTTGCTTAATTTGAATACCTGAGATAGGTTTAATTAAGTTGTTTTGAGCAACTTTTGCAAATCGGGTTTTGGAATGGTTCAGGTTTCAATATGTCTTAATTTGATAATGCTCTTTTTGTTGGTGAATTTTTTGTATTTGCGTTGAATATTGTGTAATTTGGAGTAATTTGAATCCCTGGAGTAGATGAATTAACTTAATTTTAGCTATTTGGGTAAACCAGTTTTAGAGTGTTTGGGTTTTAATGGAGATAACTCTTTGATATAATCATATACGTTATGATTTGTCAACTTACCAGAGGTATCCCTTGTTGTTATTTTTTTACAATTATGCTACATTAATGATTCTCTTTCGTTTTAGTAATTTTTGTAGTGTTAAATATCGTCTACATCCGCAGTATATGTTGTAGCTTAGATGAATTTCAACAAACCGCTATTTTTTCTCAATATGCAATTGACGACACTGATTTTGTGTGTTTTGGCCATTCTTTAATTTGGAGTAATTTGAATTCCTCCAATAGGATTATTTCACCTGTCTGAAGCAATTTTGTGAATTAATGGGGTTGATGTAAAGGCACTAGCCTCAATCACTAGTGGAATTTCCTCTTGTCGTTCCTATTATTTGGCTCTTTTGATGCAGTGATATTTCAATCCCTACCATAATAGGATTAGTTATCTTGTTTGAAGCATCTCTGATGGCTACCTATTGTTTTTCCATGCATTTAACTGGTTTTCAATTTTGGTGATTCTTGTCTTTTTTGATATTTTATTTTTTTTTTACTTTTGTTTGATAATTACTTTGAGAAAGTTGGTGAAAAAAATTTGATTAATGTCTTTTTGTTAAATGTTTGTGGGATATGGAGGAAAGTGAACCCTTCAGATATGGGTTTTAACAATTTTGATGAGTCGTTTATAAATGGTTTGAGCTTTCATATGAAAGGTTGTCCTCATTTGTTAATAGAATCATACAGGGTTTGTTATATTTGTTATCAGCACAGTAGTGATCAATCAGAAAACTTTGTTTTCAGGAATGATGATGCGACCGAATGTGATTATTTCCATCCAAGCCAAAGTTTATAAGTTTTCATCAAATATTTTATTTATTTAAAAACCAATTGCACATCGCTATATTTGCATTCTTTGGTTGTGTTGCTTGCACTTTGTAATGAAGAGCTCGGCATAAAAGTTAAGTTTAAGATTGATACAATTAGAGCACCTTCAACTCAAGAAATACACAGCACTCTGCTTGACAAATATGATCTTTTTGCGTCTAACAACAATATCTCTAGTTTGTTGTGTACAAGTCTGTTTACTTTGTGTGATTTATAGGCTTCAGCACTTGAGAATGATATTCTTGTTTGTTGTCAAGAGAAAAGATTGGTATTTGTGCAGTAAAAATCTGTTTACTTATAGATGCAATTTGTATGCTCGTGCGCTTAATGTTCATGTTCTTTCGACAGTCATTGAGAACCGATTTAATTTTTTTTTTTTGAGGTTGCTATGTGACAATGTCTTGTTTGTAAGTAGGCGTCGACTGAAACACGATTTTGATGACAGTACTCGTGCCTGCAAAAGAAAGCCTTTTCTCTCTCCATTTCCTAATTTTTTTTTTTTTTCCTTGAACACCTGATGCTTAGATTTTTGCCTATACAAGGAAGGTGGAAAGCCTAGATAGTCTGCTATACAATCTGTTTTTTTTTTTTTTTTTTTTCAAATGTTTGATATGCAAGATGTTATACTAATACTCTTATAGGAACCAGCCTCTTGAATTCCTCGGTGCATTATTACAAGAGGTCCTACTTGGAGGTTTCCTATCCAATCATCATCTTCCAATTCTGACAGATTTTAGAGGTTTCCTCTCTAAATAGTTTGCTCCACCTTCTCTCTAGTCTTCACTCACAGATTTTGTTTTCTTCTCCCCCAAATCCAAATCAGCTTTCCATCATGTGGATATAGATGGTGGTGGTGCGATGAGGATTGTGATTCTCCATATCACCTCTTCTCCAATGTTGGGGTTGCACAACTCTGTGGTGTTTCTCAGAGTTTCACGGCGCCGGAATTCACAGATGCAGATTTGGATCTTTCCCTTTGGTGGTCGATCTAGATCTTATTCTTTCTTTCCGTTGTCTGTTTTGCTGTTAAACCCTTGTGAGGTTGCGGTGTTGTTGGGTTTTTGTGCTCGGATGTTGCCAGTTCTTCGCAGCAACCGTTGTTCTGTACCTGTGCTTCTTCAGCTTTGTTTTTATTGTTTTTGTGTTGTTTTGTGTTTCTTTTGTTGTTCATAAATGCAGAGGGTCCATATTGTGGCTGAGTGTGTGTTAGGCGGTGTTGGTTCAAGTGTGAAGAGGACACGAGTTTAGGGATCCTGGAAGTGCTGTTCAAATCCACTGTTTCGTCCCACCATTGGTTCTCTTTTACTCCGGCGACATATGCCTTTTCCATGTCATCGACGATCGCTTATTACGATATGGGTTGTGTCTGCTTCATATTGGCGTCGCTGCCCGTGTTTTGTTGTTAGGTTTCGTCTTCCTCTAGATCTATGTTATTGGTGCTGCTTGTTTCTTGGTCAAGCTGTTTGGCGATGGGGTGGTGGTGGTGTAGTGGTGATGGAGGTTATTCAGTTGTGGTGGTGGTGGTGAAGCGGGGTGGTGGTGTTGTGTGATGGTGTTAATGTGTGGTGGTGGTGAGGGTGATAATGTGTGGTGGTTGTAGGTGTTGCTTAGGTGAGGAGGTGGGTGGTTGACTTGGGCGATTTATATGGGTGACCGCCTTTGTTATTCGGGTCCATACTCGTTGTCGCTAGCTCTAGTTTGAGTTTAGGGTGTTTTGAGGGTGTGTCCTTCGAGTTGGGTTTTTTTTCTTTTTTGATTGATGTTTGCTCCACCGCAAGTCACGTCGTCTGTCTTACTAATTGTGTGCTGGATTCTGATGGGCCGATCATTTTGCTTCGAGTTCGGGAGTTGGCGTCTGACGACATTATTGTTTGGTTGGCTACGAGTGTTTCTCTAGTGGTCTGGGGGTTAAGGGTGCCCTTCGGATTTGGCTTTGAAGTTTGGTGGGCCGATCGCTTTTGATTCGAGATCGAGAGTCAGTTCTCTAGTTCAAGTTTGGTTTTTGAGCTTTTTTGGTGTTCCTTCGGTAGACTAGAGATTGCGCGGTGGTGGAAGCTGAATGATCTTTAGAGAAGGAGTTCTTCGGATGTGGCTCAGTAGTGGTGATGAGGACTGGGTTCTCTTTTACAAGGGTGTTTCTTTTAAGGTGAGTAGTGGTGACGAGTGTTATGGATGTCGTTTTTTCAGTGGTCGGTAAGTAAAGGCGTCAGTTATTAGGGTGATGTTTTTTTTGTGGGTGTTGTCCTTATGGGTGTTGATCACAGGGGTGTCTTTGTTGGTGTTTGTTTTCGGGTGTTCCGCCTATATACGGCGCCTTAGTTTGTACTTTCTGTAATACCTGTCTATGTTCATCTTGTGCAGAGACCTGATTTTTTAATAATACTTTGCCGATTAAAAAAAGTATGGTATATGAACATCCAAAGCCACACTTAAAACATTCATTTGTTCATCAAAACCCTAATCCTAGAACAACAACACAAAATTGATTGATGAACAATTGTACAACCAAATGCAGTCATATTAGAAAAAGCATATATGATTTACGTAGAATGTATAACTCGGTCCATTTTGGTATTCTTTTAACTACACCGTATTGATAAATAAAGTGGTCAAACTGTATTACAAGGTAAAATAACTCTAGTTGTTGCTTAAAATTTGTCATCAAAAGAAGGGGATTGTTGCTTATATTTATTAGGATATTATAACGTCAACTAGACAGGGCAAATAAACATCTTTCATGAAAAACAAAGAACTTCCTTTGAAGACCGACTACAAAAGATTTGGTTTTGCACTATAATTTCTTTTTCTATAATAGTCGTTTCATAAATTTACATCGAACCTTAATACAAAATATTAAGTATATTCTCACATTCTAGTACTTATATATCATTTTTCAAGTCCTCTTCGTAAATATTTTTTTCTCATCACACACATTAGACATAGAGCGCATTCCTATATGTTGACATTTGACATCCTCACACCTGTGCTAGTGAACAGGTAAATCAAGCTACATGGTAACCGTCCATCATTAAACAACACAAGCACAATGTGATCCATGTCAAGTGTCAACATATATACGAAGTGATGATTCTCAACAATAAAAGCAGGAACTTTTTTCGATACGAAGTGATGATTCTCAACAATAAAAGCAGGAACTTTTTTCGAAGGAAATAAAAGCAGGAACTTGGTTACATAACTTTTACCTTCATCATAGCTTCAAATACACCATTTGCATAAAAATCAAAAGGATCTTAAAAATACGAATTAGAATATAACTGAATTTTAAAATAAATCAACACAAAACATCACAATCACAGCCGAGAGTGCTTAGGTAATATGTATCAACAAGATTTACAAAACAACTAATGCATTTTCAATTATAGGGTATTAGAAATTTAGTTTCCTAAGAGCACTTGTTAGTATGACCCTTAGTTAAAAGATTCATATTGTGGAAGACAATTTTATTCACAAACCATGATGACCATGAGTGTAGCGGATTGCTTGGTGTAAAAGTATCATTTTGCTGAGGAATGAGGAGGGCATCCCTAATGAGAAGCGTATTTTAGACACATATATGGACACAAACATCATATACTCATATGGATGCTTGTTCTCTTGCCTCGCGCGACCTATGTCTTCAATGATATACAATGTCAGAAATTGTTTGTCCAAATAACACAACTGATCACTATTTCACTATCATCCATGTCAACAAACCAACAATTGCCGTATCCGTAATTTAATATTATTTGTATACATTGTGTTAACATTGTAATTACCTATTCCCTGTCAAAAAATTGTAATTGCTTACTCTATTATTCAAAGTCAGATACATATAACACAGGCTACAGTTTGGGAAAGGAAATCCATCAACCAAAATATTTTGGTTGAATGTGTGTCAATTGATGGTATGAGATAGAATGAAATGACTATATCTATTTTTTAATAGCTTATAGTTCATATCATTCAATTTTATCATACACTGCTAATTCAAACACATTAAAACAGGACTGAAACGAGATAACAGTATTTATGACACAGGGAAAGGCTTATGTAAAAGATTATTGGTGAGGATAGAAAAGTAATAATACAAAGATAACCTCTACTTTTACCTTACATTTCGTAATTTTTACCTTTTTCCTGATCAGAGTCCTTTTTTACTTCCTTACAGTTTCAGTTGATTGTAAGTTTAAAGAACAAGACAGTGCAGTTCTAACTAATTATGTTTCTCTAAAGTAAAAAAGGGAGGGCGAAGAGGTAGCAAACATTAGAAATGCTACTACAACACTGATAAGAAACTTTGCAGTACAAAACAACATCAGAAAATATCGCAATTCACGGCAGAAAATATTGAAACACAAATATTATTTCACTTATTATTAATATAAATTCATCCTACGGTATCATTCATTCTTCTGATAACCAATGTACTATGTCAAGGAAAACTGTAAACACATTTCTCTAAAGCAAATAGAAAGAAAAAATCTAATATTGTAAGAAGGTAAAAATGAGAGTGAATTCAAAGAAGCACAAGTAAATATCAGTCTTCATATTCTGTTTCCTCATCATCATCTTCATTGTTTCCAGCATATCTCCAACCATCTTCAACATTGTCACGATCCTCCTCCTCAGTTTCTTCGCTGTCTTCATCGTAAGTTTCTTCTTTCACTGGCCAAGGTTTTTTAGCCATATTAAAAGTGGCGGGGGTTGGAGTAGACCCTTTACGCTGAGCAACCTTAGAAGGAGGCATTTTCAAGTTTGGCTTGGGCCTGCTTTGCTTCTGACTTTTACCATTGGAACGTTTTCCACCATAAGCATCGTGATCACTTGCTTCATCCATTTCATTTTCAGCATTATTAGCCAGAGCATGCATCGCATTTTCATCATTTATGTGGCCAGGATGCTCCCTCTTCAAATGCAGTTTAAGCTTGTACTCATGAATGTAAGCCTTTTCACACCCTTCATAAGGACATGCATATGGGCGATCAGAGGATGCCGAACCGTATGTCGCCCCAGAAGGTCTAGTAGTTTTTGTTTGCTTTTCTGAAGGAGGAGTTGCATACTTTATCGGCACATCTATTGGTGTACTCTGCAGTGAGGTTAAGACTGTCAATCAAAAATTGTTTGAGGTGATACTTCACATTATTCATGCACATCGACATCCAAAATGTCAGTCATCCATAATTTGAATTGTAAACATATTATAGATATCGAAGATATCAGAAACCTTGCAAAATAAGTATTAAAATATGTATATATTTTGCACATGCACATGCACACGCCAAATGAAACCTCTAGATGGAAACCAAGTGCACATATTAAAATCATACTTCATGAGATAGGTAGTATCATCTATTGTGAACACATTTAGAATAGAATACAAATAGATCACAGTTACACAAACAGGAAATATTAACCAACCTTTTCATGATGGGAAGCAATGTGATTCTTTAGTTTGTATTCATGAGCGTATCTCTTCCCGCAATCTGGGTATGGGCATATATGATAGTTCTCTTGCGAATGTGTCTTCATGTGAGACCTCAGGTTAAAATCCAAGGAGAAGGCCTGCATATTGGCACAAACAAAACTTAGAGTTCACCAATGAATAATTAAAAATGAATCCAGAAAATATGATACTAAAATTATCTTCTTCAAATGCAAGGTTTTGACTTGTTGAAGAAGATCCTTAAACAATAATACCACAAAGAAGGTTTGAATCATTGTCTACATCTTAAATATATATTGAGCCATGAACTAACTTCATATCAGATTCATTCAGGGGGATGTTAAGTTTAAAAAAATTCATATTCAGAAAAACTCTTATTTTTGCTCCAAAAATAAAATAAAAACTCTTTTATTCGCAACCCATAATGACCATGGAAACGATGATTTACAGTAACAGTACAGTCATCCACCAAACAATATTTGCTGTACATTGATCCTAAACTGACGATTTTCCAAATCTATTAATCATCTTCTATATCAGCAGTCAAAGTGACCCACTGCTGAATAGTCATATACCTCATTACCTTACAGCTGAAGCTTTAGAGTGCAAATATTTGATCATTACAATGGAAGAAAAAACAGATCAGTAATTAGGTTCAGAGTGAACGATAATAAAAGAAGAGTTATTGCTGATAATCAGGGTATGATGGAATATGCCAAACATAAAGGTGATTCAAAATACGAAAAAATGAAAACCTTAAGAGATCAATAAACAAGGGCAATGGATCGACTTATCACCTTACCACAGCCTTCATGAGGACACACAAAATCCCTCTCCCCCGTATGAATTAAGAAATGCCTTTTTAACTTTGAGCTGTCCAGAAATTTCTGCAACAGAAACAAAATATTCTTAGTAATTTCTAAATAGACCTGACAGCGCTAGACAGAATAAACTTTTTCATGAAACTAGATGGAAAAATTGGTAAGGATCTATCTTGAGCAATTGCTGGTTACAATCATACAACATAACAAGCATACATGTGTGTTACTGAATACACCTGAAATTACAAAAAATGGAAACTAGGATGGGAGTATAGGTGAGTAAAGACATAGCATTATGTAAATCAAAATGATTATTATGAAACTTCACAAAAATTGTTAATGATTTACAATGAACCAAGTATGTTACAACATTAAAGCCTAACATGCATTTCTGTGCTTGTGAGTGCGTGAATCCGAAGAAACAGTTTCATTACCTTTCCACACCCCTCATAATGGCAAACAAACTGCCTCTCTCCATGGATGTGAGAATGCTTCCTCAAAGCACCAGCATCTATAAATGTCTTTCCACAGCCTTCATAGCTACAAAGAAAAAGTACTTCAGTAGTTGGCTCGGGTTCTGGCTCAGGAGCTAATGGTTCTTTTTCCTTTTCTTTCAAGGCATTTATGGTATCCTCTAAAGAAAACAAAACACATAAAATTGTTAATATAGAGAACGTGATAAATATAATCACATACAATACAATAATTGCTTGGATGCAAACCAATACATGCTTTGTTCCTTTTTGCATCAATACAACCATTCAGAAATACATGAGTTTGCAGATTGTTATGAAAGATAACTGGAAAGCAAATTAGTAACAGAAACATAACACACAAATGCTAAAGATTGTAAACTATAAACCAATGTAGAAATGCAGCATTACAACAACAACCAAGCCTTATCCCACTAAGTAGGGTAGACTAGAAATGCAGCATTGGGAACAGATTTTTTTTGGGGTGTGCGAGTATTTGAGATAGTTATGTCAGGGTTTACTGTTCATGTGTGCTATGAAAGGTTGTACTAGTACGACATGGCAATAGTCACTTTTATTAAAGCGACACATCAGCACCAGCAGTATTAATTCATTCATACATGTAGAGTTTGGCAAAATTACACCCGTGATCTCTTAATTTCAGATAATGAATTGCTCCTTTCCTTTTTTTTTTCCCATCAATTTAGCCCTTTTGGTCCTTTTGCATATGAATTTTCAAGCTTCAAATCTAAGATTCATATGCAAACATGGGTGAAGGACCATACATTTAAAGACTGAGAACTCACAGGAAAATAAAACCATAGATTTGAAGCTTGAAAATTCATATGCAAACGGATCAAGGGGATTTAGTTGTCCAACTGATTTGATGAGAAAAAACCAATCTACCTAGTAACATTTTCCATTCAAAAAAAAAAAAATGCAAACGGGCCCAAAGGGCTAAATTGACGGGAATAAAAAAGATAAATGAACAGATCGTTATCTGATATTAAATTAATGACCACAAGTGTAATTTTGCCGTAGAGATTTTATGAAACATCATGAAGAATGCTATGTACCAATTCATACTTGTAAAGTTAGAAAATCAGAAACCAAAGTTAAATTAAGGACATGATCTACATGCCAAGAACATTATGAAATTATGTTGTCTATTGTCTAATCAAAAAGATAGGTCAATCAGAAGCATCACAAATACCAACCATGATAAATCAACATTACAAATAACCTAAAGGGAAAATTATGGCTGTTTAATTTATGTGAAACAAATTCAGCTCATTCAAATTTAAGCTTAATTGACAGTAAAAAAGGACAAACCTGTTACCCATCTTAACAGCATACACTTGCCACCAGTAGCAACAACATCTTGTGGAACCCTGATAATAACATTGCTATGATTAATACATATAATAATATATTAAATTCCACACAAACTATAACGAAAAAATCTCAATTTTTTTTGGTTTCTCATTCATTTGTTGGATTTTCGCAGTGGAAATTGATTCAAGGACAAAATTCAAAATTGAGTTGATGAAGAAAGGGGGCAGTACCATTGTTTGACCCATTTAACAGCGGGAGCCTTGGACGTAAGAAAGGAGCGTCTCTCGAAGAGAGTGTGATTGTAGTGAGTCTCCATTGATTTCTCGGAATTTGTTCCACCGAGATTGAAGAAATTTAGGGTTAGGGTTTGAATAGAAATTAGGAATTAGTTGTATCGAGGATGAAGCTTGGTGATTCCATATTCCATGTTCATGTCAAATTTCGTCTTTTCTCAAAACGGAGTTGAACCGGTCTAGACCGGTTTCGGTTTGCAAGTGCTACTACTTTCATGTATAGGCCCATTTACAATATTGGGCTCAAGTGTGATTACTAGTACCACCCCTAATTAGGAAACATGTGATTTGTTTATCAAACATATGGTTGTAGTAGCTTCTACTGTTTCAAATGCTCAGTCAAAAGAAGAACAGTTTAGACATACGGTGGAGTCTAACTTAACCACTAAGTGCAAGTGTGATGACATTATGCAATATATTTGGGTTAAGAAGAAAGACAAATGGAAGTTAAAATTTGTGGATGATCAATGTATTTGAGTCGCGTAATGATTGTCCTCTAGGTGTATTCAAACATAATTCATCCATTTAACATAAAAAAAAAAAAAATTAAGTTATGCATCATTCAAAATAATTGGTCTAAGTACATCATCCAATATCGACGAAGTATCAAGGTCTAAGCCTTATAATAAGATAACAAGTCTTACATCAAGTATCAAAAGGATCACATAAAAATATTGAGATTCCATCTTCCTAAGTGTTGATAGACAAGTACTAATTTTGTAGTCAACTCTTTAGGTCAATTCGCCACCACCAAGTTCTTTAGCATCATCTTCGTCGGTTATCTCAATTGGATTTTCTATATCTTTATCAGGACCATTTTTATTTGCTATATATTTCTAGAAATTTCTATCATTCCTTCTTACCTTACTTAAATCAAGATTCCCATTGATTGCATTAGGTTTTTGTGGTGCACCCAATTTAACAATAGTAGATGTAAATCGCATAATAAAAGTTTTAACATGGGTCGAAGGTTTGATAACAATAATAAGAGGTACAATAAGTTTAACCACAATATTTACATGTGTGTATGGTTCAATAATGGTGTTACGGTTTGTAGCACTATTGACAATAGTGTGAACTTTTGAAGACGGATTAGCAATAGTGGTAGTGTAAGCAGCTGATTTGACTTGTGTTTTCACATGTACATATGGTTTGACTAGTGTGCTTAGCATGAATTGGTGACTTGAGTGTGCGCATGTGAAGATGTCCTACCAATAGTCTTCACATGCGTTGCAAATTTAGAAACTATATAGTTTAACCACAGTGTAAATATGTACTTATATGAATGGTTTGACTTGTGGAGGGGGTTTCAATTTGCCTTCAACCATTCTTTTCTTACTCATATGTAGACTTTGGTTTCAAACTGAAACATCATCTAAAAGAGAAGGATCTTTAATTTGCGATGCAATAACATATGGTTCTTGATATGGTGCAACATCGATAACATGTATTGCAGTCTCAATTCTATACTCCTCGGTCGTTGCAATTTCATTGTATCAAAACTCGGACAACGAAAATATTACATTAACATAACACAATCCAAATTCGTAACTAACAACGTAATTTGAATCTTCAAGAGGTAGAAAATTATCGGTGTTAGCAAATTGAGTATCACAAGGTATTTTCTTGGTAAGATTTCATAGTGTAGAGTATATGTGTGGGTTAGGATCAATAGAACAAAAACCATCAAAACCTGGATGAGATGGACGTCATTGTAGTTTTTGAGAGAAAATATTGTAACCACTATAAAGAGATTGTGATAAGAAACATTCTACATCTTTATCAACAACCCCACGATCATAACATTCCTTTCTCTGGAGGTGGTGTAGGACGACAATGATGCCTCTTTTTTCCTCGTCGTCTTCTCCTTCCACAACATGTTTATACTTTGGTGGAAAGAACAAGGAGACATATTCTATTTTTAGGTAGGTATCCTGATATTGTATCAATGTAGTTCAAGACCATTAGTTTCGTAGATGGTCTCAATAGTTTGCCTCGTCGAAAATGAGAGTTTCTTTATGATATCACTAAAAGATTTTGTTGTAATTGTTAATATAACAAGGGTTAGGTTCGTTGAGTTTAAAAGTTCTTGAGACTCAGGATCCATTGTGTTTGAAAAAATCATTTCTCTTAGGGTTTCATTGGGTTTTGAGGTTGAGAGGAGAAAAAAAGGCAGGGCTTGTGAAGCAAAGAATTACATGTTTTTGTGTATAGTTTACGAGAATTAGGGTTAAGAATTGTATATATATTGTCAATGTTTGGAGGTTAAGGAGATAATAACAAATATGATTTGTGAAGCAATAATCGTATGTTTCAATGTAGTGATCAAAGCATACTCTTTAACATGGTTTACCAATAAGATTTTGGTTGATCATTCACGATTATGGTATGGATTATTCTTTTTGTCTGTAAATCTTGCAACAATTATGTATTTATTAATCATAGGCATTGATATATAGTAATATCAACTCAATTAATTTATGTCCATAAGAAAATGTTTTGCATTTCAAGACCATTTTTATGTTTTGAAAATAGATACAATATATTCAACTTAGGTTTGATAATAACTATTTCCAAATCGTCAATTATGTGTTATTTTAGAAAAATGAGTTTCTATTACACAATAAATAATCGATTCACTATATATGTTTAATCAGTTAATTAAACTAAATTTTGAAAAAACATTAAGACTACTCATATAGTTGATTGGCTAATTGATTAAATTGATTGAAACCCCAAATTAGATTAAGTGTTAATGTTAGCAACGTTGAACCATTTAAGAATAAGAGGAATATTAAGAAACCCGGTTGAACTAAAGACTTTGTTGGCCCATTTATATTATTTCTTCAAGTGGCCTAGAGCCCATTGTCATATGTTGTACTAGTCAACCTTGACTATATAAAGGGGGCATAGTATCATCCAAAGGTTATCAATTAAAAAGTTCAGTTTTTTTTTATTTTAAAAAAACCTACTACTAAGTTATTGTAGAGTCCATCGATATTTGAGAACAAAGTTGTTAATCCAATCAGATTTCTTAATATTCTTCTTATTCTTAGATGGTTCGACCTTGCTAACAATTTATAAACGTTTGAATAAGATCCATTGAGAACTTATATATATGCAACTAATCAGCAACATATATGAAAGAAAGGTATTGGCTATATGGAGTAGTTGGGAGCTTAATTAAATTTATCTGACATCAATCCATCTCTGTTAATATAACAAAGGTCTGCAACCCTTTAAAAAGGAAAATGGAATGGAAAAGATGTCAGAGGTCAATTAGCTCACCAACAACACATTACAATCCAAAGCAAAACCAAATAAAAAATAAATAAATTGTTTGACATTCAGCAGAAAGAGGAAAAAAACTAAAAAACCTCACACACTTTCCTGACAAAAGCTGGAGGGAAACAACCCACCTTGGACACATAAAGAGGAAACAACCCACCTAAATTAAAAACAAAATTAATACAACGAAAACATTATTGGCTACAAGGACCAAGTTCGATGCTCTGAGTGCTTTTGAATTAAACAAAATCATTAAGTGTAAGAGGAACTTTCGACATAAAGCCCATTATTAAAAAAACCCAAAAGGCCCATTACTCAAACCCATTTAAATTGCAGTGTGAAATTACAAAATTAGTTGGAAAACCCTTACTAAATACCTTAGTTCTCGGTATCGGAAAACCATTAATCGAGAACCTTAATACTCGATATCAGAAAACCATTAACTGAGAACCCTATTTCTTGGGCCGTCGTAAAAGCATCAGAACCCATACTAGAAATCATCATGTTTCTCGGAGCCCATTATCACAACCCTTACTCAACCATCGGAAAACCCTTACGCAAAACCCGCCGTCGAAAAATCCTATTTCTCGGCTATCGGGAAAGCGTTGTCAGCGACAATGGATCGAAAACCTCCACACCATTTTCTCAGAAGTACAAGACCAGTAATGGAAGATGGAAATAAAAGCATAAGTACGACAATTAGGGCTGCTCAAGCTCATATATATAACCGAGTCAACTCATGAATCAAACGAGTCGAATTATATATAGTTTAAGTTCATCTCATTTAATTAACGAACATAATTTTTTGCTCAAGCTCGGCTCACTTGGTTCATGAACCAAGTTCAACGAGTTAATTGTCGAGCCGAGTTTCGAACTATGTTCGAGTTGGCTCGGTTCATTGTCAGTCCTAACGACAATATAAGAGCGAAAGAAAAGCATATAAATTGTACTTGCAACAAGTCACAAGGGAAAGGAAAACACAAGCACAAAATCGGAAATAGAAGAGGGAAAGGAAAACACAGCTGTACTAGAAACGGATCACAAGAGAAACGAAATCACAAACACATAACCGATAATAGAAGAGGGAAAGGAAAGCACATAAGTTGTACCGGCAACAGGTCACAAGGGAAAAGAAAACACAAGCACAGACACAAAACCGACAACGAGTCACTCGTATTCCCTCCGAGGAAGAGGAAAAGGAAAGGCATAACAAGGAAAAGGATAAGCTGCTTCTGTAGAAGGAAAAGGCAAAGCAGAAGGAAAATGTAAAACCCGTCGACAACCAATGAACCCTCAACTAGAAAAACTTTATGGTCGTAAATTTGGGGAACTTAAAGATAAGTTTATAAGAGGAAAATGATTAGAAGTGTGTTCTTGTTTCCCGACGTCAGACAACAAGGAAACACTGGTGAGTCTATAAACTTAAACTTTGCATGCAGCTTTTGGTATATCACTATATTGTACGTTTTAATGGGACCCATTTGAAATATTTACTAGATAGTTGATTAAATAGTGGTTGATTCTTCCATAAAACAATCATATTGAGAACCATGAGCTATACTAACAAGGGTAAATTACACTGACCTCCCCTGATGTATCTTTGAATGACACAAACACCCCCTCTAGTTAATAGTGGTTCATGCATTTTTTATATTTTTGTGCTCAAACTTGAACCAAATCATCTTGCTTCTTTGATAACCAACCTGAAACAAAATCCAAAGTTTTTGTAGTAATATAGCTCAAGAAATACGACTAAAATTAAAGAAACCTTATTAAATTAAAATGCCAAAAACTATAAAATCTACGACTTATCAATAACATATTTAAGTGGCATATATTTGTTGAGTAAGATTTAATGGTGATTATGTTGATTATTAAAGCAATTTCATTTATGCAGAAAATGATTGTACAATGTTAGTTTAAATACTATAAATGATCTCAAATAGACGAAGAAGCATAAGAAATATATATTTTTTGTGATAAGGCATAATAAATAATTCTAAGTAATTTTTTTATCAACAGGTTCAGTAAATCATTAAAATTTTGAGTGCAAATTTCAACACCGATGAAAATGCTCCGTTATAATTTGAACATCGAGTATCTCTTATTCTGCTCTTCAACATCAATTGTTATTGGCTTCAAATAGCTTAGATTATGTTTAACTTTTCTTGATGGGTTTGTCTAACATGTGCAACATTGCATATGTTAAAATAACTAATCTTGGTAACTTTTTCTTGGAAAACAACAATTGTTTTAATAGGGTTAATTAAGTTTTTGGTCCCTATAAATATTTGCAGTTTCGTTTTTAGTCCCTATAAAAATAAATCACACTTTTTAGTCTCTACAAAAATTTCTGTTACAGATTTTAGTCCCTGCTGTTAAGTGACCATTAACGGCGTTGACGTGGCACTGACACATCATTATTTAATTTTAAAGAAAACTTCAAAATTTATTTTTTATTTTTTTAAACACAAACATTTAAATTAAAATCATTAAAATAAGAGATAAAGTTAAATTATTATAAGAATATAATCAAAATTAAAATAGCATAAAATTAAAATAGAAACCCTAAAAATCCCCAAATCTGGATTTTGCTCGCACAACAGATGGTCTTAAACGAATCAAACGTCAAGACCAAACGCAAGCGAAATCGAATTAGAAGATGAAATTGAAATCTGAAACGACAATAATCCTTACTTTTTCAATTGATGCATTTCAACAAACTCTATCTTACAGGTTACTGTTTTCTTGGTTATGCAAAGAAATCAAATCCTAGGGAAATACCTTACGAACTCTGGATGTGAAGCCTTGAATATTTTTCTAAGATTTTTATTTGACATTTGTAATATGTATGCTTCAATATAAAACATTATCTCCACCTTCTCATATTTCTAATATTTAGTATTCAATTTAAATTTTTGCCTTTACCAGTTTCCTGACTAGGCATCATAAAAATTTCATTCCTCCAAACCAACAATTCAAGTTTACACAGGTTTTGCTAGACTCATCCGAAAAGGATGGCAGGTGGTGACGGTGCATGAGGACTTCTACAGTAACGAAGCAGAATCAGAAAGGAAAAATCGAAGAAGAAGAACAAAAGTGGTACTGTGCGCTTAAGGGGTTCTATTCAAAAAAAATTTGAAGTTTTTTTTTTAAAAAATAAATTAAATAATGATGTGTCAGTGCCGTTAGGGGTCACAGTAACAACAGAGACTAAAAACAGTAACTGAAAATTTTGTCGGGACTAAAAAGTGTGATTTGTCTTTATAAGGACTAAAATAAAACTGCAGATATTTATAAGGGCCAAAAACTTAATTAACCCTTTTTAATATGAAATGTACAAGTTTCAATACAAAATTTCTATTTTAAACTTCGGTGCAAATTTGCACATGATAAAAAAACTCTGTTTTAATATAGCTTACAATCATTTTTTTTTCCTTTCTGTTTTTAAATTCAATTCTTGCAATGCTTATGTTTTATATTAAAGTAGGTTGTTATAGTTACCATCGAAAACAAACTATATCAAATAATTGAAAAATCATCATTATTTATGTGTTTTGAAAACAAACATTCTAATGAACCAACAAGATATCTGTAACATATCAAAATAGACATGGTATAAATTAATTTTGCATAAAAACGGGACGGATACATCATTTACAATCTATGTGGTAATCGCACACCGAAAAAACTTAACATATATATTTTTGTAGGAAAAAACATCAACATATGTGTTCTCGCATTGTTGTCGTAACCTTTATACTTTTCCCACTAAGGATTAAATAATAACAAAAACCTTCATTCTGCCGGTGGTAACATTTGGAAGTACTTCATCTTGCATTATCAAATTGAAGTTTTCATTCTTCCGTCCATGCACAACCTTGATATTTGCCTCATCCTGTGGAGTCCAATTGTGCACGGCTCCAATTGAAAATTAATTAACAAAATTAAAAACGAAATGAATGAATCTCTTGAACTTCAAGTAAGTCGAAGCAACTTCATAGTTATACCCTGATTTATATTTTATGTATACGTTTAGGTTTAAGCTTTCATGATCCAATAATACCTCTAATTTAGTAAATCATGAATGAATTTGAAGTTGGTATAAATTATATTCACTAAAAAACAACAAAGCATGAATAATTCATACATCACTTTTACTCAATTTTATCGGTTGATCCCTAATTTAGGTTCCATTTTTTCCAGCACTAATTTCGTGGACTGGTTTGGCTTCTTCAGAAAAAAAGTATTAAAACTTACTTATTCAATTTGGTTTGATTTTGAAAAGTTATCCAAAATTAATCCAATCCGATTAGTTTTCATAAAACGACACCCAAACGTATCCAATTTTATGTTTTTTTTTTTCGGAGTAATTTTCATTTTTACTTTGGATCGTTAATTTTTGCTGAATTGGTAAAAATTAGGGATTGAATTTCCGTCCACTAAACTAGGGAAAAAAAATCAATTGGACAAGGGGCAATTAGGTCTTTGTAGATCCTCCACTTAGCAAAAGATAGAGTGAACGGCCAACCAAATTTGACCATCGCAAAAACAAAAAAGACAATTGAATTTTGAAAAAGGAGAAAGAAAAAAATAAAAGAAAGGCACAAAATGTGGTTTGGGTTGGGATGAGCTGTCTCTTACTGCATTAGATGCTTTTTGATGTGTTCTGTGCTGTGCTCTGCTGTCTCACCTGCACTTGCACTCCCACTCCCACTCTTTCTGTTGAATGCAAATTGATTG
Organism: Medicago arabica; assembly: GCA_946800305.1. Taxonomy (NCBI): domain Eukaryota; kingdom Viridiplantae; phylum Streptophyta; class Magnoliopsida; order Fabales; family Fabaceae; genus Medicago; species Medicago arabica. Next base: position 584,645 of record OX326971.1, on the reverse strand, counting down.
ATGATGTTTATACTCTTGATTACTACTACTTTAACCATCTCACCCACCCATCCACCCACTATCCAATCATTATACTAATCAACACTTAATTAACACTGAATGGATCAAAAAGGAGATCGAATGTAATGGACGAGATTTGTTGGTCCACTTGGATTGGATGTGAGACTTTTATTACTATTGACTTTCAATTCAAGTATGGTAGAATTTTGGTTGCAGGGCATTTAAGCGAGTAACAAAGGACTTTTACGAGACCCCACGAGTGGTCTTCTGTTACGTTTTTTTCCCTAAATAAGGTCCCCCACTCACTTTAACTTGTTACCCTTGCGTCTGTTCCGGTCTGAGCAAGACAACAGTCAATCAGAGAAAACAAGAACCCCACAACACAAAACTCACAGTCTCACTCACTTCACTTCACTTCACTTGCCCCCACCCCTCACCCCACTTTGTTTTTTCTTTCTCTGTGTTACGTTGAATGAATGAACAAAGCTCATGAATTATCATCTATGAACAAATATATTATTATTATTATATAATAAAAAAGATGGAACTATCAGATTTACAAAACAACAAGCAGAAGAGAGGCACCACCACTCATCCTCATCCTCATCCCCACCAACAACAACAACAACAAGAATCATCCTCACCTTCAAATTCTCATCATCATCAGCAGCTTGTGGTCCCTTTTGATGGAAGACCATCACCTTTCATTATGGGCTCCATCTCCAATATTTCCAACTCTTCTCCCACCAATTCATCTTCTTCTTCAGCTTCAGCTTCAGCAACTGCTTCTGCACATACTCAACACCTCATCGATGCTTCTCTCGCAATTGCCACCAGATCTGAACCTTCTCTTCCAGATGTATCCAACAACCAAATTCAACCTTTTTCTTCATCCTCCACTGCCGTCACCGCAGTTGCAAATCCTCCAAAACGATCCACTAAGGACAGGCACACTAAAGTTGACGGCCGTGGCCGGAGAATTCGAATGCCTGCTACATGTGCAGCAAGAGTTTTCCAGTTGACCAGAGAATTAGGCCACAAATCCGATGGTGAAACAATTGAGTGGCTTCTTCAACAAGCGGAGCCGGCGATCATTGCCGCTACCGGCACCGGAACAATCCCAGCCAATTTCTCAACGCTCAATGTCTCACTCCGTAGCAGCGGCTCTACACTCTCTGCGCCGCCGTCGAAATCAGCTCCTCTCAGTTTTCATAGCGCGCTTGCACTGGCCCATCATCCTTACGAAGAAGCTGCGTACCAACACCAACACGCGCCTCTGTTAGGGTTTCATCCTCATCAACACCAACAACAACATCTCATGAACGCTGATCAAATTGGCGAAGCACTTTCAAACGAGAATTACATGAGAAAACGGTATAGAGAAGATCTTTTCAAAGATGATAACAACAATCAAAATGAAAGTGGTGGTGACGGTGATGGTTCTTCTTCTCCAAAAAGCTTCAAAACAAATCATCAACAACAAGATGATATGGGCGAAGGCGACGGTGGTGGAGGAGGTGGAGCTTCTTCATCTTCTTCTGTAGGTAATTCTTTTTCTGGACTTCTTCGACCTTCTAATATGTTACCCGCAACAGCCATGTGGGCTACAGCGGGGAGTGGAAGTACAATTTGGATGGTACCGGTAAGTGGTGGTGCAGCAACTTCAAATTCAGAGACACAAACACAAAACATGTGGCCTTTTACTCCTCATGTTCAGTCTCAAAATCAAGGTAACGCTGCTGTAACTCCGTCTCAGTTACATTTCATGCCAAGGTTCAATGTTCCAGCTTCTGGTGGTGGTGTTGAATTTCAAGGTGGTTTACAATTGGGTTCAACGTATCAACCATCACAGCATTTGGGATTGGCTGTATCTGATTCCAACTTGGGTATGTTTGCTGCTCTTAATGCTTATACAAGAGCTGGCCATTTCAATGTTAATAACTCTTCTGATCATCATCATCATCAACATTCAATGTCATTGGACTCTCATTCTCATTCTCAGCCTCAACCTAATGATCATGAGAGTGGAGAAGATGCTCCTAATACCTCGCAATGACTCCATGGTTAGTTTCGTTGCATGCTTTGTCATATGTATGTAAATTAATAAATATAATTAATTCATGTATTTTTTAGTTTTTACATTGTAATTTGTGCGCCACCAAATATGTGTGTACTATATTAGTATAGTTATTGTTTTTTGTTTTTGCAGATTCCAAGTTGAATTTCTCATAACTAATTCATTTTGGAAATTCCATGGATCCCTATGCATGCTAGAGCATTGGACTTGAGTTTTTCTTAGATGTTTTTATTGAGTTGATTTGTTTAGGGTTGATATGGAGGTACTTGGTATGGTGTATTTTATTTGCGGTTTGTTTTTGGTCCAAAGGGACTTTTGCATACAGAGAGAGTTTGTATAGGAGGAAATTTCTATTGCTATTTTTATTTATTTATTTATTTCGTTTTCTTGCCCCCTCTGTGTATGATAATATAATTCATCAAAAACAAAAGGATTTCAAACAAAATTTTGAATTGCTTGCGTTTATCTACTGTTCTTTTTTAGGTATGTTGATTTTTTTTGGCTATATATATTATATCAATACTATATGTTCTTTTTAATATTACTAATTTCAAAATCTTGTATTCTTTATAATGACCGAATAGTGAAATTGCACTAGCCAACTAAGCAAAATAGAGTGCCAGGTAAAGTAAGCAGAGAGAACAAAATATATAGCAATTGATCATAGCTGGACAATACAAATCTCGGTTACAAATGTGTGTGCCTTTTTTGAGATAACTCCCGGAATGGGAGGTCAGGAACAGCAATGCATTAATTCTTAGCGCTTACGTTTATCCCATTTTATCTTCTTCTTAACCACAAATGATAGGAGAATATATATTGATGATTAGAAAAATAAAAAGCAAGGGAAAGGGTTATAAATATATGTCTTGTCTTAAATTTTAGAAAACTGACATTATTGTAGGAAGAGTGACGACCGTCAATTATTATTACTTTAATATGCCGGTCATATTCCATGATTATGATATTCCAAGGTTGAATTAAAATATTAATGTAAATACATAGTATTATTTTAGTATATTGGTTGTCGTACTTTTCTACGTGTAAATTTAGGTTATATATAATCCACACGCGACATAACAAAATGTTACTCTAATAGGTTTCTATGTGTATATACTAGTTAAAAAAACAAATAAATGTATAAAAAAAAGTATTATTTTTTAATTTTAAAAAGTTTAACTATACAAGTTTTAAGATATTTTTACCATATTTGTTTCTTTAAATAAGTAATATTTAAAAGACATTTATGAACGTTTTTCATTAACAAAAACAAAAGCTACTTCTATAAGATATACTAGTAATTTAAGTGGACGTTTTGTCAAATGAATGCTAGAAAAGGAAAGGCTAAGCATTGAATGGAGATGGGCAAAAGACGGAAAGAAGCAAAGAAAATGAATTGTAACTTCAAAATCAAGAAGAAAAATGCATATTAAAGGATGGTAACGTTGTCTATAAGCCAGGGAGGCAAGGAAAATGACTTTGGTGTTGACTTGAACAGTCAATTTCATACCACTGTTCATTGCCCAATCATTCTTCCCTTTTCTTCACCACCTCATACTTTTAACCATTTACCTTATTTGCTATTGCTATGTATGCACAACAGTGATACTTTGGATTCCCAATTCATTATACTGCCAAAGCTGTTTCTATATAGCTTTAATTTTCACTATGAAAAGTTTATTTCTGATTTCATTTTTTGTGTCTAATATGTAAAATTGTACGTATATACATACACATTTGTATAGCTAAGATTTAGTAGTATAGTAAAATTTCTTATAAAAAAACATTATATTGGTTTTCTCTTGCAAGTTGTTATTAAATATTTCAAAAATACTAGCAATATTTATATTTGTTCTCATGATATGGTTGCACTGACACGGCTTCTTTTGATTTAAATAAGAGACCGTATATAGGTAGTTTTTTTAATGACTTGTATAGATCATTAATATTTTTTAATGTGAAGATATCATATATGCACAACAACAAAGATTAATTTTTCAAATCTGAATAACAGTAGAACTAAAGACAAAACTCTATTTCAAGAAATCTAACACCGGTTTTTTTTTTTTACGATTAAATTTGAACTAAGAACTTTTATTTAAACTCAAAGAAATTAGCTATCATCTCATACTGTTGCAAGATGACTCAAAAATAGTGTTTTGTGAAAATTGGAATTGTGACACGATTTTGAAACCGTGGCATGATTTTCAAGGTAATAAATGAGTGCATTTTTGGAAGTCATCGTGACACGATTTTTGTATAAAGGTGTAGTACAGTATTGCGCATAAGACTTATCGTGACACGATTTTGCGTGGATTTGAATACTATATAATTAAGCATCATTTGACTCATTTGTTGAAAAAAATCTTTGTGCATCTCATGGAAACTAAATGACGGAACTTGTAGGGTATTTAGATACTAAGGTTGAGGGTCTTTGAGTGAGGTTCAAAACTTCAAGATGTGAATCTTGAAGAACCAAAAGAGGGGGCTCTTGGAAAAAGGGTCGATGCCTTTTGAGGAGAGATTCATGGGGATGGGAAACACATCAGTGGAGAGTCATTTGTGAGCAACTAGAGTTGGGAAACAATTGTAAACACCTTTGGGGAGTGGAAATTATTAGTGTCTTGTTCATTGGTGGGGGAAAAGAAAAAGGGTAGAAATTATGGTTTGTTCTTTGTGGGCTAGTTGAAGCTAATTTATTGTAACCCTTTTATATCTTTTTGTAAAGAACTCATTGATAGTGGATTGAAGCGATCAATCTCTTTTCGAGAGTATGTCATTGATGGACCGAGCTAAGTAAATATTTCTTGGTGTTATCTTTTCTCTACTCTCTTTATCTTTTTTTTATTATTATTATTGTGGTTTTGCTATACATTTAGCTTATAGATTAGGTCTAGATTGTTGTTGTTGCTTGTGGTTATTGGTTGTCATTGATACTTGTCCCACACATCTAAGTTTATTGGTGTGAGTTTTGAGTTCGAATTCACAACACATACAAATTAAATGATGTTTTGAAGATCGGACATACTATAAACAAACATATGTGCGCTTCACAAGAGACCAAATTTGGATCTTCAATTATAAATAAACTGCATTTTTTTTTGTTAGCGTTCACATTCTAGAAAGAGGTTTTGCACACATACCCACTAAAGTGCAAGCCATACCATAAAATAGTTGACAAATAATTTAAAGCATTTTATTTAAAATTTTAAAATGACTACAACTATATACCGTAACATAAATCAATTAAGTGGGTAAATATTTTGGTGATTTCTAGAGTGGAAGATAAAAACACCATAGGATACCTATCTTGTAGTAGTTTATTAGCAGCCAAAACTAAACTTTCATCCACTTTTTACAAGAAAAAATTAGATCAATCGAAATAAATAAAGAAAGGGGGGTGTGCTGCATCCTCAATCACATCTTTAGTAGGAGTGTTGACGAGTATAGATCAACCGCACCTAAACCAAACTCAACTCAATCAAAGTTTAGATCCAACTTGCAATAATAATTTAATTCATATCACTGAGGATGTTACTTGTTTAAAGGTATCAATGGGAAACATTTGTTTGACCTAATAATTAAAATAATAGTAAAAATGATTTTCTTTAGTTATTATGTATTGCAGATTTCTCTTTAAGGAGATGAAGCAAGGAAGAATGATGATAGTAAGATGCTGATTATGATCTGAAATAGGAAAACGACGGCCAGGATGAGTATTAAATTACTTACTTACTATATAGTGGGACCATGTTACTGAATAAATAAATAGTACTAGTAAATACTGTAGCGAATAATAATGCAATATTGAAGATAAAGTAACACGCGCTTCACGTGCTCCAATCATATGACTCCCAAGTGCGGGTAGGTTTGCTTGCAAAAGTGTGACGCGCGTGGGCTCTGAATATCATATCGATGGGACAATGATTCGATTCTCTTTACTCTGTCTCTCTTCCATTGTTTTTCTACTTCTGGAAATAACTATTTCTTCAACCAAAAAATTAATAAATCAAACTATCCCTTAATGAAAATTTTAATAACAACCATCTTATGTTTTGTTTTTGAACAGGTTGAGACGAAGAGGAATCACATTTAAACAATTATTTTGTAACAATTTTATGATAATTTTTTATTCTCGTTTATCTCCCTATTGTTTTGATTTTTACGTTAAAATCTACATTTTTTCGTATATTTTAGTTGTCTCGTAAAATGGTTGTTCAAATATATTACTAAACCAAACTGTCTTTACTCTTTAGCATAACATGCTTCTAAGAAGACATAACAATGTTACAAATATATATATGAGTTTTTGCTAGAAGACACGTTCATGAGTGGCTTCTAGCAAAACCACACACATATATATGGGGGTTGCTAAGTGACTCTCACCTAAAAACATGAAAGAATAAGTTAGCAAACCTACTCCCACTTGATTTTTATGAAGGTATTTTTTAGCAAAGTTATAACTAAAAAGTGGAAATCACACATTGATGTGTGGATTGCTAAAAAACACCTTCATGAGTGGCTTTTAGCAAACCATATATATATATATATATGGGGGTTGCAAAATGACTCTCACCTAAAAACGTGAATGAGTGAGTTAGCAAGCCTACTCCCACTTGATTTTTACCAAAAACCCATCCTTTTGTTCTAAAACAACTTTAACTAATGGGTAAGATTGTAATTGACATTGAATTATATTTTATTTATAAAAAAAATCATCTTTCTTTATAAATATGGGAGATAATCTTTTTGTCTAGTTCTCTCTCTATATATATATATATATATATATATATAAGGGAACCCAATTCAAGAATGATCGAACTGAAAGCCAAATGAAAAACTAAGGAACAACTGTTAGGCGAAAAAGATGATTAAGCCTCCCGTATTTCAATTTTATTTTGTATTGCTCAATGTTTTATAACAAATTTTAAAACTATCTTAATGATACTATGAATCAAAAATAGAGAAAAATATGCATTAGAATATTGATTATTTTAAAATGGATTCGTAAAATTCCTGATTTCTTTGCACTATGCGTATTAGATTTTCGTAGTTGGACCATTAGAAATATAAAATATATATATAAAAGGGAACCGTGGATTCAAACATAAAAATTAATGAGAATGTAAGTTAAGCCTCTCTTATAGGAGGAGGGTAATTTTCTCAAATAAGTTTCGCATAAGAATGAGTGTATATTGATAATTGATATTCACATTATTAATGATTAAGATCAATATATTGATATTAAAACTATGGAGATGTTCAAGATACAACGAAGTCGTAATTTTCTTGCAATTGAAAAACGATACTAAATTTAGACGATTACGATATTCTTTTTTGTTTAATTTAGTAGGATGACTGCCCCACTGTTTTTAACGACTTCGAGTTTGAGCCTATTACCTCAAAGTGCCCTGGACAATTTTTCGCATCTGCTTTCTAGAACTGTGAGCTCCTTTAGAGCAGATTTATTTCAAGTAAAAATTACTAGAGAAAATGTTCCTCTCTCCGTCTCAAATTAGGCTTCATCTTTCATTGTTTTGGAAAAGATGGTTTGGCATTTACGTAAGAAAAGAGTTATAAAAGGAATTAGATTCTTAAGCCAAATTTAGAGAAAGTTTATGATAGAGATGACAATCGTCTTATAAGGAGATTTTGGAGGCATTTGCCTTCCCTACATATATTGTTAATCTTATTAATGTATGTGATCTTGTCTTCGATTTTATTATAAAGTGGTAGCAAGATTGAGAGCTTTTCACCAATGAGATTTTATTGGTATCACTTTGAAGGTAGTCAAATCTCAAATTTATCAAATATTTCATTTCTTTGAAGTGGATATGCTATTGCTAGATGTATGAGGTTTTTTTTTGGTAACTTTATTTTATTTTTGGTAACTTGCTAGATGCATGAGTCTAAAAGAGTGGCGTGTGAGACATTTATTCTATGAAAGAGGCAAATAAGTGGTTGTTGGATTCATCCATTTTTAATACAGCAGCGTGTAATTGAATTTAGATTTGGCTCCTCAGAATTTAGATTTTGTCGTGGTGTTACACTAGTGTGGTCTATCTTGAAGAGGAGAGGGTTGGCTGGTCATGATTCCATTCATGGATGTTAATCGTCAATTTCTTTACGATTATGGCTACAGAGCCGTGACAAAGCTGCATTTCAGTGGTGTTGGTTGCAGCCCAGGATTTGGCCGGTGACAATAGGTGGTTGAAGGAAGAGATTAACAAATATGGCTTATTGTTGCAGTTATTCTTTGGAAGATTTAGTGCTCTAGGGATAAGTGTATGTTTGAATCTATTAATACTCTCTTCAAGATTTATGCTCATGTTATAGAGTCATGTTATAAGCCTTAGGGCTAGTCTCACAATTTTGGTCTATGGGGATTGTGTCTTATCACTTGGAATCCTCCTATTAGAGATTAAAGATAAACAGACATTCGCATTATAAAGCTTAAATGATCAACTTGAGCAAAAAAATAAATAAATGCAATGCATTAAGAAAAGTTAAAGGACCAGAAAAGTAATTTTGCGTAAATATATTGATGAGGGTTATGAATATTATGTACAAATCAAGACTTACAACTTACAAGCAAATTCAGCATAATCTATACAATGTAGAAGGTAGCGGTCGAAGGACTACAAGTAGGATTCCTAAAACACAAACCCCAAGTTAGTGCGGATCCTACGCAAAGTAGAAATTCTCTATAACATGGTCGACTTTAGTTCCGGCAGCAGTTTGTAGCTTTAAGCCTTTAATCTTCTGCACCTGAATTCGGAAATCGTGTAGTGTGTAGTTCACACCGCATCAGCATGTTAAATAAATGAATCCTACAGCATTAATCAAAACAAATTAACAAACCTATAGTAAAAGATAAAGTAGTGGGAGGGTTATATATGCCCAACAAATATAGCATATTAAAGCACTGTAAGTGTAAAATAGACATGGCTTTGGTGGACAAAGTCACAGTTCGTGTTCTTACCAGTCGTCAGTTATGCCACAATCGTTGACTACGATAATTTTATTGCGCTTTTCTGTCTTGCATCCGGTCCCTTTTCTCCAGGGGTAAAAGAGATAAAATCCACATCCTACATAAACCAAAATCGAAGCAGTTGGTTACAATGATAATAACTCCATAGGTACTTTTATTTATAACAGAATCAAGCCAGCTCATTACCCATTGTTATGTTAAGTACAGAACGATTTCATAAACTCACCGCACCCTAATTAAAAAATCTGAATAAGAAAGAACTTGAGAACCAATTTAGAGTTACTTATTAGTTATGACTGTTCAATTATCCCCTTAAAAGCATCCCAAGTTGTCAAACAGAATGAGAGATAGAGAAGAAGTACAAGACCAAAATATAGCTCATAAATGAAAAATGAGATCAATTATCCAATATATTAGAATTCCTTGTCAGGTAAGTTACTTGATCTTTCATAACATTAGACAATTCCTTTTCGAAATTTCTACAGAATTATAAAATAAAGAAGGAAAGGAAAAGATCAGTAACACTGTTGATAGTCAAATAATGAAACAAATAACAATATTAATAAAGTTTGAACAAATTCATTTCACAAGTAGCAATTTTCATCAATAGTGGTGCATCGTGTGTTTATTTTTATTAAACAGAGAATACACAATAGCTTTACTATATATTTCAACTTAATAAATCGAAGCATTTAGAGACGGCAATAAGAGGAGAGTCAAATGATGGAAGTGTATGACAACTAACAATGATTTGACAGCCTCAAAATTGTCAAATGATGGAAGTGTATGACAACTAACAATAATTTGATGATTTGACAGCCTCAAAATTGTCAAATAATTACAGATAAATGCACTGTGCTTCTTCATTGAAACAACTTGCACTTACAGTGGCAATTAACGACTTCATCTAACACATGAAACCATTAGATATTAATCATTGCTCAAGTACCCTTTTGGGTCACTTGCTTAGTAGCTAGGTTTTTATAATGCAATGTCTGTCTAGAGTATAGAGTGAAGGAATAAGTAATAAAGACTTACGACACATTATCTGCAACATAAAATATTGGAAGCCTTTCCACTCCTGCAGCTCTCCATTTATTTTTTTCAAAGGATATTTCTTGTTCAGCCTCCGACCCAGTTGCAGTTAGAACAAACTGAAACATGCAATGCATGATACTAATTTAACATCACTCATAATACTATAGCATAGCATGATATTTTAGTTTTCATTTACAAAAATGAATGCATAAAAGGTCAAATTCAATGTGGGAAGAAGGGGTTTGGATTCCAATGTTAAAGTTTCACAATGCCGTGTCATGTGAAATTTGCATCTCTCTCTCTCTCTCTCTCTCTCTCTCTCTCCCTATATATATATAAGGTCCCAGATATTTAATACATGGAAGGAGGGAGATGGATACAAAAACTTACATGACAGTCAAAATTTTAACATCGGAGAATCCAAATAAAGGAGGGAAAAAGAAATATAAGGGTCACAACCAACAAAGTCATACATACCAGTGGAAAAAGTATAGCCATAATCCCATAACTCACAAGAGGAGAGAAAAAGAATATAGCCAAAACACAAGGACTTCCTGTAATGGCACAAGTCACTTATTAGTCTCAAATACGAAGGAACCATACGATACCTAATAAAAAAAAGGGTCATGTTAACTAGTAAGGGCGCAAGTTAAGAAGATAAAAAAGGAATTACATGATAACTTTTGTATTGAAAAGATAAAATTTTAAACTTTTAATATATTAAATGCACAATTTTGAAGAAAAAATTTCTATGTTTAGTTTCTAAACTTGTGCCCTTGGGGGACAAGTTAGCATTTCCCTAAAATGAAATTGAATTGAATTTTAAACCTCTACAAGCCTCCTAGGAAACAACACTGAATTTTTGGCATTCTGCTTCGTAATTGCACACTTACCAAAGTTGAAAAGCCTCAATCCCCATTCCCATAGACCAAATCTATCCTTTTACAACAACCCGTAATATTGTCTCTCAGAAGATATGATAAGAACCGTTATTTTAATTTTTATTACAAAATATAGAGACAAAAGAAGACATCGCATGATCTTAAACATATTTTTTTTAGTGAAACAAACCGGCATTCTTAAGAAAATTATTGGAAAAAAAGGCTAACATCTTACCAAAACCAGCAAAAAATGGCCAGTAAGATTCAAAGTAGTCCAGCCTTCTGTCAAGAGCCACTTCGTTGAAATTCCATTTATACCTAATCAAAATGCATACTTTCAAACTTGTATCCAATTGGTGAAGGAGGAGATTAAGCAAGGGTATATTTGGACCACATACTCGAAGCAGTAATATGCATACATCCACGAAAGAAGTAAAAAATTGAGCACCTTTCCTATATATGGTATGAAACCAGTTGCATAAACCTGCAAATAACATAATAAATTGCATGACTTTAAACAACTATAAAGGATAAAACAAACCAAAATCAAGTTTACTGAATATAAGGCATATGTAATATCTTTATCAATCTGGGAACAAAAAATACAATCATTTTATTACCTCAAGAAAGAAAACACTCAAAAGGAGTATCGAGTACACCTGCTCTCCTATTCCAATCATGACCCTGGGTTAAGCAAACACAGTAGCTGAACCTTTTAGTTTTGATTAACTCAGTAAGAATCAATATCAATTAGAAAGAAAGACATAATATGGAGCACGAAGTAACTATTAGATAGAACTTTACCCTCCGAGGCCAGATGGCCTTTTTGCTTGATTAGCATTTTGCATAGTTACTGTGCTGTTTTGGCTGGAGCTGTTATCCACAGTAAGCTTAGATCTCCCCATCGCGGCATACCCATACTTGGCAATGTCATTGTACCTAAACAATACCCTTATCACTTTTTGTAGGAATAAATACTATATTACAAAAGGGAGAATGGTATTGATATATTCAACAAGAAAACAAATAGAAAATAAGAGCAAGAGTTCGAAGAAGTGCAGAAAACTTCTACCCCCAATTTCTCATCGAGAAAAAAGAAAGTAAAAAGAAGCGCCCTCCTCCCTTCTCAGTGATTCACCCTCACAACAGATTCATTTGCTATTTCCTCTAAAAGCCCACTCCCTCCCAACTCTCATGCTTTCCATAGTATTGCTTATTTGATAAGCCTACAGAATAAACCCATAGGGCCATAGCTTTTGGATCCTTTATTACAATCCAATATTCATTTAGATAACAAAAAGCAAAACAACATACTAAATCATGACCACTTTATGTAATACTTTATTAGATATAGAAATCCAAAATCAATAATACTTTGTTTGTGAAGGCAATGAGCACGTGACAATCAATATAACATTACCCTATGGAGCCTAACACTATTTGGCAATATCGATGTGTTTGACACCTATGTTGGGAACCATAAGCTAGAATTCCAAAAAGAATTTCAATTCAGTATTGTTTTGATAGAAAAAGCAGTCCAAAATACTCATTAGGTAGGATTGCATACATGGATACAAAACGGGATTAGCCAGTTATATTATGTCTCTACTTTGTAGTGTTCTTATGATGTGTTAGACATCTGATTAGTATGTTGGATGCAGCTATTATATTACTCCCTCCGGTCACTATTATAAGCAAAAGTTGATTATTTAGGTTCATTCAATGAATGATGTATGTGATTTATATATAGACTACATACATCATTTATTAAATGAATCTAAAAAGTGAACTTTTGCTTATAATAGTGACCGGAGGCAGCGGTTACTATTGGGAAGTTATTGAATAAATAGGGAAATCATATGAAAAATCAGCAGACATTTTATTTGGGACAGGATATTGGTTTGGGAGAGATCAAGGCATCAAGCTCTCGAATTTTTGGAGGGAGAGACACAAGACTCAAATTTCTTGGGAACCCGTTGTGTAATCCTATTGTATCATCAATAAAGTAAGTTATTTCTGTTATATTTCTATGTTTGGTACCAGTTTCTATCATGATGTTTCAGAGAATGTGTCTTATTCTCTTAAAAACACATCCCTTATTCTACCTGATTTATGGAATTTCATTTCTTAGTAATGAAGACGTAGAGAAATATGAAGTAACTTGACAGGGAGAATGGCTATAAATGGCAGCACAGTGAATCCAATATGATAAAAGATTAGGAGAATAGATTAAAAAGTGAAATTACCAGAGGGTGCTCAGAACTATGCTAAACACATATAATGGGTAAAACCAAAAAGCCTGCAGGGAACAATCAGAAAACATAAGTTTGAAAACCACGTTCATTGAAAGCTTTTACATTACAATCTAGATATAAAAAGACATCTGGAATACATTTTAGAAATGAAAAATGAAAAAAATCCTCGAATGCAATTATGCAACTATCTTGCCAAGCACCGGCTTTTGAAACTTATATTTCTATTAGGTCATGCTTTTCTAAATCAATGTATGGATCAATGAGATCACTAGCATGTAGAGCAATTTATTGGTGTAAATCCTATTCAATGCAAGTTATTTGAACCGTTTTTCTTTCTTTCGGTATATTATATATATATATATATATATAAATCAATGTTTTGGAAAGAAAGGAAGAATAATAACAAGCAACAAAACAGTTTTTATGGTCAATGTACATTTTAAAAATAGTATAGTATATACTTACATAAAAGAGCTGAATGAGCACAAGACGTAAGAAAGAATAAAATTTCAAAGTTCCACCTAAGGCACAGAGTTTATGAGAAACAAGCTGCGAGCATTGATCAGGTAATATCCACCACAGAGCAGGGATGACAACCGAGTTTAGGACGAATATACTGCACATAATTTAAAGATGTTCAAATCATCAAACACATAGATTATGCAGGTATAAACTAATAACTGTGAGTCAGAATTCTTCCGGTCATAGAGTAATACTCTTGGTGGTTTGGGAGATGAAAATAAGGGCTAAATGATGGATTAATTATTTGAATTAATCAATTATGTATTGACATAATCAATTATTAAGAAATTATTGATAATATAAAGCATGGGCAATCGTTATTAAGCAATTATTATTGAATACTTGTTTTATTAAGCTTTGCTACTGAATTAACAGTAATGTGTTGGATCGCTCTGTTAAGCCCAATGAAAGGTTTTTCCCCTCAGCTGTTTATCTATTTAAATTAAACGTCACCCAATCAGACGGTTAATGAGCGTAGTTAATCCTCTCATGTGTAGCTAAACCTAAACTCTGCAATTTCTCTCGTGCTTTGATTATGCTGTTAAAATTTCAAAATTAAAGTGATAAGGTCATAGGTTCAACTCCCCACACTTTCTTGTAAAAAAAACTATCAGCAGCACTCAAACAAAATAAAGACTAAGAACCAGCAAAAATAGTTGATGTAAGGTTATACTAACCTTCCTAAGAAAATGAAACCGTTGAGGAGGAAACATTGGCCAGTTCGGAGCAAAAGAGGTTTGGACCTGAGACAGAGAATAATAACGCGATGAAGACAACAAGCTTCTTTCAAACCTTCCAACCATAGAATACCACCGGCCTTCAACCTTTCCATTCCTGATCGCATCAACGCCTTCGACCTGAGAATCGAATCGAATCAATGTTTTTTTCATTTAAAATACAATTAGTTTTACAAGTTATAACAAACTTTTAGATAAATTTAAATTAAAGGTTCTAACAAATGCTTCAGGACACTTTTAACTATTCAAATATTTTCTTTTCAAAAAACAAACTATTATCAATATTTTAATTGAAACATCTAAAACGATATCCCTAAATTTTATCCAAATCTATATTTCTATTAAATAATTTTTTTTTCAAGGATGTAGAATAATATATTATTTTCTTACATCATCTTACTTTTAATAATATGATGACGTAGTTCTCCTAAAAAAAGTAAAAAAAAAAAAAGATGACATAGTTGTAAAAATTATGAAGACATAACCTATCAAAATAATTTTAAAGAAAAACTGCTCAAAAATCAAGTAGTTTTTTTCTTATCATTTATTCAAATTCTCACCTTTTTTTTATTTTAAAAGTAAAAACACCTTTTTTAGAGAGAAAAAGTAAAAACTCTTAAAATTATTTACAGCAACAACAAACAAGTTTTATCTCATTAGGTGAAGTCGGCTACATAAATAAAACCACATATCAGTTTATCAAAAAATATTATTTTTAAAAAATAAAGTATTTGAAAAAGTCATAACAAATAGACCCTAAATTGGTCAACAAAAGACCCTAAATTAGAATTAGATTTCTTTAAATTGAACAATTTTGGTTTGAAGAAAATAATCTTTCAATTTTCTATCAAACCCAAACTAAGATTATAAGCAAATTAGTTCAGATTTTTAGGTTCGAGTGATCTCTTAGCCAAGTTAAAATTTTATATTAACGTTTTTAAAGTAAAAATTTTGAATCCAGAAGTTCTAATTCAATTTGCGAACCTCAAACACCAAAATTATTAGATTGGATATTATGGTATCCTAAGTAAATTAGTTCAGATTTTTAGATTCGAGTGATCTCTTAGCCAAGTTAAAATTTTATATTAACGTTTTTAAAGTAAAAATTTTGAATCCAGAAGTTCTAATTCAATTTGCGAACCTCAAACACCAAAATTATTAGATTGGATATTATGGTATCCTAAGTTCAAACTCAAGTCCTTTTATTTGTATGTGAGCTACATATGGTATTTACAGGCAAAAGAAAGAATAAGAAATTTGTCATATCTTAAAACAGACTAATGAGTTAACTCTATTTTGAGACACACGTCCTTTTAGAGCATCTTGACTTTCCGTGACCTTTATACCAGTTTCCACCATCAGTCCAAAATAGATGAACATAAAGAAAAAGTCAACTCTTCAGTACGTCTATAGTCTACACATTTGCCTAGGGCATGGGCACTCTAAGGAAATAGATCATTTTAAATATAGAACTAGCATAAAACTACACTGACGGAAGCATCAGCCAAACTGACTTTTCTAAAGGATTTAAGTTGTAAAACTAGCACATCACCAAGGCATGGTTGTGATGAATGTTAATCTATTGAGACGGGTGCAGCAAATAGAGCTATTCCGGTCCAGAGTAACTTGTGAGGTGGAGAATCATATATTATAGTATTATATTTTAAACAATCCTTCCAGTTCATTCATTTGATTTTAAAATCTAGATAAAATGACTTACTTCCATAGTTTTCTCTGACAAGTGTAAATAGAAATAGGGTTAGTTACATTGGAAGGTACTGATAAAAACATTGCTGCTCTGTCCAGTTCAAAACTTGATGATGAATACATTCATTTAACTGGGGTACACTACATATAATCAGCGTGCAGAAAATTACATTGGTGTTTGTCTTCAGTGTGGAGTGTAGAGAGGTGTACAAGACTAGATCAGAAAGTACAATCATGAGGAGGCCAAAAGAACAATGATAGGAAACTCTCATCCTTCCACTCCAAGCTGTATCAGGAAAAAATATTATGGGGTGGGAAATAATCAGTAAAATACACGAAGACTAGGCAAAGTCCCTCCCCAACGCCTGAAGCTTTTGAGATATTCGAGGTGTGATGCAAATAATATATCATGGCGATCTCATGGATTCTTGCCTTCTGAGGGGAATCCCTTCAACATCATCAAAGCCATCCTCTTCTGAATGCTTATTAAGTCTAATAGATGAACCTAGTAAACATGTAAAAGAAGATAATATGAATAATCATGTTTTAAGATGGCAGGACCACACTAAGAAGTGCATTGTGAGCCCAATAGAGGGAAATCTGAAGTAACGTGAAATTACAACATGTGAGATCACTAGATCATACCATCTGCCATATCCTTAGTCTTGTGCAGAAGAAAAGTTCCTGAAAGTATCGTCACAAACCCACATATTTCTGTGATAACTTGTGTTGGACTTTGCCTATCCCAGTCCTGATAACAAGTTTAATATTCAGTCAAAGATGAATCTTCAAATTAGCAAACAATGGACAGACAGATATTTGACATGTATATAACATCTAAACCAATGAATCTGCACCTGGAACACGATAAAAATCAAAATGAAGGACCTCTTCAATAAAAAAAATCAAAATGAAGGATAAAACCAATTCTTAATGTGTACCAAAGGATTTGCGAGTCTCCATGCTTGTTTAATAAATGAACAAAATGAAAGCAGATTTACACCCTGTTGAAGGTATGTGTACGCACATAATTTTCAATTTTCATACATTCTAGATGTAAATACCTCTGCAGACAGTAATTTATTCTCAAATATCTCTCTTCTTGTGGAACCGGTTTATCACATATATGCGGGACCCACTTATTTTGATAAGCTTGATTTTTGACTAAAACATAAATAAAATCAGGTTGACATACTTCTAGGTATCATACCAGAAATAAGTACTCCATTCATACAAAAAATATATATGAGAAGTGTTAGTGATGCACACTCTACCCCCGTCAAAAAAAAAAAAAAAAAAACTCTTTCCAAAACACACTATTCTATTGGTTGAAATTCAAATGAATTTCATTAAATCATGTAGGCTCAACAGCAGCACTTCAAGTAGAGAGGTTGCGATAGGGACAGAGCAGCAGCAGAAAGGTTGTGAGAGGGAAAGCAGAATAACAGTAGAGATAGAGCGGAAGACGAGAAATGGAACGAGAAAGAAAGAGATATGTTACACAAGCCAGTATAGGATTAGTTAGCAGTGAATAATGAAATCATTACAAAGAAAGTTGAGGCAATTCCTATCGTAGTAAAAATGGTAGGGTTTTGATTCGGGTAGCTTGAACATGTGCAAAGAAGACCCATAAAACCACCAATTCGGAGTAGAGTCGATAGAGGATAGCGCAATAGTTACATGTAGAGGGAAGATCAGGAAAGCCTATAAGTCAAACCATTCAGAGAAACTGAGATTAGCATGATCTATCACCATTCAGAACGAAATATCTGTTTTGTTTATTTAGCCAACTCCACCAAGTGGAAATAAGATTTGGTTGTTAGCTATTTTAGTTCTAGCCAACAACCTGTAAATAAGTATCGTTAAGAATCTTGTGACAAGAATAGCACAAAATGACGTTAGATATCATCTTAAAATTGAACTTCTCTGCCATAATGTGTCATATCTAGCTTTCTATTTTTGTCATTACATTAAAATATCTAGCTTTCTATTTTGTCATTACATTAAAAGCAAGTAGAACATAAACATGGAATAATATAGAAAAATGTTTTATGCTTTAAATAAACCAGTTCGACAATAGGCTTCACAAAACACAATTTTAAATTAAGCAACCAATCTGGATAATGTAAAAAAGCTACGGAGTCATTGAAATAAAAATAAACCAGTCTCATGACAAAAATTACCTTAAACATGATAACACTAGCCACGATGGTTAATGTTGTGAACATAACATAATAAATGGGAGAAACCACTGCCGTATTGAAAGTATCCAGTGCCTGATTAAGAAGAAAAAAAAGTATCACATGAATTAGCCAACCCAAAAAAGATGTACCTATGTGTAAAAGTTACTACACAGTTTAATTCGTAGAAGGACCGAGCACAAAACATATAGGATTAGGAACTGTATATTGAAGTCACATTCTAATCCTAAACATAAGTTCCAAACTATAGAGATAATGAGATTTTCACATAGACCATTCAGATGCCTAAACTTGCATTTTTATGCATTTAAATTATTAAACCATTCATTACACTTGCATCATCAGACCTTCCTACTCACTATCCACCTGCAAGCCATTCGAATGTAAGGCATCAACTTCAATGTACTAATCCTCTTCCATAAATAATGATGTAAAACATGGAGTTTTTACAGTAAAACATTATCTTTATTATAGCATAACTGCCACAGCAGACTGCAAACTAACTTCACCACAATGCAAAATAGATAATGTATTCATTACTTCTCCTCTACAGATTAATTTTTTCTTGCTTTATCTTTTCACCGAAAAATCATTTTTATGTATTGTTTTCCATTAAGGTACTTAATGAATTACCAATAAATGTAAACATCAAGAAACAAGAAAAGCTATCATACCTTATTTAAATAATTCATTTGAGTAAGAACACAGACAGTTACAACTAGAGCGAAAACCCAAGTTTGAGGGTAAATTAGCTGATTCATCCCAGACAGAGTTAATTTTATGGCAATTCCAAGAGCTTTAACACTCATAACCTATTAAAAGAGAAACTGACAATATCAATACAGAAAGAAGGGAAAAAATAAACAGATAACTAGGGGAAAACAAGGACTATTCATCAATAACTAGATGATGAGACATACCGATAGGGAGCCTACAAGGGAACAAACACCGATATAAACCATTATGTGTGTCTGGCCATATAGAGGAATGAAGTGGAAGACTAGAATAAAGGTAGCTGTTATAACCAATGCGGCATAAAATAGAAAAGCTGCAAAAAAAAGATTGTGTCTTTTGGTTAGTAGTTCGATTACAATGTGATATTTTGAGTAGACTAACATTTCAAGGTTGAAACATGGCTACCTGGATCCATAGCAAGATCCCATACTTCTGGCACTGATTCAATTTCCCGTTCTTGAGGAGCATGTAGAACAATTGTTGTAGACCCCACGACACACAAAGCGCAACCAAGAACTCCAAATATATGTAGTCTCTCCCGTAAGATAATATGGGCAAGAGCAGCACTGCAGCACATTATCACAAATCAGAATTTACAAAGAGTCAAGCATAAATATGAAAGTTAAAACTGCCATACCTGATAATAATGCTAAGAGCACCAAGCGGAGTGACCAATATAGCTGGAGCAAATGCATATGCTGCAAAATTGGCAATCTCGCCAACAATCACTGTTGAAAAAGAAAATGTTAGAATTGAAATTTTAATCCATTTGTTGGTATCAATAACTGTATGCAACTCAGATCAATAAGTTGTACGTAGATATTTTGTTGGCATCCGTGGATTAGAATGTAGAAATATTCCCATGGAAAATGTGTGAAAGCAAAAATGAAGTAAGAAGATTAGAAGGAAAAGCTGAAAAGATGCAAGCTTTAGCAAAAAAAAAAAAATCTTCTACAATAAATCTGGACAACAGGTAACAAAAATTTATATAACTTAACCTACACTTATGACTTTTTGCTAAGAGATGACAAATCATACAGAAGAACACCCCTATTAAGATTTGTTAAGGTTCTGCATGGAACTAACATTATACAAGTTTATATAGGAACTACGCCACTTTCTGTACTACTAAAATCACTAGAAGCTGAAAAAGAAGCAGGATTTGTGGGGATGCACAGAAAAATCAAAGATACAGTTCACCACCAACACCAAACAGTAAGAGGTTGCACAAACACATGTTAATGAAAATATAGACCAGCATGCAATTTAATAATCAGTCCACAATAAATAGAACCATGAATTACTCACTTGTTATCATGCCCACCCACCAAAGTGGTTCGTACAAGTATGAATAGCCTCCACTTCCTGTAAAAGATAATTCTTTGAAAGTCAGTTACAATTGAATTGTGCATAACCTGTATAACCTGATTGGGTATATAACAAGAAACACAAATATGAGGGAAAACAACAACTATTGTGCAGATAAAATCATAAAATAGTTCCTTGAAAAACGAAACTTGCCCCCTACCCACTCCATATACAAACCAAGCCGAGCCAATAGAGATGATAAGCATCCATTTAATTTTAACATAATTAACCTATGAAGCATGGATACTCCTAGAATTAGGTGTGTCGCAGTGTCAAACACGTGTCGGTGTCCGACATGGACACGGCGCCTATGATTACATTGAATTATGTCATTTTCTCAAATTATTATTGGTGTCGGTGTCCGTGTCTGTATCCGTGCTTCGTAGTATTTGTCTGTACGCATCCATTTTATTTTAACTGTACGAGGAAAAAAAAAGTCCATACAAACAACATGAAAACAATTTAACTTGTAGACAGTTTTTCCAACATATTTTAACATTATCAGGATCAGACCACAGCATACTCCATTTTCTTCATGACAATTAAACAGCAACATCCAAGTCTTGTTCCTCTAAGTGGAGTCAGCTACATAGGTCAAATTACGCCATAATGTTCTATCATGTATCATTTCCCTGTCCAACTCATTAATCTATAGATCATTGTTGATAGTTTATCCTATAATCTTTCTAGGTCTTCCTCTGCCTCTAGTGATTTGATACTACCCTCCATCGGATCTACTCTCCTTAGTAGAAAATCCATGAATCTTCTCTCTAGATGCCTCTAGGCTCTAGTGATTTGACACTACCCTCCATCTTATTTACTGTCCATGAAAACTAAATAATCCCAATCACTCGTTACTCCGTATCAAGGAGCACAACAAAATAATAGATAAGAGCACCAAAGAGATAGCTTTATCCCAATTAGTTTGTTGCACTGAAAATGGATAAAATACACTTGCTCATTTAGGTTGTAAAATGTTATGCAAACACTTAAAATGAAAAGGCTTGGCATTGCAAAATCCAGTTTGAAAAACAGTTAAAGTTACCTATTGGAGAAAAAGTAAAAACCCCAAAAAATTCAGATCTTAAGCAAAAAAGCTAATAATCCCCATTCACAACAGAATGAAGCAAGTAGATCGAAGAATAGTACCTGCTCTGATTCCACTGGCACCGGCTTTTTTCAAACCCTTTTTTTTAACAATGAAACTAGCACCGATGAAGAAACTGGATGAAAGAGCGAGGACTAAACCTTTGATATTATCAGAGGACATTCCCTCTCGCCAACTAGAAGAACTCGCCATCTCGCGGAATCAAAAACCCTAGCGAGATGGATCGAGAGGAAACTAAATTGAAAACCTAATCAATTATCTTCCTTTTTCCCTTGGTTCTGGATACAGCCTTCAGAAATCTTTCTCTGGATCGGGAATGGATGAATGTTTGGTTGCAATTGCAATTTCATATACACAGAAAGGGAAAGGGAGAAAAGGTAATAATTTTACAGTGTGGATAGAAGATGAGTGATACTACACTCCATTCTTGTTATTGTTAATCATCAATTACTCCGACATCAACATTTGCTTAATCGATAATAATCGATAATCTTCCTCCTCCTCTTTCTTTCAATACAAATACAAATATGTTTTTTTTTTCTTTCTTATAGATATTTTTTTTTAGATTAAAATAATATAATTTATACTGAGTAAATATGCAATTACCTTTCGAAATAATAAATTTCGTCAATTATCTAACATTAATAAAACTTCAGTTACCTTCTGAAATTACACACAACGTTAATTAATTTATCCCTACTGTCAAATTCAAATTTTTCGGTTAGTCAACATGAAACATGACGTAAGATTTGGCTGGATATGTGGCATTGTCACGTGTCGTGTCATAACACAAATGGTAATTTTTATTTTTTTAAATATCTAGATTTTCTTTAAGGTTATGGCAAATAATCTTGAAATTTTGCATTTATGTGCAAAATGGTCCATCAACTTAAAAATTTATATATATTTTTTTTATCATTAACTCAAAATATTAAAGGCAAACAATTAACAGTTTGTTTTAATATTTTACACTCTACAAACCCCCCTAAACACTAAGTCATGGTGGAAAATTCATGCCTAATGGAAGATAAATATATTTGTGTTTGAGTAAAGTTGATTACCTCTAACAACAATCCAATTGATTTGGGTGAATGCGTTAATGTGATAGGAATCAACCAATTATAACCAAGAAAATCTTGAAAAACATAGTTTATCAGGTTTTGTATCAGGCTTTTTGCATTCGCGATACTTGAAAAGCAAGTTAGGAAAACCATGATCTTCAACACATTCTTATTATTCCAACTCTTTAATTTGCTCAATAACGTGGATTTGTTGAAAAAATAAGTTTTCAAGATGCATGTTCATAACTTGATTTTCTCAGCGGCTTTAAGCAGTAGTATTGTAATGCAGGTTGTTGTGATTCGTTATGCAAAAGGCCTATATTCAACCAGTAAGCTTATTTTTCATCATTGAGTTAGTTATGATTTAGTGAGCTTGAAATCACCTTCTTAGAGGTAACAAACCAATTAAAGATATTTTATTTTACTCACACATAAATATATTCACTCTCCACTAAGCATGAATTTCCCACCATACCTCAGTGTTTACGGGGGGATTGTATAGCTTAAAGTATTAAAGATAAACATATCCGTTAATTGTTTGTCTTTAGGGTCCGTTTGATGGTTAGGATAAGAAAACAGAATATAATACATTAATCATATCCTGATTAACTCTCATGTTTGATGCACCAAAAGGATATGATAAAATA
Source organism: Medicago arabica (assembly GCA_946800305.1). Taxonomy (NCBI): domain Eukaryota; kingdom Viridiplantae; phylum Streptophyta; class Magnoliopsida; order Fabales; family Fabaceae; genus Medicago; species Medicago arabica. The sequence goes on along the minus strand of OX326971.1, from coordinate 561,317 downwards.
AACCATTTTCCTATCATATCCTGACTTTCCTTTGTAATTTATATCATGATAGGTTGGGTTAGAAATTATTCTGATGGGATTAGAAGATCGTTCTCTATTTATTATCTTGATATTCTGTCATTTTTAAAATAATGATAGCATGTATTTTTCTATTATAATTAATAACATGTCATTTTTATAATATTTAATTAATTATGAGGGCAATTTTTTCATTTAATTATAATGATATCATGTTTGTTATCATGTCTGCGTCAAACACACGATATGATTAATGTTTATCATGTTTTTATCATATTCTATCTCTATTCAGCTTTATATCATATCATGTCTCTATCCTATCCAGATCATCAAACAGACCCTAGATATCTTTTGAGTTAAGGATAAGAAAAAAACAATTCAAGTTCAGAGGCATTTTGCACATAATAGCAAAACTTCAGAGGGGTTTTTGCCGTAACCGTAAAGAACATCCAGATTTTTTGTTAAAAAAAATGAAAAAAAAATTATCACCTCTGCCATGATTTGTCAGACACGCGGCAGTGCCACATAGACAGTCAAATGTCACGTCATGTTGATTCACATAGATAGTCAAATGTCACGTCATGTTGACTAACAAAAGAATTTGACGAAAAGGTAAATTGATTAAAGTTGTGTAATTTCAGCGGGGATAATTGAAGTTTTGTTAATGTCGGAGGGGTAATGACGAAACTTACAATTTTGTGGGCGGTAATTACCTATTTACTCAATTTATATGCATATACGTTTTTTTTTTAAGAAATACCGACGCAACATCTCCAGTGTTGTTCATTTACTTAACAAACACATCTCCCTATTAAGGATTCTTATTGAAGGAAGAAATTGTCAGGGAACAAACAATTATATAAAGACTCTTTTTCCTGAATAACTAACGAGTCTCGCGTTTGAAAGAAGTGGTAAAATATGTACATGTTGGTCCCACTTTCAAAATAAGTAAACTTTTATGAGGTGATTTTAATAAATAAATTACTTTTTTTAAACGATGTAAAGTTAGTGAGATCTATTTAAGTATTTTTCATTTGAGTCTCTATTAGTGTATTGTCATTTGAGTCCTTAATATATACTTTCATTTGAGTCCTATAAATATATTGTTATTGGAGTGATTGAGTCATTAATAAATATTTTTATTAAAAAATTATAAATAAAGGATGTATACATGTGGGGTTTATTTTAGGAATCCTCATCAGTACACTACCATTATGGATGCTATTATTGTTCATGTTTATTTACTTTAAGTAGAATATAAAGTTGATTAAAAATGGGGTTAGATATATTTTTAGATTGTACCAAATCACAAAATTTTAAGTTTAGTCAATATAAATTTTTAATGATGATTTTAATCCTTTATAATATTGTAGTTTGTAAGAATAATCCATCTTTTGAAAACTTTTTCTAAAAAATTGATACTTTTCGTCCTAAAAAATAATTCCTATAAAATGCAACTTGGGACTATAAATAAATAGGTTTTTGGTTTAAATGTTTAATTGGTCATTAAATTTGATTTCGATATCAGTTTGGTCTCATAAGTAATAAAATGTCTGTTTAGCTCCCTTAACTTTATTTAAAGTATCGGTATGGTCACTTATGTTAATTTAATTCAAAAAAACGTTAAGTTTAGGGAGCAGACTAATACTAATCAAATAAGTTAAGGGACCAAACTAATACTAATTAAATAAGTTAAGGGACCAAAATTTAATATTTTTTTTGAATTAAATTAACATAAGAGACCAAAGTGTTACTTTAAATAAAGTTAAGGGACCTATGATAAGTGCTCAAAAGTACCATATTTTATATGTTAATCTAGGCATTTTAGTGACTTGTTTTGCAAGTTATATAAGGAAAAACAATCATTTATTGTAATTTTACCATTTGTGCTTTTACATGCCTGATTCTACCCAATTTATGTAGGAAATGACAAGCAAGGACCAAGAAAGAAGCTCCTGAACCAAAGGCAGTTCGCTTAAGCGACCAGGTGTTCGCTTAAGCGAACCAGTCCCAGAAAGCCACAACCTGTTCGCTTACGATTCGCTTGCTGAACGCTCAGGAAAAATCATCTGTTCGCTTAAGCGAACAATTATAAGCTTGATGTTCGCTTAAGCGTACACAATGTCGAGAGCAAAAGGAAATTCGCTTACTAGCTCGCTTACCGTTCGCTTGAGCGAAGTTCATCAAACTTCTGAAGATAAGTCCCACGTGGCAGCTCCTCATTGTTTTATAGATTTTCTGGTTTTTAGAGAGAGAATAAGGCATTTTCTAGAGAGAGAAACACAAAGCAAGGTAGTTAGGAGTAGATTCAACCCAAGATTTAGTGAGACATCATGGATCTAGGCATTGAATCTTCATCTCTTATTTTTCTTTTGCAAAGCTATCATAGACATATGTAGCTACATCTACCCTTGTGAGTTTTGAGGTATTCAAACAAACTATTATGTAATCTGTTGATCATTTAATATATGGTTCTAGCTTATTTATTCAATATTGTTTTTATTCTTGTAGTTAATGTTTTATTGAGATTCAAAATGATATTGACAAATACTTTTGGATTTAAGAAATAGAATAACAATCTATCTTAAGTTATCATGCTAGATATAGATGTTAATATTTGATAATCACTTTTAATCTATAACTTAATGCTTTCGGGTCATTTAATTGGGCGGGAAATCGTCGATTAAACGATCCAAACGACTTTGTGATTGTTTATGACATGTAAAAATCTTACGTCAACCTACACGGATCTTTTATTACCTATGAAACTAAACCGATAATTGAAATCAAGTTAAAGTTTTTGTGGGCTGGCTAGGACTGCCAAAAGCTGTTTTTCCTGCATTATTATGCAGGTTTTCCTGCTGTCCATGGTTGCTGTTGTGCAGTTCGGCTGCTGGTATGCTCACTTGGTGGTATTTTTTTATTTTTTAGGCACGTTTTTGGTCATGTGAAGTGGCTGCTGTGCTTTTGTTGTTTGTTATTTTTGTCACTAGTTTGTTAGTGCCCCTTGCACGGGTTAATATTTGTCGATTAAAAAAAAAACAAAAAAAGTTAAGGGATTAATTCATCATTTAAGTCTAAATTTTTTTAGGGATTAAACTTAAAAGTTTGTAATTTTGGATGGACCAAAAACATATTTAACATTTAAAGATGAAAAAAAAACAAAAGATGAAGTAGATTAAAATAAAGAGTTTATTATTCTATGATTTGAACATTTCATCATTTCTAATATAATTTGTACTCTCTTTAAATTATTTATCTTTTGCAAAACAAATTTTTGAACTCTTAAATGTAATTATTAACAAACTTTTAAATATTGTTTTCATTTATGATATATTGCCATTAAGTAAGAAAATTGGAGTTTTTATTAATTTTCTTATCAAACAATTGAATTTTAAATTTTAGAAAAATTATAATTACTATACAATATTAAGTTTATCTTTTTTCTTGGTTACATCTTTAAAATAATTTTTCATTTTAGTTTTCCAAGTACAAACTTAGTGTTTACAAAATTAAAATTAAAAATAGATTTTGCACTCGTGCTTCAGATTCGATGATTCGCCAAATTGGTTTGACTCCTGTCCTGCAAGTAATCAAGTATCCAAGTAGAAAAGAGATCCGTCTTGGTTTGCCAAGCAAAGGTCGGATGTCTTCTGATACACTCGACCTTCTCAAGGACTGTCAATTCAACTCAATCCCAGACAGTATGTTGCTCAAATTCCGAAAGACATTGTAAGAAAATTGTTATCTGGAGGACTCGATATATTCAGTTAATTTGGTCAGGTCAGCATCATTTCTTTCTTTCTTTTAATTATGTTAGTAAGCAGAAGAAGAATGATAGTCTTATGGGGGCACTGGTACTGGTACTCTTCATGATTTTTGTAGCATTGTTTAAGTAAAACAATTAGGACCTCATTGATTTGGAAGTTTGATCTAATTATAAATTTCTGATTCATTTGAAAGGAGAGGAATGATGTCAGACTGAGTCTTTGTTAGACTAACGAGCGAGCCCGGGTCTCGAGGCCTGTTGCCATTGTGATAACTGGCAACATCTATGTACTGTGAATTTCAGTTCTGATTTTAGTTGATTTCATGATGCAAATAATGAAACTTTTTTTTTTGTAGAAATTATATCCTCTTTCCATATAAAATATTTCCCTGTTATCGTTTTCTCTGTTTTTTTGATCTTTGTACATGAAAAGAAGTAATAATTGTTTCATGACCATATCTCCATCCAGTTGATGCTGCTGCCATATTTATATACTTGACCTGATATTTTTTGATTCATTTTGATAATTGTTTGTCTTTGCTCTAATTAGATGGGGATTGCTGATGCTATCTTGGACCTTGTAAGTAGTGGAACTACATTGAAAGAAAATAACTTGAAGGAAATTGAAGGTGGAACTGTTTTGGAAAGCCAGGTTAGAAATTGTGAAAATTTCCGACCTTAACTATCGCGATCTATTGTTTTTATTTAATTTTACTACAAAACTTCTGCTTCTTATGGCTTGTTGTATCTGGTTTCACTCTGACAATTGAAAACTTTTCAGGCTGCTCTTGTTGCGAGCAGGAAATCGATGGTTGGACGAAAAGGAGTACTTGAAACAACTCATGAGATGCTTGAAAGATTGGAGGCACATCTGAGGGCCATGGGGCAGTTCACGGTGCATATTTATAATTTATAATCCCTCCCAAACTCCAGTTTCTTTTTGTTCCATTTTCTAATTGTAGATTCGGCAGGTCACTGCAAATATGAGAGGAAGCAGTGCAGAGGAAGTGGCTGAGAGAGTACTGAGCCAACCATCATTGGCTGGGTTGCAGGTGTGGTATGTGATGAAACTCTTTTCCCAACCCTATTCATTTTAGGGGAGGATCTTCTCCTTTTCTGTATTTTCTTTTTGCACTAGTGAAATATGGTCTATACCATGCATTATAATAGTGAGTAGTACAATCTTTCTTTTAACACTCCTAATTTTAAGTGTCACCCTTGGTTGTCCATCTGCAGGGACCCACAGTAAGTCCCGTTTTCTGCAAGCATGATGGAAAGGTATCAGCAGACTACTATGCCATAGTCATATGCGTGCCAAAGAAGGCATTATACAAGTCTATGCAGCAATTGAGAGAGGTGAGTTTTTGAATTTATGTCAAAGCAGTTGTTTTTGAGTTTTCTATCAAAAGGGGAATATTAGACTCCTCAAAACTTCTGCTTATCATATGTGGCATTACATTTTGCTAAATATATCATGACTGCTATTTGAACTGCATATTAAAAAACTATATTTCTTTCTTATTTATCATGATTCTCATACCAATTTCCTGTTGACTACGTTCATTTGATGCAGATTGGAGGCAGTGGAGTTCTCATATCACCCTTGACCTATATTTTTGATGAGGAAACTCCCAGATGGCGCCAGCTCCTTTCTAAACTTGAACTATAGTTATATATGTGTTCCATTTATGGAGTAGTTTGTTGTTTCCCCACCCCCAAAGATGTTATCAATGCAGAAGAACTTTAGCAAACTGAAACGAAATTGCATTTCTTGCTGGATAAGAGAGATATCCCCACTTCTACATCAGCTTGTAGGTTGAGAATTTTGTAGCAAGCTTGTAGTTTCTTGAATTAATTCTGTCCATAATACTTTGTTTGTTAAGTAGGGGGTGTGGGAGGTTGAAGTTTTAACTTCAACATTGTTGTTGGAGTTATACTATGGTGTTGTAATTTTTAACCTTTTAGTTGGTTTTATTTGCTACTTCCACCTACCTCATTGAGCTGGTCATCTTATTTGAAAAGAAGTTTGATGCATGTGAATTGTGAAATTAGAAATTTGCGGGATGGCCTAGCATTAATTAATCAAACAAGTGAAGGGAATTTTTGTTTTACATTTCCTTCTCTTCTAATCTCTCCCGTTAATATTTTTTTTTTACTCTTAAAATTGATAGTCTTAAAATCAGTGTCCTTTTCTCATTAATTTTTAGTATTTGTATTTTATGAAAAATAACATATTTTAATCATAAGTTTCTCACCATGACAAAAACCACGTTTTTTGAAGACTATTATTTTTATTGAAAGTATGAACTAAAAAAAGAAGTTAAAATAAGGACTAATTTTAAATGTCATTTTTTTTAATAAAGAGGTTCGATGCATTTCATTTATAGGTCGTGGAATACTATAAAAATTACAGGGGCTAGCCATGAAGGATTACACTACCACCACTATAATTTTTGTTACAAACACTAAAGTTGGTAAAAATTGACACATTGCAATGCAAGAATCAATAATTGCAGCAATGTTTGCAGATAGATGTTGGATATGATCTGTTACTATCTTGCCATGGACTACAATGCTAACTTGTTGACATCTCATGTTTTTCATTCGTTTGATTGATTATTACTGTATTGAATACACAATTATAGTAGATCTTTTTTATATACGAGATTGGAGGAGTACCCGCATCTGTTATGTTTTATTTTTTTTTAACAACATTTTTGTTATGTTAATTACATGAGTTATCCACTACAAAAAAATTACATGAGTTATGAAATGATTTTATAAATAATTATGTTTTTTGTTGGTCGAAATAAATAAATAATTTTGTTTGAGAAGCAGGGATGAATAGGTGGGCCTGATAAGCGATACGAGCCCAATGAATGAATGCCGGTGTGGGTACTCAAAACCCTAGCTACTTCACAAAACCAACCTGTGTCTTAAACCCTCTCTCTATCACCTTCTTCACTTCAACGATGAAGAAAAAGACGGTTGTGGAATCCGAGATGAAGAAGAACAACATTGAGAAAGAGGAAGCACCGCCGCCTCCATCTGATCATGATGATTCCGACAACGACGACTCTGATGACAGCGTTGAAGTTTCCGACTATGATTCCATTTCCGAAGAGGAGGTATTACTATTACATCTTCACTCACTCTTCTTCTTAACTCATGCTTAATTCATTCTTCTGCTTGCTTCTTGTAGGACTCTTCTGCAGATAGCATCGACGACGACGACTCCTCTCATTCTGACTCTGATTCTAAATCTGAATTAGAAGATGATGAAGAAGAACAAGGTGCTTCACCTACTACTACTCATCATCATGGCTCCTACAACGATTCTGACTCTCAAGACGACGACGAGGAGGAGGTCAGCTTCATCACTTTCTTTTCTCAATTTCTATTCACTTATTAGCTGCCTGTTTGGATAAACACCTTATTTGCAGCTTATAGCTCAACCACGCTTATGCATAAGCTTACATATCTTATTTTTATAGAACAAGATAAAATTAAGTTACTTATGTATGCTAAAAGCTGTTTCAATCAGCTATATTGGAGAACTTATCTAAGTAAGTAAAAAAAAAAAAACTTGTAAAAATTGTCATAAGCTCATCCAAACAGTCTCAAAAAATTATGTCACTGGAAGCTCAAATAAGCGAAACCAAACCAGGCCCATAATAAGTTCTATAAGATAGCTTATGAAAACAACAGGGCCGTTCCTAAGGTGTTGTATATATGCGGTACACCCAAAGGTGAAAATCACGTATCACTACCGTATACATGAGGAACCTCAAACCAACCTCCCAAAAGAACATCCACCTAACACCAAAAGGCAAGAAAAGCAAAAAGACACAATTAGATCTAATTTTTTTTGAGGCCCATAAGGCCCGGTTCCATTGAGCTTCTTGCACACCCCAAGGTCCAGCCCTGAAAACAACATATAGCTTATACCAAAACTATTTAACTTTATCTAATATTTTGCTATAAAAACAACTTATACATAAGCGCCGGTGCTTTAAGTTGAAATTAAGTTGTTTGTCCAAACATGCCACTGCTATTATGATGGCTATAACTAGGAGGAAGAGCTAGCTTATTAAGTTGTTTGTCCCTGTTGCTGTTGTACGGCTCTGTTTGGTAAAAATAAGCTACAAGCTAGCTGAAAAGCTAGCTTATAGCTTATAGCTGATGGCTGATAGCTTGTAGCTGAAAAGCTCGCTTATTAAAAATAACGTGTTTGGTAAAATTAGCTGTTGAAGTGGCTTATACATATAAAATGACCTAAAAAGACATGTTTACTTTTTTTTATACAAATACAAATTTTGTTTACTTAATTTATTTCTTTCTAAATATTCAAATTACTTCCATCTCCAAAATGATGAATGTGTTTTATGAATTCAATTAGCATTTTTTTTACTAAACATTTGCTTCCCTATTTATTGTATATTTTATTTAAAATTATAATTATATTATATGAATTAAGAGCAGGTTATAAGAAAAGGAACAAAGAAAATATAAAAAAAAAACTACAACAAGAGAAGTGCTACAAGTTTACTTAACGTGGGTGGTTATATATATATATATATATATATTTAAATAAAAGTGGGTAGTTACATATAAATGTGGGCAGTTTTTTTTATTAAAAAATAAAATAAAATGAATTAATGAGGTTAAAATTGGAAGAGAATATAAAACGCTATAAGCTCAAAAGCTACTTGAAATAGCTTCTCATAAAAAGCTATAAGCTCATGAAAAAAGCTTGTTACCAAACACGTCATGTTTTGATCCAACAAGCTTATAAGCTAATTCAACAAGCTATAAGCTAGCTTCTCGTCGTTACCAAACACAGCCGTTGTTGTTGTTGTTGTTCTTTCTCTATTTATTAATGTGTTCAAAATCAATTATTGTAGGACGTTGTCGACTCAGAAGGTGGAAGTGAAAGCTCTGATCTTCATCAGGAAGGAGGAGGAGCTGAGAGTGATTCATCTGAGGATGAGGTATCCATCATCATCATTATAATTATTTGTTGTAATCAATTCCCATTTATATTATTATGGACTTGAATTTGATTGCCCTGCCTTTCCTTTTTTCGTAGGTGGCTCCTCGGAATACCATTGGAGAGGTCCCTTTGAAGTGGTATGAGGATGAACCCCATATTGGATATGACATCAAGGGGAAGAAGATTAAGAAGAAAGAAAGGGTAGACAAATTGGGTTCCTTTCTTGCAAATGTTGATGATTCTAAGAATTGGTTAGTTTCATATATCTATATCAACTTGTTGTCTCTATTTCCATTTTCATTATTGCATTCTTTTTGTACTCACTGACACATATAGGCTAGGTACATACAAGTGTGTCTTCTATAACTTTTGAAGTCTAAAGTTTGATTAAGAATGCTTTGTATCTCTTTCTCTTTAAGTGCGTAGATTGTTAATAGGATGCATATATTTGTAATACATTGGTCTTTTTAGACTGTATATAGATTTTGAGAGCAATTGTTGATGTCAAGTTTTTTTTTGGTCGCTAAGAGGATTTACTTACAACCTTTGATGGATGATACTGTATCTGTGATGGATGATACTGTATCTGTGTTTCTTGTACTTGGGATGTTTTTATTAATTGTTTTACTTATAGTACGTACCACATTTAGAGTTAGAGTCATGTGCTTTGTTCTGCCCGTTCACATCATTTGATGATAATGATCTTGAATTCTGTCCCCAGTCCCCACATATTAACATGGATGTGCAGTTTTAAACTGAATGATGTAGAAATCTGGCCTCATATATCTCACTAATTCTCTGATATTTTCGTTTACACTTATCTCTATTGAACTCTAAATTACCAGCGTCCTTTTCTCTTAAAAATGAAAAGTTAAGACTAAAAGAAACTTCTAATCATATATAAAAGGAAGCAGTACTTGTAGGTCTGTTAGGAAAGTCAAATAGACAATAGTGAAAAACACAATTGTATGTACCTAGCCTATATATGTCGGTGAGTGAGGTATATAAACAGTTACACAATGTACCTAACCTATATATGTCGGTGAGTGGGATATATAAACAATTTGTAGAGAATCATTTTCAATACAATAAATGTTTACCAAAAAAACAATGATGGATGAAGAGTTGCTGAGCTACACCTAAAATAGCTCGAACACATGAGAGGAGGATCAATATAGGCTCCAGTTAAAGAGTTGATTACATACAGGATAGTCTGGTAATTGCAGATAGAGGTAGACCAAGAAAGACCCATGTTAGGCTATTATAAAGAATCTAGAAATCGATAACATCATTGAATAATTTGTCTTAGGAACATAATTGGATCATCCAGTTGACATTGTTGTTGTTATTGTATAAAGAGTCCAGTGTACCAACAATATTTTTAGAAATTTCAGGATGTGAAGTTTAAAAACCGAGACCAATTTGTGTTTACTTTTTTTCGTATTTCTTTCAGCGTACATGTCATATTTTATTTTCACCATCAACCATATATTCCTGATCTCCAAAATAGTCATGATTTTAATATTTTAAATTTTTCAGTCAGTTTCAATGTTATAGTTTGCTTTGTTTTCGCTTGACTCCTACTGTGATATTATTTCACAATGGTTGACTTTTCTTTCTAGAAAACATCATTGATTTGCTTTTATTCTTGACCATTTAGGCGGAAGGTCTTTGATGAGTACAATGATGAGGAAGTGGTGTTGACAAAAGATGAAATCAAAATGGTGCGCAAACTAATGCAGAATAAGGCACCACATTCCGACTTTGATCCACATCCGGTCTGTATTTACTTTCTTTCATTTCTTTCTTTGAGTAATAATATAAGTTTTGAAACTCAATTAGCATGCGTAATTCCTTAAATGCATATCTGTTTTGTAATGTGCAGGATTATGTTGACTGGTTCAAATGGGATGATGCCAAGCATCCACTGTCTAATGCACCCGAACCCAAACGAAGGTTCATTCCTTCAAAGTGGGAAGCTAAAAAGGTAACTATTTCTTCATTCACATTTTGCACATAATTTGAAATAAGTCAATTGGGTAGAGATTATTCAGGTTAGACAAATAAAGCAAATTGATTTCTCTTATCAATCATCTACTTCTATGTTTCTACTTTCTACAGGTTGTGCAGTATGTTAGAGGAATTCGCAATGGAACAATAACTTTTGACAAGCCAAAGAAGGAGGATGATTCATATCTCTTGTGGGAAGATGATTCTGGTTTGACAGAAAAAGCAAATCATTTGGCTTACATTCCTGCACCAAAGCAGAAACTTCCTGGTATTAAACATGACTTGAATTTTTTAGTTCAGTATAATATTACCTTTTCTTTTTCGGTACCTTTGATGTTAATAATTTCATTTTGCTTCTCAGGCCATGATGAGTCATATAATCCTCCTTTAGAGTATATTCCAACCCAAGAAGAGATTAATTCATATCAATTGATGTATGAAGAAGACCGCCCTAAATTTATCCCACAAAGGTACCGTGCTTTCATGGTAAATATTTTTGCCTCTGTCTCTCTTATGCAATTGAAGTAATACATTTCAATTGCCAGGTTTACATCTATGAGAAGCATCCCTGCGTATGAGAATGCTATGAAGGAAAGTTTCGAACGCTGTTTGGATTTGTACTTGTGCCCTCGAGTTCGAAGAAAACGTGTGAGTGAATATCCGTATTAAAGAACTGATTTACTGATTACTGATTTTTTCTCTGCATGTCAAATGTTCTTATTTGTTGCTATTTTTTACTTACATTAGTATTGTGCATGTGTGTTTCATATCTGGCGTAATTCATTTACATCTTGTTTTTCTCCTATGTCCAGCTTAATATTGATCCTGAATCTTTAAAGCCAAAGCTTCCAAATAAAAAGGAGCTTAAACCTTACCCCATAACATGCTATATCGAATATAAAGGCCACGAAGGTGCAGTTACATCAATTTCTATTGAAGCTTCAGGGCAGTGGATGGCTTCAGGTATATTGATGTTAATAGCGAATATTTTGGTTTCGATTTAAACAGTGGAGGTCGATATCCTCACTTAATTGGATTTTGTGAAGGTTCAAGTGATGGAACTGTCCGTGTCTGGGAGGTTGAAACTGGCAGATGTCTGAGACAGTGGGAGATTGGTGAAGCTGTGAACTGTGTTACTTGGAATCCTCTGTCTGATATTCATATTGTGGCTGTCTCAGCGTAAGTCTGGTTTCCTTGATTTAAACACATATTTTATTGTATATAAAATCGTGAAGTTTTGCTTTTTGATATACACGTGACTTGATTTTGACCATAAATCGATGTTGAATCTTCCATTTAGGGGACAAGATGTACTTCTGTTAAACACTGGCTTGGGTGATGAAGAAGAACAGCAAAGGATTAAGGAGCTTCTCTTGATTGACTCACCAGAAGCATCAGATGAGACTGGTCAGTTTTGTTCTTCTTTCTTTTGTTTTAATATAAACATCGATCCAGAAGAAGGCTCTAAGAGGTCCCAACTCCCCCATGTTAACATATAATCCCAACTAAAATTTTAATTATAGAAAAGCAGGCCAGCTAGTTTGTTCTGTTATTTCCTAACCACGCTTGTGTTTGCAGGCAAGAAAGCACCTAGTGTACGCTGGCTTAAAGATGATAAACACGATGGTATAAGGTTAAGGCATTTAAAGGTATTTACTTGTCTCCATTTCTAGTTAGGTTTTCTCGTTGATTGAAATTTGAAGTATTTATATTGAACGTTAGTGGATGTGTTCATGCAGAATGTTACTTCTGTGGAATGGCACCGGAAAGGTGACTACTTTTCAACAGTGATGCCAGCAGATATCCTTTATTGTTGATTTATTAGCTGATAATAATAGTAGTTACATATTTGAATGCGATGGTACATGTTCATAAAATATTAATATCTGTTATATCTTAAGGAAAAACAACGAGGCATTCAATTTTAAACTTGGGATAGATTTAATGTTTCCTTAACATATTCTTTACGTGAATCAAGATCAGTTCTGATTCACCAGTTGTCCAAGAAACTCTCACAAAAACTTCCTTTCAAGTTACATGGACTTGCTGTTAGATCAACCTTCCATCCATCTCGTTCTATCTTCTTTATTTGTACGAAGAAGACTGTTCGTGTGTTTGATTTATTGAAGTCTAAACAAATAAAAAAGCTTGATACTGGTCTCAAAGAAGCCTCGTCAATTGCAGTCCATCCTGGAGGTATTGTTATTAGTTATGATGAAATTAAATTGTTATCAGTTTTCTTCGATTCATAAATGCACTAAATCATTCATAATAACTGTGTCTGTACACACATTCCATGCAGGTGATAATTTAATTGTGGGGAGCAAAGAAGGAAAGCTTTGTTGGTTTGATATGGACCTTTCGTCTAAACCATATAAAGTTCTTAAGTAAGTATTTTCTTGTAGTTAATTGAAAGCGATTCTAAAACTCATGACATTCTGTTTTGCCAGAGTGCCCTATGCAGATTAAATTATACACCATGTGCTATCAATGCAAATGAATGTTGACTTTTCTGTTGATCTTGCATCATGGTTATAGTTTTCATTATTTAAATCCTTAATTTCACAACTGTTACCTTTTTTTACTTTGTTTGTTTCCAATTCCAAAGTTCTGTATAAGAAACCTTGACTTTTTTTTTTTATTGTTTTAATTATTGTGTACATATCTTTGAAAAATGAGGAACTGATTGCTGTATAGTTATCACCATTGCAGAGTTTAGAGGAGGGTTCTGTCTATTGTATTTTACCTTTATTTGAATGATAAAAAAGGTCATTATACTACTTGAACATGTGATCTTTCAGCGAAAGGTCACACAACTGCGAGTTCAACTGTTGAGACAAGATTAAAGAAACGAAATTAAAAGTGAACATAATTGTAATTAGAATTAGAAGTAAACACAAATGAGAACATAAACCTAGCAAGCCTTAAGTTTGACTTTGTATTTATTTTTCCTTTAATTTATGGTGAGATTAGTGTTGTCTTCTAAATACGTCTATCTATCATTGATTCATTTTGGATTTAGACTGTACCCATGTCCTGGGAAACACTATTCTTTGAACAAACCAAGTGAGCATGCTTTGCCTGTATCTCGGTGAACTTCTCCAGTACCTAAATAATGAGCTGTTGTTTATTTGATTAGCAGCAATTTGGATAAGAAACATCACTGTCTGCATTTGATGTAATGCCACAGATTTTTATAACAAGTTGATGTCATTGCAGGTGTCATCCAAAAGATATTAACAACGTTGTCTTTCATCGTTCATATCCCTTGTTTGCTTCGTGCTCAGATGACTGCAGTGCATATGTTTTTCACGGAATGGTTTATTCTGATCTCAATAAAAATCCTCTTATTGTTCCTTTGGAAATTCTACGGGGCCATGCAAATTCAAATGGGAGAGGTGAGACTTTTGTTTGTGATTTTGTTAACTTGGTTAAAATATTGTCTGATATTTGGTGCTCTCTTCTAGAAGAGCCTGCTTTAGAAGTCAATATCATGGTTTGGAGATGAGTGTTGACAAAAGTTGTTATTCATTTTTGTACAAGATTTAGTTCAATTGAATATGACATTTTTATCTTACCTCTTAAGTTTATTTGCATTGCAGGAATATTGGACTGCAAGTTTCACCCCAGGCAACCCTGGTTATTTACAGCTGGGGCTGACAAGATGATTAAACTTTACTGTCACCACTAAAAATATTTTGATAAATTCATGCATGATATTCTGATGACATCTATGATGAAGCCTGTAACTCTATCCCCAATTTTGTTCCCCAATTGTTAAACAGAAAGCTGAAGCCACTGTTATCCCAAATTAAGGGGTGAGTGAGTTTCTGTCTATGGTTTTGTTTATGGGAAATTGCTTGAGTTTGTTTTCTGAACATCACATGTATTTCTTTGAAGTTGAAATGCCAGGAATTTCTACTCGGCAAAAAACTGCTTACTTTAAATAGAACTGTAATTTAGATGTAGCATATATACAACTATTAGAAATCAATTTTAAGAAATCCGATGGATGTTTTTCTTTCTGGGAAATGTGACGTGGAGTTGGTATGGTAATTGATCATGATTGGTCAATTTCCTTTCGTAACACCATTGTACAAATTTTTTCGTAATATTTGGCTTTGCTGATTTTGGTATTTCGCATTTAGTACTATTATATGCTTAAAAAAAAAAAGTAGCATGGAAATACGATTTCAATGAAAAAATGAAAAATAAATAAATCCAAAAGACCTGTAGAATTTTGCCATTTTTATGTACATTCTTTTGAAAGTACTGACCCGACTATTCTGCAACATAACGTAATCCGTCAGTTAAACAAAAACAATAATCAGAAAACAATATTTTTTTTATGTGCGTATGAATCTGTGACAATTCATTTGCTACGAGGAGGGTTGTCTGGATTCAATGGTAGTAAATGTTTCAGGGTCGTACAAATTGTTATTGTTAAATTAGCCACATTCACAAGCAGGAAGAACAAGAACCTTAAGAAATACGAACATATGTAATGAATTTGAGCTGTACAAATCTTCAAGCTGGAAACATGCAGCCAGATTTAACTATTCTAATGTAGTGTACAACATTCTTGATCAGCTCATCCTCCAAAATATTCAGAACGGTTGCTACCTAGCTCCAACAAAATTCTATCCGAACGAAGTTGAAGTTCGATAACTAAAACAAGCATTTGATACAAGGTTAGGGACATTATACATATACATGTCCTTCCTTGTAGCACCAATGTTGTTGTACTAGCTTATCTTTTTTGTTTTTAGCATTAGGTGTTTAAAAGCTCCGTAAATACTTGCTCGCACTAGCACTAGTTTTTGTGAGAAAGAGGTGAAGAGTTAGATTGAAAGACGAAAAGGGGGGTTTGCAAGACTTATATGATCAAGAACAAATTCAGCATTATGATTAAATAATGCTGATATTCTTGCCTGATTATCAACTTGTACCTAGGATTAGGAAGAATAGAGTTTTACTACTTGCTATCCCAAATTGTTAGTATAGCTTTATTTGCAATCAAATCGTTGTTCAGATTGTCATGCTTGGTCTTGATTTTTCCAGAAAACAACTATATTGTACAAGCTCCACATTGGAGAAGTTATATCTACTGTTCCTACAATTGGTGGGGTTTTATTCATGGTTTGCTTTGTTACAATTTCTTAAACAGATAGGTATCTTGGTCTTCTCATTTTGCACCTACTTGTTAAGCAATGCTAATAAAGTATTTTGGCCATTGTAAAGAGTGTCTAGCTTATTATGCTTGCTAGTTATCTACTTGGTTGTTGTTTCTTTGTCTGTTTAAATATGCTTGTTAGTGAAGTTGGTTTTAGTATAAGCTAGAATGATATCTTGCATGATGAAGCAGAGGGCACTCTGGAGGCATTATTTTAACAACATGGATAGTTTACTAAGCATTGATTATTGTGATTCCATAAAAAAACAATACAACAACAACATAATAATAAAAATTCTTATAGGACAAAATATATGCTTCAGCATTATTCAATGTATCTTTTGGTTAAATTCCATAGAAGCAAACAATAACAACATCTGATGTTACTCCTCTTTATTCAGCTGAAAAATTGGTTTTCTTTTCTCAATTTTACTTTATACGAGTATAGCAATTCCACAAGGTAGCTAGATCAACTGGTGCAGTTGAAGCAGGTAGAAGCTGTTCATTCTCAAAGTTTAATCTTTTATTTTTATCAAGAAAGGTTTTATGGATGATCTGGTTCTGGTTGCCGTCAACAGAACCAGGTAATTGAGAATTTGGTGTGGTTTGAACTTCTTGAATAGAGTAAAGGAACGTCAAAAGGAGTGTTTCTAAAGGAATTAAATATCCTAACTTGGTTTCTTTCAATTGGATTGAATAAGCATGATATATAAGGTGATTTGATTTTTATCAATGGAAATGTTATTTGGACAACTATTTAGAAACAACGTATTCATGTTCAGTTGTAGATAGAATTCCCTTATTTTTAATTAGTTTTTGCGTTCTTATTATGTCAAATCAAGAATTATAAGTTGTGTATTTTTGCACGGTATTAAAAACGTGGTCAATTTTTAGTTGTTTAAATAACATTCATCATCCAAAAAATACATGTCATACCATGCAAATAACCTACTCATTTTGCCACAATTGACCAAAAAATTGCGATCAATACAAATTTCACAACCAGCGTTTTAAAGTCCAGTCTCCGAAACAATCGCATCATGATCCTTAATATTGCAGAAAATTGCTGTCAAATAGAGTTCGTGTGACCTTAATTGCAGTCATGGTTTTAAATGGTAGTCCTGTAACTGAAATTGCGATTACAATATCAAGAATTGCAAGAAAATTGGGAAAGCAAAGCAGGAATTTCAGCTGATAAGTCAAAAACTTACACTTACACAATGTTATTTCAAACAGACTTTGAAACTAAAAGAAGATAAAGCCCAATCATTCTGTGTCAGGTGATTGAGTTGAGTACAAGTTAAATTTAACTAAAAGAAACTAATCATTTAGCTTCTTACATGATTAATAAATATGTGGCTTTTATTTTATCTTTCACAGTGCTTGAAGGGTTTCTGTCATCTACCATATATTATGAACCAGCTCTTGTAGACATATATCCCATACAGGAGAGAAAATTCATACATGCAATGCAAAAGGTGTGTTACTCTCAAATTTCTGTAAACATTTCCTAAAGCACAATCAACGAAGGATTGCAAATGTATAATCCAAGATTATGCTCTTCTCTCACAAGGATCCCTGTCTAAAACGTTATGGTTATGAACCAAAAAGATATAGATGACACCCTCTAACTAATAAATCATGATTTATTGAGTTAAGATTATTTCCACATCTTATTCAGAATTAAGCAACATGTTCTATTCAATAAACAACAGAAGTTTTTTTAGTATCTATTCTCTAGCTGCAAGAGAATAATCAATTTCCATTACATGTTCTGATAGATGTTCAAACCAGATGGTGATTAGAATCTATTATTTCTTAGACTTTATCAGCACAGCAACACAACTACTTCAAGAACCTCAATGCTCACTAGAGTGTTTTTTTTTTTTTTTTACTTTACTCTGCATAAATTTAATTTTCCCACATACCTTAGAGGAAGAGCGGGACTCCTATAACACGATGGTTAATTTGTTTACATAAATATACCAATCATCTGATGCAGACATTTTAATGATCAATCATGCCATCATTTAAGCAAATGTATAAGGCACATTCATATGAAGATTCAAATCACCATGCATAAATACTTGGTTATAATCTTACACATTTACAACCAAATTCCATAAGTAATTGTTCAAGTCATGCATGAGTCGGGAAACAACATAGTCTTAAAATCATAACAGTTCTAAATGCACTGAGAAATCCTAAATCATTACTATGAAAAAAGAAGAAGAGATGAAATTGCAACATACTAAAGCAAATCATCAACAAGTGAGCAACCGAGAAATCGTCTGACTTTAGATTTGGCATCTTTGACTATTTGAGATATCTTGGTAGACTCATCATGCGCTCTGACCAATCTTTCTTTGCAATCATCCTCCTTATCAGTTACTTCTTTCAATTCATGAAATATTTCTTTAACCTTCTCTGTCAGTTCCTCCTTCCTTGATTCCCATTTGTTCAAATCTCTTTCAGCAGCTTCAGTCACCATCCTAACGCTGTCTGTTTCCTGTATCAGCTTGCAAGTCTGCTTAAGAATTCGCCTTGCCTCAAGTATCTCAGTTAGCCTGCTGTGAAGCCATTCAACATCCACGTTCTGGTTTTTCATATAACTCACGACGTCAATCTTCTTTTCCAGGTTTTTGCTTGAGATGTTAGTAATACTAACATTCTTTTTGTCCAACTCTGATATGATTTCACAGATTGCCTCCAAGAACAATGAACGGAACTTCACAAACTTTGTCGTGCAGTTCTTCACAATATCTCCATGCTTGCCGATGATTTTTCTTAATACCGGCATAAGTTCCGACTTTATTTGATATTCTTTAATATTGTCCTTAGTCCGGCTTTGTATTTCGGAATCAAGCTCATCATCATCTTCCTCTTCCGCCATTGCAGCCATTGCAGTTAGTTTGAGGCTACAGGACGGGGATGAACATCCAGCCCTTGAAATACACTTCCTATTATTCTTATTACTTATTTCATCAAACTTTTTTGAGGCTTGAATTTCCCCTGCCAATGCCTCCTGCTCAAGAGGGTCACTTTCTGCTTCAAAATTATTTTGTTCAGCCATTTGATTTGAACACAATGACATTTCAGCCTCACCTAGTTCCTCCGCCTTCACTGGTATACCTACCATTGAATTTTCCACATTTTCAGCATCATGTCCCAACTCTGGTTCCACTGTGAGAAGATGAGAAACTGCTACTAGGTATCTTGAACAGGATTGTACTTGATCAAAACCTGCTCCTTGTACTTGATATGCCTGCACCAAATCTCATATTAGATAGAAATTAACAATTAAAAATTCCATTTATGCATATAGTTACTCTCTCTACAATGATGTATAAAACTAGAACTAATAGATTTTGATGAATTTTGGCAGAATATTGCACTAAAAAACTAAGATAAAATGGATGTTATTCCATACAGAATTGATAGTGTTGGATCGATCATCAGGTTGTTGGTTGCCATCAGAAGCAGAAGACTGTTCTCTTGAGCATATTGGCAGAGATGTTTTTCCAGTTTCACTAAGCCTTTTGCAGGATCTCAAGGACTGGCGGCGATCGATAATCATCTTGGAATTCAGAGTTGAATCCCTTTTGACATAGACAGGGAACTTCCAAGACGTGGACTGAATACACACACAAGGCAACAAGTTGAAAGTTAGGATTAAACAGAACACACAAACATTTTTTTTATAGAGAAAACCTAAGAAACATGTCATTGTACATCCTGTTTGCATACCACTGACATTCACAATAGTGAAATGGATATTGAGTACGAAGCATATCCATTGATGAAGATGTTTTGCTTTGAGATAGACAACCAAAAGTTAACATATAGTTTAATCATGTTGTACAATATTTAAGAAATTTTCGTTTCACACTTTCTACCTGCACATGAAGATGTTAACTTTCAACCGGATAACCAAAAAAAGTTCTTTTTATTTTTTATTTTTAAAACTTTAAAATCATGTTATTTCGTCAAGTTCATGTTTTTTTCCAAATATAAATGTCTCCTTTAAAATCAAGAGAAAATAAAAGATCCAACCAGTATCTTGTATACCGCCAAATCACAAAGATATTTTGAATGAGTTATATGACATAGCAGATTAGGGGTTTCTGGTTTGACCACAATGTAAAATTATTTTACCTTGTTAGAGTATAATATCATGCATGCATAGTGTAATGACACAAATGATACAATACTGCAAGGACAATCTCATTTCATATCATGCATGCATACTAGTGTAAGAATAAAAAATTAACATGCATGTATACATTACATAAGCATGCATTTGGAAACAAGAAATGAGTGGATGAAATATTTACATGTTCTAATTCATCCATGTTCTTCCTTTTCTGATTCCTTGGTCTTCCCACTTTTGGTGGCATGGCTGTGTTATTGAGTAGAGAGAAAATGAAGAGAGGTTTGAACGTGTTTATTGTTGAGTGGAGAGAAATAATGAAAAGAGGTTTGTGTTGTATTGGTGTGTTTCTCACGGCACGTTGCAATGTCTAATTTATATATAGTAATGAAATGAAATGTGAAATTTTATGAGTTAGTTTAAGACTGAAAGGAAAATCATGTTTTGCATGTCGGAACAAAAGTAGTTGTTGAGGGAATGAAACAAAACAGTTGGGTGTAGCTGTCTTAATAGTACTATGAACATGAAGAAGTTCAAGTGCACAGGAGACCGTTGAATGCAGGCAAGGAGGGAATGGAATGGAGCACATGTTAATTCTGCAAACATACTCTGAACTGGAAGATTCACTCCACAACTTTATCTTTGATTTTATTTATTTTTTTCAATTTCTAGTATGTGGTGCTGAGAATGGTAAGATATATAAAAGCACACTTTTTGATTGCTTTGGAGGTGAAGCTTTTGGGTTGAGTAATTTTATTGTTTTGAGTAATTGGATTAATGTTTTGGTTTTGCGGTGAAATAAATTGATTTAATTGATTTTATTTTTTGAAAGTGAGTTGAATGAAAATGATTTATGTTTGGAATAAATTGATTTTAGATAAAAATGAGTTGAATGAAAATGATTTATGTAAAAGTTGATTTAAAAATATATTTAAGACTAAAATCATTTGTAAAAGGCAAAAGCTATTAAATGGAGTAAATTTTTTTTTATGGTTGTACCGGATGTGCTGTGCTTTTTAGTTCACCCTCCTCCTTGGTTTTGGACTTTAGGAGGTTGGAAGACTTCTTTTGATTTGTTTATATTAGCGTTAATGTTTAGGGGAGAGGATCCTCTCCTCTGACTTTTTTCTCATGTGTGATCTTGACCCTCTATTAAAGAGGTGAGTGAATATGTTTTAATATTAAATAAGGAGAGATGGTGTAGTTAATGGTGAGATTTAATGACCGGAGAAAACTGAAGAGTTTCTCACTGGAGAGGATCCTCTCCCAATGTTTAGTTTTATCGTTTTCTTGTTTCGTCACCTATGGTGTTTTTCAAACTATGTATATTTGATCTCTTTCACTTATATATTATTAACTACTCATTTGCCTGCCATTCAAGAAAAAGAAAACTGCTCTCCACCTTGCAAAATACACTCCCGCCCTGCAGGCAGGACGATTTTGCCACTGCGCATGTTAACTAACGCACGTGTAAAACTGTGCGTTAGTTAACATGCGCTGCGTAACTTAAGTCACGCATGTGTTAAACATTGTGTGACTTAAACCAGGCACTGCGCAAGTTAACTCATACACAGTTTTACACGTGCGTGAGTTAACTAGCGCATAGAGGTAGTTTTGTATTTTGTTTTGGTTTGACATTTTTGCTAGCATGTATGTAATGTTTGCTCTCTTTGATCCCTTCTAGGCACACCTTGTGCTTAGAAGCGAGTTTTTAAATCTATTTTGTTTTTAGCCTCTTAAATGTAATTTTGATCACTCTATTTACATATTCTTTAAATTATAATCCTTATATTTCTAAAACTGGTTTTTTGACCTCTATGTTAATAGTCAAGATTTTTTTCGCTATATTTCATTTTTCGTTATTCATTAAAGCACGTGTTAACTCATAAACAAATTACGAAAAAAATAAAGGACCAAGATAAGGGAAAATGTCATAAAAATGCTAAAAAAGCGGAAATGTAATATACATCCAAATCCGACAAAATATCATAAACAAAACTACACAAGTCATAAAAGTCATAATGCCTAAACCCTACTACTGTGGACTCCTGCTCCGTCGTCGTGGAACCTGCATCTGCTCCAGCATGCTCCACTCAGACTGTATACCCTGCATCATGCGAAGTACCTCTGGATTACCTAACACATCAGAATGCCCCATAACACTATCCACTCTGGCTCTGATGTTGGCGATGATCTGGTATGGGTCGGGAGGATGTCTGGCCCACTGCTGGTCAACAATAACCTCCTCGTAAGGAGGGACATGACGAGGAGGTGCCTGAGCTGCGTAGTTAGGAATGGCCGCAGGAGGGTTCACAATAGGATGTGACACTCTAAAGAACCATCTCATGTACCCCCTACTATGAGCCCACGGTTCGTCCTCTGGCACCAGATCACCCCTCTGCTGTTGGCTGAAGACATGTAGAGCAAACTCCAAGAAATCCTGGGCCACGTCATCTGCCGCAGTAAGCTCAACATCTGTAGGAGACCTGGGCTGTGTCTGGACATACCCGTACTGCCTAAGAACCCGCTCAGGCAAGTGACGGACCATCATGTCTCTGCCGGCCATGATCCATCCGGAGTACCAGCATACGTCATGAAAGGGCGTGATGTGTCGCCGTCTCTCGTACGACCTTCAGATGACATGAGAGTGATCCATCGCATCAATGACATCTCTGTAGTGTCCAGGGTCCGTAAAGCTCCTAGGAGGTCTCCACCGGCTCACAAGCAGGGCTACTGCCGGGTCGTACACATCACTAAGAACCCTCGAAATGAGGTTCGTGAAGTGCGCCAAAGTCCATCCCTGCAAACACAAAGAACCAAATATATATCAACACAAGTATTATACAAACAAGGTAAAAAAGAAGAAAAACAAGTTAAACAACGCACAAATTTACGATCCAATACGTTAAAAAGAAGAAAAAAAAATCTGACCACAAGCAGGGTCATGTAACCATCACAGGAGGCCACTGATGAATCGGAGGTCAGAGAGAGCTGCTCGTACAGGAATGCTAGCCACATCCCACTCCATGACCAGTCGTCCATATCTTGCAGCGCAAGCAGCCACAACAGATTAATGTTTTTGCTATTCTTGCGGGAGAAAATGGTCCATCCAAGCAAGAGCAACATAAACGCCTTAACGCAGGCCAACCTAACTTGAACTCGCTCGATATCCTCCTCCTCTGTGTCAATCTCAACCAGTTGATTAGACCTATTCAGGAGCTCCTTTTAGCGCCTATTCAGTATACCAAAACTGATATACAAACCACCCTGCCTGTTCAGCTCCCTAGCGGCATCCTCCTCGGGAATAAGCAGGTCCACCTGCATCATCTCCATCGCCTCGGTACAGGTTACCTCTCTATCAGAAAGGAGCTTCCCAGTGATGAGGATGCCTAGGAGACACGCAACATCATCCAGTGTGATGGTCATCTCCCCAACGGGTAGATGAAAGCTGCTGGTCTCCTCATGCCATCTCTCTGACATCGCACAAACGAGCCCGTGAGAGATGTTCTCGTACCAACTATTTAGGATGGGAGTTAGACCGGACGCATTCAGTACATCCCAAAACCAATTATTTTGTGCTCCCGGCTGAGGCACCATCAAGTTTTTCAGGCTCAGCTTCTTCCCGTGGGAGATACCTCTCACCCTATGCTTTCTCCGAAACTGAAATACAAAAACAAAAAACAACAAACAACACCGTTAAATAAATAAGTTGTAAAATTACCATTAAAATAATTAAAAAAAAAGTAAAATAAACAATAAAATATACTTACATCGGCATCGACCCATATCCTACATGTCACATGTCCACCAAAACGAGGTAAAATCGAGAGGTTAGAAGGCCCCCCTGCATAGCCGTCCGGTCTGGCCTCGTACATCACCCTCGACACCCCCTGAAAACGAGCCCCAACATCATCATCCTGCTGAGGCTGAACCTTAGCCTGAGGCTGCACAATATCTTTCTGCTGCTCAGACTCCTCAATATGAGGTTGCTCCTCCTGCTCAACAACATGTTGCATATGATGATGTTGCTGATGTTGATACGCCTCAAACTGATACTAGTGAGGCTGAGGCTCCTCAAAATGATACACCTGAGGCTGAGGATCCTGATAAGCCTGATAATCATGGTGATGCTGCGTCGGGTCCATCGTCTGGGATGGACCAGTCTGTGATGAAGAGGGCCCAGGCCTAGCATCATCATCACTGGCAAGTCTTGTGCCCCCCACTCTCCCTCGACCCCGGCCATGTAAAGGAGGGACTACTGCTTGCTTCTCCATCCGTGCACTACTAGTAGAGGTAGGCCTCCCTAACCTAAGTCTTTCAATCCTCTCCCTCTGAGACATATCTGCACAACACAACATTTTAAAAAGCACAAAATCAATGACACATTTTCACACGGACATTGTGTCATTTCTAACAATTCAAGAACAACACGAAAGTTTTGACAGTGTCATTTCAATCCGTAATCTACCACATTGTTGTCAAACATATTATATTCTAACTAATTTCATCATTAACAATCCAAAAAACACACAAATTTTCATTGACACATTTTATCAAACACCTAAAGTGCAATTTTCAATCAACATAAATTCTAACAATTTCTAAACCCTAAACTACCACAATGCACTATAAACAACATCTAAACAACAATTCCTAAGTTAAATCATCACTAACAATCATAAAAACTAACATGCAAGACAAATTTTTAAAAATCTAAAAATGTCAATTTTCTTAAAAAAAATCTAAAATTTCAACCCAAAAATGCGAAGAAGTGGGATAATCATCACTTACTTGATATTATGGAAGAAATTGGCTTTGAATGGCGCAAGATTGATGAAATTCAGATTTGGGGTGAAAAAATTCGAAGTTTGGAAGTTTGAGAAATGAGGGAGATGAGTCTCTGTTTTGCTGTTATATGACTTAAGTCACGCTGCGCAACTTAACATGCGCAGCGCAACTTAAGTTGCGCAGAACACATAACGTGCGCAAGTTAAGTCACACAGCGTGACTTAACTTGCGCATGGGCATTTTGGTCAGTTTGGCTGGGAGGGAGTGTATCTTGCTGGGTGAAGAGCAGGATTCCAAGAAAAAAAGAGTAAAATTAATTTTTCTTTAAATCCAGCTCCAAATGTTTTTTTTTTTACTTAAAAAATTATTATTAGAAAGCGAGAAAAATACAAAGAGTATTCAATCCATAATTTGAGAAAAGTTCATGGGATATTCACCCAGTAAAGAAACAACAACCCTACTTCAAGAAATTAAACAAAGAAGAGGGTTTGGAAATCATTCAAAGTACGAGTACAAATCTCCTAATTTTTTAGCAATAAACCACTTTCAAGGGATGACTTTGATAGTCTCTACAATCTCATCCACCTCGGAATTCTTCGAAGAAAAAATAACTCATTCTGAGCTTCCTAAATTTTTCAAATTGTTGCATGCTAAATAAACGTTAACCCCTTTTGTATTTATTTACAAAAGACGAGGATGAAAAGTAGTCAAAGAGGGAAACAAAATTAAGACCAAACATACACTCAATCATCAGGGTTGGATCAATGCTTCCGTTGGGCCACAAAGTTGGGTTGACTTCTATTGAAGAACACTATCCAACATTCACTAGTTCAGTTTTTTTTGGTAGAATTTCACTAGTCAATTCAGTTCACATTTCAGTTTACAAATTAGAACGCTTCCTTTCAAGAAAATTCTAGCAATAGATTCATTCACATTTCAATAGATATTCTAAGCATACTGTCATTTCATATTGCTCAAAAACATAAACTTCAAGCTGAAACCCAATAATCACAAATTCCAAATTTCTGTTCCAACAACAGTAAACTCACAGAAACGATATGAATCAATTGTTACCTCAATGACAACAACACAACCTGCTTATATTGGTGCTAATATTAATAATTCCATGGTTGTGATAAAAACATAATGGTTTAGTCACATGCATTAAGAACAAATTAAAGAAATATAAAGAAAGAACTATCCGTTCAAGTAAAATAAAATAAAATTTCAAACACTATCATTCAAAACAAATTAAAATCAACATAGCATAGGGTGAAAGTTTACAATGACATTTATAACAACACATAGTGCATCAAACCACCAAATCCAACAATTTCATGGTAGAAGATAATGAAGCAAAAGACACAATAAAGAAACTACTACTACTACTACTTTCATTTCAATAAATTGAAAGTTGACATGTTGTAGAAGCCCTTGGACATGAGGATAATAGTCTTTCTATTTTAGACTGTTTCTTGTTGCACAAGATAGTCATAGTTCGTAAAACTCTTGCATTCTTTAGAATAAATTTTGCTAACATAATGTGACAATGTTGTAGGCCTGCAAATGCAAAGTCCCGAATAGTGCAAGTTGTAAGGTTTAATGAAAGGCAAGATGGAACAAATTCGGAATCCACCCAATTTTCTTGATCATCTTCTTCAATGAACTCGTCCTCCCAATTGCAGCGTTGTAACTTCTGTTAATATAATAATACAGATAAAATAAAACAATACATAATAAAGGTAGGTTAAGAAAAGATAAATCAAATATGATTCTTAAATTTAACAAACAAACCCGATAAAGTTCAAGATTTTGAAGCTTAGGGCAATGGTGGAGCACTTGTACAACTATATCCTCGTCGTAGTTGATCACCAAATGGATCAAATTATCGAATGTAGGGAAGTCATTAGGGCGATCATGCTAAATTACATAAAAGAAAAAGTATTAGAAATAAAAGCAAATTTGCCAAAAATAAATTTTCATTCCATTGGCAGGCACGATAATGATAACAAAACAAACCTCCGATAGTTGTATACGTAGAAACTCCAAATTTGAAAGGGATTTCATCGGGAAAATGCAATTACAATCGGTAATATCTGCTCTGTTCAATTTTTTTAATCTTGAGCTGCTGAAGTACAGTAAAGAAGCAAAATCGAAATGGCCCCGGTTTATATTAGATAGTTGAAGATCTTGAAGAACCGGACATCCATCTAGAAGCATAAAAAAATCAGATTGTTGATGGAAGTAGAAGTCTTTCAAATGTAGGATTTTGAGTGAGGGAAAAGTAAAAGGAAAAGGAAAATCTACACCCATAAAGAACCAACATAGCTTGAGAACGACAAGGGTTGAACTAGTAAACATAGCAGTAGGCAACGAAGGGGGTATTGTTTCTTTGCAATCAACGGGAGCATGAAGATAGAGATTGATAGATTGAACTTTGCGTTCAACCAAAATGTCTACCCAATCGTGGATATCGTAAGTTCCACAAAGGAGAAGTCCAGAGGAAAAGTGATCAATATTGAGGATGAAACTGTTGATGGACTGAGGACCAAAGCAGTCTCGCGAGTGAAAAACAGTGTTGACGAAATTGCTGAAGCGAGAACTGTCTTCATGATTTTTCAGTTTCGTGTCGCTGAAGTCAAGATTGGGAACAAAACACCATAGATGAGTCCATCTCTTTGAAAGAATGGATGTGACAAAGGCTTGTTTGGTTGGAACAAAAGAGAGAATGTGAATCAGAATCTCGTCTGGTAAACTTCCGATCCTATCTACCGCCGCCACCTTCGACATGCGTGCTCAGACACACTGTTACGTCGTTCTTCAAAGTGGGTGGACTGAAGGCATTCGCTTATATAAGAAAGAAACTAGGGTTTGCCGTTTCTTAGTTTTGGTCAAAAACTCAAAATAGGGTTTTTTACCGTTTAAAGAAAGAAAAGAAAAAACAGCCACATTGGGATAACACGATGGATAGTCTAGTCAGGTCAAACCTTTTTTTAATTAGTTGCAAGAACAGCCATGCCTTAAAAATGGGCATATGTGTCTTAGGTGACAATACTTACCAAGGAAAGTGAAGCAAAAATGAAGGAGAGAAGAGGTGTCGGGTAAAGTCTTGTACTTGGAGAAGAGTAATGGATTTTTCAAATTTATGTGATATATTTAATTTTAATAATTTTATTCTCTTTCACTAAGTCACATCAATAGTCATAAATGATGTATTTTTATATGATGGAACACTTATATGTGGACATCCAATATTTTCAACCGCATACAACATGTCGTTTCTTTTTTTATCACATTAACAATTTATCAAATATTTTGCATCATCGTCTCTATATCTATCCCTCTTGTGATGTAAATTAGTGGTTTCCGAGGTTAATTTTTTTTTTCCCTTGACAGAATACAATCTCAAAATGGAGGTCGAAGCATAAATTGGCTAAGATGGGAAAATAATCTGCTCAAAAAGGAAATGATGGACTCCACTTTAAAGACCTGGAAAACAAGGGTAGAAACTCCTCACAGAAGACCTGGAAAACAAGGGTAGAAACTCCTCACAAAGCCAAATTCCTTACTCACCACTAGAGTTCTCAAATCTAAATACTTTTCTAATAAGGACACTTGAGTGCAGCTGGAAAATTGTAACCAGAACAATGATAAATGATTGGTATGATCCATGGAGATGCACCAAAGACAATCTTCGGCCAACTACTAGCAACCTGCAAAATTTAACAGTTGCACACCTATGTAATCAGGAAACATATGCTTGGCATTGTAACTTGGGTTCTTCCATCTTTTACTCTGATGATGCTGCAAAATATGCATATTCTCTTGCACTCGCACGACACTACCGACTGTATAATCTGGCGCTGCACAATTGATGGCTACTACAACGTAAAATCTGCATGCCATCTCTGCATAGATTCAGTGATAACCGTGAGCTCAGTACATGCGACTGCATAGATTCTCTTGCATAAATTGTGGCAGCTTGCTGTACAAGCCAAGGTCATTTTTTATGGAGGGCTGCTCGAGTTTGCTTGCCAACTCGATTTAATCTACGCACTATAGATGTACAATGCCATTCACTCTGCGTTATGTATGACAGTGTGCTTAAGGATGTATGGCACACTTTCTTTGGCTGCCAACATTCCATTATATGTGGGCAAGGAATAGAACGATGGAGCTAAATGTGCAACCATTACCACATCAAGAAATAAATTTTGGAGAAGCTTTCTTCAAGGTATGCAATGTTTTAAATAGATATCAAACTCACGTGTTTTCAATGACCTTATCAACCATTTTAAAGTGTAGAGATCGATGCTTGTGGGAAGGCTATCTTATGAATTTGAAGATAGTTAGAGTAGTGGCAAAGGACAGCTTGGCGGCTAATCAGTAGGCAAGAAAGAAAAACTTGAATCATGAAACCGATCAAGCTCACAAATGACAGTGACAATTTAGTGTGGATAAAACCAACACAAGGACAAGTTAAATGCAATGTTGATCGTGTTGCTTTTAATACTGAACAAAAAATATATTATATATAGTGCTTGCTTCAGAGGCTCCCTGGGTGAATTTGTTCAAGCTCATACCTGTTAGAAACAATCACATAGTATTGTGGAAGGAGAAGCATGTGTTATATTCATGTCCTCAAATCTAGTTCTTGAGTCTCCACTCAGGCTGAGGAACATATATAACAAATGGATACTTCTCATATGGAGAGACAAACTGAGTAAAAATCTAAATTTAATAATGAACTAACATTTTTTTGTTGTTGTCAAAATAGAACTTTCAGTTTTGACTTTTGATAATAATATTGTATATTTTTAATACTTAAAACTAGCCAAGTGAAAATTGTTTGGAAGTAACCAATGTAGGATTCACAGTAAAGGCTAGAAATAATGGTAAAGCAGATTGAAAAAAAAAAAAAAATCAGATTTTAGAACTCTAAGAAATGTTTACAACCAATGCAAAAAAAAAAAAAAATCACCAACCATTGTTTCCTTTCTACCTTATCCTTCTTATTTTATGTGTCTAATTTGGGAAGAAGCAACCAAGAAACATGGTGGCTGATGGTTGATATAAATCATATTCACTCTAAGGTTTTGTTTGGTTCAACAGAGAGGAAGGAAAGAGAGCGGAGAGATTTTACGATGCTTTGTATTTGATTTGAGAGACAAATATATTCTCTCTCCAAATCTCCCATTTTGGATGGGAGCTAAAATTAGCTTAGGAGAAGTTTGACTCCTCTTCCTTCCCCTCACCTCACCTCACCTCCTCTCCAATACAAAATGAATCAAACGATTAAAACTTATAATAATCTTTGCCTTCAACTCCATTCCAACAAAACAGACCTAAATGATTGTTCAAAACATGCACCTATGTCTACATTCTTGAACATGTTTGTTATTTGTCTCTTAATTAATAATAATAATTTAAGGATCCTTCATCCACATTTCAAAATGACCAAGAAACCAAAAGCTTGTCTGCATATGCCTACTACACCACCCTTTACAATTAAGAAGAAATTTCCCATTCACGGGTTCTACATAACTAAGAAAAACTGGGTATTGTTCATAATTAATATCGTATCAACATGCAACTAGATATTCTAAGCGTATCAGGCCAGTCGAAAGAACCACTACATTCATACACAATTCAAAAGCATATCGGCTTTTCAAATTACTCAAATACATAAACTTCAAACCGAAATTCCCATCATCACAAATTCCAAATTTATATACCAACGACAGTAAATTCACAGGAATGATATGAAGCAATTGTTAGCTCAATGACAATAGCACAACATGCTCATATTGGTGCTAATTAAAACATAATGAAAAGTTCTCAAACACGATCATTCAAAACAGATTAAAATCAACCATTCAAGCAACATAAATTAACATAGCATAGCATAGAGTGAAAGTTTAAGATGACCTTAATAGCAGCACATAGTTCATCAAACCACCGAATCCAACAATTGCATAGTAGAAGCTAATGAAAAATAAATAAAAATAATAGCGAAATTACTACAAACATATCATACAAGTCGTGAACAAATTGAAAGTTTACATGTTGCAGAAGCCCTTGGACATGAGGATACTTGTCTTACTATTTCCGACTGCTGCATGATGCTGCACCAGATCGTCATGGTTTGTAAACCTCTTGAATTCTTCAGAATAAATCCCAAATAATCAAACACCATATATCCTGCTAACATAACGTGACGTTGTAGACCTGCAGATGCAAAGTCCCAAATAGTGCAGGTTGTCAGGTGTGATGAAAGGCAACACGGAACAAATTGTGGATCCGCCCAATTTTCTCGATCATCTTCTGTAATGTTCTCATTCGCCCAAACACCATATATCTTCTGTTCATAATAGAAATAAAATAAAAGAAAACATACAGGTATTATGAGAAAAGATAAATCAGATATAATTCTTAACTTTAACAAACCTGATAAAGCTCAAGATTTTGAAGCTTAGGGCAATGGTGGAGCACTTGTACAACTATATTCCAATCATAGTTGAGCGCCAAATAGGTCAAATTATTGAATGTAGGAAAATCTTTATAAAGGTAATAATCCTAATTTATATAAAAAGACAAAGTATTAGAAATTAGGGTAAATAAATTACCCAATGTTAAAAATACAAATGAATCACATTGCTCTTTTTCATTCCATTCTATCGGCATGCATCATATTCATGATAATCAAACACAAACCTTCCATATTTGTATGTGCAGAACCTCTAAATTTGAAAGTGCTTTCATTGGAAAATAGCAAAAACATAAAGTAATATCTGCTCTATTCAACTTTTTTAAGCTTGAGCTTTCAAATTGTTGAAAATCAAAATGAACAGATTCACCGAAGTATAAACGAGAAGAAGTGTTTTAAGTGAGGGCAATGTAAAAGGAAAAAGTTTGTCCACAGATAAGTGACAAAGCTTGAGATTAACAAGGGTTGCACAACGCAGAATGTTGTCTAGGCTCCCAAGTATTGATAGCATGAATAGAGAGATACAGATCTTGAACCTTACATTTACCAGCATAATTGATCCATTTGTTGATATTATTATTAACACTACGATCATGGTATGGAATTTGAAATGAATAGTATTCAATGTCGAGGAAGAAACTGTTGATGAAATGAAAACCAACGAGTTCTCGCTTGAGAAACATGGAGGAAACAATTTCGTTGAAACGATAATTGTCTGCTAGGGTATGCATTCCAACGTTGAAGTCTATAACGGGAACGAAACGCCATAGAGGACGTATATTCCATCTCTTGGAGAGAGTGGTTGTGGCAACTGCTTGTTTGGTGTGAACAAAAGAGAGAATGTGGCAAATGATCTCATCTGGTAAACTGCTCAACCTGTCTTTGCGCTGCTGAGACATCATCGTTCGTTCTCGTGTGTTTAGGGTTGAACAAACATCAAACATATTTGATATTTATAATCTTAAGACCCTAGTAACAATTGAATATGGTTTAAAGCTGGCTTGTGTTAGCCCATTTTAGATAAAAAATAAATAGAGAATTTCCCAAAAATTGTAATAATAATGACAATACTGGATGAAAAAAATTCTTCTAAAACTTCAAGTTTAATTTTCACCATGACTGTGGTTTATTTTGATAAAAACTTAGATATGGGAATTACACTAGTTATTTTAAAAGAATTTAAATATGATGTCATATAAATTAGATTCTCATGAAGGTCATGTTAGATATCAAAATACAATTCCATGTTCTTAATATATTAGCTTTCTAGTATTTGGTTAATAATTTATGTACAGCTATATTGTAATCAGGCACATGTATAACAAAATTAGTAGCTATTATATCACAGGCACAAATTTTGGAGTAACTGCATGTGCCAATACTTGTAAATAACATCGACCTTTGAGGAATATTAGTAGCTATTATTCCAGAATAGCAGTGCTTGCTCTTAAGTGCTGAAAATGATGTTGAATCGAAAAAGAGAGCGTAGGAGGTTTGCTTGAACATACACAGCAAGACTTATTTGGGTTTTGTCTTTGTTAAAGATTCTATTTTCTTATTTGAGGGCTCCTCTATAGGTATTTTCTTTTCTTTTAATTTAAAGTAATATACAATCTAGTGAAAATTGAAGAACAATTGGCTGTGTTTGGATTATATTCAAAAAAAGGAGCTTAATAAATTATTTGCAAATTTATTGAAATAGAATCCTCTAGAGCAGAAAATGAATTTATCTGTTAGACTCAACTAAACCAAACATCAAATATTTCTTTCTCCTTGATTTTTCAACCAATGATTTCTTAAAATTCTGATTTCATTTATCTTCCATGTTACGGTGTATGCTTTCATGTTTCTTGGAGGGAGAGATATGGGAAAGCAGAATTCAGAAAGAGGCGGCTGTCAAGTTCTTGGAGATATCGGTAATCTTGAGGGGATTTAGATTTCACGACCCATCAGAAGGTTCTGAAATTTTCTTTTCACAATCAAGTTTCTTGTAGTACTTTTCTTGCAGGGAAAGAAACAATTAACCAAGCTTATTTGTTGCTTGCAGAAACTATCATGTAAAACTAATGGCAAAAGCACCAGCTGCAGCAGTGAGTGTTCTTTGCTGTCTTTATTTATCAATGCACTCAAACTTAGGGTCCGTTTGGATTAGCTTATTTTAGAGCTTATACAAAACAGCTTATGCAAATAAATATGTTTTTATGTATTATTTATAAGTTTGTTAAGGTATTTTATGAAAAACAGTTTATGAAGATACAATTTTCGTTAATGAGATCTTATAAATTAAAATAAAAACTTATTTATTTACATAAGCTATTTTTCATAAACTTAATCCAAACGGCGTCAGGTTTGAAATGAATGGTCCTCTTCATTTGCAGAACCTGGTACCAGAATTAGAAGTGCCAGCTAGTTATGACCAAGGCGTTGTACTAAAGAATCAAGTAAAGTAGCCCTAAGAAATCACTATTTTGTTTTACTGTCTACATTACTTGCAGAGTTAACTAAAACTCTATCAGTTGGAAGAGTGATTTGATTAGTGTCACATGACAAAAACAAGAAAAAACCAAAATAATATTTTGATACGCGCATATCTCTTGATTTTGTCAAAACTAATATCAATCAAGTCATTGTTTCAACTCTCAACCAAGGTTAGGAGAACCATGAATTTTTATTTCATTACAGACTGCTCTCCAACTCTTGTTTGAGCCCAAGGATCAGACTGTTGACATGGGTGCAGATGATGCTATTAATAATATGGCAGAAGTTGAATATCTTGATAAGTTACACCATTTTTTTTGTCCAATTGGATTAAATCAAGACGCTGGTAATATGTTATCCTAAGAATATTTAAGCAACTATTACGATCGATAAAAAGGGTTAATTTGGATATAGACATCACGATGATAGGATACATATTGAGAAACAGAGGGTCAAATTGGATAGTCGTTTTGTCGTCTTGTAATCCACATCTTATGATTAGTTACGAAGGTGATTTTTTTTTTTTTTCTTTCAAAAACAAAACGATATTCGTTCATTCAAATTGATACAGTATACATCACATACAAACATCACTAAACATATGAATTTGCGAACAAACCCACATCACTCAAATTAACAACATGCCCGACCATAAATTCGATGAACAAAAACATAAAATTCCTTTATCAGTTTTTTATTTATTTTTTATGTGTGATAACTTTCAAGATTGTTGAATTGGTGAAGACCAATAATTGTTAAATGTATGAGCTTGTTGGGAGCATATGCAAAAGAAAAGAAATGCTTGTTGTGATTTTCTCCTAGAGAATAAACAAGGCACATGAGCTTGTATGAGCTTGCTGGGAATTTTCCAATTTTACCAATAATGCCAAAAACACATTTTTTAAGATGAATATAAATGTTTAAATAATACAATCCTAATAGATAATATAAACTTTAAATCTCTACCATTCAAAAGTTTTCAACTACAATCAATGGTCGGCATCCCATTTTACAAAAAAAGAAAAAGAAATTCAAGTCTCCTACTGTAGGAGACCTAAAATGTCTCCCACCTTAACCTTTGCCTCTCACTAGTTTGACTGATACTCTAATTTTCATGTGACACAGTACACTAATTGAAACCCAACAAAAAGAAAACTTATGAGATCAAAACAAAACAAAAAATGCTAAAATAAACCTATATGAAATTTTAAGAGATTTGATTTGACTTTATTGTAGTATTGCCGCAACTATCTCCAAGGTCAATTTGTTCATTTGTAAAAAAAATTTAACAAACGTGCTTAAGACATTCTTTAAAAATTCTAAATAAAGAAATCATTTCATTATTTCATTTAAAAAATTAAATATTTTAATTTTCAATGCATTGATTATATACATTTTATAAAATCTTATTTTAAACTTTTAAAAAAAGTTCATCCTTTATTATAAAAGTTAGACTTGTCAAGCTAGCACGTTTACCCTAATTCATCCTCATTTTCCCTCCCTAAACCGTAATTAATGTTAATCAACTTAGTCAACCACTCACTACATCTCAGCCGTAGATCTTCCTTCCATAATATGTAATTAACGCTAATCAATTTAGTCAATCACTCACTCCATCTCAGCCGTATATTTATGGCTGCCTAATACGTAATTAATGTTAATCAACTCAGTCATCCACATCTCAACCGTAGATCTAATAACCTTTCATGTTTCTGTATAAACCAATACACCTATCAGAGTCTTACGTTGTACATTTTCCCATCTATATTGACGTGTACATTCCCATAATCCTCTGCTACCATCATTTTTACATCAAAACAATTTACAATTAACAATGGAAAATGATGCACAAACTCTCTTAGCCTTGCACTGCTTGAAGGGAACAAATAACACAACAAAGTCTAACCAAGTTTCATCTTCTTTCTTGATATATTTTGTTTAGTTTCATATATATTTTTCAACTTGCACTAATTTTTTTGAATCTTTGATCTTTTTCAGCTCCATTAGATCCAAATCCAATAACTGATTCAGACAAGTTTGTTAACAAATTGCGAGTTCAATACAGAACTCTTCAACTAGGGTTTCGTGTAACAGATGTGAGGGAAAGATTATCGATATTGTGTTTTTATAGTTGTGACGTTTCAAATTAAAAGTCCATTTGATCATTTTTCTCACTTACTAATTTCAGATATATATGTTTTCCAGGGTGCACTTATGAGAGTTTGATGTCTGCAATGCAATTGATGGAGTTTGGTTTTTACGGTTTATGTTTTTGTTAGCCATTTTGATGTTTTTGAATTTTCTTTTCATTTTAATGCAATTTATAGTTTTATCTTTCCAGTTTAATGTGCTCTCTTCTAATTTCAATGCAATTTATGATTTTATCTTTCCATTTTTATGTGCTCTCTTTTAATTTCAATGCAATTTATGATTAAAATTTTAATAAGACACAAATTATAATTCTAGGATTACATATAGACAGTAAGTCCTAATCTATTTGAACAAGTTACTTCATAACATTTTAAGTAATAGATTCAAAATTGAATAAGACACTTTTAGTTTTAACTAGCCTTCAGCAAAAAAAATATTGTATAGATCACGAAAATCATGTTATGAAGGACATTTCAGATAAGGATATCAATTGGTTAACAAAATATTGATCAATATATTTTTTGTTAACATTAGTGTCTTACTTTATAGATCACTAAAACTTTACTGTCTTACTGTCAACATAAAACTTAAGACTACAGAGATGCATGATTTCTGCCAAAAAAATAAACTATTTCAATTCCCTCTTTATTTTAAATGTACCCTGCGTCTGACATGCTCAAAAATGGGTTGTTATGAGTTTTTGAAAGATAGACTAAAACTTAAGACTATAGAGATGCATGATTTCTGCCATAAATCAAAACTGTTTCAATTCCCCATATCTCATAAATGTTGGTGCGTTTGGCATGCCTAAAAATGGGCTGTTATGAGATTTGAAAGCTAATCTAAAACTTAAGACTATAGAGATGCATGATTTCAGAAATAAATTAAAACAAACTTTCAATTCCCTCTATGTCATAAATGTTGGTGCGCCAAAACATGCCTAAAAATGGGCAGCCAATAATGATCGAGTAAACACATAAAAGACAAGTCAACCTGTATGCATTTAAGAAAAACTAAGCAATAATATCATTTAATTATCCTTCGTCTGCTCTTAATAGCTTTTAATCATATCAAAACAGATATGATTACTGTCAAAATAAAACTTTACCTTTTCCTTTAAAACTTTACAGTCAACATAAAACAGTTTACAAATATTTATGGAACTTAATGATATTCATGGAACTTAACGATATTTCATTGTGATTAAAAGAAAAATTATTACTTATCATTGCTATTCGAATTTGAATTTGATTTAT
Organism: Medicago arabica; assembly: GCA_946800305.1. Lineage (NCBI taxonomy): Eukaryota > Viridiplantae > Streptophyta > Magnoliopsida > Fabales > Fabaceae > Medicago > Medicago arabica. The sequence goes on along the minus strand of OX326971.1, from coordinate 524,044 downwards.
GGCTGAAATCATGCATCTCTATGATTTATGGTGCGCCAAAACATGCTTAAAAATGGGCTGTCACTAATGATCGAGTAAACACATAAAAGACAAGTCAACCTGTATGCATTTAAGGAAAACTACACAATAATATCATTTAATTATCATTTGTCTGTTTTTAATAACGTTTAATCCTTGCTATTGTTACATTTTCGCATAAAACTTTACTGTCAACATAAAACAGTTTACAAATATTTATGGAACTTAATGATATTTCATTGTGATTAAAAGAAAAATTATTACTTATCATTGCTATTCGAATTAGAATTTGATCTATGGCTGAAATTATGCATCTCTATGATTTATGGTGCGCCAAAACATGCTTACAAATGGACGCCAAAACTTCTATCAACTATATATGTTTACATTGTTACTACTTATTCATTTAACTTTTTCTCGGTAGGACTGATGCAATAGCACGGGTCAAGAGTCTAGTAGGATGTTCATTAACACTTTTGTTTTGTTAGTTTAATTACATGAGTAATTAATTAAAAAAAACATGAGTAATTAATTAAAGGAAAATGTTAACAAGTGTCTTAAGGTTATTGTTTAAGCGTATAAAAGTAGCAACTTTTGGATTGAAAATTATACTAGTATAACTTTAACAAGTATTTGACTTATATTTTCAAGACATATTTTCCTACGGTGGGTTATCTTTATAGCAATAAAGAAAAGGATGAATTGAAATTACAGAATAGCCATAGAATGAGCGGGGAGAGTAAAATGACTAAATTACCCTATTCAGTGATTGAAAATTGCGTTAAGAAGAAGAGTTCTGAAATTCGAAACCCTGAGTGATGATGGAATCTGAATCATCATCATCATCATCATCATCAGTTCTTCTTCCATGGCATTGGGTGATTGAAGCCCTAGCTGGTTTCAAAGAAATCTCCGTATCCACTTTACAGGGTTTGATTGATGCTTCCCCTTTAACGCATCATGATTTTTCTGAAACTACAAAAGATTTGATTGCTTTGAAGTGTTTGGAGGAACTTTCTTCTTCTTCTTCTTCAACAACAACAACATTAGAGGAACTTGATTCTTCGCGTTCCTCTCAAGACGCTCTTGAGCAAATATTGCGTCAGGTAACTATTTCATGTTTTCAAATTTTAAGAAAGATATTCATACTATTAACAGTTGTTGCTCATTAGGTACCCTTATCAAATCTGAGAACTTCTGGACCCGACCTTTCCAAATGGGATGTTAACAGATTTATCGCGCACAAAAGAGCCGACAATGTGAAATGTCAGTTAGAGAAGGTGATTGATTATACTGTCTTTTCTTTTTTCCTTTTTCAGTTGAGTCTCATTCATCTCTTTTATTTAGCTAAAAGAATCAATATTGGACGGTACTCTACCACTTAATGATCACTTAAAACAAAGGAGTGGGTTATTCCAAACTGGCAAATGCGATGGGGGAGAAGACTTACTTGATTTGCATCTTAAGACAGTTAGCAGTGATAAATCTCAAGACGATGCTGGTGATACAGCTGTGTATCAATGTGAAGATCTTAATCTCGTAATGAAAAGGCACAAAAAGGAAAGTCTTGGTAACAAGGGTGGTCAATTACTTGTTAGTGAAGGGACTAGTGTTCCACTATTGGCTCCTGAAACTTGTATCGGTATGAAGACTAACATTTATCCTCAACATACATCTGGAGTTGAGCCTTGCCGTAATAAATTAATCAATGAAACTAATGATACTGTACATGTTGAGCCCATTCCAACAAATTATGGTAATGCAGGTAAAGTTCAGCATATGACTAATGAATCTCAACCCAAACAAAAGGAACCAAATGTTGCATCTTTAAATGGTTTGCAAAAGCCAGTTGCTAGTGATAAAGCTGTAGTTGATACTGTCAATGATTGTGGAGCAGAGTTATCAAGTGATAGTGATGTGTATTACAATGAAAAGATTGATCTTACAGCCAAAAAGGATGAGTTCCTGAGTTCCCAGCACGCTTTTGGTCAAGATTTGCCAGCAATGACTGAATCAAGTGGACAAAACCTTTGCAGTAAGTGCAATGAAGCTGGCCAATTACTGGTTTGTAAAATTACTACTTGCTCATTTATGGTGCATAAAAATTGCCTGGGTGATTCTGCTCAGTTGGACGCAAAGGGAAACTTTCTCTGCCCATTTTGTGAATACTCTCACGCTATCTCAGAATATCTTGAAGCCAAGAAAATATCTTCTTCGGCAAGGAAAGAATTAGCTATCTTCATCAGTAAGGGTATTAACATTTTATTTTAACTTTTTATGAACATCTTGAATAAGATACAGATCATAGATATATGTTTTGCAATGGTAGATAAGAATGAAGTCAATCATATTGCAATTTATTTCTCGTTACAACTTAATAAAATAAGACTTCACAAGTCAAATTGGTTCAGTCAGTCTTTACTTGTATATCGCTTAAGCCTGCCAGCTAGGTTCATAGGAAGCAGCCTGGAGATTTTGCAATCATACTGGGAGCATAAAATCAGATATAGAAACCAAAATGGCAGTAGTACATGTTATGCCATTTCTGAGATTAAATTTCTGTCTCGTGACTTCTTTTATAAAAGAAAAGCAGGAATTGAACTCACCTCCCCTAAGGTATGCTTAAGTAGCACACATGGCTCTTCTATTTTTTAAATGAACATTCACCATCTTTTTTTGTTGATGAAATCGCGCATACCTCTCTTCAGTTCTGTTTAAATGACACATACATTCTCAGTTTTTTCATAATAGAGGTGTGTAATTGAGGAGAGGTAATTGTCCTTTACAAAACAGAGGTGGTGAATGTGTCAATTTAGGTATACCTTGGTGGTTGTGAGTGCAATTTTTCCCCCTAGAAATATTGAAAAAAGAGAACAAAAACAACTTGGAGTTGTTCTGGTTTTTCGGTTCTGAAAAATACATATCAAGTATCAGTTATATACAAAAATCCTTTTCAACAAGTTTCTTTGTAAAACCCAAAAACAATTTTTAAATACTATTATCAAACACACCCATGATTGATGTTTCTTGATGAATGATAAAAACTTCTAAGTGTGGTGATTACCAGGACATAATATTATGACAGCCATAGAAGACAGATCATTTGTTAAATTCAAACCATTCTAATTACTATACAATTTTACCAGTACATGATTCAAACCATTCTAAGTTAAACATAATAGTTTTTTTTTAAGTATTCTGTTTTTCCATGCAAGAAGTAGCCAGTTTTATAGGATAGAAAGCAAATCTCTACCCTTTTAACTTGTTTCTGTTTCTAAATTCTGCACACAGTTTACTTGGTGGTATGGGATTTCTGGTTGAGTACTAGCTGTCACTATGAAGCTTAAACCTCAATTTCAAGCCCTGCATTACAGTTAAAGAGAGATGGTTTGTCCCATTATGGGGCTAAACTTTGAATGTTCTGCGTTTTGTACATATAGGATTATGGTTATTGAATCCAGTCTAAAAGATCAAACAAGCTTAACATTTACACAAGAAATGTGACAAGAATGGGGTCTTTCTATTATGTGTTATCAAATCATTATTATATCAATTAACATCGTTATCAGCTGGTTTAATTAGTATTGTCATTGTGAATTGCAGAACCTGATTAAATAGGCTTAATATTGACACAAGAAATGGGACAAGAATGGAGTCTTTGTTTTCTGTGTTATCAAAACATTATTACAGCAATTAACATCGTTATGAGCTGGTTTAATTACTATTGCCATTGTGAATTGCAGAACCTGTTCACTTGTGTTAAAGAGTACATGTTATGTATATTAATCTAAAACGTTTGCAGAGTTTAATATGCAATAACTGTTTCAGGTTCTAGAGGAAATTAGGCCGTACCTGGTTGGGTCGGCTGATGGATCTCTTGAATCGGTAGTCACTGGGGAGCTAATTGTAAAGGTACGAATCACAGGTCCAGCTGCTGGTGTCATAACTGTTCGTGTTGCTGGTACAAAAAAATTGCGAGAAAAAAGTATCTGCCATAGCAGTTCAGCTGTTATGATATTTTGGTATGAACACTATTGCGAAGATAAATATATGACATTCTTGTAGTTTTTCTTGGAACACTATTGGGAATGAAGGATGACATGTGATGTATAGTAAATTCAGTATTATAATGCTTTCACACAGTAGAAGGCTTCCAATAGTGTTCAAATTACTGTTTATTGTTTGTGTCTGTATTATAATGTTAAAATTGTGACGTTTTAAGTATGGCTACCTGTTTTGCATTGACTGAATTTAATATCACAAATCAAACATGTATCTTGATTTCCTTCATACAAGTCACCTAGATTCTCTAAACTCCATAATTTTTTCACAAATGAAAAGAATTTCAATGTTAAAATAGTATCGGAATGAGATGAGAGTTCGAACTGATGGAGTGTCGAAGCTATTTGTGGTAGTTTGTGAGATTTGTGCTAATACGAGGTTTGAAGGACAGGGTTGTTTGTATGTCGGAGTTTAGTTGTACTTGTGCTAAGGTAGCGAAGAAAATTATCTATTACATGGGGGGTAAGAACAGAATTAGGCAATTTAACATGTAGGGACCAGATGTTCTATTCTATCAGTAGTTGATTAATTTGACACTTAAAAGCATCGGTGATTGTTGATGAATAGTACCAATCGAGGTTCGGATATTTCAGACTTATCGAAATATATCTATTGATTGAGGATGCGTGTTTGACATGTGAATGTGTTGTTTATGCTCAACTAGTATGCTGATATGTTGTGCGTTTATATGCTAAATTGTATGATATATATATGTTGTGGATCAATAGCAAGCATGCTATTGCTATCGATGAAGTAATCGCATGATGATGTATGCTGAGATTGTTGACCTGATGATATATTGTTATGGAATGAATGCCTAATCTTAGGCATCAATCATTCTTTAGTTGATAGATGTTTGATTTTGCGCTACTGGTATTACGAATTATAGTATTGAACCCTATGTGTTGTTGATTAGAATTGAATGAAGTTGTGGGACACTCTATTGAGTTGGGACTTGGGAGTGTCAAATGTAATGTTCGTTGCCAATTTGAGGCTGATATACTAGATTCATAAGTCAGTAGTTAGCGAGTTTAGTTTGAGATGGATGCATATAATGACCCACGAGGTTGTTTTAGTGTACTAGAATGTGAGGTGTAAAAGAGATGCTTGTGAAAGTTCGGTGGATCTGACATGTACCACATATGACAATTGACAAGTAGGTAAATACATTATTAGTAACTAAAATTTGGTGAGGGCTAGGGGAGCTGTTCCATATGGTGCATGATGGACTATATGAAACTCGATGGTGAAGCGACTTGATGAGAGAAAAATTCCGGTGGAATTCCTAATCAGAGGGGAATGGATTGTCAGTATTAAGGGATCTTTTGGAGCAATAATTGTAGATTTTTTTTTTTTAAAGGGAATATTAGAAAATAACAATTGTTTAATATATAGTTTGTAACATTATATTCTCAATAATTTCCATCAAAAGAAAATATATTCTAAAAAAATTACTAGTAGTTTGTAACAAGAAGACATTAATTTGGCACTACTAAAAATGGGTTTTGTGATGATTGATGATGTGGTGACGACGTTGTGTTTATTATTGGTGTTTAATTAACTTAACCACCAAAGTAATTGCTCCCAATGCCCAAAGTTTTTTTTTTGAGCATGCCCAAAGTTATTTAAAACACAGACTTTGTTTGTTCAATAGGAAAATAAAATTCGAGTAGTAAATGAATATTATTCTCTCTTTCTGGTTGTGCAAAAAAAAATAGACAGAATAATTGATCCTAGGCTTTAAGTTTGCATGATTTTTACATTTTATCAAGGCAAAAAGAGACACTAAATATAATTAATTATGCATATTCTTTTGTAACCAAAAAAAATTATGCATATTCTTTGTTTTTAATTATTCAATCAAATAAAGGAGGAAGTTACCAGGTGCAGTTGAAGACTTTCACTCTGGTGCAGCACCATCAACCAAGAACTTTGTGAGCCTGAAAACGGCCACGTGTGCTTCGAAATTAGAACTCAACAAAATGTTGTTTGATTTCACATCTCTAAGGAGGATCAAAGGAGAACAATCATGGTTAAGGTAGCACAGTCTCTTAGTCGAGTCAATGGAAATCTTGTACCTAAAGAACCAACTCAAGAATGCACCTTTATTCCCATGAAATGCTTCACCTAAGCTACCATTTATCATGTATTCATACTCATACACTAAGTAAATTTGTTTCTTTGTTTGAACAGAATGCAATTAGCCTCACTATGTTTCTGTGTCTTCTGTTTCCTAGTGTTTTAAATTTCAGCTCTAAACCCATGATTATGGCTATTCCCACCAAACCCAAGTAACTTTTTCACTGTTATTTCCACCCCATTTGGCATTTTTCCATGATAAACAATCCCTGCACATCCTCTTCCCATCTTTCATGCATTCTAGAATATCCGAAACTGTGGATTCGAGCTTTTAAAAAGCTGCCATCTTCCAAGAACCAGGATCATTCTTTTTTAATGACTTGGCTTTTATAATGGCTATAACAGCAAACACTAGGGAACATATCAATAGGCCAATTGTGAATATCAGCTTGAAATATGCACTGTTTTTTCCTGTTGAGGATTTCATTCTTGTCAACTAACATGGATTGTTCAATAGAGAACTACGTAGTTTAGGATTCCCTGCAAACGACGAGGCATTAAAGAAGGAAATTTGATCTGATTTAGGCAATTTACCAGAGAATTCATTGAAGGACAAAATCAGCAACTGTGAGGATTTTCATTGTCCCTATTGATTTTGGTATGGTTTTGGTTCTAATGGTTTCCAGACAAGTTCAAGAAATTCAAAATGAGGATGTTGGAAATAAATGGTGGAATGGTGTTGGAGATATCGTCCTGGTTCATGTTAAGGTAGGCAAGAGGGCAAAAGTATACAATTTCAGACATAATTTCATCGGATAATGAGTTTCTGCTAAGATCGAGTTTCAAGACCTGATTTAGTTCTTCAATGGAACTTGGAATTGAACCTGAGAATTGGTTTCCACCAAGCAAAAGGATTTAAAGGGATGTAAAATTTGAGAGTATGGTAAAGGACCAAAGAATGCATTGTTTGACAAATCAAGTTGTTCTAAACAAATAAGCTGAGAGAAAAAATAAATATTACCATTTTATGAAAATGTTTCTGACAAGTAGTTCTTTTTAAACTCTGCTAAATATTGCACGAGGTAAATCATTTTCATTCTTCATTAACGTTTAACCTTATGTTTTTATGGGTTTCCTGTAAAGAAAAGTTTTTAATGGGTTTAAAAAAGAATACTTGGATTACAAGAAACACCAAAAAAAATTTCTTTCTTTTCCTAAACACAAAAAGTTTTGTCATAATGTCATTTTTATTGTTGAACCCGTTAATTGAATTGTCAAATCAAAATGGAGAAGCACTTTAACCAAATTTCGTTGAGGAAAAAGTGAAGTAACCATTTTTTCGTTAGGGTTCAGGGGATGAAAAGAAAAGGGAATATTAATGAATGAAAAGTATTGATTTACTACTTTTTATCCCTTATAGCATGTAAAGTTTTTTCAACCCATTTTCTCTTTAAAATGCCTTTAGTATTTGGAGAAATGGAGTGAGTTAGTGGATCTGAGCTCAATTAAATGAAGGTTAAACTGTCACAAGATGTGCATAGTTGCCAAAAGATAGGATACAAATTACAGGTGAACCTACAAAACCTGAAATTCTGCTATCTAAGTACTACTTCTTCATGTCTTGCTATGTAATAACAGAATGCAAAAAATACTACCATCACTGTCATGCTCCTACACTACAAAGTATCAACACAGTGCTGATCCTCCCTTCACAACAGTAGTTTCCTGGTGCAGAATACATATCATAGAGGCAGGTTCTAATGATAATTTGATCCATATGGAGAAATTTGCTTTCCAAGGGCCCAGCCTATATTCAATTAAATCATAACCATATCAAATTTGGTTATGTGATGCATCTCCTCGCCATTGGCTCAATATAGCTAAATTAAACTGCTCAAGGTTTTTCACCCTTAGACATATCTACTAGGATTGGCTCCACTGGTAGTCCCAAAAAGTGAAAAGGCACTTTGTCCACATTACACAAAAGGAAATTTGATACCGCTTCAACAAAAGATTCCTTCAAGTTCATGCCCTAGAGTTTGCTTTGGCGGTTGGCATAAAGTAAACACATGCTGCTTTATAAGCTAGACTTTGTAGCTTGTGGAAATCACAGTGAAAAGAACCAAAATGCGATGCGGTGGTCAACAAAATGTTAACCTGATTATATGCTTAATAATCTAGCTTCAAGCAAATGGTAAAAAAACAAAAACAAAACAAACTTCTACAGCGGTTGTGTGCCGTGGAGGAGTTTTCTGTGGGTCGGTGGGTGCTGTCAGCTCCTACTGCTGGTTTTTTTTTACTGTTTTGCTTAAGCTTCTATGGAGAGTTGCTGTCATTAGTGCTTCTGTTTTCAGAGCTGGGGGCAGGGTCTGCGGTTAGCACCATTTTGGCATGGTTTTGGTGTTTTTCTGTTTTTTGGTGTTCCATCGTAGCCGTGTATTTTGCTGCCTGGTGTTTGGTATTTTTCTTGTATTGTTTATGCTCGTCCATAACTATTACGTCTTGTACAGGTTGTTGGTTTAATAAATATGCTGTTTCAAAAAACAAAAAAAAAACTTCTACAATCTTTCATTGATGTTTTGTGGCAGTGGTAAAAGAGCAATATAACCTTCTCAGGACTTGAGAATTTGTTGTACACTGCATGGATTTCAACATCTCTTGCATCTGCGTGTATCTTCACCAACTGTGTGGCGCAGTCTCTGACAAATAATAACACCAATATATAATTAGTTAAGTTTTTGAACTCAGATTACTTTATAATCAAAGACTATGTGCATATAACGAAGGGGACATACTTGATCTGTTCTTTGCAGTAGCCAGATAGGTTCTATAGATATTGAGTCCAATATGAAATCCTATTGAGAATAGAACGAGCAGAGTAAACAGTTACTGCATCACTCTTTGAAGGGGAGAATAAAACCATGACATATAATTTACAAGACCAAGTTCTACTAGGTAAAAAAATGTCATGTTCTCTATCTATGCAAATACCGAAGGAGTTGCATATATAAACATATCAGGAAATTAGCATTTTGGTTCTCAAAATTGTAAAATTGGAACACTCAAATTTACAAAATAGCAAATTAGTACCTTAAATTAAAGAATACCAATCAGTTAGTAAACATCAATCAAAATCAATGAAAAGTTTACACATTTATCTTAATAGGTTCTCCATGCTTTAAAATAAACACAAAACCTTCAAAGAAATTGTGGTGCTAAATTTCGAAAAGTTACTAAATTGACCGACATTCATTTTAAGAGACCAAATTGCTATTTCATAAATTTTAGAGGTTAAATTTACTCACTAAACACAAAAAATACTTATTATTATAACTATTTACCTCTTGATCGTGCACAATAGTTGGTCCGTTCAAACGAACTAAAAATACATGGGATGTAGGAACTGTTAAATTCCATCTTAGTGTTTTAATAATATTTTTCTCCATTGAAATAAACTGTTAGAAGAATAAACGGATAAAAACAACAGTTCATCGACCTGCCATTCCAAGTTCAAATAATCATAAGGAAATTTATTAAATAATAATAATGGATAGGAATGTAGAGAATTTGTGAACCAAATAAAGTATTGTTTGCTGCTAGTTTCGCTAGCTACCTTAAGATATGATATTTCTGTATACTTGCCTGCTAAGGACATCGAGCATATTGCCACTAACATCAGATCTCTTTTAGGTATACTAGTCAATGAGAGGTAACTATCAATTATGTTAATTGTAAGAAAGAGTGTCTCTGTCTGCCATTCAAGACGATAATGGACTTTAACTAACCAGTCCACATTTTGATTTCCTTCTGTGATTCCATGTAGTCTGAGACTTGATTCTCTTCCTGCATCTAAAATTTATTAATAGCTTGTAGAACTTACTTTTCATTCCTCCCTATCCAAATATAATGTAAAAGTAAATGGAGAAAGGTTTGATATCAAGATATTGAACTGCTTCCAAATTATTAATAGCATCATCTGCACATAACCTAAGTTACAAACTAACTGGGTTTGCGGTTGAAATTCAAAGAAACTTGAAAAAACAATGGGAATATATATTTTTTTTTAAAAAGGGATAAACCAAATTACACTACATTATTTAACCCTAAAATAAAATATCAAACATAAAACACGAACTTGCACATCAACTTTACCAAGAAAAATAAAATATGAAATAAAATTGCAAAAAAGAATCAAATTTATGTTTTCTTTAAACAAAAATTAGTCTGATTAAAGTTTAAACATTGCATTTCACTTCCATGGAAAGATAAATAACATAAAAAAAAGTTTCAAAACAAAAAGTAATATACTTAACTCAACCACATAGCATGATAACAGTTAGCCTTTTGCACTGATCTGCTTAACGCCCTCGTTCAAACCCAATGCGAGTCCTGCCGGAACCTCCATCAGAACTATCTCGCATTGAAGATACGGCACTAGCTCCCCCACCTACATTTTCCATGGCCTTCTTACCCTTCTTGACCTCGGCCAAGAATTGATCAAGACCAAATGGATCAGCTTCTTCACTCTCAAAATCTACCGGCCTATCCCTCGGAGTCGGAGGTGCCCTTTCAGAAGCCCCGGTAAATCCTTCGTCAATCTTCCCCAGCTGCTCATCTGCACCTCCATAAGCTTCATTATCAACATCCTTCTTCGGCCTGTATAGTGTGGAATGTGTTAGCTGTGCGGTGAACAAGCTTTTGTCATACACATCATACTCATCATCAGTGCCAAATCCAGAAGACATTCCATTATCCTGGTTTAATAGCCTTACATCATACATGACCTCTGTGCCTTGCTTAGTAAAGGCCATACCAAGAGCAACTTTCTCACTTGTATCACGATCCCTATCTCTTGTGATCTTGATCTTCTTTCCCATGCCAGCATCCTTAGCATATAATCTTCTCTCCTTTTCTGAAGCAACCGGAACAGCAGCAGCTGGAGGAGCCACACCAATTCTCTCCGATCGCGCTTTCTGAGCCAAAGCCCTCAACTCCTGCTCTTTCCTTTCCTTCTCCTTCAAAAGAATTTCCTTCTGAACCTTAGACCTCATAGCAACAGCTTCTCTAGCCGTCTGCTCCGTGACATACAAAGCCTCAGAAAGCTTAGTAAAATTATCATTAATATGAACCTCTTGGAGCCCTCTCCCATCAGCCACCAACCGCTTATCAAGAGGAATAGTATAACCCTTCGGATTCTTCCAATTCGAAATACAAGGAGGTATCTTCCAATCCTGCTGATCTTTCACCGTAACAGGCCTAGGAGGCGAATGCATCACTGGCACAGGAGGCGAACCAGGAGCCTTAGGAACCCTCTTTTGCTTAAATTTCAGCGGCTCAACCGGATCAACAGGCAACTCAACCATTCTAATAACTCTCTCCCTCGCACCAGAATTAAAAGCCACATTCTGTTGTGAAGGTTTATACTTTATATACTTAGAATCCGATTTATGCTTAGGAACATTCGTAGGCTGGGACGCACTAAGCCTCACATTAACAATCTTCTCAAGTGCTGCCTTTGTTACCTCCATTGTCTCACCAATCTCCCGTTGAGCATCCACCATTTCATCATCTTCATCATTCATCAAAATCTTTGGTATCAAATCCTTATGCTGAGTATATACAATTTTCTTGGCATTCCCATTCTGCTTCACAATAGCATCATGCATACGCAACATTACCATTACCATGAGAATCTTCGAAGCAGGCTTCGAATTCTCATTCCTTTCCATATATACGTGGATCTCCTCCGGGAAAGCTCCACCTTACGAGGAACGAAACCGAATCGTTTCAGATACGGTGGTACAATTTTCGGCGCGCATGCATGCAGCGGATTTCTCCTCTTGGGTTGCGGTGAAGAGTTGCTTAAACCAAGGATCGTTGCTATGGTCATAATATGTTGATGTGGATGATTTTGGTTCCGGAAGGAGTTCCTTCAGAGCCATGAACAGTGGAGGACGGTGTCGCGCTTTAGGGTTGATTGATTTGCGATCGTTTTCAAACTTTGGTGTGTTTCTATTCTAAATAAACTGTAGTACGTACGTATCACCGTTAGATTAGAGGAGAAATAAAACAATAAAGATCAATAGAACCATGTAAAGAAATAAATAATAATAACAAATATCAAATTGCAAAACCCTTTTTACAAATAATGTGTGACTATGGTTAGAAGGTTTAATATTTTTTTTAAGGAGATTAGAAGGTTTAATTGTTTTTCATCCGTCTCACATAATGGTGTTTCATTCAAGATATATACACTACTTTAGAAAATGATTGTTTACACTATTTGTTAATGTAAAATACTCCCTCGAGTCACATTTATAAGCAAAAAACTACTTTTTACGTTCATCGAATACCTAATAATATTAGCAGCAAGCATCCTTGCACTTCATTTTTTTTTTACGGTATTCATGCATTTCATTTATTAATTTTCAACCATATATTTGCAACTATTTTAATCAATAAGTGTAACGCATTAATATAAAAAGTAATGAGAGAGTAGTTTGGGATAAATATGTCAAATGATGAGACATGCGAGAATGAGAGAGTTTATAGTAGATGGAAAATACTAATTTGAGTGAACAAACATTTGTCAAAGAATGCTTACATAGATCAAATATATATGAACAGAGAGAGATTAGATTATTCATCTTTTTCTTTCCACTAATTTAGAACATAGTGCATTTCAGTAAATTTAATGGTGGTATCAACATTGGTGTTCATCCTTTTTGCTCTATGGGGCAATATTGGCTGCGAGTGAGAGAACAGAGAAATGGATGAATATAATTCATACTTAGTAACATTACATTCGACACACTCAACTCAATAGAGTGTCCCACAACTTGATTCAACTCATATCAACAACACAAAGGGTTCAATACTATAATTCAACGCCTAAAGTTAGGCATACATTCCACAACAATACCACATCAAGTCAACAATCTCAGCCACATATCATCATGCGAGTACTTCATCGATGGGAATAACCCGCATGTAGAGCATGTTATCAACCAAGCATGCTATATGCATATCGAATAACCCGCATGTAGAGCATGTTATCAACCAAGCATGCTATATGCATATCAAACACGCGTCCTTATTCAAAAGATAGATTATTCTACTATCAAAGAATCGACAATGTCTGATCCTCAAATGTTATTTCTCATCAACAATCACCAATGTGGTATAAGTGTTAACAAATAATCAACCACTAATAGAATTTGGGATCCCTACAACATTTTAAATTGCTTAATTCTGCTATTGCCTCACAGATAATTGATGGTTTTCCTCTCTACCTAAATACAAGAACATAAGCTCCAAATATACAAACAGCCTCGTCCTTTAAACCCCATACTAGCAATAACCTCACGAACTGCCACAAATAGTTTTGACACTCCATCAGTTCCAAATTTCGTTATGATATAATTCAGATATAGGATGCATATTCAAATTGTACATGTTCAGCCACTTGATAACGTTGTTTCCATTAGTGACAACATTATGGAGTTTAGAAAATATAGCTAACGTATATCAAGCAAATCAAGATAAATGTTTGATTTGTGACATTATACTATTATAGTCAGGATTCAAATATATATTTACCAGTTTCCTCAAATTCAGTCAATTTAAAACATGTAGGCATTCTAAAAATCACGATTTCAACATAATCGAGCTACAGACACACATTAAACATTAGTTTCACTTTGACTGTAATAATAATGGAAGGCTTCTTCCACACTGTGAAAACATTATAATATTGAATTTACTATACATCACATGTCATACTTCATTCCCATTGGTGTTCATGAAAAATTACAAGAATGTCATATACTTATCTTCTCACTTTGTGTTGTACCAAAAGATCATAGCAGCTGAACTGCTGCTATGGCAGGTATTTTTTCTCGCAATTTTTGTGTAACAGCAACACGCACAGTCATGACACCGGCAGCTGGACCTGTGATTCGGACCTTTACTATTGGCTCCTCAATTGCTACCAATTCAAGAGTTCCACCAGCTGCCCCTACCAGGTACGGCCTTAATTCCTCTAGAACCTGAAACAGTCGCTACATATTAAACTCTGCAAATGTTTCAGATAAATATACATAAACATGCACTCTTTATAAACTAGCTGATAACGATGATAATCTTGATATAATAATGACTTGAAAAGATAGAACAGAAGACTACGTTCTTGTCCCATTTCTTGTGTCAATATTAAGCTTACCCTGATCTTTTAGACCAGACTCAATAACCATAATCCTACATGTACAGAAAAACGCAGAACTTTTGAATTCTAACCAACGTACACGAACAAAGCATCTTTCTTTTAATGAAACGCATGGGCTTGATATTGAAGTTGAAGACTTTAAGCTACATACTGACAGCTAGTACTCAACCAAAAATCCCATACCACCAAATAGACAGTGTACAAAATTGAGTAACAGCAACAGTTAAAGGCTAGACATTTACTTTCTATTGTATAAAACTGGCTACTTCTTACATGGAAACTCTTGATCAATGTAAATTTTCAGTAAGATTATATAACAAAATACTTTTAAGAAATTCTATGACAAAAAATGTGTAACTTCATCCCAAATGGTTTGAATTTCACAAATGATTTGTCTTCTATGATTGTCATAAAATTGTATAGTAATTTGCACATATTGCAAAACTTATTATTCATCAATTCTTCTTTTTCCTTTGAAGTCAATTATCAGATCATCTATGTTGTTTTTTCAAAGAACTCCCAAAAACTTCAACTACAGGTGTGTTAATTTTTTTTAAAGGGCCAGTTGGGTAATTATGCCACACTCACCCAGTCACCCTCGATCGGTGAGTGTTATATGGCTATCAAGACATATGGTAGACATAATTTTTATAAATCATAGGGTTGGCTCATTAAGCCGGCCCTTCATAAAAAATATTAGTTTTTAAAAATTGTTTTTGGGTTTTAAAGAAACCTTGTTTCGAGATGTTTTGTAAATAGCTGAATTTAAAACTTGATTCTATTTTTCAGAACACAAAAACAGGAACACCTCCAGGACCCAGGTTGTTTTTGTTCTCTTTTTTCATTTTCTCTGGGGGAAAATTGCATTAGTCTCTGCTTCTATTTTGTAAAAGGCATTGATCTCTCCTCAATTACTCGTCCCCTTTCTATTATGAAAAGTCGAGGCAGAAATTTAATCCTATTATTGGCATAACAGTTGATTATGTTTTAGAGTTTCAAACTAAATAATCCTCCTTTGTCACTCTAACCCATAAAACATGGTACTTCTGCCATTTTGGTTTCTAAATCTGATTTTATGCTCCCAGTATGATTGCAATGCCTCCTTTGAGTCTAGCTGGTAGGCTTAAACGATATACAGGTAAATTTGGCTTGTGAAATCCTATATTATTTAAGTTGTAAAGACAAAAAAAATTGCAAAAAGATTACTTCATTCTTATATGTACCAATTTGAAAACATATATCTAATGCTCTTTTATCTTTTTCAAGATATTCATAAAATGATAAAATAAATCCTAGCACCAGAGGCTGTTGACCTTCTACATAGAGTTCAAAAGGTCATGCATAGCAATGTCATGTCTCCTAAGGCCATGAATGTTGTGTTTACGAGGATTGGAATTGCCATCCAAAAGGTCTAGCAACGCAGCTTGTTGCCCTCTTGCCTTCTATTCAAGTGTAAATAATGGTTTATATAATATTAAGTTAAATAATATGACTCTAAGCCGAGTTATATGTCTCTTTAAATAAAAGTGATATGAAAACAAATTTATCAGGCCTTTATTGTATGGCTAAAATATGGTTTTGGTCCCTGCAAATATGATTCGTTTTGGTTTTAGTTCCTCTGAAAAAAATTGTAGTTTTTGGTCCATGCAAATATGCTTCGTTTAGATTTTGGTCTCTGACCCCACTTTTATGATGATTTGCACACATGATGACTGAACCCATTTTGTAGAAAAATAGCCCCTGCAAAATATTTTGATTTTTAAAAAGGTCCCTGCAAAATATTTTGTTTTTGAAAATAGTCCCCGGAGGCTGGAGAGACTATTTTAAAAAACAAAACATTTTGCAGGGACCAAAAACTAAAAAAAAAAATTATAGGGACTAAAACCAAAACAAGGCATGTTTGCAGGGACCAAAACCATATTTTAGCCTTATTATATTATACACCACAAGTGTTTTCAAAAGTAAAAAAATAAATTAAAAATACAATCAAGCAGATGCTATATTTTTTTCGTTCACTTTGATGATTTTGTTAATGTACTATATGCTTCAATTTTCATGTACTTTATGATGTGTTGTTTCCCTCTTAAAGCTTATGTAAATGATTGTACATGTGTTGTCATTAGAGAAAGCCTAAAATATGCTATAAATTTTCTCAAGAAACAACAACATAATGAACATTCAAATAGGGAGTATGACACATGTCGAATAAGCAGTTTGGTATATGCAATGTTACACATAACTAACCTTCTCTATATTTTCATCATTTAGCTCGAGACCAGTTTCTTCATCAGTAACCGGTTCGACTGCGACTATTTCAGGGATCTTTTCCATTAATCGACGCTCAATGCCCATTTTCATTGTCATAACAGAACTTGGACACGACCCACAAGCGCCCTGTAACTTCAACCGTACAACATTGCCATCGATTTCATGTAGAGCGACATTTCCACCGTCTGATATGAGATACGGCCGAATTTCATCCAACACAGTTTCTACATTTTCAGCAGTTAATGGCAATTCCAAAGCTGGATTTGGAGTGGCAACGGCCTTTATAGCTGAACAAACATAATAACGAAGATCACGTGTTAGGTCCCAACTCCCAATTTCCGAAACTGAGTTCAGTGAGTTGTTATACTAATGAAAACACAAAGAAAGAAATGGTGAAGTTGAATTTGGAATTAAGCCTTCAGTGCCATGCTTACTCACATTCGTGTACATACAACGTTGTATAGATAAACAGCAGTTTAGTAACAAAAGATAAAGGGTCTGTTTGGATTTACTTATTTGAGTTTATCCATTGGTATAAATTTTGTGAGACTGTTTGAGAGAAATTATGAAAACAACTTATGACATTATTAATAAGTTGTTTTCAGCTTATTTTCATAATTCTCTAAGATAGCTAATGAAAACAACTTATAATTTATACAACAATTTAAGTTATTTTATAATTTGCTATGGAAATAGCTTATACATAAGCGCTTATCATGATAAACTCATGCTTGTGCTATAAGCTGAAAATAAGTTGTTCATTGAAACGGTCTCAAAATAAGTCAAATTGCGTTCACATAAGCGATAAGCTTTTTTCATAAGCTATTTATCATGACTCGTGAGAACTTATGAAAATATGTTATAAGGGCCTGTTTGGATAAACAGCTTATTTTCAGCTTATAACACAAGTGTTTATGTATAAGGCTACAAAAGCTATTTCTATAGCAAAGAAAAATAAAGATAAATTGTTTGTGTATATGCTATAAGTTGTTTTTATAAGCTATATTAGAGAACTTGTGAAAGGAAGCTGAAAAAAGTTTTTGAAAATTGTCATAAGCTGTTTTGATAAGTTCTCCCAAACAGTCTCACAAAACTTATGTTGTTTCAAATGGGATTGGACATAGTGAAGTATCTGCATAATATTTATTTAGTACAAACAAAATCAACAAACAATTTAATTGAAGAAAAATAAGTAGGTAACTGACTAACTAATTAACCAAATAGATGTGTATGAAAGCAAAGGGAAAAACGCGGCAGAAGGTTGTTACTTGTGAGCTGTTTTTGAGAACATATGAAAACAGCTTTTGATATTATTCATAAGCTGTTTTCAGTTTATTTTCATAAATTCTCTAAGATGGCTTATGAAAACAGCTTATAGTTTATAAGAAAACAATTTACCTCTGTTGTCAAACGCGGCCGCTCCCGGCGCTATCGCGGCGCGGAGCGGCAAAAAATGGACTGCCGCGTCACAACGCCACCGCGCAGCGAGTTCGGAGGATGCGGGAATAGCGGCCGCGAAAAGGTGGAGCGGGGCGGATCCAAATCGGGTCAAAACGGCCGCTTTCTCCATGTTTTAGTGTTTTTGAGTTGTTTCCGGCGAGTTGCACGAGAGAGGGACACAAAACGGCCGTGTTTTGGTGTTTTCGAGGCTGTTTCGGGCAAGAGAGAGGGACAAGGGGAGAAGGAGGAAGAGGAAAGAGAATATGGTGGGATTAAGATAGATCCAACGGTTGAAATGGAATCTGAATACAAAGTGGGACAGCTAATATAAGTTACATTCCTTGTCGTTTTGCATTCTTTGTTGTTTTAGTACAGCCTGTAACCCACTACCATCTATTATTTGTCGTTTTGCATTTTTATCGGTATTTATCCCTATAAATATTTTTTAATTGAATCATCTCTCTTTATTTAACTTTACATTCTTTTTTATTTTCAATAATTAATTGCTAATGTGATTTAAAAAAAGTCACACTCATATAATAATAATAATTTGTTTTACAAAATTAATAGTAATAATACTTTCTGCTTCTAAAAAAAATAGTAATAATACTTTTTTAAAGGAATAATAAATAATACATAGTATAGTATATATATTTTTTTTATCATTATGGTACTTTTTTTGAACAGGCAAAAATGAATTATAATAACACTGACACCGTAATTATTATAGCACAAGATGTATCATAACAGTCACGGAGTGAACAAAATACAATCAATATTACAACCAAATCAATCGATGCTCAAACATAAAATAGGGTTCGACCACCAGCTCTGAGTATCAAAGCTAAATACTACTTTTTTAGTTTTTAGCCACAACAATGAAGATGATTTAACTTTATCTAACAACTGTATCAAGGACCTTTGTCTATTTCTAAAAATCCTATCATTCCTCTCATTCCACAACACTGAAATGCAAAGCAACCAAATCAAGTGAAAGAATGACCGTCTCGGTCTCGCACAACCAACATAATTAATAAATTGCAAAATATGATCTGTAGCTGTCTGAGATTCGACCCCACTCACACCTAGCCACGCTCGCACTAATGGCCAAAGCTCACCAAAAAATGGACAAGACAAGAACAAATGATTAACATCTTCAACGTGCCCACAACCAGCAACATACAACCGCGCTTCCAAGGGAATAATGCCACGGTTTGTCAAATTATATTTTGTAGGTAAGCGATCCCGTAAAAGCTTCCAAGCAAGAATAGATACTTTAAGAGGTACATGTTTATGCCATATGAGTTCCACATTTGAATGAACCTGGGGCTGCACTTGCGATGTCAATATATCATAGGCACCGCGTACAGAATATCCACCAACCTGATCCGGTAACCACTCCCATCTGTCTGTCACTGAATCCTACAAAGAAACTGTAAGTAATAAAATCCTACACTCCTCTACCAACTCCTCCTCCCACGCCCACAGCCTACGACGCCACTGCCACGCTCCCCCTCCCACATCCACCCCCAACAAAAACATGTTCCTAACTGTGATAGATTTATTAACAGACAAGTCATATAGGCGACTAAAACGATCACACAGCGGAACATCACCACACCAACAATCACGCCAGAAATCAGTCGCAACACCATCACCCACCCTCCTCCTGACACATGTTCTAAACCAACCTTCTCCTCCCTCACCTATCCCATCTCTTATCGTCACGATCTCCCTCCACCAAGAAGAACAACTCCGGCCCCCATCCTCCAAACCACCATCCGCCCCACCATATCTCGCCACCAACACCCTACGCCATAAAGCATCCCTCTCTACTAACAACCGCCAACACCACTTACCCAACATAGCGGTGTTAAACTCTCTCAATCTCCTAACTCCCAACCTTCCATCCTCCTTCCTCAAACACAAAGCATTCCACCCAATCCAAGTAACCTTTTTTTTATCCTCACTCCCCCCCCCCAAAAAAAAAAAATTATTAAACAAAGATTCAATGGAAGAGATTATATCTGCCGGAGCTTTGAAGAAGGAAAGAGCATAAACAGGCAGAGCAGTCAGAACGGACCGAAGAAGAATCAGGCGACCACCAAAAGAAAGAAACCGACTATGCCAACCAGACAATCTAGATTTAATGCGATTAACAACAGGTTCCCAAAACACTAATCGACGCGGATCACCCCCAATCGGAAGCCCCAAATAGAGAAACGGGATTTTACCCACTTTACAACCCAACACAAATGTCGCTTCAAACAACCAAGAAGCATTGATGTTAACCCCAACCAGAGAGCTTTTATGGAAATTCACCTTCAAACCAGACATAGCCTCAAACAAAATGAGACCAGCCCTCATTGCTCGCACATTACCCCAGCTTTTAATTCCAATAAGAAGAGTATCATCAGCAAACTGTAAATGAGAAACAACCACCGGCCTCGCACACCCCACGCTATAACCCGTAAAAATACCTCTATCTATCAGGGATTACATCACAACATTCAACCCTTCCGCAGCCAAAAGAAATAAAAAGGGGGATAGGGGGTCACCCTGACGTAAGCCCCGCTCAAGAGGAAACTCATCAGTGGGACTACCATTCACTAAAACCGAAGCAGTGGCGGTTCCGACACACTATTTAATCCACTTACGCCACAGCGTAGGAAACGACATACTCCCCATAACCTCATCAAGATACCCCCAATCAACAGAATCATACACCTTTTCAAAATCCACTTTAAACATCAAAAGCTCCTTCTTATGCTTCCGAGCCTCGTCAACCACTTCATTAGCAATCAAAATACCATCAAGAATTTGTCTATTTTTCACAAAAGCAGACTGCACTTCTGACACAACACTCCCAATAACTTGTCTCAACCTATTAGCTAGGATTTTGGCCAATATTTTATACAAACTCCCCACCAACGAGATAGGTCTAAACTCATTTAAGGTCTGAGGATTATCCACTTTGGGTATTAGAGCTATGAACGTAGAATTAATACCTTTCGATAATTTCCCATTCCTATGAAACTCTGTAACAAACCGAACAATATCATCCTTCATCTCTTGCCAAAAATTCTTGATAAATCCAAGGTTGATTCCATCCAGACCCGGACTCTTGTAACTATCACAATCCCACACCGCCGCCTTAATTTCATAAACGAAAGTTTCCGAAACTGCAGATGACCCACCCTCGGCCGATCCATCGTTTGAGCACGAAAGTGATTTTTAAAATGTGTGTACACAGCATGACGGACCGGTTGCACACCCTCCACCGCTACCCCATTCACCATAATCGAAGACAAAGAATTAAGTCTTCTACGTGCTGCCATAACAGAATGAAAAAATTTAGAATTTGCATCACCATCCCGAAGCCAATTTAATCTCGCATGCTGCCAACATATACTAGTATTAAGGCGGGACATAGAATGAATATCCGTCAAAATACTATGAAGTTCACCAAGCTCTTCCTCAGACAAATCCTCCTCCTCTCCTTTATTGTCTAAAAACTCTTGTCTGTTTTTTTAAAGAATCAATCTTTGCCGGCAAATTATGAGTATTCAAAGCATGCCATTCCTTGAGAGCAGTTTTAATGAGTTTCAATTTTTCTTTAAGAACAAAACCGCCCCACCCGGAGACCTGAAAAGAGCTCCATTTTTCGCGAACAAAATTATTATACCCTGGCATATCTTGTCAGCACTTCAACAACTGTACCGGGCGTGGGCCCCAGTTTTGTTCGTCAACCGATAACACAATAGGACAGTGGTCAGAAAGACCCCGCAACTGAGCCACCTGAAGGCAATTAGGCCACACAAGACCCCACTCTCCCAATATCAAAAACCTGTCCAACCTACTCATAGAACATCCATCGCCCTTATACCAAGTGAACTTTCGACCACACAGCGGTAAATCAATCAAAACATTATCAACAATAAAATCGTTGAAACTTGTACTATCATCCATCACCTGAGTCCTCCTAACTGAACGCCTTTCACCGGCCGACCGCACAGAATTAAAATCCCCGCACAGGCACACATTGCCGCAACAATAACCTTTCCTTCCGAATAAGGGGCAAATACCTTCCCTTGAACTCGGTCCTCATCCCCTACCTCCTCAGCCTGGTTGCCTAATATCAAGACTCCATCTTCTTGAGTCCTTTCCCCATCACAAGTAGTCTTATCCTCAGTATCAGACATAGAACTCACCCCCACCGGCTCCAAAATACTCCGAATAGTCGCATCCCCATCATTATTCGTTGATGCTTGCGCCCCCACTTTTGACAAATCTTCCGAGATATCATCAACTTTAACATGGCCCACTTCATCGGCATCATTCGCCTCACACACATTATCCAACTCCACCACCTCTAGCTCCTTTACTATCTGTTCAACAATAGTATCAGAGTTTTTACAAAACTCCGGATCCCCTTGAATTTCCTCGTTATCTGACGAAGAATTTTCCTCGTCTTCATCCTCAAAAAGACATGCGTCCTCTCCAACATTAGCACCCCCTTCCTCCAAAATTTTAATGTCAAACAAAACACCATCAATCGACAGTTGATCCACACACGAAATGATGTCTAAAGAAGGTGTTGAAATCAAAACTCTGGCAAAATCAAATCTTCCTTTTTCCAAAGACATATCATCAGTACGCAGAAAAGTTCCAAAGTCCATCACACATAATTTAAAAAAATATTCATTCCAGACATGAATTGGAATTCCATACAATCTCAACCACGCCCACCGACGAAAGGGCACCACTTCCTTGTCCTACCGCACCGCATTAGTAAAAAAGTGGGCAAAAAAATCTTTCGCTTCCCCAAGCATATCCCACACAACTTTAGCAGACCTACTCCGCAAGAAGACTCTATCCACTCCTAGAGGAATAATGTCAAGATCCTCAAAGCCCGCATCTGCCACCCGCTTTTGGACTACCGTGATCGTTTCCCCATTCACCACATTAGCCATTACTCCAGCTCGTGCCCAACTAACATCATTATTGATTGACCTATACATCCTTACCATCTTCGTTGCACCCGGATTCTGTTTCTCAGACGCAAATAGTACACCATCCCTCACATCTCTGACCACGTTCCCCACCTTAACACTATCGACAAACAACCCCCCTCCACCTCCAGCTTTTCCTACATCGTTCCTCTTCGAAACAACCACGTCCCCCACCGTGTCCACGTCAACACTGTTTACCTCTTCCGGGCTGCCTTTCCCATTCCAATCCTTCATGGCTCCCACTGGTGCACCCTTTACTCCCTCACCAATCCAGCGCGTCCCATTACAAACATCTAACTTGACTCCCTCACCAACTTGCTTGTTAACCACAACACCTCTCCCTTCCTTAACCTCCTTACCACGGTCTCCCTCTCCCTCCACACTGCGATCAAAGCGAGCTACTTTCGCCACAACACGATAACTACCAAACCAAACAGCATTCAAAGCCTTTAGCAACTTCCCAATATCTCGGACTTTTGAAAAACGAACGAACCCATACACATCCCCATACACATCCCTACGACTCGGAACAACAACCTCCACAAGAATCCCACAAACCTCAAAGGCCTTACGAAGATAGAAATTAGATAAAAACGGCGAAAAGTTGGTAAAATAAAACGTTACGAACCGTTTATACTGCGAAACTGTCAGAATTTCATTCCTGCCATCAGCCTGTTCGCTGCTCTCTCTCCCCTCCTACATCATCAACGTCGCGCGCACCTCCCTTACTCTCAAAACCATAATCTCGATGCAAAAGGAGACCACCATCCACCTCTGATCGCCGGTCAACTACCTCACTGTGTGTAGGCCGTAAATAGGGTTGCACCACCGCTCCTCGAAACGTTTTGTGCCTATTACCATTTGGACGAACCGTTGAATCCCTAACCCTAGGTTGTCTGGTTCCAAAATCATTCATGTTCTCATGTTGTCCGTACTCCTGTTGCCAATTCCGACCGCCGCAGTCTTGTCCTTGAGCTTTCCCCCGTCGCCGTCTTACAACAAGCCAATCGTCCCCATCCCCCCAATATGTGGCACCCTGCTTGGATCACTTCCCCCCTGGTGAGCCTCCCCTCTGACGTAAATGGCCGTCGTCGAGGTTGCACGCCGTTAAGGCATCTCATCTCAAAATTCTATATTCTTAATGTTATTAATAGGAAAAAACATAACCTGAATGCCAAAAAAAGGTGATGGCACTGATGGGAGATGACCAAGCCGCCGCTGCTCTCACGTTCCTTTATTAACGTATTGTTTACGTTTTTTTTTCTTTTCATTATGGTACTTAAGTATATTGTTCAAGTATATTATTTATGATATTTTATTTTAAATTATGAATACATTATAAATTTTGAGTAATATTTAAGTTGTTTTAGTATTTCCTTTTCAACATTATAGGCTTTAGTAAAAAATATATTAGTGTTCGCGTCATGAAATAGCCCCCGCTACGCGGCCGCATACCGCGCCGCGTCAATTTTTAAGGTGGCCGCGCCGCGCCGCTTTTCTGCTTTGACAACAGAGAATTTAACTACATTTTATCTTTTCCTATAGAATTAGCTTATACATAAGCGCTTGTCATGATAAACTCGTGCTATAAGGAGCAAATAAGTTGTTTATCCAAGCAGTGTCAAAATAAGTCAAATTGTTTTTTCCACAAGATATTTAGTGTATATATGTTTGGTTTCACTTCTAGGTGAGGAATTGATTGAGAAATGTTTGGTTGCTCTAGAGTAGAATAAAAATGATTCTACTTGAAGCTATAAAACGGAGTTTTGAATCTAGAATTGATTATAACACACAAATATATTGTTGAAACTGATTTACATTTAAGTCACTTTTGTGAGTGCATAAGCAAACATACACTTAGAAGTTATTAAAATAAGTTGGGAACAAGTTATGAATATGGCATAAGTTGTTTGTCTCTAATAGAATGGAAATGGGCCAAGTGAAAACAAACTAACTAAATCAACTAACCAAATGGACGTGTATGAAAGCAGAGGGAAGGACGCGGAAGAAAGTGGTTGTTACTTGTTGTCCTAAAAGAAACATTGGTACCAAAAAACCTCGTGCTCTGCAACAACACAAAGAAAGTATATAATATAATTATTAGAACGAGGAAAGAGAAAAAGAAAAAAGAAACGTACCTTTTTGAGGGTGGTGGAAAAAGAAGAAGAAGAAGAAGAAGGTTGTGTGTTGAGCACCACCACACCTTGCATCGGGTGTTGATTTTCTGAAACCAAATCAAAATAAAATCCTTTTGTTTCGTTTTGTTTTGTTTGACCTAATAATCAATTAATCAATCACGAAAGGAAATGAGGAAGATGCATCCTTGTCTTTCTATCCCACCACCCAAACACCATCGCTAATGGCACCACCCACCAAAGTTCCATTTATTTTCTTTTCTTTTCTTTTGGGTCTTTTCTATTAAGCCCGACCTTTTCCTTTCTTTCTTACTTTACGCTCTAATTTTAATTAATACACCAACCAGTATACTTTTTTATTAATTATTACAAGAACTAAAAAATACATAAATACAACATAATTTTCAATAACTTAGGCTAACAAAAAAACATCAAGATCCAAGTTAGCAAGTATGCATCTTTTTATTTGGACAAAAATATCAACCTACTATTATTATAAACCACTCACATGTCCGTCTTTCCACTCTTTTTATTGCGCTAACGTCTGGAAATTATGAACGATGTTTTTTTATGAAATTTTGATTTTGATTAAAAATAAATAAAAATATAAATGTTTGTTGTTTTCAAGTTATGAGAAACTAAACTAACCATGATTATATATTTCATTGACACCAACGATATAAGAAAAAAAATCTAAAATAATTTTTTTAATGACACCAACAACAATCTTTATTAAAGAAAACAAAAATTAATAATATTTTTATATGACTATTATATTAGATTTTATATTTGTATTAAATTATACATAGGATAACCTTTTCATTAATTTTAGCCTATTTTTCGCAGAAAAAAAAAGAACTATATAAATCTATTATCAATCAAATTATCTAAAATATCATGTCTTTTAAGGGATTCTAAAATATCATGTTGAAAACATATCGAATTACTTGTTTAAAATGTCGAATAGAAAATAGCTTTTAAATAAATATACATGAAAAAAAAATCATGAGAGAGAGCGACTCAGAGAGAGAGGTGCCTGGCCGCGTTTCCACCACGGACAGTCACGTCGGCGTTCGTTCTCGCCGGCAGGAGGGGTTAGGGGTCCAAGCAGGGTGCCACCTAAAGGGGGGATGGGGATGATTGGCTCGATGTGAGACCGCGACGTCGGAAAGCGTTGCGACAGAATGATCGAGGTCGAGACAGGCAGCGGGAGAACAAGCGGCGCAGGGAACGGGAGGATTATGACTACCGGCAGCCTAGGCTTAGGGATAAATGGGAAGATCTCAGTGATTACGATGACGGGTTTTACGATTCAGGTAGGCATAACGTACGGTACAGGGAGGCTCGTGATCGGAATTCACGGAAGGGGCAGGATGGTGTTCGCGGCGACGGCAGACCTGGGGATGGAGCAGCTGGGAATTCCGATCGCCGCTCTGCAGCTTTGTACGGGCGTTGTCTTCAGGAGCGACTTTCAGAGGATGATCGCGGCGTGCGTCCACGTGAGGTAGCTTATCAGGACAGCGAGCTCTAGGAGGGATCCGATCTTAAGAGGTTTGTTACTTTTTATTTCATAAATTTCCTGTCTCATATGTCTAATTTCTATTTACGTAAGGGTTTTGAGGTGTGTGGAATATTAGAGGATGTTGTTGTACCAAAAAAGAGAAATGCGTATGGGGAGTGTTATGGGTTTGTACGATTTGCCAAGGTCCGTAACGTTAGTAAGATTTTGAAAGCGATTAATGATGTCTGGTTTGGGAACTATCATATTAGAGCTAAAATTGCGAGGTTTGATCAGTTAGCTGTGAAGTTGCTGGCGAGGGAGGCTGATGGTGAGGGAATGACGGCTGGGATGGTGGGGATGTCTGTAACACCCCGAAATCCCGACTCAAAAATTTCATTCAAATAATCAGAGTATAACACCTAAATCAGGATGTCACATTTCATAAAATCTTAAAAATCAAATTGAATAATAATTTATTCTTAAACAATATTCAAACATAGCAGCGGAATTCATAAACTTCTCAAAATCTTAAATAAATTATTCTTGGCACAAAAGCCTCATAAAACATCTCAAATCAAGTTACGTCGCAAACATCATAATTAATCAACATGATACATAAAAGGAATAGAAATAATAATAATCCCCATCCCGTTACGTATCAGAGCTCCTAAGACTCCACAAGAACCTCTCACATCGACGAACCTAAGCTTGGTCACCTGCACTTGCCCACAAGGCGGCAATTCCAACAGAAGGGGTGAGATTCACAACAATTATATTAACATATAATTCAAATAATTATGCTTAACAATAACAGCATTATTCATCACATAGAACAGAAACGTCTCAAACATCCACATATACATATCATCTTAGAACATCTTCATAAACAACCGTCTCAAAACATCTCAGACACATGACTCGACAAATGCAACTCTAACATCTTAACATCATGCATGTGGTACCAATATTTTAGCTTTAATAAGCTTCACCGTCGCTTTGAGCAAATGCTCCACCGTCGCTTTGAGCATAAGCTCCACCGTCTCAAAATATGCAAATGCATGGACTCGACTCTTTAATTCTTAAACAAGATATTACAACGTCTTAACATCAAATATGACTCTTTATCGACACATGCAATTATACAATACATGGCAGCAGCTCAGCACACTTAACATATATATTTACAGCGCATAGTTATCATCACCAACATCATTTGTACTTCGTTCATAAACCTCACTTAATAATCATTTTAATCATAGATTAACGCCAACGTCTTAAAATCATCTTACAGCATCATTACAGGTTCTAATTTAGGTCTTAAACATCTCTAATGTTATCCAAAAGTCTACCCTCAAAGCCTCGCTCAAAACAGAGTTCTAAAACTCAAGTTATAGTGGTCTGAGACCACATTGCTTGCTGTGGCGAGTGGGACTGCTCGCCACGGCGAGCTACTTAAATTGCGTTCTGCCACTTGCTCGCTACGGCGAGTGATGTTGCTCGCCTCGTGAGCACTAAAGGGTTGCTCGCCACGGCGAGTGATGTTGCTCGCCACGGCGAGTGATGTTGCTCGCCTCGCGAGTGAAACTGTTCTACTCGCCACGGCGAGTAGGTCTGCTCGCCACGGCGAGCGGTCGCAGAACAGACTGCGGGTTCGCTCATAACCTCGCCAAAACTCGTCCAATTCATCATGTTATGCTTCTAATCTCTCAGAATTATAGTTCTAGTGATTAATCTAGGTTCTGTAACAAGTTTCTACATCAATTCACGTCATTCTCTCATCAATTCATCATAAACCCTACAAAACCCTAACTTATGAAATCTCTCAAACTCTCTTTCAATTCCTATGTTAATCACAACTAGATGAATTACAGTAAATACAATTGAAGTTAGGCTCACCCTTACCTGGTATGTTCGCAGAATTGAGGTTCTCTCTTCTCCGGCCACTTTTCTCTTCTTTTTGCAAAAGTCTGAACGTACTGACTGATTCTCTCTAAACCTAATTTCCTTTTATACTTCTTTCTATTCTCACTTATCCCCACAACTCTATCTTATTTATGAAAACAACCTCATCTCTCAAAATATTTGTTTTTATATCACATATTTTATTTTATTAAACAATAAAATAAACGTCACACCACCACATCATCTCATACATCACAAACATCATTAAAATCATATAATATATAATAATATACTATATACTCTAATAAAATAATTAAATAAATAAAGTGGGCGTTACAATGTCGGGAATGGGCGAGGGTGACTTAAGGAAACGCTTGGGCGTGGGAGCCAAAGTTGTAAGTGGGGTTAGGGGAAAGGGGAAGGCCACGGTGGTGGATGATGTTGACGGTGGGATTCAGCCAAAAGAGGTGACGGTAGGGGAGGTGAAGGTTCGGTTGGATAGGGGGAAGCTGGTGAATGTCCGGTTGGCAGAGAAGGGACCAAAGGATGTTGATGCGGTGGTTGTTCAGGCTCGGAAGGAGTCTTCGACCCAGGTTCATACGGAGCGACAACCTTCAATCCTAAAGTTGCGTCGGGTGTATCGTTCCAACGAGGATGACGTACAATGGGCTAGGAACGGTTTTTTGGCTTCTGTGATAAATGGAGAGGCTCTTCTAGTTGTGCAAAATAGATTAGAAGACGCATGTTTCAATGATTTAGATGTGATACCTATGGGTGCAGACAGAGTGTTTATTCGGAGTTCATCGAACATTGAGGTCTCAACAATTCTTGGCGAGGTAAGAGATTTTTTCACTCACATTTTTTCAAACATTGTTCGGTGGGATAAGCAGTTGGTTCCGTTTTAGAGAGGCGCTTGGTTGAGACTGTATGGTATTCCGCTACATGCGTGGAATGATAACTTTTTCAAACTCTGCATTATAGATTGTGGTCGATATCTACGAACTGACATTTGCTCGGTTGATAGAGACAGGTTTGATTATGCACGTATTTTGGTTGCGACGTCTTCTTTAGAAGTTGTTAGTTGTGCTGTAAAGATTGTTGTTGACGATGAGGTTGTTGAATTAAGAATCATTGAAGAATAAGGTTTTAATATTGGGGATGATGTGTGTCTTTATGATGATGAAGATGGGTCTCGCTCTTCAAACTCCAAACGTGCAAACTTAGGAGGGGACGTGGAACGGGAAGCTGATATTTTGGTTGAAAATCTTGTGAAAAACCTTGATGATGTGAGTAAAGATGTGTCTCAGAGGCCAGAGAATATCGAGAAGATTTATAATGGGGATGTGTCTAGTAATGTTAAGGAGCCATCAGATGACAATGCGGTTGACGTGGATTCTAGTGTGATGTCTCCTTTGTCGTTCGTAAACAAACAGAATGTCACTCCCGACGTTCCTGTTATGGTTGATAAAACGGTGATGGCTCCCTCAGGCTCAAAGATTGTAATATCGAAGGTTAAGGGGAGGGGGTGTCGAACTTCTTCGTGTCCGCCAAATGCTGCTCGTTCAGTTGAATCAGGGCCGTGGAGTCTAGAGTGGCTCAGTGATCATCATCATGGTGATGCTGGTGTTATTTCGTCATCCAGAAAGAAGGTTAAAAAAGTGATGCGTCCTAGAGCACATCCTTGTCCTATTGGTAACAAAAGGAAGAAAGTGGAAGGTATTTTACGGCATCCGGTGAATAGTTTGAAGAAAGTGGCAAGGTTACCGAGCAAAGATCGATCAAAACTGTTGCACATCTTAAAATCTAAAGCGAGAAAATTACATGGTTCAGACAGTCTAAAGAAGGCGGTGAAGGTGGTTTCTTCAGAAGCATCAGTTAGAAGTTCTTCGTCTGGCTCAGTCAATAACGATTGGGTTAACTGGGTGGTTATGCATGGGAATGAGAAGGTTGTCGTGGATGATGTCAAGGGGATTGGAGAAGCTATCGGTGTTCATTTCAATGGGATCAATCATAATATGTTTGGGGTGTTGTCTAGAAAAGGGAGAGGGAGTAAGAAGGACCGGCTTGCGGGGAAGAAGGGGGGAGAGGGGGCAGTTGATGGAGGGTGTTAGGTGTGGGGGTGGTGTGGGAAGGAGGTGTGGGAGAGGGTGTGGAGATGAAGATTATTACGTGGAATGTGAGGGGGTTAGGTGGGTTTGAAAAGCGGAAGGAGGTCCGTTCTCTAATTCAAGAAAAGTGCCCTTTTATCCTGTGTCTTCAAGAAACAAAGCTACAAGTCTGTGATAGTGGATTCGGTGCGGCCTTGTGGGGTTCTCAGAGTACTTCTTTTTCTTTTCGGCCATCGGTTGGAGCGTCGGGGGGTTTGTTAACGGTGTGGGACACTTTGGAGGTGGAGGTGTGGTCGACTGTTAGTTTTACTCATACTTTGATGATACATGGGCAGTTTCTTAAAACTAATGAGGAATTTTACCTGTTTAATGTGTATGCCCCCTGTGATGCTAGAGATAGAAAGGTGCTTTGGGATTCTCTTTCGGCGCGGTTACATCAGTTACGGAGGAAAAAGGTGTGTGTTTGTGGAGATTTCAATGCCATTCGAAGCACGGAGGAAAGACATTCAGTATCAGTTGGTCAGAGTACTTTGGATTTTTCTCATTTTAATTCCTTCATTGATAATAATTTGTTGGTAGACCTTCCCTTGGGGGGTCGAAACTTCACTTGGTTCAAGGGTGACAGGAAGTCGATGAGTCGCCTGGATAGGTTCTTGTTATCGGAGGATTGGTGTCTGTTGTGGCCTAGTTGTTTGCAGATTGCTCAGATGAGAGGTTTATCAGATCATTGTCCGGTGGTTTTGTCCGTTGATGAAGAAAATTGGGGTCCTAGACCGATTCGCTTATTGAAATGTTGGACTGACGTTCCGGGTTATAAGCAGTTTGTGAGAGAGAAGTGGAAGTCCTTTCAAGTCTCTGGATGGGGCGGCTTTGTCCTAAAAGAAAAATTCAAATTAATAAAATTAGCCCTAAAGAAGTGGCATGCCTCGCATACTCAAAATTTGCCGGGAAAGATTTCAGCTTTAAAGGACCGTCTGGTGCTGTTAGATGTTAAAGGTGAAACTATGGTTTTGACAGAGGAGGAGTGCGAGGAAATGCATGGTGTTTCGTCGGATATTCAATCTTTGTCCCGTCTTAATTCTAGTATTTGTTGGCAGCAGTCTCGGGTTCAGTGGTTGCGGGAGGGTGATGCGAATTCAAAATATTTCCATTATGTTATGGCTAACAGGCGGCGGCGTAATACGATGTGCTCTATTCAGGTGGATGGGGCCCAGGTGGAAGGTATTCATCCCATTCGTGGAGCCGTTTTTGAGCATTTTCAGCGTCACTTCCGAGCATATGGAACAGAACGACCTCGTTTAGATGGTTTGGAGTTTAAAACTTTGTCCATCGAGGAGGGTGTGGGTCTTATTAAACCTTTTTCGCTAGATGAAATTAAGGAAGCTGTGTGGGATTGTGATAGTTACAAGAGCCTAGGACCGGATGGAATAAATTTTGGTTTCATCAAGGAATTTTGGCTTGAGTTGAAGGATGAAATTTTACGCTTTGTCTCCGAGTTCCATCGAAATGGTAAGCTTGCTAAAGGTATTAATACTACTTTCATTGCTTTGATTCCGAAGGTCGACAGCCCTCAACGCCTTAATGATTTTCGACCCATATCTCTTGTGGGGAACCTGTATAAAATTCTTGCAAAATTATTAGCTTATAGACTTCGTGGAGTGATTGGTTCTGTTATCTCGGATGCTCAGTCAGCGTTTGTTAAAAATAAGCAGATCCTTGACGGTATTCTTATAGCTAATGAGGTTGTGGAGGAAGCGCGGATTTTAAAGAAAGACCTTCTGTTGTTTAAAGTGGATTTTGAAAAGGCTTATGATTCTGTGGATTGGGGTTACCTGGACTCTGTGTTAGATCGTATGTCTTTCCCGGTCCTTTGGAGAAAGTGGATTTGTGAGTGTGTGGGTACAGCCACGACGTCAGTGCTTGTTAATGGCAGTCCGACAGATGAGTTTAGGTTAGAAAGGGGATTACGTCAAGGTGATCCTTTGTCTCCGTTTCTTTTTCTGTTGGCTGTTGAGGGTCTTAATATTCTGATGACGTCTTTGGTTCAGACTCAGTTGTTTACTGGTTATAGTGTTGGGTCGGTTAATCCGATTGTGGTGTCTCATCTTCAATTCGCAGATGACACCTTGTTATTGGGAACGAAAAGTTGGGTTAATGTCCGTGCTTTAAGGGCTGCTCTTGTTCTTTTTGAGGCTATGTCTGGGTTGAAGGTGAACTTTCATAAGAGTAGTTTGGTTGATGTCAATATTGCCCCCTCTTGGATTAATGAAGCGGCTTCCGTTTTACGCTGCAAGGTGGGCAAGGTGCCTTTCATGTATCTGGGTATGTCTATTGGAGGTAATCCTCGGCGTCTGAGTTTTTGGGATCCTATTGTGAATTGTATTAAAAGTAGGCTGTCTGGTTGGAATAGTCGTTTTTTATCTTTTGGCGGTCGCCTGGTTCTTTTAAAGTCTGTCTTGACCTCTCTGCATGTCTATGCACTTTCCTTCTTCAAGGCTCCATCAGGTATAATCTCTTCCATTGAATCTTTGTTTAATAAATTTTTTTTGGGGGGGGGGGGGGGGGGGGGGGAGTGAGGATCTTAGGAAGATAGCGTGGCATAATGTGTGCCTCCATAATGAGTTTGGAGGTTTGGGAGTGAGAAGGTTGAAGGAGTTTAATCATGCTTTGTTAGGCAAATGGTGTTGGAGGTTGCTTGTTGATAGGGTTGGGTTGTGGTATCGTGTTTTAGTCGCCCGATATGACGAATTAGGTGGGAGGTTGGAGGTTGGGGGCCGGAGTTGTTCTCATTGGTGGAGGGAGGTGGCGAGGATTAGGGACGGGGGTGGTGATGTTGGAGGAGGTTGGTTTGGGGAGTGTGTGTCGAAGAAGCTGGGGGATGGTTCTGATGCTTTGTTTTGGTTTGATAGATGGATATGGGAGGTTCCTTTGCGATTGAGGTTTCCTCGGTTGTTTGCTCTTTCTGATAACAAATCTATTTCTGTGGCGAATTTGTTTGCCATCGGTTTTGAGCAGGGAGGGGAGGCGTGGAGGTGGAGGCGGAGGTTGTGGGCGTGGGAGGAAGAGGAGTTAGAGGAGTGTATGACTTTATTATTTGATGTATCTTTGTATGCTAATGTTTCAGATAGGTGGATTTGGTTACCGGACCCATCTGAAGGTTACTCTGTTCGCGGTTCATATCATTTGCTGACCGTCCAGGATAGTCCTCGCGCGGATTTTGCATCATCTCTGATTTGGCATAATCAGGTTCCGTTGAAGGTGTCTATTTTTGCTTGGAGGTTGCTTCGTGACAGGTTGCCAACGAAGTCCAACTTGGTTCATCAACGGGTTCTTTCTCCTGAAGCTTCTATGTGTGTTTCAGATTGTGGTTATGTGGAAACTATGCAGCATATATTTTTATCTTGTAATTTGTTCTCTTCGTTATGGCCCCTTGTACGCCAGTGGATGGGCATTGTAGGCGTTGATTCGAACGTCATAGCTGATCATTTCATTCAGTTTTTGCATCTCACAGGTGGTGGGAAAGCTAAGCGGTCTTTTCTTCAGCTTATTTGGCTTTTGAGTGCTTGGGTTTTATGAAATGAGCGCAATAATAGGCTGTTTAATAATGTTGTAACTCCTATTCCCATGTTGTTAGAGAAAGTTAAATATATGTCTTTAGCATGGATGAAAGCCAAAAAGGCAGTCTTTAGGTTTGGTACTGACAGGTGGTGCTCAAGTCCTTTTCAATGTTTGGGCATCACTTAATGGTCTGGTTGTTGGTTGTGTAATTGTTACTTTGTTCTTTTGGTAATTCTTTTGGCACATCTTGTGCTAGAGGAGTTGCTTTTGTGGTTATTTTATATATTTCATTTTTGCTTGTTAAAAAAAATATATATATACATGTTTCTTTCAAAAAGAAAAATATATATGTCACATCAGACTTTAAAAAAAAAAGTCAAACTAATATTAAACTTTTAACATTTGATGTTTGATTAGATAGAAAATGGTGAATAATGTGATGTGTGTTCCATTGCAGCAACTGTGCTTAAATATACATAATAGTTTTACTGTCATGGTCCTATAATTGAGCTAACCATAATTACAATAATAATAACAATAATTTTACAATGTTTATAAACAGAATGAAATGATGATGTTGACTATTTGTTATCAAGAAGAGGAAGTCAATGATAATAGGGACATTAAGTGCTGAGATTCATTTCTTTAACTTGATTATCCAACCTTCCTAAAATGCGGCATTTTTTACCCAAAACTTTATTTTGGTTATTTATTTTGATAAATTTAAACATATAACTTCACCTCAACCGATAGGCACGAAACCCTTACTTGTCACTGTCCCGATGTTATATGGGTAACAACGTGGAGTGATGGTTCCTCTTCCTTGTCTCTATGATGGTCCGGGTTGGAGTGATGGTGTGTATTTGAATGGTTGTCTTAATTGGTTGGCTATTCGCAATCATCCGGTTTGTGTTTATGGTTGGAAGAATATGAAGGCTAAGGAATTTGTCATTGTTTCACTAGATATGAGAACTAAGTCATACACGCAATTGATACCTCCAAGTGATTTTGATGAAATGTCATATGTTGAGCTTGAGCCATCTGTATCTATATTGAAAGACTCTGTGTGTTTTTCTCATGATTTCAGAACAGCTGAATTCATTATTTGGAGATGAAAACTCATGGACTAAACTCCTTAAAATTAGTTACCAAAGTCTTCCTGGTAAATATGATGAATATTCTCAATGGTTGCCATTGCACCTTTCTGATCTCAGCGATACACTAATATTGGCTAATAGTGAAGCACCACAAGCAATTCTATATAATTTGAAGGATAAAACAGCAGAACGAACTAGAATTCTTGATGAAAGTTTGGTTTCTGTCATTTAGAAAGCACATCAATCCTAATTAATGGGGCATTGTGGGATGGTTGGAGGAGGAGGAAAGGAGTTTATCGGAGCTACAATAACGTCAGTTACAAGACTCGTTTTGTTCTTGATGTCTTTCTTTTAGGTTTATTCGTAAACATTTGAAGCAACTCATTATTTAATAATTATTTTGTCTTACAACTCTTCTCCTGTTTGTGTGGAAGCACAGTTGAATGTCACTAGCACTACTATATTTATGTCTTTTAGTCGATTTTCTTATTCATTTCTTTACCTGCCATCTCTATTTTAATTTTTCATCCAATTCAACTTTCAGTTTTTCCTTTTAATGTAATTGTATTAGTGGCTTCAATTTCATACTCCGATTATTAAAACATGATCTTGTTTGGCCCCCGTAATATTCCTTGCTGGTAGAATTGATTCAAATTCAATCACACCTCCTACTGAATTGGACGTATGCATTTAACTGCTGCATGTGTTAAATTTTGAAGCACTAGGCTTTAATAATTGGTTTCTTTTAATCTAACAAGAGTTTAAAAGGCTATTGTTTTTTAATCCTAGTTGATGTTGTCTTGATGAACTGGTCAAACGCAGATAAGTCCAAGTACTATATGAAATATTCATTTGTTTGGTCTGTGTCATGAATCTATGTCTAATTACTGCTCATGTAACGGTTGTTACCTAAATTCTTTGGTTATGTAGTTGAGCAAAAGGAAAAGGTTTCAAATATTCAATTTCTCAATGCATGTCTAATCCTCTTACTTGTTTAAGCCTTAGGGAGGATTATTTTTTTTTTGTTGAAGAGCCGCTGTTGATATTAAGGGTATCATTTTTATACGCTGCGGGTACTGCGGTGCTTTTCATTCTGATTTTAGTGTGGTGTGTGCTGGGTGGTTAAAATGTTTAGGCAGAATTATGCAGGTGCGTTTTTTTTTAAGCACAAATGGTGATCTTTGTTGCTGCATGAAAGTTCTATTGAGTGGAGTTTGTATTTATTAAGTTGAAACTGCATAGCCTCTTCCTGTGCTGGTGTGCCAGTTAGTACATTAGCTGTATATGCTTTTTCCTCGGCTAGGTGGCATGTGAATTGAGATGGCAATTGTTTTGCTTTGGTGAAACCGGTCTCTGTGTTAGGTAGTAGTATCATTGAACTCTAATGCCTAATTTGTCTAGGTGTGTGGGAGTATAAATTCAGCATAAGAGCTTAATTTAAGGGAGTAGTATCAAATTATGCATTAGGGAAGCGGGTGTTTGCTTATGGAAGCTCTTATGCTTATGTACAAAATGTCTAATTTCACTTACCTTTCATTTCCGCTTACCTTATTTACTTAGGTGTCCGAGTGTTTGCACCCACCCTCAATCGCTAGTGAGGGATCACTATTCAACCTTACTTAGAACCAAATTCTCGATCGAGTTTGGATTAGTGGGGGACCAAATAGGGGAAAAAGGTCCCCTTCATTCTAAAAAGCCAATCTCCCAATCAATTTATGTGGATTGGAAGGCAACAAGCAACATCATTCTCATCGATGTAACAACAACCACTCCATCTCCTGATCACCGCCATCTCAATCCCTCTCCACCGATCCCAATCCCAACCCTAGTCCTTCTCCATAGTTCAATCTTCCAAAAACAATTTTTTATTTTTGACTAATTTTTATTTCAAACTATAGAAATACATTCATATTTTAAAAAAATTAATACATTTTTTGGGTGCATAATTTATATTTATTTAAAGCGATTACTTAGTTATTCCTATGTTTCCTCCATAGCCATATTTGCCAAAGTTTCAATGGGTGGCAGATTGGAAGAGCTTGGTTCTTGATTTTACATCGATATATAGAATAGATACAAGCATAAACTTTTACATAAATCTTCACCAGAACAGAAAGAAAAAGAAATTGACACACATCCCAGAAATTAACAATAGCTTGGATAATCCCAATCACACATGAATGAATTAAAAAAACAATACATACATTAATTAAAAAGGAGAAGCATATAGAGGATTATTATGATGATTAGTAGAATTCTTTCTCTTGAAAAAGAAATCACTCAAAAGAGGGATGATAGGCTTCTGCTTTGTGCTCTTATTATTATGTCTCTTTTTCCCTCCAAAAATATGATCGTTTTCTCCAAGACTAATTATATGAGCTAGTGTTTGTGAATTTCCCATCTTTTTTTCACCTCCATTATTAATATTTTTATTTTCTCTATTAATGTTCTCAAACCTCACAGTCTTTGAAGCTGCTTTTCCAGCTGCTGCAGCCTCTGCTTGGGCCAATTTGGACATGTTCTTGTGAAGCTCAGCGTTCAGTGTTGCCAATGCTACCTCAGTTTCACTCCCTCTTTCCTTCAACATCTTCAGCTCGGTTTTCGTTTTCTCAAGCTCTGCCTCCAGCTTCATTACTGTATCAAAAATGTTGTTACTGATGGGACTAATTGGTGACGGTGATGACGGCATTGATCTCCATGATGGTTCTCTCTTAATAGTTACCGAAGGAGAATAATAAGGTGCAGTACTAGTAGTGTCTGAGAATGAGAATGGTTTTGGAGATGGAGAGTATATTTCTCCAACAAGAAGCCGTTCTCCGAAGATGGCTACGGCTTCTTTGACAGAGCTGAAAGGACGAGAGGTGTCCACGGTGGAGCTATAATTAACAGTAGGGGTCTCTGACATAGGTTCATGTTCCATTGTATTTGTTTTGTTTGTTGAAGGATATGGGAATTGTTATGAGTACTAGTATTTGTTTGAGGCCAGGTTGGTGTTTTAATTGTTGGTTTCTTTGCTTCTACTTCAGAGTTTATATATAGCTAGGAATAGTATGTATAGATTAGATAGAGTAAGAAATGTGGCAGGTTGTTATTTGAAGGCTAAGACACAAAAAATTGGATTGTGTTGCTGTTCAAGAATATGACTTGCTAACTAACGGTTAAATCAAGAGACAAACATGTTTATGGTTTTATTTTAGTTGTTAAAAACCTAAGACTTTCTTGATTTTGCCACAACCTCTAAACACATCATGAAAGTGCTATTGCATAACTGAAATTGATATGAGATGTCTTCTATCATTTGTAAGCAAGGACAGGTTTCTTAAAGAGATGGACCTCGTAACTTTTAATTAATTGCCTCATAAGCAGAAGCTAAATTGAAGCCTCGATCATTAGAAAGTTTCCATGCCAAACAATCTGCTACATTGTCCCTTAATTAATTCTAGAAGGGGAATAAGGTGGCACAATTGCTCCACTCCAAATATGCTATTATAGACAAATCGTATGGCATTCCACATCAAGTTTCACACCAGCAGTATGTTATTTTTAAATGTTAGAGATAAAGCAAACAAACTAAAGTAAAGTAAAAGTTGTTTTATAAGTCACTTAACCAAAGAAGTAAAGTAAATGTTAGATATATTATATCACTTAACTCAAATATTTAGAGATAAAGCCAATTGTATGGCATTCTACAATATTGGTGATTTAAATTGATATTTTTAATAAATAAAATCACTAAAGACAAGACCCTAAACCGTATTAAATTGAAATGCTATTAGGAATTCCCATGCCATTTAGTCCACCTTCACCTTCACCGGTAGGTTTAAACAAAGTGTATGGCGCCTTCATTCTACATATTTATGCGCAATTTCATTAAAAATGCAAAGAATACACATGAGTTGATTCAAAAATAGGAATCAAAATTGGTGATTGAAAATTTTATAGAAACTAAAAATTGAAGAAAAATATTAGAGGGACTAAAACGAAAAAAATTAATATATTTATATAGATCAAAACATATTTAACCTTATTTTATGTGTAACATGTATAAAGGCACAAATGTGCGAAATTAAAAAATGTTTAAATGCAATTTTCCTCTCCTTATTTCAATTTAATATTATCTTGTTATTTCTTAAACCGTCGTTTGATCGCTCCATCTTATTTTTCTTGGGTTTTCTTAGTCCCAAATAATTTTAGTGATTTGTCACTCTCATTAATTATGTGATTCAACATAAATATGTCATGTCATTAATGAGAGTGACAAATCATTAAAATTAATGAGAATTAAAATAACTCAAGAAATATGAAATCGGAGGATCAAAGTGATGGTTCTAAAAATATGGCGACTAAATTTTCAATGAAGTTAAATTAAAGGGGAACAAAAGTGCATTTAAACCAACAATAAATCTATTAATTTAGGTGTAAGATTCATTTTTTAAACATCGCGAGTGACAGTATTGTTTTTTAATAAGTTGTAGTTGTGTTTTTAACAGGTGTATTTTTGTTGAACGAAAATTAACTTATTTGCATGGAGTTTCATATTCATAACCAATTCATTCAAAATGTATCCCTTAGGTCAATATGCAACAATCATGTGCTAGCACCTAAGTTGGAGAATTACATAGTACTCTTTGTGATATGATTTGAAAATAAATATTTGATAACTTCAAGATAATTTTTTTTATAACTTCTCTAATGCAACTTTTCTTGAGTAACTTTCTTTTTGAATTTGAATCTTTGACGCTTTTGGATAGAAAATCGTTGTTGTTGAATCTTGAGAAATCTTAGGATGGAAGTTTTTAAAAGTTTTGATTGTTTGAATACTTCGAGTGAGGATAGTAGTTATCTTATATTTGACGATATTTTGTAACTTCTTTAATACATTTTAACTTTCAACCGTTTCTTCGCTCAAACGTTTTTTTCGCTCTAAACATAAGCTTTGAAATTTAAATGTAATAAGAAGAT
Source organism: Medicago arabica (assembly GCA_946800305.1). NCBI lineage: Eukaryota > Viridiplantae > Streptophyta > Magnoliopsida > Fabales > Fabaceae > Medicago > Medicago arabica. Next base: position 483,678 of record OX326971.1, on the reverse strand, counting down.
AATGCTCTAACTAGAAATGTTGAAAGGACGTGTGTGAAAATCATTTATAATATATATTTTTCATTTCCACACACTAGTGTCTTTGTTTTTCTTTTTCTTTTACTATATTAAAACAACCCACACTTTTCATCGATTCGTAAGTTACATGTAAACCGGTCAACTAAGAACTCATCAAAAGAACAATGATATGATCTCATTATTTTTTTTTAGGGTTAAATATATTTTTGGTCCCTATAAATATACCAACTTTTCGTTTTAGTCCCTCTAAAATTTTCCTTCAACTTTTAGTCCCTGCAAAATTTTCAATCACTACTTTTGGTCCATACTTTTGTATTTTTTAGTGAAGATGGAAAATTTTAAAGGGACTAAAACGAAAAATTGATATATTTATAGAGACCAAAAACATATTCATTTATCGGGTAAAAAAAAGAGAAAAAGAAACAAAGTAAAAACATGATTTGAGTACGAAAAATAATAATTGTCTCACATAAAATAAAATAGTGAAGAAGAAAATTAGTTTTGATTTAAGTTTGGAGTGGGTTGCATAATTATCTTCAATTTTGGAAAACAAGAAGAGACTTGACACCTTACAACCTCAATTCCAATGGCAAATCCAAAACTCTTGTTCTTCTTCTTCTTCGCTTCACTATGCATCTTCTCTACCTTTGTTCATTCCGATTCTCATTTCGAAGGTTTCGAAGCCGAAGATGACGGTGAATTCGAAGAACCTTCCATCGATCCATCTTCTCTCCGATCACCTCCTTCTCAATTTCTCTCCACCGATCCCACTCCAAACCCTAATCCTACTCCTTCTCCACCCTCCGATCTTCCCAAATCCACTCCTCCTTCAACCACCACCTTCGATTTCTGGGACGACGATGAATTCGAAGGTCTTCCCACTCACCCACACCCTGATTTCCAAGTTCCAACCACCGATCCCAAATCCACCGATAACACCAACACCACCTCTTCTGATAATCAAATCGTTAAGCCTCAACCACGTTCCTTCACTGTTGAGATCGTTTGCGGAAGCTTTCTTATCATGTTCGCTCTCAATTACTTCACTGGTAAAAAGGAAAACGAGAACATAGCACTCTCATGGGCTTCACAGTTTGCTGCTAAAGATTCCATTTTTGAGAAAAATTTCAGTCTTTTAGGGATCGGCGATGGCGGGGATGATACTCCTTTGTTGTTGAAAGAAGGGCAAACAACGTTTAAGTTTTATGCTAGTGGGAGAAGATACTGTCAAGGGTTGTTGGCAACTATGGAGTTGAAGAGTAGGCATGATCTTATTTCTAGGATTTATAACATGGTGGTTCCTTCAAAAGATGAGATTACTTTTGAGGTTTATATGAATGATGAGGCTATGGATCATGTTGTTTTTGCTATGGCTAGAAAGAAAGCTGCTAAAGCTATGCATAAGGATTATAGGGATTTGCAGAGGTTTGCTACTATTATGACTCCTCCTACTTCAAGGAAGTGGGTTTCTGATGATCTTGCTGTTATTTCTGAGTCTAGGGAAGTTGCTTCTGATTTGATCACTGATGCACTCATTGACCAGGTTCAATTTTCATTCTTATATTTTTGCTTATTCATTCATTCATTCATTGTTTTCATTTTTCATGTTTTAATCATTGGGTGGTTCATGCCAAGAGAGATGAATAAAAGGGAATTTAATGGATCTATCTGTTTGCTGAGTTTTATTAGCTTTTAAGGTTATATTGGTTTTAACAACCTAGTAGTTATCTTGGCTTATACTTTTGTCACTTAAGTAAATTGTTTAGATGACATTTTTATGACACTACTTAGTCATACTACTGCCAATAATGATAATTATGATGATGATTATGTATCCAATGATTTTAAGAGGAATGGATGTTTGGGAAAGCATTTCAGCTAACAACAACCAAGCCTTATCCCACTAAGTGGGGTCGGCTACATGGATCAAATTACCCCATAATGTTCTCTCATAGCTTTGGATCAAACTCATTTCAGCTAAGCGCTTATTTAATAAGCTCTTAATATATAGAGCTTATTAAACAAGCGCTTGAATTCTTAGGTGAATATGCACACTGAAAAGCTATTTTATGTTCCCAATAGAATTTGTGGTGGATGGAAATCGAAGAGGGGATATGGGTGAGTTCCACATTAACCGTCTCTATAAGTTATCACAGAGAGGGAGCCTATCATACTCATGGACAGGTCATACACCGTCCTTCGAGAGTCTCCCAAACACTTGCAATTGTGTTTATGTCGCAAGACAATTTCAAATATGCTCTTCTTGACATTCCCTTTATGTGTTTTCTGTATAACAGTATACCTTTCGTTTCCTGCTTCATTTTTTTCCCTTGGTAGTTTTGTCTGTTACATATTCTCTTGACGTTAGATCTGTGAACTAGCCAAGCACAAATGTTTCAATTTGTTCATCAGTATTTCATTAAGATTAGCTTCATTCATCACACAATCATATTCAAGGTTATGTGAAGTTTGAAGTTCGTTGTGGAAACTGTCTTGGATCATCTGTACAGTTCTTTATTTTGTTGAAGTTAAAGTTTGTTCTTGGACTCAAAATCAGCTTCTTCTTTTTTGTATACTGTAGGTTTTTGGTGACAAGTCTTTTGAGAAATTTGGAAAAGGATTAATTTCAGTGCATTTTTCCGACAATCACCCTGGCATACACAAGAAAGTATTGCTGTTCAGGTTTGTTCTTCCAGCTGCTAAAAACATGGCTGATATGACTCGACTGGTGGCTCTTGTTCCGTATTATATTGACTTGATTGGAAGATATAAATTGAGTTCTCAGGTGAGTTAAATTGATCTACCATATTACCAATGTATATTTTGCTTATATTAATTTATGAACATCTTTATGCTTGCTCCTTGATTAACTCATGTGCATAATACATAATCCAGGCCCGGTCTAAGACAGAGGCTGCACGACAAAAGGTTGCCCAAGAGGTACAGAAAGAACTTCGAAATATCCAACAAGAGGCCATGCAAAGAAGAAAGGCAGAGAGGAAAAAGATGATGGAGGAGGCTGAGGCAAAGCTCGGTGCAGAGGCCATTCGAAAGAAAGAAGCAAAAGATCGTGCTCGCCAAATGAAAAAGGCAATGCCAAGAATGAAAATGTCCCGTGGTGCCTAATTCTTGATGATCTGCAAGTAGAATTGAAGGCCTTCCCCCCACCCAACGAACGTTGTAGTTGGGTCCTTGCCTTTTGTAGAATCATGGCAATGTACTTTGTTAGTTTTCATTTCCTCCCATGTTAGCTAGATAGATGTGACCACATTTTGGTGGATTTTGTATGTACCAAAATTTGGATCTTAGAAACATTCATAAGCTCCTCATAACTTTAATCTACATCCTCAGTTTCTAGTTGATTGTTAATGTTTTTCCCCTTTTTCTGTCAACATGCTGAAAATGCATGCAATGACAAATGCCTAAAGAATTTCCTTAAATTTTTTCACTTGCTATTTGGTCTAGCAAGCTCTGTCATGTGGTGCATTTTTGTATTAAATCACAGTGGCTTACTGGAAGAAGAAGACAATGCTGTTTCTTTCAATGATATTTTCTTATTATTTGATTTTTTGGAGATGCCAAAGTCAAGTTAAAGCATCAAGAAGCTATAAAACAAATGGATTAAAAGAATTTGGAACCAAATTTTTGTTAAGGCAAGAATAATTTTAATAAACAAGGTAAGCGAAATACACTGAAAAATGTAAATTTGAAACCAAATTTCTTCAAGTTCCTTTGCTTTCTTTCTTTAGTTACACAGATGAAAGGAACAAATCCAATTTAGTTTCGACTGGCCCCTGTAACAGTATATGATGTTCAATTTTGTACAATGTGTTACAGTGTTACTGGTTGCTATCATTTAAATTGCAATTTCTTGGGAACAAGAGAGTATAAATTTACGGATACAGTGCCAAATCTGGTAAGAGAACCTGTTGTCCAATTGTGGCACAAAAATAGTAGGGCGCTGTTTCCTCCACTCCAACATGAGTTTGGATGTACTCATCTGAAAAAGTCACTAATATTATGTATTTATGTTATTATTTGAAAGTGTGTTTTCTGACAATTTGTATCATCGTATACATGATCATTTTGGTCAGTTTGTTCATTCCTTAGATGATTTGCGATCTCGACGCTCTTTTCTGCAACTTATTTGGCTCTCTTGTGTGTGGGTATTGTGGAATGAGAAAAATAATATATTATTCAAGACAACTCATGTTAACTTTGGTTTAAGCTATCATTTATGGTGGTCGAACCCGTGTGTTTGTTTGTACATCGGCTAGTTTGTCTTTGTGTGATTTGTTTGTGACTTGATTTCGCTGTAAATTTTGGAGGTTTTTTTTTTGGCATAGCTTGTGCGATAGAGGATTCTCCTTTGGTGTTAATATATTCATTTTTGTTTGTTAAAAAAATGCGTCATTTGATATTACACTTTCAAAATGTGAGGTTTTTTAGCAGCAAGAACTAGGAGAAATGTAGGATTCTGATATCAAATAGGTTAGGCCCATAAACTGTTATATGCAGATTATTTCATTTTTTGCATCTGAAATCAACCAATAGATGAATTTTTACTAATTTCATATGCTTTTACCAAAATAATAACTATCATTTGTTTAATATTTGTATATAGTTTTTTTGAAGAAATACATACATACATACATATATATATATATATATATATAGTTGAATGCAGGTGATTAGGGCAGTGTTTATATTTTATTTTGTTTTGGTCTTTGACTTGGCAAATAGAACTTGAACTTGAACCCCTTTTAGATTAGAAAACACATTCACTTTTCTATATATAAAAAAACGCTTTCACCGATTACCTTTCTTAAAAAAAAACATCCGGAAACATATTTTAAATTATCTTAAACCTAAATTTGGTTAAAAGAATGAAATAATGTTATTCATGTTTGAAAAATTTATATATATATTTTTTATAAAGTACAGTGACATATATTACAAACAATTTAGGCAAAATGAATTTTTTTTTTTTTTTTTGTGCAAGTAAGAGGTTTGAGACATCATAAAATGATCATTAAAATTAATTTTCTCTTTGCCATAATTTTATTTAAAAAATGCCGTTTTTAATTACAATTAACCAAACATAATTATTTTGTACTACTTTTTTAACTATGTTTTTTTCCTAATAATAGAATATGGCATTGCAATCCCGTGAGCATGGTAGAAATATCACATCATATATGTAGGGATCGAAATTCTAATTCTAAATTCCTCGCTCATAAACTTTAAGGGGTCGTTTGGTACACATGATAGGATAGACATATGATAGGATAAAAAAATAGATAAGAATAAGATATGATAGTGATATGATAACATTTATCCTATCACATGTTTGATACATACATGATAAATAGTAATAGGAAAACGTAGTTTTTTTTAATGTGTTTTGCTAAGCCAAACAAAAATTAAAATTAAGAAACGTATCAAAAACTCCAATGGCAGCACGTTCGCAAATCCATGCCACAAAGGTACCAAAACACCAATGATTCCAATAATTGGTGAAAACATCCTTTTATTCTTTGATTCACAAAATAAAGTTAAAATTTTAGAAAAATAAACAGTGATATGTTGGAGTTACAGAGGACACGATAACGAGATAGAAGAGGGAGGCTGGCGATGGAGTGGAGAGAGATGAACAGTTGCAGAGAAGAAAAAACAATTGCAATCGATTTGAAATAGATCATTGGAGACGGTGGGAGTCGAAAGAGGGGTTTGAACTTTGAAGAATAAAAGATGCGCGTGTGACAATATTATGCTATCAAGTTGTTAAACCACCAAAAACTAAGGATAAAAATAACAAAGAGTAGATAGGATAGGAAACAACGAATTGAAGCAGGATAAGAAAGTTCTATCATATCATGTCTCCCTATCATTAGATATGGTTCTAACGCTCTACAGCTTCCCATAAATTTCTGTCATCTAATTGTGAAGGAGTTAAGTGGAATGCTGGTATGTATCTTTATGTGATGTGCTTTTACTATGTGGTTATCTTAATGTGTTATCCTTAGTTGTATATTTGGTGATGCTGTTTTCATTTTTATGTATGCAGCGTCTTAATTGGCTTGGTTTTTGTCAAGCTGCATTTCTTCCGGAACGATGTGAATTGACCGTTGTTGATTATCTTGCGTTTATCTGGAAATTGTTTATGGACTTCTGTCACGACGAAGGTGTGTCATTCGTTTTTCCGGTCAGTGGCAGGAACTTTGTGATGCCCGTAAGCTGACCAAAGGGACAACAATCAAATTAGGAGTTACTGGAGCAGCCAAAAACAGAATTGTCTACCTTTGTGCCCCTGCAATGTTGGTGTTGAGAACAAAACTGCCTTCGTCCACAGGTGTTGGTCAAGGTCGTCATGCTCATCGAGTCGAGGAGTATTTCTGGAAAAATTAGCATATTTCTGATTGAGATGTTCTTGGGCCATTTATGAATGTAGTGTAATTTGGGTTTTTTTTAGATTGTGATCAGCTATGTAAGGCGCATGTGTTTCTTTGCATATTAGTTGTTTGCTGGTTTATGCTTTGTTTAATCAATGATGGATGGCCTAAAGAGCATATGTAGTGTGTCTGTGTGTAATAAAGAGCATCTTTAATGTGTATGTGTGTAATATGTTGCTTGAATTCCAACTTATGTAATCTATGATGTATTAACCTGACTTGGGTATTAAGTGATCTTTTGTTGTTCATGGGTATAGCTTAATTTTATTTATTGACTCATTGTTTCCTTTCCATTTTTCGGCCATATGCTATGCAATATTTGCTAAGGTATTGATAGCTTTTTTAAAATATATGATGCACAGCTGTTTACAATATTCCATTAACATTGATATGGAAATTGATATAAATCAAATGGATGAAAAGACTAAAATACTGTTGGTTGGCTAATATATTGTAACAAGGCCACATTACCAAAACATCTCAAATTGGGCGTTTTTTTTTTTTTGAGAAATTGAATCCTTTTTTAAATTTATCCATATGAATTTGTATATATACTAGGTGATGATTACACTATTTTATCCTCCCTACCAGTGGAAGTTACTTACCTAGATTTATTCATGGTTCCAGATCAAGTGATTGGTTGAAAAGCATGTCTGCCATAATGGAAATTTCATTGTCATTATTGAAAATCTTATAAGCCAGTGCACATTTTAGTCTAACACAGCTATGAGTTTAGAGTTACTTATCACAATTAATTTTTTTTATATTCACCTCTAGATTGAGTGATTTAATTAGTCTCAGCAGCTTGATAAGTTGTATATTCGGTGGTTTAATTTTCTATACTAATGCCATTAATTATAATAAGTGAACTATTTACTTGAATGATACATTTTTATTTTTGTGAAGATAATCATGTTCATACGACTCTTGCCATACGCATAGGGCAGAAGGCTTCCTTCTCTTTTGGTTCATGTCAGCATTTGTGTGCAAGAAATTGATTGTGTTTAACACATGGCTTCCATTGAAAGGTCAAGGCTTTCTTTGCCAATGTGTAATAAGTTTTTCCCAATAGTCATAAGGCCTGGTTCATTCAATTTATTAGTTTGTTGTGTGATTATAGGTCCTAATCCTCTCACTATATTACCATTTACTGTTGTTTTCATTGGGGTGTGACGTAATGATTACTATCTGCCCTAACTCCATTTGTATACAGAGAAAAATCAATCTTCACGTGTGTGCTTTATTGAAGAAAAAAAATGTGCTCTTCCCAGGTTTTTTATGGATACAATAGTGCCCAAATGATGTGTGATGATGAGTGAAGGATTTCACACGTTAGGATTATCCCACTTAAAATGGCCAACGTGTATGAAGGCATGCATGTATGGAATAGGTTGATTAATTGGTTACCATGTCAATGATTTACTATGCAAAGGATGCCTAAATTAGGTTGTCTAAGGTTGGTTAAGACAAATTACGTATTCCAATTTACAATCTTTGTTTTCCAATGCAGCTATTGCAATCAATTAAAAATAGAAATGTAGGGTCGTGATGCAAACCCAATTAATTAAAACAACTGCATAGCTCTAAACTAAATTATAGAATAGAATAATTATTGCTGAGAAAAAGCTAAGTGCAGTGTGTTATAGTTTCAATGGGTTAACTAAGGCTGTGTTAATTGATGTTCAGACAATACACTTAAGTTTTTTTTTGTTTTCGAGGCACACACATGAGGAACTTAATAGTTATGGTTACCCCTATATATATAAGGTGCATTTAGTTTTATTTTGAGTTATCTCTTGAGTTCCTAAATTTCACTAAGTCTTTCTAATTCATTTTCTGGATTTCTCAACCTAATGAGCAACCATTCACACTTTGTGCTTGAAGGTATTTCGGCAGATGCTGCTAAGAATATGCTTTCCCTCAAAGGTTTTGTGCAATTTGGTGATGGATATGTGATTTGTTAATATTTAACAGGTTTTGATTATGCTGCTGCCTCTTTGAGGATGGATTTTTATGTGTTGAGGACATATATCTGTGAGTTTGACAGCACAAAGGTTAGTTGTTTTTGTGTTTCTTGCATGGGCATGAACTCCTAAAAAGCCATGTACTGTGAGTATGGTGAAATAAATTGTTGGAGGAGTATATAATACTTTGAGGCTTAAGAGTTAAGGATCACTTATGACTGTAATTTTTTGCACTGGTTTGTATATTTCATGCTTTCTTTGCTGCCTGATCAAATGTTTAAATTTTTATTTCATGCATGAAGTGATCTTGGTGATGTGTAGATATGGTGAAAGTTTGCATGAACTATTGGTTTGGTAGAGTGATTGATGTAAACTTCACATTGTGTTTCTATATACTATGAAATTTTCAATGTATTTATGCGGTTTTTTGTTTTGTTGTTACATGTTGCAACAAATTTCCCTTTGCATGTATAATCCTTGAATATTTTTGTTCAATGTCACAGCTTCTTTGGATGTGTGCATGTATAATCCTTGAATATTTTTGGATGTGTGCATGTATAATCCTTGAATATTTTTGTTCAATGTCACAGCTTCTTTGGATGTGTTTCTTGCAAAAACCAGTCACTGTGGTTGTTTAAAACAAACCTTTATGTCATAATTCAAAATGAATCAGATTACTTTAAGATTAGGAACTTCATGTTTTTGTAACAGCCTTTCGCTTTGTCTGGATCATTTTAAAATTAGACTGTTGACGACTGGTGCTGACCTTGCCTTTGGCTATCTCTTCCACTGTGTCTATTTCTCACTTTTGTTTACATTATAGCCTTCAGGAAGGTTGCCAGTTTGCCTCGCAAAAGAGTATGGCAAGCATCTTGATGACTACGTTATGCTGCGTGATCCTAAGAACAACGTGGTCGAGGTCCAGGTGAAAAGAACAATCACCAAAATTTATTTCAAAAATGGTTGGTTTGGGTTGCGAGATTTCTATGACCTTGATATTGGTGCATGGGTACTTTTAACTTACGAGAATCCAACACTTATGCTCATGACTATATACAACCGATTTGACAAGGAGATTTAATACCCTTCCCACAATCGTCCGATCGTGGCAAAGTTGGATCGTCGTCTGTGTCATTAAGGGTCCCTGCCTTATGTTGATGCCGTCTTGAAGACATTTACGTTTTCTGACATTTTCTCTGGTTACATGGTATGCGTTGATTGTAACGATTGGTGAAGGCGTTTTATTCTTTATTATTTATTAACCTGGGCAATGATGGTTTTTTCTTCGTCCAGGTTATGCCATGGATTGGATTCTGCAAAGAATATTTTCCTCGCGTCGAATCATCCATAACTGTTGTTGATTATTTGGGATTTTACTGGAGGTGTTGCTTGAAATTCGGCCAGCAGGGCGACATGGCGGTCTGCATGATATGCGGCGAATAGGGAGACTTATGCACTTATGCAAGGCACGAAATTTGGTTCGAGGTCAGTCCTTGAAGATCGTTGTAGCGCACTGGTCCAATAATAGGACCATTTATCTTAAGGTTGATTCGCGTCCGTGTAAGCATGAAGGGCTGATAACGCCAATGACCAGAGTTATCCCGAAAAAATCTGGACAACCATTGTACTGCATCACAGGTTGCAAGTGTTTATTTTTTACAACTACATTTATAATATCAATTTTGCGGTCCGAGTTTGACGTAACACATTCCGTTGTTTACTCGCAGGAACTACATTTGGAATTGAGGCTACATGTGTTCGGAATGATATCTTTAACCTGAATACTTACCATGTTGAGTTTGAAATTGAGACGACGAGTCATTTCGTTCTATGTCATTGTAGTGCCCTTCTCCCACAAGATGGTCATATGAATATACCTTTAACTTATGCTATGTCATAAACTATTTTGTATACACATTGTTTCTTACTTTTGAATGCTCTTTTCCTGCATTTTGGATTTGTCTCATGCCTTCCCTTTTCAGAAAATTGTAGTATAGTACATTGTTATATGGTGTTGGGTTATGGATGTGGTGTGTTGATAATGTTCATGTTAATAGTCTAGGGCAAAAATGTCGTCATGTCTAGCCAAGCTGTTTTGCATAAATAAGTTTTTTTGAATAAGTTGTTTTTGAAAAAGAGATCGTAATAAAGTATTTTGTATAAATAAGTTGATTTGAATAAGCTGTTTTTCGAAAAAGAGGTCGTAATAAGTTGTTTTGCATAAATAAGCTGATTTGAATAAGTTTTTTTTTAAAAGAGGTCGTAATAAGTTGTTTTGCATAAATAAGCTGTTTTGAATAAATTGTTTTTGAAAAAGATATCGTAATAAGTTGTTTTGTATAAATAAGTTGTTTTGAATAGCCTGTTTTTTGAAAAGAGGTCGTAAGAAGCTGTTTTGGATAAAGAAATTGTTTTGAATAAGTTGTTTTTGAAAAAGAGATCGTAATAAGCTATTTTGGATAAATAAGCTGTTTTGAATAAGTTGTTTCTGAAAAAAGATCGTAATAAACTGTTTTGAATAAGTTGTTTTTTTAAACAGAGACTGTAATAAGATATTTTGTATAAATAAGCTGTTTTGAATAAGTTGTTTTTAAAAAGAGATCGTTGTCATACCTCAATTTTTAATCCAAGATCCCACTGACATATGTCATTTGACACTGATTGGTCTCTGATGTTTCAGTGTAAGCAGCTGTAAAACAAAGACATGTTCTTCCTCCATCCTAGTCCCAAAAACTCAGCAGCGGATTCTTTTTCTCCTCCCCAAACCAAGGATTCAGTTTCTTTTTAAAAACCCTAATCATCAAATTATAAAATCAACGGCTGCACAACACACAAAGGGGGCCGAAATTCATAATTTACTTTCACGTGATGTTCCATTCAAATCATATTTCCGTGATGTTCTGCATCTTTATTAGTTTCTTATGCAATTTGCTGGTGCTATTATAAATAAATTCTCCATGTTCCTGGGCTGCCACTTGGTTGAATTCCAATTGCTTATTTTCATTGTGCCATGCCTTTTGATTTGTTGTGATTTGCTTCGGCTGTTTGTTTCAAGTATATTGGTGTAGTTTTCTCTATAGCAGTGGAAATTATACTCAATTAAAGATTCCAACTGCAAACAGGTGTTTGCCGTGGCTGATCTATTCCATCCCAATTACGAGGGAGATTCCATTATAAAGAGAACCGATGACCCCTTTACATTTCTTGTTTAATTTCTCCTTGCATGCATTTTTTTTTATTAGCGTTTTATCTATTCTTTTCACATGTATTTTTATTAGTTTAGGTTTATTATTCTGCATTTATTCTTATTTTTTTTGTCATTTTTTTTTTCATTGCATGGATTTAGAATGTGACTAGGCCAATGTACAACATAAATGAGAAAAAGTGTGTGTCTTTGTATATATTTAAATTAGGTTAGCTTGTATATATTTAAACTAGGTTAGCTTAGAAGATTTTGTGGTGATCCAACGTCACTACAAAATTCTCATTCTCACGCTTTTATTTCTTTGCTACGTTAGTTTTCTTTTATCATTCAAAAACAACAAAAACATGCAAATAATCCAAAACCACAAACATTTTCATAATAAACCTTGATCCAAAATCAAGTGATCCTTCTTACTTTTATTTCTCTTAATCAAACTTTCAATCAATTTTTAATCATACTTAGACCTGTTAAACAAGTGACTTCAAACACACAAGAGGAAGGTGAATTGTGTTCTTTAAAAATCTATTAAAGATAAGCACTTAAAAAATGTTTAAGAAAATAGAATAAAGTGCTTGTAAAATGTTTAAATAAATATAGAAAAAGTAGATGTTAATGTAAAATAAATAACAAATAAAGTAAAAGAGATAAAGGGATGAGAGAAAAAGATACAAGAACTTTATCCTAATTCGGCCTAAAACACCAAGACCTACGTCTAGTCTCTAAGGAAAAGCCCTTTGAGATTTTCACTAACCTAGCTTTTAAACGAGGTAAGCTAGTAACCTTTACAAATAAGCGAGCACTCTTCAAACAAAACAATCCTTTGTAGAAGAGCCTTTAAAACCAAGACATATCACCTCTCTTGAAACTTTGGGATCACACCCAATACAAAATAAGAGTTACAACAATAAAATAATACACCAAATGTGTAGATATAACAAATTGAAGCACAAATACTACAACTCAACTATATAGTATAAAATAGCTCTCAATAAAATAAATTAACAAGTGTAGAAATAATGAGAGTGATGAAATAATATTGTTCACAAAGTTTAAGTGCAAATATGAGTTGTTAAAAAGATGCTAGCACAAGGCACCTATTTATAGTGCAAGATGAAATGAGATGAATTGAAAACAATTCAGCCGTTGGACTCTTTGAATGAAAATAGAAAACTAGCTGTTGCATCATCACATATGATTAATTAGGAAATATATTTTCCTACGGAACAAAAAATATTTAATGTCACGGTCAAATGCTAATCAATTTTCCAATACAAGATCAATTGTAATGAAATAGGAAATATATGATCTTTTATATGAATGAAAACATGAAAGGCAACGGTAACAAAAGATTTAATGTACATGAGTCAAACTATGCTTTATAAGTAATAACCGATTATGTCCATAGCGATCTACGTTGAAGCACAATTTAGAAAAACCATATGCATGATAAAAATATTTTGAAGATAATGATAATTATGCAATTTCAAAAACAATCATACTTTTACTAGTCAAAATAATTTTATGCAAAATCACATTTAAATGAAAACCGTTATGAGTGTGTGATTTATTTTCATGAGAGCTTTTTCTACTATTCATAAAAGTCCTAATATAAACAAAAAACTCAAGACTCAAGACTTGATAGCTTGAGTTTCTTTTTCGCTTTTTGCATCGTTGTTCTTTTAGGACTTCTTTTGTCGATCATCAAAACCAAAGTATTCCTGTCAAGGCATACATTCACAAGTCCTATATTTTCTTCAAACTTAAAATCAATCAACTTCACATTTTGCCTCTTTGGCTCTTTTTATCTCTCAAAAATATTTTCAAAACTTAAAAATTAATCAAACAAATCAAATGAAATTTCTACCCCGTACTACGAAGTTTTGATCCCTCACGGGTACGTAGGCAAAGGACATTCGTCCTTCCAAATCAATAAAAAAAAGGCTAAATTACATTTTTGGTCCCTTAATTATTTAGGAAGTATCGCTTTGGTCCCTTAACTAAAATTCGATTTATTTTGGTCCCTTAACTTCTCTCTGTTACACATTTTGGTCATTTCCATTAGTTTTAATTCAAAAACGTTAGGTTTTCTTCATCTTCTTCTCCTCTTTTTCATCTTCATGTCATCTCCATCAACCTTCAACAACAAGAATCCCAGAAAAATTCCCGATGAAAATGAAGAAAACCTAATATTTTTGAATTAAAACTAACAGAAAGAACCAAAATATGTAACGGAGAGAAGTTAAGGGACCAAAATAAATCGAATTTTAGTTAAGAGACCAAAGCGATACTACCTAAATAGTTAAGGGACCAAAAATGCAATTTAGCCTAAAAAAAATGTAGATAATATGCTTATTTCTTTTCTTTTATCACTTTAATTTCATTTTCAAAAGCAAGCAAGTTTATAGCACAAAAATTAAATAAAATCAAGAGGTTCTCGAAATAAAATCAAGAGGTTCTCGTAGAGTACTACGAACATAAAGGGTGCTAATACCTTCCCTTTATGTAACCAACCCCCGACCCCTTAATCTTTAAAAATGTGGTATTTGAACCTTTTTTCACTTTCTTTTGAAAAATTAAAAGTTCAGTCGTGAAATAAATTAGTGAGTTAAAGCTAATCAAATAGCTTTGATCTCCGAAAAATGACGCGACAATCGTAATAAGTTTTTTTTATTTTATAAATAAACTGTTTTTTAAAAATAGACCGTAATAATTTGTTTTTTATGAGATAAATTGTTTTGAATAAATTGTTTTTGAATAAAATAGACCGAGGAGATGGCCTCATAATGAGCACAGATCCGAGGACATTCTCATAGAATTTGAGACTCTTGCACACTCCTGCATACAAAAGAGATGTGGTTCAGTGAAAGCAAAGGTAGAGGCATTACTACATTTGATGAAGCTGAATTCCAATTCACCATCTCTCCTATATATTTCCCATATATCTCTTTGTTATTTTCTCTCACTCAACACTCAAAATGTATGTGTGTGTGATTATGATTATGATTATGATGATGAAAAAGCAACACCACAATGAGTTTATTATAAAGGTACGAGTTATGGTATAGAGTGTTCAAATTACCTGTTCATACTTCATACACACACTTCATCAATTTTCTGTCTCATGTCGATGTATTGTACGGGCCTTCATGTTCCTTGAATAAAAACGTGGGACACGTCGTGTGTATGATGGAAAACAGTCGTATATATAATTTACTTTTATGAGTAAATGGATAAGCTCCTCACAAATATTTAAAATGTGATGGCATTTTTAGTTTAGGACTTTAAATGTCATTTGTAATCACTTTGTATTAGCTGTTTCTTTTCAAATTATCTATACACAAGTAAGCCACCGAACATGAACCCTAACAGAGAACAGACACACATAGTTTAGTTAAATATTTACTCTTAACAGCACAAGACGTTTTCATGAGCATGAGTTAGAGAGAGAGACCATCTTTCCTTTCAAACAGTGAATCCACGTGGCATTTGAGAAAAGACTTTGTCTAATCATGTTCATGTGTGAGTTTGACAAAGTAAATATCAAAGATCAGTTCCGCGCCGCTGTTATATTCAATTCATTTCAATTTTCAACAATATACCTACTTACCATACTATCATTAATTAATTAATTATAGATCATATAACTCTGAGGCTCAACTAGTACTAGTAGGTTCGGAATTAACTATCATTAGTCACTTCATGACTCTCTCTCGTTCTCACCACTAGCACTGTATAAGTTTTTCTTTTCTTTTCTTTTCAATAAGGTGATTTTTGTGGACAGTACAGTAGTAGGCAAACAGCTTTAATAAAATGATTAAGCTTTTTAACACAAAAGACAAAGTTAGATCGAATCCCGCACGAGCTAGCTGGAATGAAAATTGCACGTGACTGGGGACCAAGACCAACAAATCATAAATAAAATGAAGGATATGTTTTTTTATGTGGTTGATAAAGTGATCTCAATCTCAATGCTCTAATTCAAACTATTTCTAAACGATTTACATCTGGGGTTTTGGTTTTAGTAAAGAAAAAAGGATGGAGTTTATTAGTGTTGTTGATAACTCAATATTAAAAACAAACTTTTTTAACAAGCTGGACTTAAGTTTAATTTTTTTTTTTTTTAACTAGGGAAAAGATTCTCTCACATGTAAGTAAAATATGATCTATAATCATTCAAACTCTTTTTATTTAAAATTTTCATGTGCTTCTCTCTTGTAATAAATGGTGAAAGTTTGCATTTTACTCTCTCACATGTATAAATTATCCGTAAGAGAATCCATTTTCAAAAAATTATGCAACATTAGTTAAGTGCATGTTTGAAACTTTTAAATACAACAACAATCAAGTATTATCTTATTAGGTGAATCAAATTATGTAATAATGTTATATCATAAATTATATTTTTCTCCAACTCAATAATCTTCAAATCTTACAGGCGGCGCTGTTACTGCTCCTAATAATGCTTCGGTACCTGCGCTACTTCTTTGGAGGAAAGATGTCCCCTTAAAAGTCTCTATTTTTCGTTGGCGCCTTTTTCGGAATAGATTGCCTACAAAAGCTAATTTATTTCGAAGGGGGATATTCAGCAGGATGCTCAGTTGTGTATTGCAGGGTGCGGAGAGATCGAGTCGGATATTCATCTTTTCTTGTCTTGTAGCGTGTTTGGACAGGTTTGGCAGCTTGTTCGACATTAGTTGGGAGTTTTTACAGCAGATCCCTTAACCATTGTTGACCAATACCTTCAGTTTGGTACTTCCTCAGGTCTTGCAAAATCGCGGTGTTCTTTTATGCAGTTAATCTGGTTCGCAAGCACTTGGATAATTTGAAAGGAAAGGAATGCTAGAATTTTCTCTTCAAAGCTTCTTTCCTTTTCGTGGCTTAAAGCACATTTTACTGTTTATGCTTGGGGACTGGTGTCAGAACCCATTTTTATGCTTGGGGACTGGCTAATGCTTTTATTTTGTTTCATGTAATTATTGTCTATCTTTTTTGCATACCTTGTGCTAGAGAGATAGGTCGTTGGGTTTAATATATTCCATTTTGATTTGTTAAAAAAATAAAAATGATCTTCAAATCTTTCATAATATTTTTTTTATAGTTTTTGTAAATCATTCTCTACCTCTAAGAATCCGCATATTCTCAATTGGACATACTCTCATCACTACATAATCTATATAATCTACATGTTTGTCTTCTATAGGCTGAAACCACTTTAGACCATTTTTCACAACTTTGCCTACTATAGATGCCAAACTTTTGAATAATTAAACCAATTTTTTTTGGTCCAAGAATAAATATACAGTTTAGCAAAGGTGAAAAGTTAAACTGATTATAGAAATTATTCTAGAGTTTATAATGAAATAAAACTATAGATTTGAGATTATTAACACGGACATGATGTCAAACCAATATCTGAAATGGGATTTCAATGGTCGTTGGATACAATTTTAAAGGATGCATTTGAAATATCAACTGTGAGGCCTATTTTCACAAGATTAGATTATTTGAGTTTATCTATCTAACGACAAACATGTGTGAATGAAACTGTTAAAATTAGTAAGTTGTTTTCAACTTGCTTTCATAATCCAGAAACCATTTTCAAACACATAAAAATTGCAATTGCAAAAAATCCTGATCAAGATTCTCACCGTGCAATTGCAAAAATCAAACTATGGTTCGTTTTGTTCTTATAGTGGAGTTAGTTATTTCTTTTTCACTTTGCTTCTTTAGTTTCTGAACAAAACTTTCTTCTGATTCACTCAATCACAGGTTCTTTCTTTCTTTCTTTCTTTCGGAGACGATGAAGAAGCTAGGAAGAATGTCATCAGTAAAACAAGATCACCACAGTGATTTACCTGATTCTCTTTTACTTCACATATTATTGTTTTTGGAAGCCAAATACGCCGTTCAAACATGCATACTATCCAAAAGATATACACAACTCTGGAAGCATCTTCCAACCCTATCATTACATTCCTATTACTATACAAATCTCAAAGCTTTTACAAAATTCGTGTCTCGTCTTTTGTCTCTTCGCCAACCATCAACATCACTACAGGCCATCCATTTTAAGCGCACTGGTATCGTGGAGCCTCGCATACTCAAAAGGATTGTCAATTACGCTGTTTCACACAATGTTCAATGCTTACAAATTAGAGTCATTTGTGATATTCAACACTTTCCAACTTGCTTATTTTCGTGTAAAACTTTAACCTCTCTTAACCTTTCAGTCCTTCACCCTAACCGTTTTGAGCAAAAAAATATTCCTAGTTCTCTTGATTTGCCTGCATTAACCAATTTGTCTTTAAAGTACTTTGTCTTTCGTGTTGGCAATAACGATCGTGCTGAACCTTTTTCGACATTCAAGAATTTGAATAGTTTGATCATTAACAATTGTGCAGTTCTTGATGAACAAAACCTCTGCATATCAAGTGCTACACTTGCCAATTTAACTCTACAAACCCATCAAAACCAATATGGCAAAATCAAGTTATCTACTCCAAATCTTGGCACCTTTATCCTTTTTGGTATAGGGGATGTTCCTGTTTTGAAACAATGTAGGAGCAAAACCAATCTTTCTTCTGTCAAACATGCAGATATTGATGTAATAATGTGTTCAGATTATGCAAATCATTATCCTTCAGTTCTTCTCAACTTGCTTGTTCAGCTCTCTGATATCAAATCATTGACAATCTCTTCAAGGGCTCTTGAGGTTATGTTTGGTTGTTTCATTTTTTATTTCACCTTTAATTACTTTTCTTAGTATGCTTTTTTTTTTTAGTTCTATTATTTGTTAAAAAATATGACTTCCATTAAAATTGATCGTGACTCACAACCATCCTTCATTGATTTAGGTTCTCTCCTTCGTTCCTGATTTATTGAAGGTTAAGTTCCTTTCCTTGTGTAACTTGAAATTATTGAAAGTAAACGTGTTCAATTCTTCAACCATAGCACCTGATGGAATAATGGACTTTTTGCTTCAAAACGCACCTTCAGCAAAGGTTGATATCATACATGGATTAAGGTAATTGTGCATTCAACTTGTTAGACACAATTTTTTCTGGTTTGGTTTTGCATTGCAGTTAGATTAGCTGCTGAAAGTTGTCCTTGATCAGCTTGTCACTATTATATCCTCCAGTTTGCACTTTAATGTAAAAAAAATAAAATGCAAAGATGTGAAGGAATTATATGGTTTTGCTTTACTTTCATCTTTTTATATATACTACTAATTTATCCCTGTATTGCAGTTCATTGGTTCTTTTTCTGCATGTTATACTACTAAGCTTATTTGATGATAAACATTGACACTTAGTTTTTATGAAAATGCAACTTAGTAGCATTGCTATTAGAATATATTTTTCCTTATTGTAAGTAATTGAGTTAATTTGCAATGTTGGAATCATCTAAGCCGACTACTTTGCTTGTGGATCATAATTAGTACTATTCTTATAATTTGTACAGGTACTAGTTTGTATGGCTGATTTTTTGTGTTTACTTCTTGCAATAATAAAGATTTTAAGTCTACACTGAGGTTATGAGAATAAATTTATCAAACTTGAAAGTCTATTTCTTCTTGTTGTGTAGGATGCCAATAGGTTGACAAGTGATCAGTGATGTAATCACTGCTGGAGTAGCAGCTTGCTAAGATTAGGAGCTTTGGATGGTTAGTGCATGCCTGTTAACTTTGGACTTCTAGTGGCCGCTCTTTCGAAGCAAGAAAAATAATGGAGCTGGTTCTTTTGTCAGTTTTTAGTATTCTGTTAGTTTTATGCCGCGGGGAATTTATTCAGTGGCAGCTGCTGTTAATTTTCTGCAGAATTATTTCTGCATAAACTGTATAAGTAGTGTGTCTTGGGAATTGTTTGTTGGAGTCATTGCTTTTACGTTTGCATCTGTTTAGAATTATATCCATTATTGTGTATTGTTCCATCTTTGTGCACCTTGTGTTTGAGTGTGTTTATTTTTACTTTTTCTAGTACAATTAGTGAGTTTATTGTTAAGAAACATAAGTGAATCAGTACAACATTTTTCTCACTGAAACCTGAGTTCAAAGTTTCTAAATGTGCTATCCTCTGCTACTTGAACTTGTCCCAACTCGCCTACATCTATTTACGAAAGATTATTTTACAAGCTACAACAAATATAATAATCCACAACAAATATCGTGAGTAACCAATTTCTTGAGGAATTTTGGAACTGGCAAAATCTCTGTTCCTTTCGCATTCAAGGAGTCTTCAAATTCTGAGTTTCTATCAACAGTTATAACTAGCTGCCACTGTCAGTACCTTTTTGGCAAGTTAAACGGAGAGGGAAAGGAATGGACATCATAGTGTAGGCATGCATGAATCATCATGAAGACAAAACATAAGGAACAAGAATGAACTATTCCTTCTTCTGTCATTCGCCTGAGGCTAAAACAACAAAAACATCGTCAAGGGACCATTTTCTTGGCACAGATTTTTCTGAAGGGTTGATAATAGCACGCTCTTGGTTGGCCAGGCGATAGCCTATAACAATCTCCTTTCTTGTACGACCCCTAATCATTATATCATAGAAACAGAGCTCCTCCTGGTCAAATAAATAGAACTCTGCTGGCTTAATACACATCTCGTTCCCCTGCCATAAATGCACCACAATTCCGATATTATATGTCATTTTGATCTTCTAATCCAAAACCATATAAAACAAAATAAAGACCTCAAAAATGCTGAACTAGCAGTTTCACTTTAACATTTAGAGAATTGAAATTCAACTGAAATCAATCAACTAGATGAGACGAGGCAGACATAAGTTTAAATGAAGGCTACCTCCTCCGCAAATAATTCCTCAAGAACACGGTTGATTTGTTTGTCTTCAGCTACCATAGCTAGTGCCATGCTAACCAGCTCATTGGATAATACATAATCACTGATTCTGGATACAGAAACTAGATTTCTAGTCCTAGAATCCAAAATTTCACTAATTATAATTGATTTATCTGAAGCATGCTGCATTTCGCGGATCCATGAGTTGTGAGAGAACCCAGATAACCTTAAAGAAGTTGACTTTGAATCTCGGTAAGGTAGACGTCTCGACTACAAAAACAAAAAAAGAGATGCCGGATGGGGATAATTTTCATTTCAAATAAGTTCACAAAACAGTGCAACAGTAGTATTATATGAAGATCATGACACTGATACGAAATGCAACAGTGGTTACCTGTATATCACGAATGAGCAGAAGAGTAGCTAGGGATCTTGAGTCAGAATGAGCAACAGAGTCCTCCACTGACTCATCTGCAAGAATAAGGATCTGTCCTCTTAGAGTTAGTATACAGTTGAAGAATAGTTTCCTTTACTTGGCTTAACTGTCCTAAATCTGAAGAAATTCTCTGACTTTCGAATTCCTACTTCAACATGCACTTTGCTCATATTTATATGTTGACATTATTATTACTATTATTTTGTTCCATCCACCAGTTACGTGGAGGCAGTCATTCTAATCAGACACCTTTTTTTAATGAAAGTATGATATAGCTGATAATTGCAAATGAGATAGAATAGAAGCATAATCCATTTTCAATAATCAATTAGCATGAAATATGTTCAAACTCTGAACATTCACTTGGACATGGTGCGCAAATGCCAGTTTATGCATTTCAAGTCCAGCTATAAATATGGATAAAGAAGAAGATTTCAAGCTTACAGAATCAAAAGTCTCCAATGGAAGACTCTCGAGGTGCCGCCTAATGACAGCATTTCCCTCCCGGTGGACAAGCTTTATGTTCTCTAGTCCAAAAACGTCAAGTTCACCAGCAGCAAGTTTCTTCTCTCTTTCCTTTTCAGGAACTTCATTGAACATCCAGAGTTCTGAACCAGGGGCCAAGAATGCTTCTAAAACCTGCAAAACAATAATGATGAAGGATATGTTAAAAGATTATGAAGCAAGAATTTCCTTTCATTTTGTAGATGGACATGTTAGCCTATTACAGTTATATGACTACTTACCATTACCACAGTATATTGTATACACCAAAGGGTTAAAGAACATAAAATATAAGGCATTGGTTGAGTCTAGGAGTAATACACAGTGCAGTTTCTTACCGAATACTATCTTAATTGGTGATTGTCATAAAAGTACTGTTTTGAAGTTTACATAAACTATTACAATCAAAGCATCAAACATCAAAACAGTTTACAAATTTAAAAGGCTTTAGGGGCTTTCTTTTAACAACAAAAAAAATACTTCAGGTACAGTAACTTGGACAAAATTCTGTTTTTTTCCGGCTTATAGGAACACTATTTGGTTATGGATTAAATCAACAGCTTGCGGAGGCTTCAAACTGACTGGAAGCACTTTGTGACCCAGGCAATGACGCGGAAAAGAGTATCACATCCAAAGGTTTTGGACTTGGAGACACTTGCTAGTCTTACTCATTCCACTAGCAGTTAGTTACATCGGGCAAATCAGTTCTTCTTGCACATCAATTTGATAGTGCATAATAGCAGTAATGAAAGGATATTTAAGGCAGTAATATGGAATGTACAAAATTTAGGGAATTACCATGATCATATCATCAATGTCACGGCGCCAGCCACAAAACAGTATCTTCTCTGGATATTTAGGGGGATCACGTATACTAGGGAAATAGCCCTTGCGTACCTATACAAACTATACACTATTAGAACATGTAATATGTAATGTTGGTTTCTGGCTACAAAAATGTATTGACTAAGTCGCCTATGATCGCTGATTTAATGAATCCAAGAAAATGCGGCAGATATACGACATTCTAAAACCTTATTAGCATATTTTCCAAATTATTCAAACATTAAATGGACCCAATATTGAAAGGCTAGCTAGAACAGAAAGATGACCTCTGGCAGAGGGCCTGGGGCATAAGTGTCATCATCCTCAGCTATGACAAGGACTTCATCGCCATCTCTCAGAACATAATCATCATCTGGATTTATGACAATCTTCCCTCCATCTGCAGCAACCTTAACTCCACACGGTATTGCATCAGGAAATGAAATTAATATGTCTTTGAAAAGAAGATCATCCAGTTCAGGCCATCTTTTTATGTAAAACTCGGCATTCTCAAATCCTAGAATGTCCTCCCATATCTGGCCAAGAGAAAAAAACAAATGAACAAACAGACACAGCATGATACCAAGTTTAGGTAACTGGAAACCGGATGTACCGGTGAAGTCATTAAGTCCATAACATTTGAACCACTACCAGTTTCAGTAATGCTTAATAGAGGGATTGAGTTATTTGAATAATAACCTGTGCAAGGCCGGGCTGCAGAGCACACTGAATCATCAAACGTCCAATTACATCATGTGCAACAACTGTTTCAATGAGTTCTCCACCAACAAGTTTCACTAAGGGTTCATTGTCAAGGTCACTCATCTCCACAACAACATGCCCTCTTAAGCCCTCCTTTACACCAGCTAAGCTAAGAACAACTCTCAAAGCACGTGCATCACTCTGGAGACAAATTCCGAGGAAAACACTGACCAAGAATAAGTTCCTATGCAAGAATTAGTAACCAACAAAACAACAAAAGGGTGATGAATATAGCAACTGACCTGATCTGCATTTTCGTCCGCAGCTAAAACAATGATTGCACGTGCCTTTGAAACTGAAACCTGCAAATAAATAATGAAGAACTAAGAATGATCACAGAGACTATGCTAAGAGTTATCCTTTCTATGAGTAAAGAACAAAATACCACGGCAGTACCTTCTTTAGGTCAGCAAGTATAAGTGGACTGCCACTTCTACATATTACAGATGTCCCCATGAAATCGAATTCGAGCTTTGCAATATCCATTTCCATTTCCTCCTTTTCCTTTTCTGCAAGCACCACAATAACACCACCACCAACACTCTTATTGGCTATTGCTAGCTGCTTCAAAAGTGAGCCCTGCAGTAAAATATCACTATCAGTTTTTTTGTGTCATATTTATCAAGAAAAATAACTAATGCACTGAGATGAATGGCCCTCATCAGATAAACTAAATTCCTGAGCATCAAATTCTAATTCAATTTCAAAAACTCAAAATGTTTCTAAGAAAACCAATGAGGGGATTACCAATTTGTCACTCCAGCCAAGGATGAGTACATGGTTTCTTTCGATGACTTCACTCTTTCCTTTTCTAAGTGAATCAACCTTCTCCGATATAGCATCTGAAACAAGCCCAAGCATCATGGCAAATATAAGCATGCCACCCGCACTAATTGAGACAGAGACGATTCTCTGGCCGGTTCCTTCTGTTTCAGCATGATTTCCTGCGTCAGCTACATAAGTCCAAGAATGCCAAAGTGCTTCAGCCATGCTACCGCCAGTAACCGCATACAACGCTAAACCACCAAATGCTATAAGAAAGAGAGTTGCACAAAGAAGTGCAAGTAGCTTTGCATAAGGATATATGGAGAAAAATACATCTACCATATAAGCAACTCTCTTCTTTAATGGTACATCCTCCTTGTTACTTTCGGTTCTCCTCAAGAAATTAATTATTTGAGGAAGATAATCAAGATATTTGTACAATACAAAAGGCAAAGTCAATGTGAAAAGCACAATATACAAAGCTATTGTTCTACTATCTGCATTATCATCATCATCAACCTCTTCTCGTATCAATGTTTTTCCATTCCCAGAACAAAAATCAATTTGACCACAGAGTTGAAGTTTCATATCCTGGAACCAAAAAAATTGAATTGATAAAAAAAAAAAATAATGGATCCAGTCCAACACAAACAAGAAATCTAAAAGGTGCAAGCAATACCTTGAGCTTGGCAAGTTTGTATTGTAAATAAGCTGAATAGGGTAGAAGAATAATACAACTAATAACTAACTGCAAAAAATAAAAAAAATAAAATGATTGAAAATGAAGTATGAATATAAGCTAATAGAGGGTGAAAACTGAAAAAGTGTAAAAGTAATCACTAACAAGATAGAAGATGGGAGAGGAGATAGAGTGGTGTTGTTGTTTGGTGATGGAGGAAGAGGAAGGTGGTGGAAGAAGTGAGGAAGTGGTTTTGTTGTTGTTGTCTTCGCGGCCGGAGCGGGGACGGGGATGGGGATGAGGAGGAATGAGGTTTACAGGAGGTTTGGGAGGAGGAGGAGGAGGAGTTTGTCTTCTTTTTCTGGAGGTGCTGCCAATGCCAAGGAATGAAGGGTAGTTCCATTGCTGTTCTGAGAAATCAGTTTTGGTTGTTGAAGATGAAGATGAAGTACCTCCAATTCCATTGTTTTCATTGGGAGGAGTAACAGATACTCTGAGATTGAGGGAAGGAAGTGTCTTTGTCTTCTTCAAAGGTGGTTTATTCATCACATTCAGATTCGATGATTCTTCATTGTTCTTTGCCATTTTGTTTTCTTCACACTTCTGAAAAAGAGAAACAAACAAATATAGATTCCTTTTTTTGTGTATGTATTGTACACTGCGTGCTGGGTTGTGAAACCGATGAAGTGTACTTTGTTGATGTTGGAAAGAGAGAGAGATCTTCTCTTTGTTTGTGGGACTTTTTCGTCCCAATTAAGGAACTTTCTTTCTCTCTCTTCCTTTCTATGTCTGTCTCTGTCTCAGGCAAATATTTTATTCGCTCTCTTGTGGGGGACATTTTCATGGGATCTTCATGTCATCGTCTCGTTGTCTTTGGTTAAAGATTAGTAATAAAAAAATAATGTTAAATCCTTTAAAAAGAAGATTAGTAAGGAAAAAATAACGTTAAAGATTGAACTTTAAATCTCCTAAAAAAGTAACAAATGTGTGCAATATGTAATATTAAATATTAGACTTTAAATTCTCTAAAAAAAAAAAATATTATCATGGGAAAGAGAATAGTCAATACAAACTCTTATTAATTATATTTTTCCACAATTAGATTTGCATAGATGAGATGCATCGTATATGGTCATAATTACACCTACAAATAATGATGTTCAAAAGTTGAATTCTTAAACTCAATTGCTCAAGAAAGTATCTCATTACATATTTTAAAGGTAAAAAAAGGTGCACATTTGATGTTGTTGCAAAACATATACCCTAGATATGACATGTGTAATGTGACACAATTGTTATGTCTTGGTTTATTTAAGAATATGTTGCATCTAAAAATCCTAACATGAAGCAATGCTGGAAAAAGAGCATTTTTGCCCAGGATTAAATTAAAAACAAACGCGAGTTCAGGACTTCATTTTGTGCTTAGTAGAAAACAGTTTCTCGGTAGACTAAGTTGTGTTATTACCATAAATAAGTTACAAAGGCAGACCATTCTCAATGACAAAATCTATCAAGAGGAGTTTCTCAAAATTCAACAAAAGTTCTCATTAAAGAAGAGAAAATAGAAGAAGAAGATGGAGACTTTACGAAAAATTTAAAGATATTTTTTTATCGCAATTATAGCAATGTTTCTTTTACATAACATGTCATTTATACATTTATGTTATGACGTTACTAATTATTATTAGAAAATAAACAATAAAAGATCATTATTTTATATGCATGCAAATTAAAATATGTTGAGTTCAAAATAATTTTGTTATATGCCTTGACAATATTTTGTTTATAAATCAATATATCAATAATGTCCATTAATATTTAAAAATTTAAAAATTTAAATCAAAATTATACAAACAAATATAATAAAAAATCACTTGCGTTAATGCAAAAGAAAGAGCGGACAGACTGGCCCTATCGTGCCCGTCTTTCTGCTAGTAACAAATAAAATTAACCATGATTATTTATTTCAATGACATCAACAATATAACAAAAAAAATATAATCTATAGAATATATTTCGTTCTTTGAGAATCTTTTAGATAATAACTTTCCTTCTTTGAGAATCTTCTAAAGAATAACTTTTGTTCTCTTAGAATATTCTAAAAACTATTTTTCGTTCTTTGAGAATTTTCTAAAGATTAACTTTCGTTCTTTGAGAATATCCTGAATACTGACTTCCGTTCTTTTAGAATCTTCTAAGACTTAAATGTTATTTTCGTCCCTGTAATTTGGATGAGTTTTAATTTTCGTCCGAGCAAAAAAAAATTAAAAAACGTCCTTGCAAAAAAAAAAATTGTTTGAAAAAGGTCCCTGACCCCACTTTTTTGCTGATATGGCATGGTTTTAGCGACGTGGCAGTTGCTGACTGTGCAACTTTTGCCACGTGGCAGTCCACGTCATTAAAAAGTTTAAAAATATTTTTGAAAATTAAAAAACTTAAAAAAATCGAAAAGAAATTCCAAATTTTTTTCAATTATATAATTTTTAATTTTTTAAAAAATGCCGAAAAAATTGGAAATTAGTTTTTTTTAAATCTCGAAATAAATGTTTAAAAAAAATAAAAAATTATATAATCTCAAAATTTATATATAATTTTCAGTATTTTCGAAAAAAATTAATATATAATTTTCAAATTAAAAAAAAAATTCGAAACTTTAATTTTCACTTTTTTTTCTCAAAAAATTTAATTTTAAAAGGTTTTTTTTCAGAATTTTTTTATGATTTTAAATTTTATTTTCAGATTTTTTAATTTAAAAAAAGAAATTTCAAAATTTTAAAAATATTTTTTTATTTTTTAATTACGTGGACTATCACGTCAGCACCACGTGGCAAAAGATGCACAGTCAGCAACAACCACGTGGCGAAAAGCATGCCAAATCAGCTTGGATGTGGGGTCAGGGACCTTTATCAAACAAAAAAAAATTTGCAAGGACGTTTTTCGATTTTTTTTTTTTGCAGGACGAAAATCAAAACTCTCCCAAATTACAAGGATGAAAATCATATTTAAGCCATCTTCTAAAGACCAACTTCCTTTATTTAAGAATGTTCTAAAGAATAGCAAACTTTTATAATCTTCCGTTATTTATTTTCCTATATATAATATATCTTAATTTGTCAAAAAAATTAAAAAACAATGTTTAATTGTTTATCGACGCTGGTTTGAATTAAAAAAACAAAAAACTTACAATAATTTAAGTGTCGTTTTGACTATATATTAAACCAAGAATTAATTTATTTTTATCCAAATATAGTTAATATATTAATATAAATAGTTGGAAATAATTAAAATTAAAATATTCAACAAAGCTAAGAAAAAGAGGAATTACCTAAATTAAAAATAAGGGTTATAATGCATGACGCACAGTATGAGAGAGACCCATTGATATTGCCCACGGGAAACGGCGGCGTGGTTTGATTTGATGTTAGGTTTCAGTGAGTCTCCTCCTACGGGTGATTTTTAATTGTTTTGTCTTTTTTTTTTTTTATTGGGATGTTTTACTCATTATTGTCTTGCTAATCATGTTATATAGATCAGTCCATTCAAACGGCAACAAATGAGCAGCAGAATGATGCAGATATGGTATGTGGCAACTTTCTTCCTTCCTTCCTTAGTAATTATAAGTTCCTGATTGGAATTTGATTTTGTAATTAATGGGATTAGCAGTTATACCTTTCTTTCTGCAGGTTCCCATAAAAGTTTGTACCTCGACATCACCGCATACCTTTTCTAGAGATTTTAATGCTGGCTTTGCAGGTGAGGTAGATCAACAAGAGTCAGTTTCAAGAGATTATTATTTTTCATATAAGATACTAGAGAGAAAGGGTAAACTTATTCTCAATTTTAGATAGCTACCTCCTAACTCACACTCACACTGGACACCTCTCATGTAAGAAACTGAATCAGTCTCTTTGAGCTTCTAGAGTAGGAGCAGAAACTTGGGGTGGAAACAAGCAGCCCACTAATCTTCACCAAGACCATTCAGGACAATAAGCTGATTTGGCAGACAAAAAGTAAATTCATCTCCATACCTTTTGTCCTAACGTGGAGAGTAGGATTTGAGCCAATAGTACTGCAAATTGGTTGTCCCAAAAACGGAGGGAGCAAGGCTGCAATATTCCCCTTCAATACTTGATCGAGCCACATCAAACTGCTTATCGGACCACCAAGAGATGAGGTTGGGACCAATGCAAGATCGATGCTACCCATGAAGTAGGATGCCTGTCATCTGGGTCTGCAGCCCAGTCACCAAGATCACAAAAGGCCTCGAGGGAAAGAGGCTTGTGAATAGAGGCATGATAAAAGCCGCACCCAAGCTGAATAATACCTTTAAGGTAGCGAAGAATACGCTTGACAACAACCCAATGAGACTCCAAAGGACTAGCTACGGACTAGAAAACATCGTTAACAGCAAAGGAAATTTCAGACACGTATTGGCAGCACAATGTAGAGCACAACCCATAAACCTATACATGAAGGGATTTTGTAACCCATCAGACCCAGATCTGGAACGTCCGAGACCAGACTGCAAATTAGTGGAGATGGCATTGGACTCAAGCATGTTGATCTTGGAAAGCATATGGAATATCATGCTTCTTCATCAAACTTATAGCCGCCTTCGTTGCTGGGAAAGAGGCCCACTGCTTCCATTGGTGGAATAAACTTAACCGCCTTCAATGTGGAGTCCTTAGGTTGCATCATTGTAGCTTTGGTTCGCCTACACTTATAGTTTCAATCTCTGGCGCGTGTAAGCCACACACCACTGTGTTAGGCACCTTCTATGAATAACCAACCATAGACTAGGTTGCTAGCCACCTGCTGTTATGTTTCAAGTGTTATTTTGAGCAGATTCTAGCTCCTTTTGTGGCTGTTTGAAAACCCTAATTCCTTCCTTTTGAGATAAAGGACACATCTCTAAGCCTAGTTTTTACTTATGGCTTAAGGGGTTTGCAAGTTATTATCGATGAAAATCATATTTTACGACCTCAAAAATAGATATGAAGCTGTTTTGTGACAATAGATCAACCATTAGCGATGCACAGAACTTGGTTGAGTATGTTAGGATGAAACACACAAATCAAGGGTAAACTAGAAAAAGGTTTTATAGGGCTTCAATTGACACTAAGTGTATTCCTACAAAGTGGTTTTAAGACATTGCATTTTGAGAATGATAGGTATAGATATTCATTCACAAGCTTGAGGGAGAGTATTGTATCATAGGAAAATATTGTCTTATAGATTTTATTTTCTCAAATTAGTACATATTTTATTTCATCTTTGCTTAGTTCATAGAGGTTTTTTTTTTTTTTTTTTTTTGAAGAAGCCAAACCAACCCGCCGAAATTGGCATCGAGGAGAATTGAACTTGAGACCTTGCAATGAGCACACTCCAAGGTCACAAGCTAACACCACCAGGCCAACCCAAGTGGGTTCATAGGGTTTATGAGCTTAGTTTATATAGTTTAGCCTTTTGTACATTTGATCATATTAGTTTACTTGAATATTATTTTTTAAACCTTTGAGTATGGTGTCATGTAATCAAAGTTATCCCTTTATTCTTACTTTGCTGACTCTGCTCTTTATAATATATATCAGGGACAAATGTAGGTGTCGATAGGCATTGTATTATCCGGGAACAACCTGGTCTTTCTTACACTAGTTATTTTCAACAATCAGGCGTTCATGAATCAGAAGCCATACCTTATCATTCATCAGTATCAACTTCTGTTATGCAAAATAAATCTGTCAGTTCTGTATTTGCAAAAAATGATCCAAAATCTTCTACCTTGGCAAATCAAAATAGCTCAAATTCTCCGCACACAAATTGCAGTATAACCAGCAGGTTATCCAAAGAAATAGAAATTCTAAAAAAGGTAATCAGCTGAAGATTAATATGTTTCAGATATTTTTAAGTATCAGCAGGTATCGCTGCTAGTTGTTTATATATTCATTTTGTGGAGTGGTAGAGTGTTGTATTTATGATGAAGTCTGTTAATTTTTTTTTTTATGATGAATGCCTAAAAAGGAATGATTCTTTTGTAATAAAACAGTTACTACTCTCCCTGTTTCTTGTTCAATTATGTGGATAATTCGATAAGGAAATTATTCTACTTGAGCTTGTTTTCCGACTTCTAGAATCAGTTTTTTTTTTTTTTTTTTTTTCTTCTTTCTTTCATCTGATTGATTAAAAAAGTATGAACTTTGTGTTATGTATTTTAGATTTTCATTGTAACTTCTGTAGAACTATGGTGTTTTGCTCAAGTGAATGTTTTATTTTGCAGGCTCCTCATTTGCATTCTAATTTTACAGCAGCCGCCCCTCCAAGAACCTACAACCAAACAGGAAATGTTCCATCATTTGCCAACCCAAGAAGCCATGCCTTTCCCAATACTAACTACAGGCCAAGTACTTCTACTAACTACAGGCCAATTACTTCTACTAACTACAGACCAAATGGTGGAGCATCTAATGACAGGGTTATGTTGAGTGAGAAATTCAGAAGCGGAGAATCTGAAATGTCAAAGGAAATTACTCGGGGTCCTCGGTTTCATCAAAGAAATTCCAATCCAGAGTCATCAGTTGTTAAGGATGAGTTTGCATTCACTGTATGCAGAGATCAATATAACCTTCCAGATTTCCAAACAAAATATGAAACTGCTAAGTTTTATATGATTAAATCTTTCAATGAAGATGACATTCATAAGAGCATTAAATATGATGTTTGGACAAGCACTCCACATGGAAATAAGAAGTTGAACTCCGCATTCCAAAATGCAGAAGCTAATTTAAGTCAGACAGGCACACAGTGCCCAATCTTCCTCTTCTTCTCGGTAAGTTCAAATCTTTGTCCCAAAGTCTTCTCTTGTTTTTTCTTTAGGAGAAGTGTGATAATAATAAAAAAATGAAGATGAACATTATAGAAACTTTAGATATTGATACCTTGGAGGTAGTTTCTGTTTTCTTTTCTTCTTTCTAAAGGTATGTTCAAAATCTCCTTAGAAAATGAACATTCTTTATATTTATGTCCAATGATTGGCAAAAATCAAATGCTTTCTTGGATTATCCTATTAAAATGTCAAGACAATAGTTTGTTTTGTTCTAATTGTAATCGGAATATGAACACAAGAATATTTAATTTTGGTTCATCTGTCTTTCAAAATTATGTATCAGCTGATTTGCATTTCAGAACTAGGGGTTCATGTCATCAAATCTTTATTTCCTAATTATTCAGTGGTCCTGGATGTATTTTGATGTCAAATCAGGTTAATGCAAGTGGGCAGTTTGTTGGAGTAGCTGAGATGCTAGGGCCAGTGGACTTCAAAAAAGACATGAAGTTTTGGAAGCTTGACAAATACAACGGGTTCTTTCCAATTAAGTGGCATATAATAAAAGATGTTCCCAACCGCCAGTTTGCACACATCACCCTTCAGATCAATGAAAACAAGTGTGTAACTTTCAGTAGGGACACACAAGAGGTAATTCTTACTTTTTATGGTGTTAACATGATTCCTGCCACTCTGAATAACTAAAGCTGGGTCTAGTTGTTTGTTCACAGATCGAAGAAAGTGATGAGTAGGGTGTATTATCTGTTTGTGGATACGACATAACTCATGCATGTGTCAATGTTTCTTTAAACCGACTAATTACATTTCTATTATAAATCTATTTAATATATCTGATCAATTATTGCTTCATGCACCAATACAAATCCCCGTTCTGTTTTTTTCGGTTTTGAATGAAGTGTAATTTTTATTATTTCCTTTGCTTCCTCCATTATTTTCATCTTTTCTTTTGCTGGGCAGCTGCAAAGGTTGCTCAAATGCCCATGGATGATAGATAGGCTATATGACATATATCTATATCAATGATGGCGTCACATGAATATTTTTATAGTTTTTTACTCAACTTTTGTTGGACACAATTTACCATTAAATTCACAAATGTGTGGTTTTCAGATTACACTGAAGGAGGGCCTGGAAATGCTCTGAGAATATTTAAAAGTTATCCAGCTAAGACTTCTCTATTGGATGATTTTGATTTCTATGAGAATCGAGAGAAGTTATCTCGTTCCCAAAGGACTGAGCATACAGGCTCGAAAAAGGAAGTGTACAATGATGACAGTTACCATGTAAGTTCTATTTCATTTGTCTAGAACACTTCTTAAATATTTTTGCAATTGTAACACATAGTAATATGTAATTTGCAGCAAGTACACACAATTGTAGTTAGCTACTTAGCTCCTCTCTTGCATGCTGTAACTCTGCTCCTCTTGTGTGTTCTTATATTGATTTTTTGCAGAACACTGTGAAGGCAAGAGAGAAGAGAATAGAGATGCAATCAAGTGGTACCAATCAAGAAACTCTGGTCAATCTAACAAAGAATCTCTCTCTCAATCCCTCTGAAAGACAAGGCTTTAGATAGTCGGATTAACCGATGACCAAGAAAATACCAAAAAAAGGATGACCAGATTTTTTATTAATTTATTTTATCTGTGTAGGTATTTCAGGGAAGCATCTCTGTAGTTTGGATATAGAGAGCTTCCCTTATGTTTGACTATTATCTATCTAATTACTAGTGTCAAGACGTGCACTGCTTTTCAATTGCGTTAAGCTGTACTATGTTATTTTATCATGTTATATTTTTTTTCTTTCGAAAATACAACGATCAAATAAAGACTAAACTTATATTGTTCTTTTGTTGCGGTAGAATTGTTCATATTACATTGGGATATAATATTATACTACAAAAATAAGATTGTAGTTATAATAGTTTAAAATGGAGATATAATAGAAAGATAAAAAGTCAACTCAAAATCATATGCATACTCTTAATATACAAGTGGCTTTAATATGCTTTTCGTCCTTGCAATTAGGGGTCGTTTAAAAATTGGTCCTTGTATTCGCTAATCCTTGCAAATTAGTCTTGCATTGTTTAATCATTTAAAATTTCGTCCTTTGACCAACTTAATACTGCCATTTTACACTTAATCAAACTATCTTCCTCATCCCAATCCTTTTTCTTCTTCAAATTTGCTTTGCACTCTCAAACTATCTCAATGAAAATCATCACTCCTCGCATCATTCTCAAATCTCCAATTATCAAATCCTAACCAATTCCAGGGTTTTAGCTTTTCCTAAAATTCGATTAATTCATTCATCTCCGTAACCCATTCAGTCTCAAACTATGGTGGCGTTACAACCAGATCCGACAAAAGCTTCTAATAGCGATCTCTCATTGCAGTTGAATCGGAAGCCTCTCCACCGTCGTCAATTCGATGAAGATGAAGAAGAGAGCATAACCGGTTTTGATGTTGGCCGGAACCTGTAACGCCCACTTTATTTATTTAATTATTTTATTAGAGTATATAGTATATTATTATATATTATATGATTTTAATGATGTTTGTGACGTATGAGATGATGTTGTGGTGTGATGTTTATTTTATTGTTTAATAAAATAAAATATGTGATGTTAATATATTTATATTTATATTAAAAATTAAGATGTGTTATAATAACAAATATTTTGAGAGATGTGGTTGTTTCATAAATAGGATAAAGTTGTGGGATTAAGTGAGATTAGTAAGAGGTATATAAGGAAATTAGGTTTAGAGAGAAACAGTCAGTACGTTACAGACTTTTGGCAAGAAGGGAGAAAGTGGCTAGAGAAGAGGGAACCCCAATTCTGCAATATTACCAGGTAAGGGTGAGCCTAGCTTCAATTATATTACTGTAATTCATCTATTTATGATTAACGAAGGAATTAGGAGGTAATTTGAGGGATTTCATAAACTAGGGTTTAGGGGATTTTTGGGATGAATTGATGTTAGAATGATGTGAATTGGTGTAGAAACCTGTTACAGAACCTAGATTAATCACTAGGACCTTAATTCTGAATGATTAGAGCCTTAGTATGAGAGATTGGACGAGTTTTAGCGAGGATTTGAGCGAACCCGCAGCCTGTTCTGCGACCGCTCGCCGTGGCGAGCAGACCTACTCGCCGTGGCGAGTAGAACAGTTTAACTCGCGAGGCGAGCAACATCACTTGTAACACCCCGTTTTCCCAAATTCAAAATTTCTTAAATAAATCAGAGTATCATATAAAACGGAATGCTACATTTACTTAAATTCTCAAAAAGGGAATAAATGAACATTTATTCTGGTCAAAATAGTTCTAACATCGCAGCGGAATAAGTTCAATGTTAAATAAATCGTTTTGGCGCGCAGGCCTCATAAATAAGTCCCGACATAAATTAACTGAAACTTAAATCCTAATCAAGTACGTAAGGAATAGAAATTAAACATAAAGGTTCCCATCCCGTTACGTATCAGAGCACCTAGGGACACTGTGAGGATAGCCACTCACGACAGCAACACCAACAAAAGCTTAATCACCTGCACTTGCCCACAAGGCGGCAATTCCAGCAGAAGGGGTGAGATTCTCATAACAATAGCATTAAACATATAATCCAATAATTACAATTAACAGCATAACTTTATCATCACATATCATAATAACAATCAAGTAGCATCTTAAACAACATCATAAATCAACTTAATAGTTTGACTTGACAATGCAACATCGACACAACTTATGCAACTTAGACATCTTAATCATGCATGTGGTACCATATTGAGTATAAATATACTCCTAGGGCATAAGCCCTCGTCGCTATTGAGCATAAAAATACTCCTAGAGCATAAGCTCTCGTCGCTGTTGAGCAAAAGCTCCTAGGGCATGAGCCCTCGTCTCTGGATGAATGTGCATGGACTCAATCTCTTAAACTTGGACATCTCAAAATGAATTCCAATAATTTGAATTACAGCATCGTAAATCTTATAACAACACATGCAGCTTTCAATTAATAAAATATGGCAGCATGGCAGCAATCAACATCTCAAACAACAGCAAATCGTAAACATTCACATACATCACTTATGATTCAGAAAAACATATACAAATGTATAGGTTACAACAGCGAATCATTTATCAGTTAACAGCCCTACATTTCTTCTTAATACCTCAGTACTTTACTTCCCAACCAGGGTAATCACATAGCTAATTGTGCGACAAGAGTCGCATTACTCTAAAAGGTAGTCTGATGCAGGACTACTCGCTATGGCGAGTGGGATCTCTCGCCTCGCGAACCATTACGGGGGTTACTCGCTACGGCGAGCTAGATTGCTCGCCTCGCGAGCATCAGGGGTACTACTCGCTATTGCGAGTTGGGTTATTCGCCTGGCGAGCTCCTGATGTTGCTCGCTACGGCGAGTTGGGTTTTCGCCTCGGGAACACTTCTGGGGGTTGCTCGCTATGGCGAGCTGTTCTATTCGCCTCGCGAGCGGATGAGTACTCGCCGTGGCGAGCTGGCTGCTCGCTGTGGCGAGCGGCGGCAGAACAGTTACGGGATTACGAGGGTTTTCACCCCAAACCCCAAATTCCATCCTAATTCTTCAGATTTTCGACTATAATGATATCTAAGAGTTATTCTAATGTCTGTAAACAGTTTACTACGTCAACGGTACAGTTTTTCATCATCTAATCATCAATTTATCACTTATGACCTAATTCTCATGAAATAAACCTAGAATTTGCTAACTATAATCATGAATTACACGTTCTAATGATATCGTAATGAAAGGCTCACCCTTACCTTAAGAAATTAGAGCAGCAGCCTCTCCGGTTCTTCTCTTCCGTTTCCTCCCAAAGCTCTGAATTGTACGTTCTGTACAATTCTAACCTAACTCCCCCCTTTTAAACCTCTTCTTGTTTGTTCTATTTTATCTTATTACCCCCACAACTATA
Organism: Medicago arabica; assembly: GCA_946800305.1. NCBI lineage: Eukaryota > Viridiplantae > Streptophyta > Magnoliopsida > Fabales > Fabaceae > Medicago > Medicago arabica. The sequence goes on along the minus strand of OX326971.1, from coordinate 447,463 downwards.
TCTAATTATAAAACAAACCCACAACTTATTATTTGTTTTAATTTCTAATCTTATTTTGTTGTTTAATAAAATAAGTCACAACACATCACATAAGTCACATAAATCGTATAATATCTCAAATATCACTTAATTCACACAAAATCATATAAATATACTCTATACTATATAAAATAAATTAAATAATTAAAACGGGCGTTACATCACTCGCCGTGGCGAGCAACCCTTTAGTGCTCGCGAGGCGAGCAACATCACTCGCCGTAGTGAGCAAGTGGCAGAATGCAATTTAAGTAGCTCGCCGTGGTGAGCAGTCCCACTCGCCACAGCGAGCAATGTGGTCTCAGACCACTATAACTTGAGTTTTAGAACTTTGTTTTGAGCGAGGCTTTGAGGGTAGACTTTTGGATAGCATTAGAGATGTTTAAGACCTAAATTAGAACCTGTAATGACGTTGTAAGATGGTTTTAAGACGTTGGCGTTAATCTATGATTTAAATGATTATTAAGTGAGGTTTATGAACGAAGTACAAATGATGTTTGTGATGATAACTATGTGCTGTGAATATATATGTTAAGTGTGCTGAGCTGCTGCCATGTATTGTATATTTGCATGTGTCGATAAAGAGTCGTATTTGAGGTTAAGACGTTGTAATATCTTGTTTAAGAATTAAAGAGTCGAGTCCATGCATTTGCATATTTTGAGACGGTGGAGCTTATGCTCAAAGCGACGGTGGAGCATTTGCTCAAAGCGACGGTGAAGCTTATTAAAGCTAAAATATTGGTACCACATGCATGATGTTAAGATGTTAGAGTTGCATTTAGTCGAGTCCAGTGTATGAGATGTTATGAGACATTTGTTATGTGAAGATGTCCTGAGATGATTTTATTATACGCAGATGTCTGAGATGTTCTTAGTTATATGTGACGATTATTATTGTTGTTGATGTTAAGCATAATTATTTGAATTATATGTTAATATAATTGTTGTGAATCTCACCCCTTCTGTTGGAATTGCCGCCTTGTGGGCAAGTGCAGGTGACCAAGCTTAGGTTCGTCGATGTGAGAGGTTCTTGTGGAGTCTTAGGAGCTCTGATACGTAACGGGATGGGGATTATTATTATTTCTATTCCTTTTATGTATCATGTTGATTTATTATGATGTTTGCGACGTAACTTGATTTGAGATGTTTTATGAGGCTTTTGTGCCGAGACATTATTTATTTAAGATTTTGAGAAGTTTATGAATTCCGCTGCTATGTTTGAATATTGTTTAAGAATAAATTATTATTCAATTTGATTTTAAAGATTTAATGAAATGTGACATCCTGATTTCATGTGTTATACTCTGATTACTTGAATGAAATTTTAAAGTCGGGATTTCGGGGTGTTACAGAACCGGTTTTGGTCATAATCGGAATCGGAAGTCTCAAACTATGGGGAATCATATAAGATGTTGACCACATCTACTTGGTTTTGATGTTCCAGAAGTGGCTGAAGCTTATGTTAGTTTGGTGAATGAGAATTTGAAGCTATGTTTACTAATAACATATGAGTTTGTTGATCTTATGATGAAGAGGGAGGCATATGTTGAAGAAGAAAACGATGAAGAAGAAGATTAGGATGAATTTGGGTTGTTTCGAAACAGTAAAAATGGTACAATGAACACCGCGCGGTACGATGCCGTTTTGAGATAGATATGACGGAGGACGAAGAGAGGTTGAAGGTGGTGGTTGGGTTTGACGGCGGTGAAAGTTGGGTTTGATTCCTGCGATTGATTCTTGTTCAATTTCTTCAACCTGGGTTATGTTGTTGTTTCAATTTGTTTCGTTTGATTTGGTGGTGATTGTTTGAGTTTCATGAATTTTTCTGGTGAAAGAGGATTTGGTATTGAAGATGAAGGTTATGAGTGATTTTTCTGGGTTAAGCATGAATGAGAAGAACGAACCCAGGCAAAGAAAGAGGAGAAGGTTTAGGGGTATTTTCGTCTGTTAATGTCCATAATTGTTGAGTCCCACTGCCACGTCAGCTAATCAATGATGTGGCAGTAATTAACTGGGCTCGGGAACCAAATTTTAAATGATTAAACAATGCAAGGCTAATGTGCAAGAATTAGCGAATATAAGAACCAATTTTTAAACGACCCCTAGTTGCAAGGACGAAATACATATTAAAGCCTATATAAGTATATTGAGTTTCGATTTTTACAAGCTTATCCATAAGCTCGCCACGATACATTTGCATTTCAACAATATTCATTAGTCATTGAGTTGTAATTTTTACACTTTTTACTTTACACAACGTTTTTTTAAGTAGTTTTTTGGTTAGAATTTCACATTTAAGATAAATAAGTGGAGAATCATTTTTAGTTGAGTCTATATTTTATCACATCTTAACTTTTTTTTTTGACTCTCAAAGTATATACACGGCAAAGGTGTGAAAAAATCTTTTTTAAATTTCTCTCATATAAGAAGCTTTATAATTGAGTTTGTGTACACTTACTTAAACTTATTTTGCCACTTAAACTAAGTTTGAGTTGTAGAAACTCGGAATGTGCGTATGCATGTGAATGCACTTAAATTTACTTTGCCCAAATGTACTTGAATTGTATTAGCAAAGTAAATAGATAAATGTTGAACCGAATTTGCATAAACATGTTCAAATCGAGTTTACGTAACCGTACATTAACCGAATTTAGTACGATTAAAAAAAAAATAAGGAATGTCTAGAAGTCTTAACTCAACTGATAAATTGTTGAAATTGCAAGATCAGATGTTGTGACTCGGGTTCAAACCCGAGACCTCATAGTTGAGTTTGAGTTTAATTTCAGCGAGTTCAACCTAAAATCAAATATTGACATTGGTACATTCGGAGAGAGATAGTGGTGAAGTTTTTAAAAATAAATATGAGACGAGGACATTTTGGGAATAGTGCGTGTTGAGGGGTGTAACTAGCAGAAATAACGGGAGGAAATGGAAAACCCTAAAACCCTTAGTTAAGTCGAAAGTGCAACAATGCACAGAGTTGAATGCAGTGATAACAACAATAGGCCGTCAAAGATTTCAAAAATTGAAGAAGAGATGAACCAACATCGTAAAATCCAACGTTATTTGGTGGCTGTTGAGTACATTGGAACTCGCTTCTTTGGTTTTCAGAAGCAGCTCACTGACCGTACTGTTGCTGGTGTTCTCGAGGTAGTAAATGTATTGTTGTACTTTTTGTGTGATTGTTTATGATGTTATTTGAATGTTTTTTTTTTTTATGTAGGATGCTTTTTGTAAATTTGTTGGCCAACCTGTTTCTGTTGTTTGTTCAAGTCGAACTGTGAGTAATATCATTCATTATTTCAATTTCTTTATTCATTCATTTTAACAAACAAACAAACAATTATTCCAGGATGCTGGAGTGCATGCCTTGTCAAATGTTTGTCATGTAGATATTGAACGAATCAGCAAAAAGAAGCCCGGCGAAGTGGTTCGTATCTCTATAATTGTGGTTACCAATATTTATGACTTGCATCAATCTTTCTTCAATAAAACGTTGCTGTGTTTAGACATCTATGAATCACGAACACAAACACGTTGACACCACCAATAATAATTCGAGAAAATGACACAACTCACTGTGTCGCTGTTGGACAAGGATGCATGTCTGACACTGGAGCACACCTAGTCCAAGAATTGTCCATGCTACATTGTTAGACATAGTAGCTGTCAATATTTATGTGATCATCTTGTACAGAAGCTACTCTCTCTTCTCTCTGTTAAATGAATTTAGTTTAAAGTTGTAAATAAAGCTATTGTAGCTTCTTATAACTATCTTCAGTATAGTACTCAGCGTGCACAAGAGAAGCTACTTGCTTTGTCTTGTTTTGTTGTAAACATTCTAAGTATATTAATCTTGATGTTGATGTCTTTCATTCCAATGCTTACAATTTACTTCTCTACTTCTTTGATAAGACGTCAGTTTTGCATTTTCCTCAGATGTGTATAGAGGAGGATGTGGGTCTCCTTGCCTTTTCTAATTTACATTTATTTTTTATTGGATTTAGAGTGGGGCATGCCTTTTGCATTATTTCTCAGTAACTTGCTTCTTGTGAAAATACAGTTACAACCTCATGAACCTGCTGTGGTTAGAAGGGCTGTGAACCATTTCTTACAGGTGTGTTCTTCTTTGATTAGTAAATTCTACACTATTTGAATATGGCGCTTCTTCTATATGTGGTAAAATGCTTGATCTTGTTAAACAGTGAAAAAGAAAATTCAAAGACAGGGTTCTACTTCTCTTTTCTCATCTCTGGTTATACAATATTTTTTGGTGATTTGTCATTGTCATAATCATGTTTAATTTTCATCCAATTCAATGTTAATGACAAATAATTATTCAATGGGAAATCAAACATATGTTTTTTCAATCCATGCTAGCTCTAAACATTGTGTTTGCAATATCCACCAATAATTCCTAAACCATGTGCTGGCTTGAAAAAGCCCGTATAACTTGCAATTTACTTTTCGTTATCCTATGATTGAAAGTATCTCAATCTCAATAATTTACATTTGTCTGCAAAGAGCATTATGTAGATTTTCGTCCTTTCATTGTGGATTTGCTTACCATTGCTGCAGGTTTTTTTTTAAGAGTAAATGTGTTGTTTGTAATAGCTTTCCATTGGTGCGGGTTCTTAATTTTTATACTAAAATGAACTTGATTTTAAATTCAAATGTATAAGTGCCAATGTTTGCTATCAGTTTCATATTTGGCTTAAATATGAAGTTGGAGTTACAGTTCTGAAAACTTAAACTGTTCCTGAAATTTCATTTATCAGTTGTTCCTGAAATTTCATTTAGCAGCTGATATTATTTTATCCTAATATGGTTTATGATAGAACATTACGGTGTAATTTGATCCATGTAGCCAGCCCTACTTAGTGGGATAAAGCTTGGTTGTTGTTGTTGTTGTAGCTGATATCATTTTCAGAATATTGTTCGTGCTCAAAAGATCCTGACAATTTTTGTTGCCAATATGATTTATTTTAGAAGGAAAACGGCGACTTAATGGTCATTGATGTACGATGTGTGCCATCAGATTTTCATGCAAGATATAAAGCACAAGAGCGCACGTGAGTTATGCTTTCATTGACTGTATTTCTCACAAATGTACTTACTGTATTATCTAGCATCATTGGCTTTTACGATTTCTAATTTATGACACTGTCATTTGTAATTGATATTTGTTGGATCATGGATGGAGGAGTTACTTAATATGTAAAATTTTATTTAATTGTATATGATAGGGACAATTAAGAATATCACAGTAAGGCTGATCTTAGATCGTCTGATGATGTGCATTTTTATCATGAATTACCAAAGAATTCTTTTTAATTTTTTATGATCATGTTGTAATCGGTAATTGTTTGGAACTTCCATTCAGATACTTCTATCGCCTTTTATCTGGGCCAGAGACTTTGTCAACCTTTGAGAAAGATCGAGCATGGCATGTACCTGAGGAGCTTAATCTTCCAGCAATGCAAGTTAGTTAACAGTTACTTATGTTTAGTAGAATATTAACGCTTTCAGAAGTATCATATGAGATGCACGTCATTAATGATTTCCATGCAGGAAGCATGCAAAGTTCTAGTTGGACATCATGATTTTAGTTCCTTCAGGGCGTCTGGTTGTCAGGTGGATTTTTTCTCCAATGTTGTAACCAATAACAATTTATAAAGATAAAATTCCAAGTAATCAGTAGTTTTACCCAAAATGGAACCTTTTTAACACATTGACCCTCTTCTGTATTCCTCTGAAGGAATGGGTCTTGTCCATCTATGTACATTGATTTGTTTGGTGAACTTCACAATTATCACATAGCAGTTATTATTACACTATCATTTAAAGGATTGTTTTCAATTTAATACACCTTGTGTATTATTTCTAAAGTGTTTTTTTTTTTTTTTTTTTTTACTGTGTCCTCTCTTTTCTTTTCAAAATTAGAGGTCTGTTTTGAAGTTTTATATTGTATCATGCAAAGTTTATTTGAACTATCCATAAAATCTGATGCATAATTTCCATATTACAGGCAAAATCACCAATTAGATCTTTAGATGAACTCAGCGTCATTGAAGTAACTCAAAGTCCATATTTTCCATCTCTAATGGATAGAGAAAAACATATTAATGTCACTGATGATCTTCATGGCTTTCACAGCAACTCTGAAACTGTCATTCCTCTTAGCTCTAGTGTAAGAATTGATGAAGTAAGGACGTCAAATGAAGATGTAAGATTTGGTAAAAGAAGGTATCATCGTTGTTTGGTAGTAACTGCACGTGCACGTGCTTTTCTTTACCATCAGGTTGGTATCTTCCTTTTAAATGAGGCTTCTAAGTTGTATGTTCTGCTTTGTGATTTCATCCTGCATGGAGACAATTCGTTTTGGTCTGAATATTGATGTTAATTCATTTCAGGTTAGACTACTTGTTGGTGTTCTCAAAGCTGTTGGCACTGGAAACATAACAGTTACAGATGGTAGGTACTCATCCCAGTTTTCTCTTTTCATGTGTATTTGACAATTTCTGTACACTGTTTTCAGCTAAAAATTATTTCACTTGTGTACCATTTCAGTTGAAAGAATTTTGAATGCAAAGACCGTCACAGCCGCAAGTCCAATGGCCCCCGCATGTGGTCTCTACCTGGGAGAGGTGAAGTACGATCTACCTAGCTAGTAGATGTTATGTGTTGTGATCCTGATTTGAGGCCCAATACCTTCAAGAGATGAGAAAAAAAAAATTTGGGGCAAGTATTATAGGCATGTGTTATAATAGCTGATATTAGAATATAGTTGATAACAAAAATGCCGAAGTGTAGGAATGAGCGTTTTTGTGAGAATAATATAAGGACAGTAAAGTCCAAATTTGAAGGGTTGAGTGAATAAATAATTTTTTCATCTCTTGGACGTACCTAGCCTCAAACCAAAAAACTGTTTTAGATCATAACAACTGGTGCTTTTATTGAGACGGGTCTCACTGAGAATGGCTATACTGCAGTTTAGATCAACAAGGAACTCAACTGCAGTATACTTAAGTGTCATATACGTTGTTGAGGACATCGACTCTTGCACCGTTAGGATGAGTCTCATTCAAGGGACTTATAATTATAAGCAATTCTTTCACCTAATACATTAATCTTTTGGGATAAATTCTCTCTTTTGGTCTATGCTCATAACATTTTGAATCTCTAGGAAAACTTTGCGGTCTAAACTTGAGCTCGATATAGGTGTCAAACTAATAGACATTAGAAATGCATTTGTTTCATTCTAAGTCCAACTGTGGGTTATTTTTATTTTATTTTTACCCTTGTATCTTTCTAAATTTTCGGTTTTAATTTTTTGTAATATGTTAAGAGGTAGATAAATGCAATTTGTTATTCTGCACTCTGCAGACAGATCTGAGATTCAAAGTAAATTACTAGTATCTATCTGACAAAGCCATTGACTTCCTTTCCAAATTGTAGAGATCGCTTTATCATATCTGAGAAATGGATTTGACTGCACTAAAATGAACAACTTTTACAAGTAAGACGGGTAATATGAGCGTTGAAGCATCGTCTTTTTTTTTTTTTGGTTACTAAGTATCCGTTTTGATTAGTGCCATTGTTGTTAATAATTCTATTTTTCCAATTTTTCTTTTTAAAAAGATCAGCTTTTATTATGATAAGAAGTATTAAAAAGAGAACGTTAAGAGTGAATGTTGATAGCACTTTTCTAGTTAATAATATTAACAACACGGTTTCATGATAGCATGGAGTGGTAAATAATCACTATTCCGAACAAGTTTTTTACAATTTACGTTGCATATGTAACTATGACAGAAAACCCAAGTGACTATATAGAAGCTTCCGTTTGTAGGTTCGATGGAAATTACAATGAGTAAATACATGCTTAACAATGGCGTGCTATATGATAAACATAGATTAATTCTTATATTTGTTATTTTATCACAAATTTAAAACAAAAAACTGAATGTAAAAAATCATAATTCTAACTTCAACTAAGAAGTTTGGAGGGTGGGGGTTCGGGGTAAATTGGTGGATTTTTTGAATGACGTGTGAAGCTTCCATTCTCTACCTTAAATTTCCTATGCAACGGATCAAAGTCTGAATGGTACTATTAATAAAACAGCTGCTAGCTTTGTTGATTTAAATGAAAATTTGCGATTGAGGGATGTGGTTAATTGTCTGTCAGCTCATATAATTAAGGCTATATCAACTATGCCTCCTCCTCATCCGAATAAGGGAGGCTTGGAAATTAATTAGTGATGCTTCTTTTATCTTAACTTCTACATGTGATAATTTGATTTCCTCAAAAATATTTGGGTGTTTATTTCCTTTCGTGCCATTTGTCTTTAGTTAATTTTAGATAGTGAGAATGATGGATGAATAATTAAAATAAATTATTTAGATTATAGAAAATGAATGGCTAAGAGATTGGAGGTACAAAGGCACCAATAGCACCAAAGCTAAAGACACCCAAATGTAACCCGAAAATTGTGTAGTCAATTATTCAAAAGTAAAAAGTATTTTTTATTTTTATTTTTCTTAACCAATACTCCCGAGGCACCGGTAAACATGACCATTGAAATCATATACAAATCGACATCATTGAAAAATCACAACAAATGATGTTTGTCCGATGTGTAATAACAACAATGTTGAAGATCATTTTCATAAGTTTAGGGATTGTATTAGAGCTAGGAGTTTTTGGCTCAGGGTCCAACAATTTACATTGTGAATTTTTTCGATCATATGGATTGGAAGGAGTGACTTATGTTGAATCTTAAAAATTCTGGTTTTGTTAATGGGGTTTAGAGGCCTCTTATTTTTTGTGTCACTCTTGATAACATATTGTTAAGAAGGAACCAATTGGTATTTGAACAAATCAATGACAGTAACAATGCAGTGGCACATTGGATATAGCCGGCGTCTGGAGCGGCAGCTCTCAACACCTATGGTGCGGTTGCTCTTAATGGTACTTTGGCATCTTGTGGTGGAGTTCTTAGAGATGATAATGTGTAATTTTCAGTGTGCTTTTGCAGCAAAAAATCATCTATGTTCAGTTCTTGAATCTAACCTTTGGTCAATCTATGATGGTTTAAAGATTGCTAAGGATATAGAAAAATCCATGTTTTCACTGGCTCGTGGACTGCTATCACGCTCTTAAAGGATGGTTGTGTTGCTACTCATAAGACATTGACGTAGGTTATTCATTGGATACATGATAGTATATGAGAGATTGTTTGGACTCATATTTTGAACGACTAATCAAGCACGAGATAAGCTTACTAAACATGGCTCCTTCCGTCGTTTCTTCATTTTGCCTTACTGGTTTATGTATCTGAAACCATGTTTCTGAGAGGTTTTTAGTTTTCCATGAGCTTAGGTCCCTTTTATTTTTATTCTTTATACAGATGAAAACCCAAACACACAAGTGAAAGAGTTGGAGTTCGAATTCAACCATAACGTACAACCAAGGATTTTCGACATTTTTACCGGATAAGCTAGGACTTGTGGACATGGCTTAACCCCCAATTAAAATAAATAAACTATGAATGACATCATAGTAATTATGAGATATGATTAGATAGCTGTACTCTGCATACAGAAAAAAATATATTATAAATGCACACAGCAACTCACGTAGCATGTGTGCCATTATCTAAGCCCAAAATAAATAAATTAAAGTATAAAAAACATAACACAAATCTACAAAATCTACTATTGCTCTAACTATTGTTTGCGACTATCGTACATTCAGAAATGAAGGCCATCAACTACAATGCTAAAATCTGTCAAGAAAGAACTACAGCATAAATTTTTTAGTCTTATTTGGGGTATTCAACACTTTAAAATGAGACAGCTACTCCATTAACGACCCAATAGCAGCGTGAATGGAACTAGTGCGAGCAGATTTTCTTTGGTGTATTAGCGAGTGCTGACCACTCCACACAGACTGACTATTTTTGGGGAAGAGAGTTTCACACAAACTTGAAAGCATGGGGTTTTCAGAACATAATCTCTCAAGTAGCTTAGCTTTTTGATGTTTATCTTGGGGTTCCTGCAAACACATTGAACCATTTAAGTCCATACTGCAACAACAAATATGCAAATAATCATTGCAGCAATCAAATAGTGTTTGATATACCTTGTGCTTCTTCTGTTGCTGGACCACTGCAGCTTGTCCTTCTTGTTGAGTTGTTTTATATTCATCATGAAGAGCGGCTGTGTCTCCAACTTCCGATTCCTCTGCCAAGGTTCCACCATGCCTTAAAGTTTCATCCATACGTCTCTTCTCCCTATCCATTTCAATCTCTTCCTCATTTTCCCCCTCACCATCTTCCTCCTCATCCTCCTCTTCCGCATCCTCTGGGTCATGGTTCTCTTCCTCCATCCCATCATCATCAACTTCATTGACTTCATGCCTCCCATCAGAAGGGCTACGGTTCTTCTCACTAGTCTCCATCTTCTTCACCTCTCCTTTATCATCATCAACATCTCCATCAGTACCCAGCAATTCATCTGTGTTTGACAATGAATCTTCCCCACCGGGGCTCTCTACAAGCATGGATTCCTTTGAAACAAGATAAAGTACAAGATTATTTAAGGCATATGTGTACTAATGAATTTCATGATAAGAAACAAGAGCAGGTATTTCAGTTTCAACATTGCTTTGCAAGAACCCTCATGTAATGTCTGGATCAGATGCTGTCGGGAAAATATCACGTTCATGTAACTAAACATTATTTTGGGATAACTTGCATAATGAATAGCAACAATGCATTTTTTTTAAGAAGCCAAAATAGCCCACCAAAATTAGCACCAGGGAGAATAAAGCCCGAGACCTTGAGAGGAGCACACTCCAAGGTCACAAGCCAACACCAACAGACCAATCCAAGTGGGTTGCAACAATGCATATATACAAAGCCAGTTCAGTGATATTCTAATCTAAGTTAATTTTTAGTGTAAAAGAAGAACCAGGGGAAAAAACTCAAATCAGGAAATATATGCTGTTAACGGATCATTTCAGGCAAGAATCTCACCACATAGAAACATGATATATGCCCTAAAATTGACTCCAATGTTTCAAGGAATCTATTTGAAAAGATGTAAAACATAAAGCAAAAATCACTAAAATACCTCTTGCTTGAAGACTCTACCATGATTATCGCTACCACACCCAAAATTTCCTTTTGCAATTCGGTCATTCTCCTCCCTTTCCTTCCTACGGCGCTTTAGCACACAAATTGCACATAAACAATCATGTTTATGGTGTCTTCTGCAAATCAGATAAAACAAGCATGTAAACATTTCAAATAAGGCAACATTTGTCATAAAACTCATCATTTATGACATTAATATATTATCGGCATAGGAATCAACCAAATTTACAAATGAACTAAAACACGCGTTTTAGACAACATATGCTGAAGGAAATGCAATTCCCAAAAGTCAAAGGCTTCTCTTTCCCTTTATCTTTTTTAAGATTTATAAATAAGTTAAAAGAAAAATAGACTATCAGGCATATATCAAATTTATGGAAACAAGTATATTTACCTTCAATCTATTAGTGAACTTGTATTGGTAAAATCATCATAATACAAACAAAAACAGTACCAAACAAGAGATATTTTTTTTAATTTACATTATATCAACTCTCAAATCATTTCCATTAAAAATATTACTTTAGCAATGACAATATCTTGCCATAAATAAGGTTAAGTTGAAGTTATGAAAACACACCCATGTTTTTTTTTCTTATGCTTCAACTGACCACCCTTCCCTGCTTTTCCATCACCTGAAAGTGCAATATCTTCTGTAGTCCTCTCAGTGCCTGATCCAAAAAGATAAACGAATGCCCCCAATTATATCAGAAAACCATGGAGTAGTATCTTACATGAAATGGAAATAATCTGATTTCAGAAGATCATGCAAAATTTGACCACTGTCCATCTCCTCCGAAGATACAAAATAAACACAAGATACATGAAAAAGTAGAACACTGTCTTTCCGAATTTTTTCGTTACATTAGTAATTCTCTTTATATGTGGAGAAAGATTATGACTAGTTAAAAATAGGAAAAGTGGTTGCTTTGCTAGGAGCTTCCCAGATAATCTCCAAGTGTTTAGTCAAGTTTAGACAAAAATATTCAAGAGGAAGATTAAATAGAATTAATTATCATGACTCATTATGAACTACATCAATGGATTCTAGTACATCGAAGGCTCACCTGTGCTCCCTTTTGGTTGTTCACTGTATAACCCAGCAGCAGCCCAGTACTTCATAAAGTTCTTCTTTACTCGCTTCATAAGATCCACGATATAGTCACCCTTATTGTTATACTTATAACAGTTCTCCCAAATGTACCGTACATCGTTATAGACATCCTCCGAATTCATATACTTGTCATTCTTTTCAAGGTTGCTGCATATAGTTCCAAAATCCATTGGTGTATCAATGATATCGAAATAGTCCTGGTTCAAGATAGTGTGTGAATTATGATATTAGACACAACTAAAAATATTTTTTTTCTTTCAAAAAACATTTTTGTTCCAAGTTTCACAAAGAATGACATTAGTCTCCATGGATGAACAAATGTCACGGAGCTTTGTAGAATAATCTCTGCTTACTAGGAAAGAGGAAAACTGAAAGCAAATGAAAAATATGCACACAATTTCTACAGAAGGCATGGCAGAATAATCTAGCATAAATTGATTTATTTCTAGGTTTTGCTTTTCCTACATGGTGAGTGAAGCAAAGCTATGCTACTAAACAAAAGAATAGATGATCAACAGAGCAAAAACAACTTAAGAAAACAAAATATTGAATACCATGAAAAAGTTGAGGTAGGAAAAAATCTAATGCATTAAGAAAACTAAAAATAAAGTAAGCGTGATGTAAATTACTGGAAAAAAGAATACCATGAAAAAGTTACTTGAAAATGTTTATACTTACAGGAATTCCTAGAGCTTCTGGATTAACAGGAACATTGAAGGGTTCGGCAGCATCCATTTTCATTACCTTCCTTATAATCTGTACAAATAAACAAGAAAATTACTCGTTACTGAATCAATTATAATGCTAGGACAAAAGAAAACTAGAGGAAACCAATACGAAAATTCCAACACACCATTAAGGAGGTATCCAATTCGTGCTTATTATATCTGGGATTAAGCGGAGGCGTTTTCCGTTCTTTCGGGTGGATAATGTCAGAGGAAATCGGCAAAGGCTTGGTTGTCTGGTCAGCATTTAATCCCAAAACCTTTGAAGACTTAATCTTTATGCTACCAGCTTTCTTATACGACGCACCAAATTTCAAATCAGGCAATGAAGTGACACTTTCTTCAATTCTGTCAGCGTTCACACCATGTCTCTCCAGTCCATGTTGCTGCTGGCTACTCTTATCAGTATCACTCTGTGAAGGTGCATCAGATGAGTTGGGTTGAGAGTCCAACATTTTCGACGTCTTGAGCTTCACCTTAACGCGTCCAACGGACTTAAGGATGGAACCATCAGGATTTATGTTGGCATGATTGGAATGTTGATCGGTACCGGTGGAAGAAGGTGTGTCAACTTCCATTCCAGAGTTGTTATCATCTTTACTACCAATATCAAAAGCAGAGGTTTCTTCTTCTTCTTCTTCTTGTTCATTTGTAAGGGTTACACTTACAGGGTTGGGGTTACCCTTTGGTCTTCCTTTCTTATGCCCACGTTTGCGCTTCATCTTCTAAATTCAAACAAAATCAAATGTCACCAACCAGTGTGTTTGTGCTCTAACAAATTTGCATCAAACAAATTGAGAACAAAGTTAAATCACCAAAAAACAATGCAGTATAATTTTTTTGCATCAAAAGATCAAATTTTTTAGACTGGTGCATTACAAGATTATCAAAAAACATAAAAGAAGATACTAAGCATAAGACCCATGAGCTTTTTATGTGTGTTTCCAAAGAGAAGAGAACGAATTGAACGTAAAGGAATAAACTTTAGGAAAATGAAACCAATATTATGCAATTGAAATTTGAGGAGAAGATAACGAGTTACGACGACTTACATAGTTGAGTTGAGTTGAGGGGGTGTAGTTAGAAAAGAAAGATGGAATTCGTTAAAGGCGTTTCGATTGCGACGGCGACTTATAGAAGCCTTCAATTCAATTCACGGTTGCGGTGACGGTGACGGAGGAACAAGGCGACGCCGTCGGAAACCCTTCTTCGTTCTCGTTTTAAATTTCAACTTTAAACGATTCGTTTCATTACAAAAATATAGCTCAATTTAATTTTTTTTAATAAGGCTTTATAAATATTTTCCGCCAAATATCAACCGTCTTTTAAGTTTCATGTTTGTTTCAGATAGATCCATTTTTAAAGTTTTAGATAAATTCTTTTAAATTTCGAATTTGTTTCAATAGATACTTTATGTTTTTAAGGTTTTCAAATAGGTCATTTAAGTTTCGAGTTTGTTTTTGATAGGTCATTTCTGTTAAACTCCGTTAAGTCAAAGTTAATCTGTCTGTTAAGCCAAAGCTGATCTGCATTTCTGTCAACCTCCGTTAAGTCAAAGTTAATCTGTCTGTTAAGACAAAGCTGATCTGGTTGGGGAAAAATTGATGTCATGTGTCAGAGAGAACCACCTCGCCCACTTAACGGACATAACAACTTTGGCTTAACGGAGGTTGACGGAAAGAACATATCCGAAACAAACTCGAAAATTAAAGGACCTATCTGAAACCTTAGAAATTTAAAGAACCTATCTGAAACAAATGTGAAACTTAAAGGACCCGAGAAGGTATTTGACCTATATTTTTTGAATTTTATAAAAAAATTGTTTTATCTATTTTTCTGAAGAAGAAAAAAAGATACAGGCACAATAAAATAAAATATTTATGTAATAAAAAAAATAAGAATATTTAAACCATGTGAAATGTTTGTTAATTTTTTTTCCTCGTCATTTAGTTATATTTGCTTTAGATTCTTTGATGAATAAGTTTTATGAAATTTTTAAAATTTGAAAACTATACTTTCCAATTTTGAACTATAAAGACTAAAATTATGAACAAGATATCAGCAAAAATAAAATCATAATCAACAAAAATATGAGATCAAATGCGTTTAAATCAACTGATATGAGTTGAGGAAAATTGAAGTGAATATCATAGACTCAAACTCAAGAGAGTAAAAGACAATCTAATAAACTAACCAATAACCTTCCATAAAAAGCCTAACTACTAACATTTTTAATTAAAAAATTATTTAAACCTCATATGAGATCAAATGCATTTTAATTGCGATTCGGTTAGATATGAGAACAATTACTCTAGGTCCCTATAATTTAATAGGATTTTCACTAGGTCTCATCTAAAGAAATTCATTGAGAACAATCATCTAAGTCATTCCTGAATATATATATTGTGGAGGGCTCCAAATATTATATTATACTAGTAATGGTGTTAGATTGAGTGGTAAAACCACAGCCTTGTTTAATTATATATGGTCATCAGCACGCTTTTGGTCACCCTTTTTTGGTAATTGGAGGAATTAGATGAGTTGTATTGCAGGAACATAATCATACACAAATGGTGTACGAGGAAAAGGGAAGCCAATGAAAACAATACAACTCTCTTTCGTGTCTTAAAATAGGCACTACGTTAAGTTCAATTTACACGTTACAAGTAAACCGTAGTTGAACCCACCACCGGCCAAATGGACAGCGTGGAAGCAAGAAACACCATTAAGACAAGCAAAGTAGTACTATATCTATATATAATTGATTGATCATTATATAACAGTACTTGATCATAACCCTGTGCCTCTAGCAAGCTATTACACCTGAATTAGTCTTTGAAACAAGGTGATCAATGTCGATTACACAACGTCGATCCAATAATAAGCAATCAGAAGCAGGTGGATCATCATCAGTAGCAGCACATGGAAATAGTCGCAGACGGTCAGTAGTATCTGGAGCATTAACGGGGACAGCCAACTTGGCTAACTTACTTCCCACAGGAACACTCCTAGCATTCCAGATTCTGACTCCAGTCTTCACAAACAACGGAGCTTGTGACTCCGTTACTCGCATTCTCACACTTGTACTCCTCATCTTGCTTGCAATCTCTTGCTTCCTTGCATGTTTCACTGACACACTCAATGCATCAGATGGAAGAATCTACCATGGGATCGCAACCTTCAAGGGTCTTTGGCTATTTGATTACTCACCCGTCATGGACAGTAGTAGTACAACGTTACCTGAGTTGAGCAAGTATAAGATCAGGCTCATTGACTTTGTACATGCATTTTTGTCTGTCTTTGTCTTCTTTGCTGTTGCATTAAGGGACAACAATGTGTTGACATGTTATTACCCAACACCACGACGTCAGACTAAGGAGCTTCTTCATATTGTACCCCTCGGAATTGGATTCCTATGCACTTTGCTTTTTGTCGTTTTTCCTACCACAAGACATGGGATTGGCTACCCTGCTACACCTGCTGTACCCAATTCCAAATAGTTTATTTATTATTATTATTATTATTATTCTACATACATACATGAGCTAGATAGGAGAATATTCCCTAATCTGTCCTTCATTGTTATTTACTGTACATGTACATGTATTATTGTTAGTGTTAGCCATTGAATTCATCATTTGAAGACTCCCACACGGCACGCATGACTTGGAGTGGTGGAATCAATTTCTCACCGTTTCTTCTGCTTTTAAACAACCTACAAACCATTGACTCTTTTTTCGGGACAGCACAACTTCAATCATTACTATGTTTCTTCCATCAATTATGCTTTTACTAAGATGAATGAACGCACGAAACATATCAACTAAGATGTTTTTTGAATTAGGGAGATCCATCTGTATGACTAGAACCGTTGATAATTCGTTAAATAGGTTAAATGAGAATGGGTGCTTCTATGGTGTAGTAAAAAAATGATTTTTTTTAAAAAAAGTCATTTTGTTTAACCAATAGAATAGTTAGTTATTCATGTCAGCTAGTGTCTTTGCGATCGACCACACTAAATTTTACTTTATTACAAATCAATCATCGTACAAAATATTAATTACCTTTGATTTATTAACTTATTTTATTTAAAATTTCTAAAATAACTTATTTTATTTAAAATAAAATCATTTTTTGTTCTTCATCTTTTCAATTTGTTCGACCTCCCTTCACGTTCTGCATATTATTCATTTTTCTTCATCTTCTTCCCAAAATCAAAGACATGATCATCACTGACAAAAAAACATTCCAAATCCAATTCAAAATCAAAATCAAAATCCATTCAAAATCTTGAGTTCCTCATCTCAAAATCGAAATCCAATTCTTCCATTCAAAATCGAAATCATGTTCTTCCATGCGGTTTGAAATCGAAATCCAATTCCGCTTTGAACCAGTTCGTATCATTCACTCATCCCTTGTTCTCAAATCACAAAGATTGAGGCGAGGTTTAGTTTGTTCATTCTAGTTTGTTTGTTCCTTCAGTTAGTTAATTTTTTGTGTATATTTTTTGGGGTTTTAAAAGGTTTTACATCTTAATTTTGTTGCCGAGGAATGTTGTAACTGCATTTAATTTACAAGACAGTTTCGTGATGTCAAACCTTTGTTTATCTTTGTTATGTTTTTGAATTTTTGTTCGTAATATCTGTCCTTGAATGTGTTGTAGTTCTGAGCGTATTTGATAGTTGATAGTGCCTGCAATTTTGCCTGGTAAGATTAGTTTTATGCATCTGTTTGGTTTAGCCTGTTTTAGCTGTCTTGACATAGTTGATTACTGATTTCCAGAGCGTATGCCTAATTCATGTGCCGCAACATTTCTGCTTCTAATAAATGCTACTGCATTTGTTGTAGCTAAACTAAAAATGAAATTCTCTTGGGATTGCATTATCAATAGAAGCACCTGACAATCACTTCTATGTATGCATCAATTGCTTATGTTCTTGATCTAGGTCAATTTTGTGGACAATTTCTATCGTTGTGTAATTCAGATTCCATATCTTTTATTGAACTCTATGTCAAAATTTACTTTTACAATTAGATTTTTATGATAATCTATTTTGCTTTAAACCCTAATTTCAAAACTACTGGTTAGATTGCTTTTAATTTTGAAAGTGTTGTGGTGTTTTAATTAGTTATTTGGAAGATGTGTGTTTCTATTAAGAGTCACGATACATTTGTTTGAAAAAGAAATTGAACACTTGATTTGAAAATGTTTGATTACTTAAGAATCAGGAATTACGCTATGGGATGAAATGCACCAAATGCTCAATTTCAACGAAAATTTAGAAAACAAACCATTAACAAGTCATACATTTTCAAATCCATTATTCAATTTCTTTTCGCGTTTGTTGTAACGCCCACTTTATTTATTTAATTATTTTAGTAGAGTATATAGTATATTATTATATGATTTTAATGATGTTTGCGATGTATGAGATGATGTTGTGGTGTGACGTTTATTTTATTGTTTAATAAAATAAAATATGTGATGAAATTAAGATGTGATATAATAACAAATATTTTGGGAGATGGGGTTGTTTTCATAAATAAGATAGAGTTGTGGGGATAAGTGAGAATAGAAAGAATTATAAAAGGAAATTAGGTTTAGAGAGAAACAGTCAGTACGTTCAGACTTTTGCAAAAAGAAGAGAAAAGTGGCCGGAGAAGAGAGAACCTCAATTCTGCGAACATACCAGGTAAGGGTGAGCCTAACTTCAATTGTATTTACTGTAATTCATCTAGTTGTGATTAACATAGGAATTGAAAGAGAGTTTGAGAGATTTCATAAGTTAGGGTTTTGTAGGGTTTATGATGAATTGATGTTAGAATGATGTGAATTGGTGTACAAACCTGTTACAGAACCTAGATTAATCACTAGGACTATAATTCTGATAGATTAGAAGCATAAAACGAAGAATTGGACGAGTTTTGGCGAGGTTTTGAGCGAACCCGCAGCCTGTTCTGCGACCGCTCGCCGTGGCGAGCAGACCTACTCGCCGTGGCGAGCAGAACAGTTTAACTCGCGAGGCGAGCAACACCACTCGCCGTGGCGAGAAACCCTTTAGTGCTCGCGAGGCGAGCAACATCACTCGCCGTAGCGAGCAAGTGGCAGAACGCAATTTAAGTAGCTCGCCGTGGCGAGCAGTCCCACTCGCCACAGCGAGCAATGTGGTCTCAGACCACTATAACTTGAGTTTCAGAACTCTATTTTGAGCGAGGCTTTGAGGGTAGACTTTTGGATAGCATTAGAGATGTTTAAGACCTAAATTAGAACCTGTAATGACGCTGTAAGATGGTTTTAAGACGTTGGCGTTAATCTATGATTTAAATGATTATTAAGTGAGGTTTAGGAACGAAGTACAAATGATGGTTGTGATGATAACTATGTGCTGTGAATATATATGTTAAGTGTGCTGAGCTGCTGCCATGTATTGTATATTTACATGTGTCGATAAAGAGTCGTATTTGAGGTTAAGACGTTGTAATATCTTGTTTAAGAATTTAAGAGTCGAGTTCATGCATTTGCATATTTTGAGACGGTGGAGCTTATGCTCAAAGCGACGGTGGAGCAATTGCTCAAAGCGACGGTGAAGCTTATTAAAGCTAAAATATTGGTACCACATGCATGATGTTAAGATGTTAGAGTTGCATTGTCGAGTCATGTGTCTGAGATGTTTTGAGACGGTTGTTTATGAAGATGTTTTAAGATGATTTGTATATTTGGATGTTTGAGACGTTCCTGTTTTATGTGATGATTATTGTTGTTGTTGTTAGGCATAATTATTTGAATTATATGTTAATATAATTGTTGTGAATCTCACCCCTTCTGTTGGAATTGCCGCCTTGTGGGCAAGTGCAGGTGACCAAGCTTAGGTTCGTCGATGTGAGAGGTTCTTGTGGAGTCTTAGGAGCTCTGATACGTAACGGGATGGGGATTATTATTATTTCTATTCCTTTTATGTATCATGTTGATTTATTATGATGTTTGCGACGTAACTTGATTTGAGATGTTTTATGAGGCTTTTGTGCCAAGAATAATTGATTTAAGATTTTGAGACGTTTATGAATTCCGCTGCTATGTTTGAATATTGTTTTAGAATAATTTATTATTCGATTTGATTTAAAAGATTTTATGAAATGTGACATCCTGATTTATGTGTTATACTCTGATTATATGAATGAAATTTTAAAGTCGGGATTTTCGGGGTGTTACAATTGGTATCAGAGCAGGTCGGTCCGTCCGGCCAATTAGAGAGTCGAGTGACGGTGTCTTAGAGTTAGAATATTATGGTTATATTATTCTAACTTATGTTTGCCTTGTAGAGGAATAAGATGGCCGGAAGAAATGATGCTGCTGCTTTGCAAGCAATGGCTCAAGCTGTGGTGAATCAGAACAACGCTGGTGGGAATGACGGGACGAGGATGTTGGAAACTTTTCTGAGGAACCACCCGCCTACCTTCAAAGGGCGATATGATCCTGACGGGGCTCAGACGTGGCTCAAGGAAGTTGAGCGGATCTTTAGAGTGATGCAGTGCGAAGATGGTCAGATGGTACGGTTTGGTACCCATATGTTGGCGGAGGAGGCTGATGACTGGTGGGTTGGTATTCGACCTATCCTTGAAGAAGGAGGTGCTGCTGTGACTTGGGCTGTGTTCAGGAGAGAATTCCTGAACCGTTACTTTCCTGAGGATGTCCGGGGAAAGAAGGAGATCGAGTTCCTTGAGTTGAAGCAAGGAAATATGTCTGTGACTGAGTATGCGTCGAAGTTTGTGGAACTGGCAATGTTCTACCCCCATTATACAGCTGAGAATGCTGAGTTTTCCAAGTGCATCAAGTTTGAGAATGGCTTGCGTCCTGAGTTTAAGAGGGCAATTGGTTACCAGAAGATTCGAAATTTCTCTGAGCTGGTGAGTAGTTGCAGGATTTATGAGGAGGATACCAAGGCTCACTACAAGGTAGTGAATGATAGGAAAGCTAAGGGTCAGCAGAGTCGTCCCAAACCTTATGATGCTCCCAGAGATAAGGGTAAGCAAAGAGTGAATGATGAGAGGCGACCACAGAAGAAGGATGCTCCTGCTGAGATTACCTGTTATAATTGCGGGCAGAAAGGCCACAAGAGTAATGCGTGTCCTGTTGATGTGAAGAGGTGTTACCGATGCGGGCAGAGAGGGCATATTACCGCAGACTGCAAGTTTGATGATGTTGTGTGTTTCAACTGTGATGAGCAAGGACATATTGGCTCGCAGTGCAAGAAGCCAAAGAAAGTGAGGACTACTGGAAGGGTTTTCGCGTTGACCGGCACTCAGACTGAGAATGAGGATCGCTTGATCAGAGGTACTTGCTATATTAATGATATACCTTTAGTTGCTATTATTGATACTGGCGCTACGCATTGTTTTGTTGCTTATGATTGTGCTGTTAAGTTGGGTCTTGTTATGTCTGATATGAATGGAGAGATGGTTGTCGAAACTCCAGCTAAGGGTTCGGTGACTACTTCTCGTGTGTGTTTGAGTTGTCCGTTGTCTATGTTTGATCGTAATTTTGAGATGGATTTAGTCTGCCTACCTTTGACTGGTATGGATGTAATTCTCGGGATGAATTGGTTAGAGTACAACCGTGTGCTTATCAACTGTTTTCGCAAGACGGTGTATTTCTTGTCTGAAGAGGAAGAAAGTGGAGCAGAATTTTTATCTACCAAGCAGCTGAAACAGTTAGGATGAGATGGAGTTTTGATGTTTTCTCTGATGGCATCCTTATCTATTGAGAATCAAGAGAAGATTGACGAATTGCAAGTGGTGTGCGAGTTTCCTGAAGTATTTCCTGATGAAATTCCTGATGTGCCTCCTGAAAGAGAAGTTGAGTTTGCGATTGATCTTGTTCCTGGAACGAAGCCGGTGTCTATGACACCTTACCGTATGTCAGCTTCTGAGTTAGCTGAGTTAAAGAAGCAATTGGAGGATCTGCTTGAGAAGAAGTTTATAAGACCAAGTGTTTCACCTTGGGGAGCGCCTGTATTGCTAGTGAAGAAGAAAGATGGGAGTATGAGGTTATGTATTGACTACCGTCAGTTGAACAAGGTAACTATAAAGAATAGGTATCCACTTCCGAGAATTGATGATTTGATGGATCAGTTAGTGGGTGCACGTGTGTTTAGCAAGATTGACTTAAGGTCGGGTTATCATCAGATAAAAGTGAAGGATGAAGATATGCAGAAGACGGCCTTTAGAACTCGATATGGCCATTATGAGTATAAAGTGATGCCTTTCGGTGTTACGAACGCACCAGGAGTATTTATGGAGTATATGAATCGGACCTTCCAGGCATTTTTGGATCGTTTCGTGGTGGTGTTTATTGACGACATTTTGATATATTCCAAATCCGAAGAAGAACATGCTGAACATTTGAAGATTGTCTTGCAAGTATTGAAAGAAAAGAAGTTGTATGCTAAATTGTCTAAGTGTGAGTTCTGGTTGAAGGAAGTTAGTTTTCTCGGTCATATTATTTCCGGTGATGGAATAGCAGTTGATCCATCTAAAGTTGAAGCAGTGTCGCAATGGGAGACTCCGAGGTCGGTTACGGAGATTAGAAGCTTTTTGGGATTGGCAGGTTACTACAGAAGGTTTATAGAAGGATTTTCTAAGTTGGCACTTCCGTTAACGCAGTTGACGTGTAAAGGTAAAGCCTTTGTGTGGGATGCTCAATGTGAGAGTAGCTTCAATGAGTTGAAGAAGCGGTTGACGACATCTCCAGTCTTAATTTTGCCAAAGCCTGAAGTACCTTTTGTAGTGTATTGTGATGCGTCTAAATTGGGTTTAGGTGGTGTACTTATGCAAGACGGTAAAGTGGTTGCTTATGCATCCAGACAGTTGAGGATTCATGAACGAAATTATCCCACCCATGATCTTGAGTTGGCTGCAGTGGTGTTTGTGTTGAAAATTTGGAGACACTATTTGTATGGTTCGAGGTTTGAAGTGTTTAGTGATCACAAGAGCTTGAAGTACCTGTTTGATCAGAAAGAGTTAAATATGAGACAGAGGAGATGGCTCGAGTTATTGAAGGATTATGATTTTGATTTGAGTTACCATCCGGGTAAGGCTAACGTAGTTGCTGATGCCTTGAGTAGGAAAACGCTGCATATGTCTGCTATGATGGCGGAAGAGTTCGAACTATTGGAACAATTCAGAGATTTGAGTTTGGTTTGTGAAAGATCACATCAGAGTGTAAAGCTAGGAATGTTGAAGATTGACAATGATTTTCTGAATAATATTAAAGAAGCGCAGAAGGAAGATGTTAAGTTTGTAGATTTGCTTGTTGCGAGTAACCAGACTGCAGATGGTGACTTTAGAGTCGATGATCACGGTGTGTTGAGGTTCCGAGGTAGAATCTGTATTCCGGACAACGATGAGATGAAGAAGGCAATCCTGGAAGAGAGCCATAGAAGTAGCTTGAGTATTCACCCAGGAGCTACGAAGATGTATCATGATTTGAAGAAGTTGTTTTGGTGGTCTGGATTAAAACGTGATGTGGCACAATTTGTGTATTCTTGTCTAGTTTGTCAGAAATCGAAGATAGAACATCAGAAACCTGCTGGTATGATGGTACCGTTGGATGTGCCAGAGTGGAAATGGGATAGCATATCCATGGATTTTGTGACGAGTTTGCCAACTACTCCAAGAGGGAACGATGCTATTTGGGTGATTGTTGATAGGTTAACCAAGTCAGTTCATTTTCTACCGATCAATATCACTTTTCCTATGGTTCGGTTAGCAGAGATTTACATTCAAGAGATAGTAAGATTGCATGGTGTTCCTTCGAGCATTGTGTCAGATAGAGATCCAAGATTCACTTCTAGATTTTGGAAAAGTTTGCAATAAGCTTTAGGGTCTCAGTTGAAGTTGAGCTCGGCGTATCATCCGCAGACAGATGGTCAATCCGAGAGGACGATTCAATCGTTGGAAGATTTGTTGAGGGTATGTGTACTCAAACAAGGAGGAGCTTGGGATAATCACCTCCCGTTGATAGAATTCACTTACAATAGCAGTTACCATTCTAGTATTGAAATGGCACCTTTCGAGGCTTTGTATGGAAGAAGATGTAGAACCCCGTTGTGTTGGTTTGAGTCGGGTGAAAGTGTGGTTTTAGGACCAGAGATTGTGCAACAAACCACTGAGAAAGTAAGAATGATACAAGAGAAGATGAGAGCATCGCAGAGTCGACAAAAGAGTTATCATGACAAGCGAAGGAAGGACCTTGAGTTTCAAGAAGGAGATCATGTGTTTTTGCGAGTTACTCCAATGACCGGTGTAGGTCGTGCCTTGAAGTCGAAGAAGTTGACTCCAAAGTTTATTGGTCCATATCAGATATCAGAGAGGATTGGGACGGTGGCTTATCGTGTTGGATTACCACCGCATTTATCGAATTTGCACGATGTTTTTCACGTGTCGCAACAGAGGAAGTACGTTCCGGATCCATCTCATGTGATCCAAAGTGACGATGTACAAGTGAGGGACAACCTTACGGTTGAGACTCTACCCTTGAGGATCGATGATCACAAAGTGAAGTTGTTGAGAGGCAAGGAGATACCTCTGGTGAGAGTTGTTTGGAGTGGAGCGACCGGTGAAAGCTTAACTTGGGAGCTTGAAAGTAAGATGCTGGAGTCATATCCAGAGTTGTTTAATCGAGGTAAGATTTTCGGGGACGAAAATCCTTTAAGTGGGGGAGAGTTGTAACGCCCACTTTATTTATTTAATTATTTTAGTAGAGTATATAGTATATTATTATATGATTTTAATGATGTTTGCGATGTATGAGATGATGTTGTGGTGTGACGTTTATTTTATTGTTTAATAAAATAAAATATGTGATGAAATTAAGATGTGATATAATAACAAATATTTTGGGAGATGGGGTTGTTTTCATAAATAAGATAGAGTTGTGGGGATAAGTGAGAATAGAAAGAATTATAAAAGGAAATTAGGTTTAGAGAGAAACAGTCAGTACGTTCAGACTTTTGCAAAAAGAAGAGAAAAGTGGCCGGAGAAGAGAGAACCTCAATTCTGCGAACATACCAGGTAAGGGTGAGCCTAACTTCAATTGTATTTACTGTAATTCATCTAGTTGTGATTAACATAGGAATTGAAAGAGAGTTTGAGAGATTTCATAAGTTAGGGTTTTGTAGGGTTTATGATGAATTGATGTTAGAATGATGTGAATTGGTGTACAAACCTGTTACAGAACCTAGATTAATCACTAGGACTATAATTCTGATAGATTAGAAGCATAAAACGAAGAATTGGACGAGTTTTGGCGAGGTTTTGAGCGAACTCGCAGCCTGTTCTGCGACCGCTCGCCGTGGCGAGCAGACCTACTCGCCGTGGCGAGCAGACCTACTCGCCGTGGCGAGCAGAACAGTTTAACTCGCGAGGCGAGCAACACCACTCGCCGTGGCGAGAAACCCTTTAGTGCTCGCGAGGCGAGCAACATCACTCGCCGTAGCGAGCAAGTGGCAGAACGCAATTTAAGTAGCTCGCCGTGGCGAGCAGTCCCACTCGCCACAGCGAGCAATGTGGTCTCAGACCACTATAACTTGAGTTTCAGAACTCTATTTTGAGCGAGGCTTTGAGGGTAGACTTTTGGATAGCATTAGAGATGTTTAAGACCTAAATTAGAACCTGTAATGACGCTGTAAGATGGTTTTAAGACGTTGGCGTTAATCTATGATTTAAATGATTATTAAGTGAGGTTTAGGAACGAAGTACAAATGATGGTTGTGATGATAACTATGTGCTGTGAATATATATGTTAAGTGTGCTGAGCTGCTGCCATGTATTGTATATTTACATGTGTCGATAAAGAGTCGTATTTGAGGTTAAGACGTTGTAATATCTTGTTTAAGAATTTAAGAGTCGAGTTCATGCATTTGCATATTTTGAGACGGTGGAGCTTATGCTCAAAGCGACGGTGGAGCAATTGCTCAAAGCGACGGTGAAGCTTATTAAAGCTAAAATATTGGTACCACATGCATGATGTTAAGATGTTAGAGTTGCATTGTCGAGTCATGTGTCTGAGATGTTTTGAGACGGTTGTTTATGAAGATGTTTTAAGATGATTTGTATATTTGGATGTTTGAGACGTTCCTGTTTTATGTGATGATTATTGTTGTTGTTGTTAGGCATAATTATTTGAATTATATGTTAATATAATTGTTGTGAATCTCACCCCTTCTGTTGGAATTGCCGCCTTGTGGGCAAGTGCAGGTGACCAAGCTTAGGTTCGTCGATGTGAGAGGTTCTTGTGGAGTCTTAGGAGCTCTGATACGTAACGGGATGAGGATTATTATTATTTCTATTCCTTTTATGTATCATGTTGATTTATTATGATGTTTGCGACGTAACTTGATTTGAGATGTTTTATGAGACTTTTGTGCCAAGAATAATTGATTTAAGATTTTGAGACGTTTATGAATTCCG
Source organism: Medicago arabica (assembly GCA_946800305.1). Lineage (NCBI taxonomy): Eukaryota > Viridiplantae > Streptophyta > Magnoliopsida > Fabales > Fabaceae > Medicago > Medicago arabica. The sequence goes on along the minus strand of OX326971.1, from coordinate 420,962 downwards.
CTGCTATGTTTGAATATTGTTTCAGAATAATTTATTATTCGATTTGATTTAAAAGATTTTATGAAATGTGACATCCTGATTTATGTGTTATACTCTGATTATATGAATGAAATTTTAAAGTCGGAATTTTCGGGGTGTTACATTTGTGCTAAGTTATGGAGGTGTTGTTCGCTGCTGGTGGTGGTGATAGCTTGCTGGTTTTTTTGGAAGCTTTGTGTTGGATTGGGCCTGATAGCAGGTTTTAACAGCAGATGCTGTTGTTTTTGCCCTGTTGTAGGTTGCTAGCAGCGGTGCGGTAAGGTCTGATGGTCCTGTGTTCTGCCGCTGTTGGGGTTAGTCTGTGGGTGGTTTTGCTGGGTTTTGTGGCTAGTTTGAGCTATGTTATTGTAATTTGTTGTTGTCTTATCATATTACTGAAGGTGGATATTTTTTTTAAAAGAATTATGATGTATATTTATGTTTTCAAAAATTAAAGTAGTGTGTGCGTGCGCATGCGTGTCTACATGTGTGTTTATATGGGTGGGTGCATGCGTGCGTGTATTGCTCTCACTACTCGAGACTTCTGGGTTCGTCCCTGAGTATATGCCCTTTAGCCTGTCCCTAACCCTGACACTGAGTGCTGCCATGTGGTTTTTATACGGAGTTCTCCTCTCTGACTTTAATATTTTGGTAAGTGTATATTTAATTTAATTTAATTAATCAATTAAAAACAATTATAATTATCATTATTAATTAATTAACATTTTGTTTGCAGTTCCCAAATGTAATTGGAATGATATTGGGGATCACAGAGATGATCCTTTATGGATATTATTATGCCAGACATGGCACCAATACTGGTGAGGGGGGAGAATGAACACATTCAGGATGTAGATATATGGGGGTGCATCCTTTATCAGATGGCGCGCTTTTCATGCAAGGTTTGTTTTTATTTTTTAGATTTTTCTTTCAATTTTTTTGTTGATAGATCTTGTTTGTATTGTATTAACAACCTATTTATTTGCAGCAATTAATATATTCCAATTTTCAGCACTTGGAACATTTCATTAATTGGCAATGCTTGGATTTAATCTTTTCTTAAAAATAATCAGTAATGGATTCAAGTAGCGTAAACTATATGCCTGTGAAGTTTGTAGTCAGTTGGTTTTTGTTCAAATGCATTATTGGACGGTGATTCTTTCGTAAATCGGCACTATAATTTGTTAAAATGCATGTGTCCTTGGGTTCATATTATGGATAGGCAGGCAAACAGTGATTTGTGAAGTGTGTTGGCAGGAAAATGATAACTTTGTGGGGGATGGGATTCAAATTGAGCCTTTCAACCAAGATAAAGAGAGGGAAGAAAGTTATTTTGATGCATCCGGAAATTTTATTGAATATGTAAGAGATAATGAGATTAAGGTGAGGTATTTCTATTTTCTAGTATTTTCATTTTTTATTCACGACTATTTTTTTTTTTTATTCAATTAATAATAAATTGTCAAGGATTCTTGCAGGATGCATGGCTAGATAATGTTGAGGTTGATCCTAGATATGCTGGATTAAGCTCTGCAGCAACAAATGAAGAAGGAGACGTCCAAGAGCTTTCTTCTAAAGATGTGGCAATCAATCATGAAGAGTTGTTTATCATTCGGATTATGTGGGTTATTTTAATGGTGTAAGTTGGACCAATGTAATCGGTGGTGCATGCACCCTGTGTTTTATCACATAATGCTTAACATTGGTTTCTTTATGTTTGTGTTACTGCAGATGTTTATCATGAAAATAAAGAGGTTTAAGTTAACAAGTACTAACTTCTATTGCCCCAAAAAAGAAGGTTAAACTGATCCTGTTAATTAAATTCGTGTGAAACCCCCATAAGTCATTAAAGATGACAACACAGAGATAATCATGTTCCCCTAACACGGTTTAGTGTTGTATTAATATCTTTTTAATGTATTTTCTTTTTTAACTTGGACTACATGCTACCTCATGAGATAACATTTTTTTTTTATAGCCAAGCCAAACATTTTTTTACACTTGAAAATTTTTGTTGTCGTTATAATCTTACAAAATTTGCGCTTGATTATATAACTTAATAAGCTCTTCTGGTTTGATTAGCCAACTACATAGGATAACAACACCTAATTATTTAAACCATTAAGCAATATTGAAAGCATGTGAGAAGATGTTCTCGATGTTTTTTTCTCTTTTCTCGATTTTTTTTCCGGTCAAGAGTGCAATCTTTTTTAAAATAACATCAACCACGTAAACAAAAATTAAAGACTATTTCTTTTTCTTCCTTATAAGTTTCTCACGCGCTCTATACAGTTCGGATTCTCGGATTTTAGAATTCGAACTGCATAAAAACCACATAAAACCTCTAAATACACGTTGAAATATTTTGGATTTTAGAATCCGAATAGGGCGCATGAGAAACTCATAGAATTAGAAAAGTAATGGTCAAAATTAAAAGGCGCATAGGATGAGAAACTCATGTGATAATTTAATACTTTCGGTAATTTCTGTTTCTCAGTTTTTTTAAAGGGTTGTGTTTGTCTTTTTTGTGTCACTAAACCCTATATATATATATATATATATATATATATATATATATATATATGTAATGTCATACCAACTTACTCATTGACTTTAAAGGTGAATTTTTAGTCGGTATATTTTTGAAAGAAAAAAACTCATAACTAACAAACAACTGATCAATAATCGAGTCCACAACTGGATGCATCGTGCGTTAACAAAATGAAACATAAAAACTATTTTTTCTTTTTTTATCAAGTAAATGAAACATAAAGACCGAAACCAAAAATGTCGGATTTTTTTTTTAAGGAAAGTAAGTAAAACAAGTATAGGATAACCAACTTTGACATGTATATGTTATTATACATAAAATAAAATAAATACAATTGAGGATCATTCATGAACCCACTATGATTTTGAGCTTCATCCATCTAATTAACTAGCTAGAACACTCCTTTTAAAAGAAGTGAAAACCGTAGTAATTATTCCTTCCTACACCTCTATGGTTACCAAATCTCTCTATAAGACCAAAGAAAAAAAACCTAACATCCCTCTCCAATCTTATTTCCACATATTACAAAACTCGAAGCCAACATTAATTATTACCATTTACTTGAAGGAATTTAAACCAAAAGGTCTTGTTTAAAAGTAGGAGGACAAGGTAATTTATCATTCTGAATTAAGTTTTTGGTTGGTGGATTAGTAGAAGAAGAAGAAGAAGAAGTAGTAGTAGATTGTTGATGAGATGATTGTCTTGGAAATTCAGAAAGCATCTGAACAACTTCCCTCATGGTTGGTCTTTGCACACTATTCTCTTCTAAGCATAACATGGCAATGAAGAACATGTGCATGGCTTCTTCTTTTGGCACTACCATGAGCCTCGAATCAATTATGTTGACAACCTCTTCTCTTCGTCCATTTGTTGTTTTTTTGCACCATTGTACAAGATCCACACCTTCTCCAAAATCCCCCACTGGTTTCCTCCCCGTTAGAAGCTCTAGTAGAACAACTCCAAAACTATAAACATCACTCTTTTCATCTACCCTCAATGTATAAGCATATTCTGCAATTCATCAACATCAACATCAACCAATCAATAACTATAATTCACCTTAAGAAATTATATATTCTAAATATTAAGTGTGATTGAAATTCAACTCTTTATTAATTCTCGGATTCAACAAAATATTTTCTCCTCGAAATCAAAGGTTAACTCTAAAAATTAGATGATGGGAAGTTGAAGTTGAATGGAAAAGGGCAAATAAAAAAACAAAAAGAATGGTGGGTGGGATGAAAGTGTCAGATTGGATTCTCGGGAGGAAACATAACATGGTCCCATTGAAGTTACCTAGCTGGCACTGGCACTGGCACTGGCACGGCGCATAATGAAATTAACAGCAGCAGTGTCTCAGTCTCAAAGACACACATTTACAATTCTCTTCTAGTATTTTCGTATCTCGATAAAATTCCATTCCATTCCATGAATCACTTTTTGTCTACCCTCTCCATCATCATTCTATTCTTTCTTTAAGTAAAAATATTCAACTATGGGTGGTGGTATGATTAAAGATTTTAGAATTCATAATTATGTAGCTAGCTATACACTCTCCTCATGGATTGTCATCATATCATTGAAATGCTTTTTATCATTAGCCTGCGATCCCTAGACAAGTTGGGTCAATTATGTATGGATCACATGCACTAACTTAAGCAATTCTAAATTAGTTCATCCTATATTTGAGATCATGACGTCATTACCCTACAACATTCATCGCCAGATTCCTAGACCAAATTCTTTAAACCATCTCACTCACCGTAAACGTTAGATTTGCAACACTTGAATATTATCTAGGATTTAACTAACTTAACTACCAAAGATATTTAAATTTCATAATGAATATAACATTTTCTGTCTTTTGGTTTTGGAGAAAAAATATAGACAAACCAAAATAATTGATGTAAGGCTTATATGTTTAAGTTTGCGTGATTTTCATTTTTTTTTTTTGTTGTGGTGGTCAGGGTTTGAACCATGGATTTTGCATATATTATGCACTATCGCTACTAAACTAAGCTGACATGATTTTATCAATGAAAAAACTAGAGCTACTTCGTCAACTGTGCATATTTTTTGTTATTAATTATTGATTTATTTATTCAACGAAATAAACAAAAGAAAAGTGATGTGAGTGAGGAAGTTACCTGGTGCAATGTAGCCATACGAGCCTGCAATTGAAGACATGCACTCTGCTGCTGCACCATCGACCAAGAACTTTGCCAGCCCGAAATCAGCCACGTGTGCTTCGAAATTTGAACTCAACAAAATGTTGTTGGATTTCACATCTCGATGGAGGATCAAAGGAGAACAATCATGGTGAAGGTAGCAGAGTCCTTTCGCCGAATCAATAGAAATTTTGTACCTAAAGTTCCAACTCAAGAATGCACCTTTCTTCCCATGCAATGTCTCGCCTAAGCTTCCATTTCTCATGTATTCATATACAAGCAGATTTGTTTCTTTGTTTGAACAGAATGCAAGTAGCCTTACTATGTTTCTGTGCCTTATGTTTCCAAGTGTTTGAATTTCAGCTCTAAAACCATGATCATGTTTATTTGAACCAAATCCAAGTAGCTTCTTCACTGCTATTTCCATCCCATTTGGCATTTTGCCATGGTAAACAATCCCTGCACCTCCTCTTCCAATAACATTACCGTCTTTCACGCATTCAAGGATGTCTGAAACCGTGAATTCGAGCTTTTGAAAAGCAGTCATCTTCCAAGAACCAGGGCCTTTCTTTTTGAATGACTTAGCCTTAATAATGGCTGCAACAGCAAACACTAACGAACACATCAATAGGCCAAGCGCGAATATCAGCTTGAAATCGGAATTATTTTTTCCTGGTGTGGATTTCATTCTTGTCAATTTACATGGATTGTTCAATAAAGAGCCGCATAATTTAGGATTTCCCGCGAACGATGAGGCGTTAAAGAATGAAAATTGACCTGATTCTGGCAATTTACCGGAGAATTCGTTGAAGGAGAAATCCGCAACTGTGAGACTTTTCATTGTTCCTATTGATCTTGGTATGCTTTGGATCAAATGGTTTCTAGACAAATTCAAGTAATTCAAAATACGGATATTGGAAATCAATGATGGAATTGAGCCAGAGAGATTGTTCTGGCTCATGTCAAGGTAGGTAAGATGAACACAGTCACCAATTTCGGGAGGAATTTCAGCTGATAATGAGTTTCTGCTAAGGTCGAGTTTAAGCACTTGATTTAGTCCTCCAATGGAAGGTGGAATTGGACCTGAGAATTGGTTTCCACTAAGCAAAAGGATTTGAAGGGAAGTGAAGTTTGAGAGTGAGTATGGTAAAGGACCAGACAATGCATTGTTTGACAAATCAAGTTGTTCTAAACTAACAGGCTTAGAAGAACTATTACCATTTTCTGACAATGTTCCAGACAAGTAATTGTTTTTCAACTCTGCTAAATTTAGCTTAGGAAGGTAAAGAAAACCATTTGGAATGCTACCATTAAGGTAATTCTCTCCTAACCTCACTCTAGTAAGACTGTAACATGTTTCCAAACCTTCAGGTATGGGTCCAAAGAGAAAATTATTGAGCAGAATCAAAATTTTAAGGTGGCTTGAGGAACAAAGATGTGGTGGAATGACACCAGTGAGCTTATTGGAAGATAAATCAAGTATTTGAAGCTTCCCATTGAGACCAAGTTTGTATGGAATTTCACCTGTGAAATTGTTCATCCAAAGGCCAAGTGTGTCTAAATCAGGAAAATCTGCAATGTAGTCAGGTATAGAACCATGTAACCTGTTCAAGAAAAGATTGAGAAGCGTGAGGCGGTTGAGGTTGATGAACTCAATTGGAATTTCACCTGTGAGTGCATTGCTTGAAAGGTCAAGGTAGAGCAAGTTTGTCAAGTTACCAAGTTGTTTTGGTATTGAACCTGAAAGCTGGTTTATATGCAAGTAAAGTGTGTTTAGCTCTTTCAAGTTACCTAACTCTCTTGGTATTGAACCATCCAAATCACAGCTTGAAAGATCCATGTGAACCAATTTTGTTAACCTTCCAAACTCCACTGGAATTCCACCTTCATAAGAATTGTAATATCCCAAGTAAATCTCTCTCAAGTTACTTAGATTCCCCAACTCACCAGGGATTTTACCACTAATATCATTTCCAGCTAGTGAAAGATACTCAAGAGAAACTAATTTTCCATAACTTTTTGGGATTTCACCAAAGAAAAAGTTACCACCTAGATCCATGTGTTTGAGCTTGTTCTTCAAACTAAGAATTCCCAATGGGAGCAAGGAAGTGAAGTTATTGTTATAGACATCGACAACTTGTAAGTTTTCCATGGTTGAGTAGTTCCAATCCATGTGACCACTGAACTGGTTATTGGATATGTTTAGAAATTGAAGGTTGGTTAAGTTTGTTATGTGAATGGTGCCAGTGAAGTTGTTTCCTGCAAGGGAAAGGTGTGAAAGTCTATCAAGTGATGAAATTGAAGGTGAAACAGAGCCAAACATATTCAAATCTGTTAGGTCCAACGACACGACTCGACCCTGGTGGCATTGAATTCCAACCCATGAACAAACTGAGCTGAAATTGGAAGTGTTCCATGTGTTTATAACTGGGTTTGGGAATTGAAATCCTTGTCTAAGTGTGACTAGAGCATGAAAATCACTGAGCAAGGATGAAGAAGAAACAGAGGAAAACAGAACAGAAAACAGAGTGAAAACAGTTAAGGTTAAGGGGATCATGTTGGAATATGTTTAGTTTAACAAAGACCAAAGGGTTTTTTAAACTCTAGGAGAAACTTCAAGTGTGTGTGTGTGTGAGAAGAGCTTATTATGGTTTTGGAATCAAACATGTTCAAAAGAAAGAGTCTTGAAATACAAGGAAGAGAAGAAGCTAAAATCCTTCTTTTACTCTCTTTCTATCTTTTGCTTTCTTTCTTTCTTTCTTTAACTATCTTTATCTTTGAGAGCAAAGAACAAAGAAGAAGATGAATATGGCTACATATCACTTTGTTTGTTATCTATATTTGCTTTATGGGTTGTTTTTATTAGTAAAAGCTCACTCAGGCAGAGGAAAAGAAGAAAGCATAATAAGAAAAAGAAGGAAATTGTTAAATGGTGAAGTGAAACAAATCAACTTTCTTTTGTTTTTGTTTTTGTTTTTGTTTTTGGTTTTTAAATAAAGCCGTTGGATAACAGAAATTTAAAGTTTAGATTAGGGCCAAAAAATAAATAAAGTAAAGGTTGATGCTCTCTTTTTTCTTTACTCATTTGTGTGACAAAAATGCCCTTTAGCTTTAATCAAATCAAAGTCTTGCTCTTTATTGCTTTGAATGAGAGAGGTGATGGAATTGCACTTTCAATAAATCAAAGTGCCTGAATTGCCCACATATTTATGTTAAGTTTCTATATTTCCACCATAGTATGGATTTTTTATTTAGAATAATATTAAAAAGAAATACAAAATATGGAAAGTGAATAATGCAATCAGTGGTTGCCAGTGTGCTAGCTAGACTACCTCAAAGCAACACACAGTATAGTGGCCAGTGGGACTAAAAAAATGTATAGTTTAACTACATACTCCATGCAAATTGTATAGTTTCCTATAGTGTACCAATTCAATTTATTGGATATGAAATGTTATCTAGCTTTTTATAGATACTAATAAATGTCTATTTAATTAAGGTGAAAAATGGTAAAAGAGAAATGAGGAGTAGATTTGGCTTTGGCATTAATAATTAAACAACCTATTGAGGAAAAGATTTGAATGTGCAATATGACCTAGTACTAGTTGATAATGAAATGAAGGAGGACCCATTTAAAAGTGTTTATGATTATCATTGTCATGCCATGGTGTCAGCATGATATGTGTATATTTTCAATTGGTTGAGCAATAAATGATTAATTTAAGGCAACTTTACTACTTTGTATGTCATTGTGTGTGTATGTATGTATCCAAATTGGATGTCATTGTATGAGTTTCCCTTCCCAAGCAAAGTGCAATGTACTATCAACAGTGTCACGATTTTAAACTCTCTTTTGCAATCCATAATCTTGGAATTGGTAACATGTGCCTGCAAGAAGCAGAGATTGTAAGAAGTAAAAGATGATGATTATTAATAAATCATGACCATATGTAGTTTGAATGATCAAATAGATAGATAGATTGCATGGAAGAAGGAACCAGGGGAAGCTTTTTTTGTTTCAACTTTATTCTTTCTTCTTTCTTGTCCTACAGAGCAGGGACCAACTATCAATGAAATTGTGTTTTTAATTTATAGATAGATGGATGGAATAGTCTTAAAGAGAGGGCTGAAAAGTAAAAGTGATCAAGGTAATCTTCCTTTGATATTCCACTAGTTCAAAAGAAAAGCAAAAGAGAAAGAAAAATACAATAACATGGAAAAGAGTGCTATTGTATTACTATTAACCTTGAATTGAATTGAATGAACTCATGTCATGGGAAAGAGTGCTCTTGTTTCAATTCAACATGCACCACCAATATTTTTCTCTCTCTCATGTGTGGACTTTATAACAATGTAAACCTTTGATGCACAAATCTAATGGCAAGAAGGTGGTGTCTCTATCAGTTTTAGTGTCCCTTTGAGGCGTCACTGTCTCTCTTAACTCAATTGGTATCGGCCCCGTATTATTGTCATAGTTGTGCTCACTTACTTGGAGTATAGCTTAGAGATCAATGGCATGCATGCCTTAATTCCAACAAGTAGAAACAATTTTATTTCACTTTTCCAAAAACATTCTATGTCCCGTCTTATTTACCCACTTCATACTTGACATCAACACTTCACAATTGTCAAATAACTTGTCACTAATCACTATGGGGAAAACAATAGTTTAGTTTTTTGGAAGAGAAAAATTTGTCTAATCAAGTGTTATTGATTTTAAAGATTAAATATTATAAAAATTGTGTTTTTAATCTCTGGTGCCGAAAAAAAAATACTTTGAGCCATGATCATTTTGCAAAAACTACACTTTGAGGTTTTGTCAAAATCACCGTATATCACTATAATTTTGTCAAAAACACGGTGATTCCAAACATACTTTAAAACAACAAAAAAAAACTATGAATTTTGAGGAGAGTATAACATATTTAACCCTTTATAATTCTTTTGACTATAAACAAGGACATATAATGGAAGTAAGCAAAGTGATAAGCCATGTATCCTAAGAATTGCCAATAAAAATATGACACACAATGGTTCCAAAATTGTTTTGTCATTAGTTTTGGCCGAATGTTTTTGGATTAACCTTGGCAGTGTGTACCAGTGATTACAAAATTATAGAGTGTTATAAGGTGACTCATAATTTGATTACAAAATTTATATTGCTTTGATCCTTACAAACTTTATTCCTCTTGATCAGATTGACCTGTAAAAGCTATGTTAGAAATTACATGAAAAAAATAAAGAGAGGAAGAACATGGTTTGCATCAAACAACATGAGGTGTATTTCCCAAAAGGAAAGAATCAGGTTCTGTAACTTTCTCTCAGAGTCAGAGCATATATGCAGAAGCTGCTTGGAATGTCAATGGTTCGGCGGCATGCATTCCAAATGAAATAACACAAACAATCTCCCAATTCATAAGCCCCAACTCATGCTAAATTTAAGGAATAATCTGAATGGGACCAAAGTAATAATGATGAATCATATGCATATGTAATGCATGCAGCATACTTGTACTCAAGAAAATGTGACATTGAAACAGAAATTAAGAGGCATGCATTTGCCGTGCATAAGAAGGATAAGATTAGAGTACGGTGCAATGTTGATCGTTTACTTTATGTCTTTATGAAATCATACTTCACAATTGCATTCCGTCAAGAGAACACGCTCCAATCATTTGGAAACATAGTGCATTGTGTCATGTCAATGAACTCCACGCCCTTCGTTACTTAGTAAAGGGGATGATGCCCTGCCGTCAGGAGGAAGCCACATTCATGTAGTCAACTTCTTCCGAGCTGTCCGATCTTGATCCATCAGTCTAAATAATACTAATTTGATTTTTATTTTATAAAGGTTTTTATACGTATTTCGTCCCTGCAAACATGGGTCATTTAAAGAATGGTCTCTGTATTTGTTAATTCCTGGTGATCTACCCTCCTAAAGTTTAATAATTTAAATTTCGTCTTTTAACCCACTTAATGATTGTCATGTCATCAGATTACTGACGTGGCTCTGTTAACAGAGCCACGTCAGTAATCTGATGACATGGCAGTCATTAAGTGGGTTAAAGGACGAAATTTTAAATGATTAAACTTTAGGAGGGTAGATTGTTAAGATTAACGAATACATAGACCATTTTTTAAATGACCCCAATTTGCAGGGACGAAACACATATAAAAGCTTTTTATAAATTTAAAATTCTAAACTTCAATCTAGATCGTCCAACCAAGACTGGACAAATCTAAAAATGCGGAATTTTCGTGATGCGTTTATTGAATTTTCACAAAGAAAGCCAGCAAAAAAATGTACTTGTTGCAAGTTGAAAATTGCTTTTTTGACTTCAGTTTCTTCCTAATAACACATGAAAGTTACGAAATTACCTCCAGCAGTAATTAACTACTGTTGGCAAATTCGGCAGCAGTTAACTACCGCTGAGGTCAACAGTAGTTAACTGCCGTTGTGTTCATTAATCCATTGCACATTTTACCACCATTTTTCCACATTTTAAAGAACAAAAATATATTAATAGGACAAAAAGTTGCGTATTGGTACATTTTGTAATTCAAACATATCAAAGGGGAGGAAGTCTAAATTTTACTTTTCAAATGAGAATAGTGTACTTTCTAACATAAGAGGGGTAGAGAGTGTAATTCAAGCTTCTTATAGAGGAGGGTGTGTGATTTCCACTTTTGCATATCAAAAACCGATCCAAATTAAACCGTATATATTTAGATCGGATCATTTCAATTTTTTTTGAAAGAGTCGTTCAAACTGAATCAAACTATATATGATTTTTATTTTTGATCGGATGATATTTTACCTCAAAATCGACTCTAACCACACACGGGTAGTATTTGGGTGACATTGAAATATTGTCAATGTCATATGACATTGGCTAACCACAATGACACAAATGTGCAAAAACAAAAAACCATTATGAAAAAGAAATGAAAGCCACTTATGACATTATGGTTAACGCCCCTAACAACCAACACATCGTATGTGTCATTGTGATTTGTGTTCTTACTAAATAGCATAACTCTAAACTTAAAAGAAGTGCGAGTTGTCACTTCATTATTTACCTTTTTGGTAAATTGACTTCGTTTATCTAGTAATACACGATCTAACCAAATAAACGAGCAGGTTAAAAAATCCAAATAATTGTGTTTTTCAATTTCTTAAAGACAAAATTCTATAAAAAATAGTAGCAAGTGGCAACTCCATTTTTCTAATTATTTCTGGAATCGTGACAAAACAGTTAGTTATATCCCTTGAAAACCCAAATATATTTTAATTTTTAGTAATTGGATTTGTGATGGTTCATTAAAAAAAATGGATTTGTGATGATTAGTACCAAGTAATAACTCAATGAGTATTGACAGTTGATAGAAAAGGTAATTCTTAATTTAAAGATGGGAATATTTAGAAAAATAAATCACTAACAAATGAGTAGTATGTTTTTTTACCTACCCACATAATAAGGTTGTGCTTGTAATTGTGATCTTGACATGATTAGGTTAGATTTTCTTTAACTAAATATAGATTAGATGGCCCCAAACTTATGTAGTAGCATATTCATAATGGAAGAGAAATCTTGGAGACAAAACGAAAGGAAAAAAGAGGTTGCATCATGATGAAGACAATGAGCAAAATTTGAAAGAGACAACATAATTGATGTCATATATATCAACGTTGGGATGGTAAGCTCATGATTGTCCTTTGACTTGAAGAAACACAATTGATGAAAGCTTAGCCAAGCACAAGAAAAACAAAGGCTCTAAGGGGTTTTCACGCCTGCTTCCTTTGAAGTACACACTCCTTTAACAGTTTCCTCAACTTGTCTTTTCATAGTCCGATCCGAGCTTGTTTTGTGTTAACTTAAGGGACAAACGAAGCATCTTTGGAAGGTGCCCCTCGGACCTCATTCTTATAAACATAATGTAAGAATGACCGCTGAACCATTTGGATCACGTTTCAGATGTCCAATCATAAGTGTGAAGGAGCGAATGTCACACTACTTAAAATTACTGAAAAAATAAAGGTAGAAAGGAAATATTTCCGCCACTTGTAAATAAAGGAAACCGCTTGTTTGAACTTTGAAGTTAAAGTTTTTTTTTTTTGAATAAATTTGAAGTTAAAGTAAGGCCACTACATATATTCAGAAAAATAATTAGTGTATTTAATGGTTCATTTTGTGAATGGAAATTTTGATTTGGGACACTTTTGAATTCTTACGCCATAATAAGTAGTAGAGTTCTGTTAACGAATGCCCTAAAAACACTCTTTAAAGATTCAAAATTAAGAAAGAAATTAATCATTGAAAGAGCCTAATACTTTAATTTTACGATGCATTGAATATACAAGTTTCTAATAAAGTTTACAAAGAATACTCTCGGAACATTTGTTGGCATTTTCCAAAATAGTATATGTGTCTTTAGAAAAACATTTATAGACTAAGCACATATATAGTAAAAAAAAATGATGGCAACCTGCAAGTGATAGTGGTGAAAAGAAAAAGAAAATGAAGGAAGGCACAGATTTCAAGAATGATAGCAGTGAGTAGTAATTCTCAATGCAATCAGTCTTTAATCATAGAAAGGTCCAAACATCAGCCCTGCCCCTGCTGGCTGCATCACTCTTTTACCCGTTTACCGTTCCTTTCTTTCAAAGTTACAGTTTACTTGCTGCTGGGTGGGTGTCATGAGCCTGCCTGCTCGTTTGTACCAAATTATTATCTGTGTCTCATCTGATTCATGTAATGCTGACTCAAGTTACAGTTTATTTGCTCTGTGAGTGAGATGCTTCTGCATTTGTTTTATTGTTTCACAGTTAAAAGGATTAATCATATTAACTCCTGTTAAACTAGTTAGTTAAATTATACATTTGAAAGCTAAATAAGACAAACGTTGGCATTGATGGAACCAAAAAGCTTTTTATTTTTTTGTTACTATATGTCCTTGAAAACGAAGAAGATTGTGTAGGATTTAACTATATCTTTATCCTAGATTGTACGCCTTTGCATTTTTATGAGAGGCCAGGGGTACATATGATATACTAACATCGAGTTGATTCTTTTGTCTTAATTAATTAACACTATCTCCCATCCCATTTGTCTTGTTGACTAACTTATGTACTGCAAAAATAGTACTCTATATAACATCATTTTCACACGTGCTGCTGCTGCTGCTTCGCCATTGTGCGTATCTACTCAAAACCACGTATTAATAATATGATGACGGTAAAATCCACGACTCAAGAAAAACAACAAATTAAGACCGGTCTTAATTACTGTTGTTCGTTCGGTGCCACAATGTTTGACCATTTGGTCATGCAGAGCACCTTCATTCATCGGTGCTTTGAGGTTACTATACCCTAGAGAGTAGAGACCAAGCAATGGAGTCTTGGATTATTATTAGAGAACATTGAGACGAATGAGTGTCTATTACACCAAGTTGACGCTATCACCACATAGGATAGGACCTATCTAATGATCACACCCACACCTTCGTCGGAGCACAACCACCTTCAATCTCCCCTAAGATTAATTTGTGTTCTAGACAAGGAAATTGTACTCAGTGTTTTTTAGTTTCAATTATTTCAGATAAATTAAGATGAAATCATAATCAAAGAATTGGTATAAACCATTATCATCATAAATATAACGTGCAAAATAATACGCATTCATATAGTAATTCAAAAATTATAATATTTAAAATAACATTTATTTTTAGGATAAAAGTATATACGGTATATATGATCCCTTGTCAATTGTCATAGTTGGGCTATATATATATATATGAATGAGACATGAGGGTAATAGATAAATCCCCACAAAAAGAGTAGACATGAGAAGGTGAGGGCAAAAGGGAGTAAATGGGGTACCTTTATTATGAAGGAGCCAGAGATGCCTGCCCGTGAATATATATGAGCCTAACTAGTATAGTAGAGTAGAGTAGAGTAGGATAGTAAATAATTGGATGTTATAATAGAATTGACCTTGATATCTTGTGGGGTTTGCATCAGCTTGAAATTGGTGGAAATCCAAGTCACATTCAAATGTGTTTGTCCACAATCGTCTTTCTTGATATCATTGCCACTCATGCCTTCTCAATTTTTTTATAGCCATATCTGCTTCAACTATAAGTTAATTCATCATTCATTCCATGTCATTGTCATAAGGCACCCATGCTGCTAGTTTATATCATTCATGAATGCTTATTACTATTGGTTTGCTGATAATCAAAGTCCGCATTGGTGTTCTCTTTGGTAGTTGTAAACGGTGGGGAAATCTCTTACTATTAAAGTATTAATTTGTTTCTTTATAGTATAAATAAATAAATATATATTCTTAAGACTAGTTAGATTCCCATTTAATTTAGTCAATGGTGCTCCCAAATAGAATGCTCATGCTTTTAAATGCACATGCTTCTAGTCAACCAGATAAGCTAAGTGCATGATGCTACTAAAATATAGCATGAAAAATAAAAGAAATTTGTATGCATCAAATATATCTGGCTATTATTTTTCTCAATATGTTTTTCGCGTCTTCTATTTGTTTTATTTGCTTAGATTATATAATTCGAACTTATTTATAGAATTTTTTGGATTAAAAAATCTCAAACATGCTAAAACCTAAAAATTCTATTGTAGTTGATGCAAAAGTCTTTGCTGACCATCGAACGATCCCCACAAAAACTACAAAGCAATTTCAAAGATCAGCAATGACCATGATATTATGAGCCACTCCAAACTAATAACTAAGAAAGTAAATTTTAGAATGAATGAAAAGTCAAAAATTAATGAATATGGAATGATGTAAGACTATTAATAGCTATAAAATGTTCTTAGATTGTAACTACATTAAAACATGGGTTTGGAAGGTTTGATAGGGTTCATAACATAACAAATTTAATTTCTGGGACATACAATAAATATAACAATTTCAATAACAAAATAATGTAACGGTGTAAAACAACATTGTAAATTACACACAAAATGTCATGGATCAACTAAACTTAAATGTTCATCTAGTCTTTGAGAACATTTATATATTCGTCGTTCCTGAGCTTTGTCTGAGTGAGCTAGACACTTTCAGCTTAGTCAGTCAATGGACGTCGATACTCAACATCGTCTACCCCTCCTTGTGTTTATGTGGTTGAGTCGATGGTTGATTTGATCCATGTGATTTGTCAACTCAGACAACGGGACATCAACTAAGACCCTGAACATATTAGGTTTTCCTCCTTTGAAGTAAACTACGGCTAGCTTAGTGTTTATATATATATATATATGATAAGTGTTTATGGTTATTTGTTGTGTTTTACAGGAAATGAACTAAACACGCCATCTAGGATGCGAGAGGAACAAAACATACCCTAGCCTCATTCTCCTCCATCTTGTAATAAGCATTATGTTAATGTTAATGTACTACGAAAATAGAGAATTTATATCATGCTTATCTCTTACTTTTGTTTTATTTTTTGTCATTAAATCATGTTATCTTAATAATATATGGCATCTGATTGATAATATGGGCAAAATTAATTTTTGGATTATATAATCTAAAATTTTCTATAAAGGAGTTCAGATTATATAATACGAGCAAAATGTATTTTGAAAAGAGAAAAATAGGACGCAATATAAACACACCAAGTGGAAAAAGCAATAGCCGATATATAAAAATTGCTCTTCTCTAATCAAGGTTTGCTCACTCTCATACAAACTAGCAAAAATACCCCTAGCTTGACTTAACTCATTTAGGTGTTAAATTCAACGTGACTTAAGTTACACTGAACTCAACGTGAGTTAAGTCACGTTGGTGTTAAACTCAACGTGACTTAACTCACGTTGGTTCTGTGTTCACAACCAGAATAGTTGTTTTAGCATTTTTACCTAATTTCAATCAATTCAATCAATTCATTCATACTTCCCTACATCCATTCATTCATTTCCATTCATATTTTCCTCATTCATTCAATCATACATACATTCATTCATTCATTTAAAATTTAAATATGCAAAATAAACCGAAAATTAACCAAAATGTCAAAAAATAACGCAAACGCACAAATGTAAGCATATTATATCCATGTTGCTAGCATTTCTCTCACGGAGAAATGCTAGCAACACACATTCTAACACACTCTTTTTGATTGGTTAAAATTCACATGGGACCCCTCAAATTATATAAATTTGAGGGGTCCCATGTGAATTTTAACCAATTAAAGAGAGTGTGTTGAAAAGTGTGTTAGAATGTGTGTTGCTAGCATTTCTCTCACATATCTGCCAAAGTGTCATAAAAACATCTAAATATATACAAATGTCAGGAAAACACAAAATACCTAACGTTATAGCAACACTCAGTATGACTTAAGTCACGCTGGATTGTAACATGTGGAAGTTAACTCACGTTGAAAGTATCTAGCGTGACTTAAGTCACATACAGGCACTTTTGTCAATTCGGTTGAAAGTGTGTGTTTTTTGTTGTGAGATGAGCAATTTTCCGATATATTTTAATATCTCCATCCAAGGCCCAAACGTCTTCCTTAAAAAATGGCCCAAATGCTTAAAGTCCATCACAAGAATCAGAAAACTTTATAAGAATTTCTTTTTCCACCCACATTATTTTTATGTGTGCTCTAAATTTCAAAAATGATATAAAATATTATAATTCAAAATGAGATTTTCCTCTATTTGTAAAGTGCAAAAAATCAACCAATGTTGTTTTAGTCATTGTTGAACCGTGGGTAACTATTTTTTTCACCAATTCTGATTCTAAAATTTGAAAGAAGAAAAAAAATAATTTCGATATTATAGTTCGAACATCCCTCCATATGTCAAAATTAAATTTCACATTTTTTTAATGATTTTTAAGCACAAAAAGGGTACGAAGCATGTATATGGAGAGTTCAGATTCTAAAATCTGATATTTCTTTTATTATTTGGCATCCCATATACGTGCTTCGAACTCCTCTTGTGCAAAAAAAAAATGAAATTTAATTTTGATGTATGGAGTGTTTAAATTATAATATTTGAAGTACTTATATTTTCAGATTTTAGAATCCTAAACAGGAGAAAACCGTATTTTGGATTATAAAATCCGAAAATTCAAATTATTTTTAAAATCTTACAGGATGATCAAAGAAACTTCCAAAAAAAAATTGTGGAAATTCCAATGTTTTATTTATTTAAGATATGAGTATGTTTAGTGCAGAGGATATAATAGAGGTAGAGTAAGATAAAAAGTTCGATAATAATAGGATATAATAGTAATAAAAAAAAACACTTATTATATCATGTGTTTGGAGTATAAAATATGATAACATTATTTTATCATTCAGTTTGATACATATTTGTTAATTTGGTTGTGACATGATAAGATACTGGGACATCATCAAAGAAGATGTAGTTAAAGCAGTTTTCAAATTCTTTACTTCTAGTTGGATTTTGCCAGGATTTAATTCTAACATTATTGCTCTTCTTCCTAAGATTCTAAATGCTTCTTCTATAGATCAATACAGGCCTATTGCAATGGAAAATTTTAAATTCAAAATCATATGTAAAATTATTGTTGACATACTTGCTCCAATCATATCTACTACCATTTCTGAAGAACATACGAGGTTTATTCATCAGAGAAACATCAAGGACTACATATGCATTGCATCTGAAGCTACTAATCTTTTACACAACAAATCCTTTGGGGGAAACTTAGCTATGAAAATTGATATAACAAAGGCATTTGACACCTTGGAATGGCCATTTTTATTGAAAGTTCTCAAATCTTTTGGCTTTAATGAAATTTTTTGCAATTGGATTCAAGTGATTCTCAATTCGGCTTTTTTATTTGTGTCAGTCAATGGAAAAGGTCAAGGTTATTTTAATTGAACAAGGGGGGTGAGGCAGGGAAACCCTCTTTCTCCATTCTTGTTTGTTTGGCTAAAGATGCTTTAAGCAGAAGTATTACAATACTAGTAGAAGAAAGAAAGAAAGCTAGATCTAATCAAAGGGACCAGACACATTTCAGTTCCCTCTCACACTTTTTATGCAGATGATCTTATGATCTTTTGCAAAGGTAAAATGTCTGGTTTAAACAACCTCAAAGACTTGTTTCATATATAAGCACTGAATTATGGACAAATGATAAACTGCTCAAAATCAACGATCTACTCCAATTCCATTTCTACAGATAGAATAAATAGAATTGTGCAGCTTATGAATTTCAAGATTGGCTCCATACCCTTCAATTGCTTAGGTGTTCCCATTTTTAAGGGGAAGTATAAGGTTTCTCACCTTCAACTAGTTGCAGACAAGATTTGCATGAAGCTTACAACTTGGAAAGCATCATTGCTCTCAATGGCAGGGAGAGTTCAATTGGTCAGGTCAGTTATACAAAGCATGATGATATATACTATTTCTCTTTATCCTTGGCAAGTTTCACTCATTAAGCAACTACAAAAAAAGATTAGAAATTTTATCTGGAGTGGAGATCAAGATAAAAGAAAGTTAGTTACAGTTGCTTGGAAAAAGTTTTGCAGGCCATCATCTCAGGGTGGTTCGAACTTAAGATCATTGCAAAGTTTGAACAGTGCCTCTAATCTTAAATTGTGTTGGGGTCTATTGAATTCAGAGAAGGCTTGGGAATTTTTTTTGAAGGACAGAGTGGTGAAAAATGGTAAAATAACAT
Source organism: Medicago arabica (assembly GCA_946800305.1). Taxonomy (NCBI): domain Eukaryota; kingdom Viridiplantae; phylum Streptophyta; class Magnoliopsida; order Fabales; family Fabaceae; genus Medicago; species Medicago arabica. The sequence continues at coordinate 401,541 of OX326971.1, read as the reverse complement.
CATATATACTCTTCTCTTTGGAGTACCATTATAGTAGAGTATTCAATGATCAAGGACAATTCTATCTGGCTTTCAGGCAAAGGAGACAACATCAATTTCTGGAATGATTGTTGGTGTGGTCAATCATTAGCTATTCATTACAATATTCCAGATCACATTAGTAAACTTCTCACATCTTCAGTGAATGACTATATCCATAATGGGCAGTGGCATATCCCTTTTGAACTTCAGCTGAACTTTCGCAATCTGAGTAATCTTGTTCAGCAAGTTACTTTAGCTTTGGAGGAACATGGTGACAGTTTGCAATGGAAGCATTCTCAAGCTGGCGATTTACAACTCAAAGAAGCTTACTCTTTCAAACATCAGCAATTTCAAGATTTACCTTGGGCTAAATTGATTTGGAATACTGATGTCCCTCCCTCAAAGTCATTGTTTATTTGGAGAATGATGAATGGTAAAGTCGCTACTGATGAGAACTTAATGGCAAGAGGTTGTTACATTTCATCAATGTGCAGTTTGTGTTTTAATCATGTGGAAACTTCATTTCACATTTTCTTCACTTGTTCATATACCCTGAAACTATGGTCCTAGTTAGCATATGCTCTTAATATAACTATAAATTTTGCTAGCCTGGAGGATGTTTGGAAAATTTGTGACTTATCTTGGTATCCTCAATGTAAAGTAGTTGTTTTATCCGCTTTGATCAATCTCTTTAATACCATATGGTTTGCCAGAAATCAAGCAAGGTTTAATAACAAGAATGTCATTTGGAAATCTTCTATCTCAATGATTATTGCAAACACATCTCTAGCAAGAAACGCAACCAACAAAACATCAACAAACTCCATAAGAGACTTCTATGTCATTAAACTTTTCAATGTCTCTATTCATCATCTTATAGATCCTATTATCACGGAAGTGATTTGGAGCCTGCCTCTTCAATCTTGGATCAAGTGCAATATTTATGGAGCTTCCAATGGCAACCCTGGCAACTCAGCTTGTGGAGGAATTTTTAGAAATCATGAGGTTGGATCTCTTTGTTGTTTCGCATAACCTCTAGGTAACTCTATATCTTATCTGGCCGAACTTGGTGGAGCTTTAAGAGCAATAGACTTGGCATATGAGCATAGCTGGTCCAATCTTTGCTTGGAAATAGATTCATCCTTAGTAGCTTTAGCATTCAAGAAAGAAGGTCAAATTCCCTGGACTTTAAGAAAGAGATAGCACAATATAAAGTTCAAGCTTAGACAGATAAATTGCATAGTCACTCACATTTACAGAGAAGGCAATTGCAGATTCCTTAGCTAATTTAGGTTTACCTTTACAACAATTGACAGTTTGGCAGGACCCCCTAGTTTTATTAGAACTCCTTATGTAAAGAACAAATTAGGAATGCCTTCTTATAGGTTTAAATCCTTTTGTCGCGTCATTTTTCGGAGATCGAGGCTATTTGATTAGCGTTTGACTCACTATTTATTTCACGACTGAACATCTAATTTTTTATAAGAAAGTGGAAAAAAGTTCAAATACCACTTTAAAAGATTTAGGGTTTGGGGGTTGGTTACATAAAGGGAAGGTATTAGCACCCTTTATATTCGTAGTACTCTACGAGAACCTCTTGATTTTATTTAACTTTTGTGCTATAACTTGCTTAGTTTTGAAAAAATGGAATTTAAAATGACTAAGAAAACAAAGACCTAATTATCTACATTTTTTATGATTTGGAAGGACGAGTGTCCTTTGCCTACGTACCCGTGAGGGATCAAAACCTCATAGTTCGGGGTAAAAATTGACGTTTGATTGGTTGTGTGCTTTTTATTAGTTTTGAAAAAAGTTTTAAAATGTAAAAAGCCAAAGTGGCAAAAGAGTATTTGTTTGTGTTTTTTATATTAAAGGAAAATGACTAAAAATATATTTAAGATTGATTGCAATTTTGACTTATGAAAGAATAAAATAAAAGGACCGCTTGATTTAAAAATCAAGGTTTATTACGAAAATGTTTTTTGTGTTTTGTTATTTGCATGTTTTTGTTGTTTTGAATGACTAGCTGAAAATAAACTAACGAAGCGTAAAAGTAAAGGCGTTGGTACCTTAAGGTGAAGTTGGACCACCACAAGGATCTTTTACCTAAACTACCAAGCATAAAAAGTAAACATACACCCACACACGCACACATGCACCTACAACTATTACATTAAACCTACAATACATGATATGGTCTGCGAGAAAGTAAATGACGGAAAATAAATAATTTACATTTAAACCTATTATACATTCTAAGTCTTTGCTATAAATGATGTAAATAAATATGAACAGAATAATAATAAATCTAATCCTAAAATATGCATGAGAAAATATGAGAAAAAAATGCTGAAAGATAAAAATGAAATGCATGCATGGCTTGAAATAAAAATGGGGTTCAATCATAAAGTGGGGGTGCAGCAGTGTTATGGGGGTGTAAAACTAAATAAAAAGGAATTGGGCTCAAGAGATAGGTTGGGAGCCGGTTCGGTTCAATTCTGGGTCGGATCAAAAGAACCGAACCGGTTCAGGAGGGTATATAAGGGGTGTAACCCCTTTTCTTTCATTTTTCTATTTCGTTTTCTCTCTCTTAATCTTCTCTCTTCTCAAAACTCTCTGTTCTCTATCTTGTTCTTCCTCAAGAACACTAATAGCATTCCGGTGGGGGTTCAAGTGAACCCAGATTCCGACGAGGGTTCCGGCGGCGGCTGGCCGGCCAGTGCGGCGCCGCCGCCGCGTCGGAACCCTAATCTATATGTTTTTTTTTTTGTTTTTTCCTTATCTTCTCTCCCTCTTTCAGTTTTTTTACACCAAAATTTCCAAACAATGAGCCTACAAGCCTAGATCTAGAAAGAAAATAAAACTAAAAAAACTATACATTGGTTGTCTTTATGGGTCGATCCGGTTCTGATTGAAGCTTGCGGTTCGGTGTGTGTGAACCGGTTTGCTTGCTTGCTTGCTCTGTGGCTCGGCTTCAGATCCGTTGTTGTTTGTGGTTTGCGGCTGGAATGTGTTGTTCTGTGATATGAGTTTCTGTTGTGCGATTTCTGTTCTATTTGCAGGTTTCTATGGTTTGTCCATTTTCGGCCCCTTGACTGTGTTTGCAAGTTCTATTTATAGCACTGGATTCTGGGTTAGGGTTTGTTTATGATGCGGAGAAAAATCAGTGGCTTTTGGATTGGAATGAAAAAGGATCGGAATTGAACTGGATTTGGACTGGATTTAGACTTATCGGACATTAAAAATAAAAATAAAAATTGGACCTATCATCTATGAATAAAAAATAAATAAAAGATAAATATGTTTAAACTAAAATTAAATTAAAAGTGAAATAGAAAATAAAAGATGGAAATGAATTGAAATAAAAGATTAAAAAGACCAAAAATAAAATAAAGTGAGAAGAAGGCCCGACTCGGAACCAAAAATGAGGTATTTTAAAATACTTCTCTGCCAAAATTTTCACTGAAAAATCAGGGTTGAATGACGCGTGTCGGTGGGATCTTGAGTCAAAAATTGAGGTAAGACACCTTCTAATGGAATTTTAGTTTAGTCCCCTCCACTTTGGAATCTATTTTCTTCTACAATATATACATTTTGGTAGTGTAGCATCTTAGCTACCTATTTTTGGTTTTAAAAAAATGATAAGATATTTTATAACTCGAGTTTTTTTTTGTTTACATTCTAGCAATGAAAATTATTCTAACAATATCAATAAACACAACAATAAAAAAATGTCGAACCCCAACAAACACAATCATACAACACATTATAATTACCGGAGGTTAGACAAAATAAAATTGAAAGATAAACACAAAAGGCTTCATAGGTGCAGTCGATATGGGTTACAATCTAGAAAAATGAAATGAAAAAACTGGGAATTTTATTTTTTGAACAAGAAAAACTGGGAACTTAATCAAAGAAATTGCTAAAAACAAAAAGATTGTAAATACAAGCAAATAAATTCCATAAAAAAATTGAGAATACAAGAAATTTCAAAAATCAAAAAATGGATTCAGTAATATTTGTTTCTAAGTTTACTAAATATATTTTTAGGAATATTATTGCTAAGATTATAAAGAAGAGAGTTAAAAAATATGTTTGGTTAATATTTATTTATTCCCAAGAACTATTATAGTAGGAAGGCTAATGGACCCTTAAAAAAAGGAAGGTTAATGGATAGTTACACACTAATTTATTTCCATCTTCATGAAAACTTTTATTCCTACCATTTTCTATAGAAATATATTTCTTTTCTAAGAATCTTTTATGCCGAAGAATAAAATTTAATAAACTTGTAATAAAGATTGAAATATATATTTTTATCATTTTATTCCTGACAAACTTAATTTGAAACAAACACACCCTCTTATGAAAATAGAGATGTAACATGAGAGAGGAAAGCAAACGAGGGAGGGAGGAGAGAGAGAGAGAGAGAGAGAGAGAGGGGGGGGGGAGGGGGGGGGGGAGGGAGGGAGGAGAGAGAGAGAGAGAGAGAGAGATGGCATACACATTGATGTTAGACAACCCACTTTGATCGTTCACACTTACCCCACAAGATGACACAAAGGTTTTAGTTGGCCCTTCATATGAAAGGACAATATTGAAACATTGACATCAGAACCGTCCCAAAAGAAAAGTATGAAAGAAAAAGAGAGAATGTGAGTTGGAATAACAAATTGTGAAGAATGAGGGACTATATATAGGAACAATCCTTCAATCTATGTCAAATAGTAAAAATATATGGTCAAACGGTAAAATAAATGCATGAAACCGACCAACCTTGTTAACAAAGCAATTGACCATAATCTAACACATTTTCGAATTATATAACCCAAAATAATTCCCAGATTTTTCAAATTATATATCCGAAATAGACAAAAACTTTTATAAATAGAAGTGTTTAGTTCATTTGCAAACCACACCATATAATGATGAACATTTACTATAGAATATGTTTAGGGTTCATATTGATGCCACAATGTCTCGCTTGAAAATCAGTTGAACCATATTAAGGGTGAACAATGTCGAGTATAGTCGCCTGTCAATAAATTCAAATGGACACATTCAATTCACCTAGATGAAGCTCTAAAACGACGAAGTGCGAACCATATTCTCTATATTTGATTAATATAGTTCAAATGGTCCGATCGAGTTAGATGTTTCCTGGGTTATATATATTTACGTGATATTAGATAAAGCTTGATTCAGCTTATAACCTAAGAAAAATGCGACTCTAGTCTACTAAACATAATGTTTGGTTCCATGTTTCGACCAAAACCAAATAACATGCTTTAGTGGTGGATGTTGAATTGGAATGAATCTCCTATATTTTGGTGTTTGGCAGGTTCATATACCGTGGTAGAGAAGGTGAACAGTATAATGGAATGAATACGTACTAATAATTATATGAAGACATTATGATTCTTAAATAACAAAAATACAATAACAAAAATACTATATATAGTCATGAAGATGAATAAAGTTAAAACTACATATGAAATGTAATAAGCTCTTTTTGCCAAATAAAAAAAAAGGTTAAAACTACCGGGAGGTAGGCCTGTATCCACAAAAAGTAAGTGCTACAAAGTCATTGAGGTTTTCACTAGACAAAGTAAATTCATTGGTAACTAAAGAGGTGTTCATAGAAAAAGCACAATTTTTGGATCGTTTGAAAGTAAACGTTTTAGGGCAAAGCCCAACAAAATGAAAATACACACCAATCGGATATAGTCCACAAATAGAAATTATCAATTTTGATGAGAAACTTGCTCTTTAGGCACCCTTTGTTTGCTCCCAGACACTAAACTACGAAAATACCTCCAACAAAATTAACTAATGTTTGCTGGTCAACGGTAGTTAACTACCATTTCAAACATGTCATATATAGAAACCCATATCACATTCCTTGTTTTTATATATGATAGGTTTGAAACTGAGGGATTTTTTTTTTTATTATACAAAATATATACTATATCATTCTTTAATTTGTTATATTATTTTTTGCAGCTATGTAAGGCTGACAATGAACCGAACCAACTCGAAAATAGTTCGAGATTCAATTCGGTAATTAATTCGTTGAACTTGGTTCATGAACCAAATGAGCCGAACTTGAGTTGAAAATAAAGTTCGTTAAATAAAGGAGTTGAACTTGAACTATGTATAGCTTGACTCGTTTGATTCATGAACCAGCTCGATATATATATATATATATATGTGTGTGTGTGTGTGTGTGTATATATATATATATATAATTGAATTTAAAAAGAGTTCGTTACAATATATCTTATTTATCCATTCCACGTTTGCATGAGTGAGCGTAGCTATCATAGTAATATATTAGTCCCACATCGGCCATTTTATTGAACAACAAAGAGCAAGATGGTTATGAAAGAGCAGCTAGAAAGAGTGTTTAATATGTTGTGGGGATTGATTAAGGACACGCAGTCAAGAAACTGACTTCTTTGAAAAAGTTATTTTGTTTAGCCAATAATATAACGGTTGATGCCATGTCAGCTGGTGAACCACTCTAAAACTAAACTTTATCTTATTGCAAATCAGGTATAACAAGTAGCTGAAATATTCTTTAGGGTTCGAAACCAAAGGACGGAAGTGATTAAAGGCATGGTTGGTGTTGGAGCAGATGAATTTTCGAGCAAAAGGGATGAACATATTTGAACTGATGAAGATGATAAGATTTTGGAGCGAAAGGGAGTGGAATAATGACAAAATAAGTTGATAAGATTTTGGAGTGAAAGAAACCGATAAAGATGAACAAATTCAAACTGATGAAGATAAGGAATTCGAAAGATTTATGATTTTGATGATGAAAAGATGAAGGAGATGAAAAGCTCACAGATGAAATCAAAATTTATGCAGCTGATTAAATCAAAATTGATAGCAATTGTGTCTAAGAAGTTTAACTTCACCAGAAAAGTCATTCTCATGACTTCTCCATAAAATTTTCCATTGAGCCGAGCTAGAAAAAAAATTCGTGACGAACTCGGATCGAGCTTCGAGCCGATTTAATTTTTATCGAGTTGAGCTCAGACAAGTTCGACTCGGTTCGACTCGGTTCGACTCATTTCCAGCCCTACAACTATGTGATAGAATTGTCAACAATTGGCCATGAATCATAAATACAATTTATAACATATTATGACATAACAAATAATTGATGGGTCATGTTAACTGGTGCCCCTGGAGCACTAGTTAAGCAGCCAAGAATGGAAAGAAAAAAACAAAGTCAGCATTAAAAGCAACATTTTTTCAAATTTCAAAAAATTAAAATACACAATTTCCAAAAAAAATATTTCCTTTGATAATTCCTTAACCAATGCCCCGTTAACATTTCCCATGGATTAAGAAACTATGTATGTACCTTTAGGTTCCATGAGAATTGATTAATATTCACGAGATATCAAGATTTTTAGAATGAATGACTGAACTACCTTAACAACAGTCTCGATGCCATATTAGGTATTCACTATATGCCAAACATTTAAATAGGACAACAATTAAATAACTAAATGGTTGAGAGCAGACATATTTCATTAGACTTAACAATATAGTTCAACTCCTCATGGTTCATTCTAAAACAAATTACAACAAAATTCATCAATTAATTAGTGTTTATTATGATAGACTATAACTTATATTAAAAATAATTTCATAATAATTGATTGATGAATTTTGTTGTATTTTGATTGTGTCGAGTTTAAGCTAAAGATTATATTCGTATTAAACTTAAGTCAAATTTTAAGGTGAATTAAATTTTATTGAGTCGAGCTGACTCAACTTATTTTCAACCTTATGATGATTATTTTGTATGGACAAAAACATATTCAGGCGAGTAACTTATTTGATTGGCTATTTTTACTCATTTGTTTGTGTCTTAAGTAACTCCATGGATCCCAATTCATTGCCATTGATGCAACTTTTGCCTGTTTATATACTCTCGAGCTCCGGCTGCAATTCTAATTCACATTACATCACGTACCCATAAAACATTAAATAGAGAATTAAGCAATCCATGTTAAATACCAAGACTCTTTTGTGTTTCTTTTATTATTTTGACAATTATATATAATACATAGGGATGATTTAGTATTTGAGGTGAGTGAAGTAATAAGAAAGCCAGAAATAACAATATTAATATTAGAGTTGACCTAGTGGTTGGTTTGAGATTTTGAAGTTTGTTCCTTTTAAAGTTTCATGTTCGATCTCTCTAGTGTCAATTTCAATGAGTAAGTCCATATAGAGCTTTGTTCTGACTTTAAATAGAGTCACCGCAAATGAACGGTAGAATTAGTTCCCTTAGATTAGTCGATTGTTGCATTGGATAGGATAGCGAGTTAAAAAAAAAAAAAAAGGGAAAGAAAGCAAGAGAGTGATATTTGATATTCATATTAGTATAGTGTACTATACTATTACAATAATAATGTGAATTGTGAAACTTGCATGAAGGGAGCGTGAAATTGGGGTGTGATGATGAAACTTACAGAGCATAAACGTGATAGAGATGTATGTAAAGTAAGTATTATTTTTTTATCATAAAAAATTAGCAGTGGATTGCACATCAGTAGCACACATTCCCTACCCTTCATGTTCAATGTTCATTATCAGTAATTAGTAATTACTATACTATATCTTATCTTGTTTAGACCAGAAGAAATCCATATATAATTTGTTGTAAATAGTCAAGGTTGCTTAACATTAATTAATATAGAGGGAGGCATATATTACAATCTGTGTTTCTTTTTTTTTTAACAATTATATATTTTTGTTAGTGCGCTATCTTGTCATGGCATGGGGATGGGGCCACCTTCTGTTGTTAAAAACATGTCTTACATATAAATGGCGAACACAACAGTCTTCTTCTTTTTCTCCACCGACCCTTTTATTTAGCTGTTAATGTTATATGCTTTTAAACACTACATGTGTTGTGTTGTGTGTATTGTAATTTTGTTCTTTTTCAAATTTTGCACTCTTCTCTGATTTTCAACTTAGCAATAATTATTATTGGTGGGTTGTTCATTTCACTTTCATGCAATATGTCGTCTAACACCAATTGATTATTACGTACTGTACCTTGAATGTGATGTCTGCATCTAATCTAATCTAATCTTTTTCCCTCCCATTCTTCTCAAATTCATATCACTCTCTTTTTTACTGTCTATGAGTATAGTTTTTAGTTAAGCTTTCTTATTCCTTTAGACAGACAGTGTAATTGCCTCGTTGACAAAACATATACTAATGTTTAATCATTTTTCTGTTCGTCATTGCTTCATTCTTTTCAGTGATTACTTTTAATTATCGTGTTAAATAATAATGATTACCTAAAATCTAGTGCATGTGTTAAATGTTGATAGTCATTGGCTTTTGACCTTATTCTGATGAAAACTACGGGCTTCCCTTAAATTAAGTAACTAGATTAATTATTTTTGTGCTTGACATGAGGAATAAAAGTGGCCTACAATACATCAACGCATTGCACCTTTTTCCTTATAAAGTATAAACACATTTCTTTCTTCACTAGAATCATGGCTCTTAGCTGTCCAACATCCTTTTCCTAATTATTATTTGTTTATTAGTATATCTTAGTAAGAATTATTACCACTATTTTACTAGTAGTGTTATATCCATTTTTATGCAATGTATGAGTTGGTATTGCACGATACTGAAGCAGCCTTCTTCTCTTCTTTTTATAATAATATCTTTCATGTATGATCAGTGGAGATTTTATGAGATTATCAAAGATTCATAGCGCAATCTTTCTCATCATTACATGTCAATGGTTATGTAGCAGGCCAGGCCAGGCCAGGGAGGGATTCTAATTAACATTAATTTAATTTACTATCAATATCAAAGAGAGACTTTAGGCTTTAATCCTCAAAGATGTCATGAAAAGACTCATGTCTCCTGTTTTTCCCAAACTCACGGGTATCTCCTTTTTTCTTTTTTCTCATAGAACCTACTAGCGGCAAATCTCACATACACAACACAACATAGTAAGTGCCAAAAGTGTGGAACCGCATATTCAAACTGACCCCAACATATAAAAATGTCTCTACAATTTTTTACCATCTGAATTATACTTACCAAACCATACCTATTTCTTTTTATTAGGTGTTTTGATATATGTTAATTTTAAAGAATAGTCATGAAATTTTATGTTTCTATTATAATAATGTTAATAATAGTGAGATTCATCTTATGGAATGTTGTCATATCTAATGTAATAGGAATAGGAGTGGTTGGAAATAATTGCTTGCACTTGTCCCACAAGCCACTATTCATGTGACTTAAAGGTTTGGATTAACTACAACAACCTAGACTACATGAGATGAAATCCATCCTTAAATATGAGTGTCACTTTTATGTTTTAAAAGCAAAGCATTTATTTAAAATTCTTGTTCTGCCTCTTGGGACAGCAAGGCCCATTATTCTTTTTTATTTCTTTAAGTTTGCTTCATCTGACAAGGTATGTATGTATAGTATTCATTAAGTTAAGCATCAGGATCATAAACATAACTAGAAAAGGTGTACCAATAGCAATACAATTCTCATCATACACCTTTGTCTTTACATATTTTTTATTGGTTATAAAGCTTAGCTAACCGTGGTTAGTATCATTTCTGTGCGAAGCATTTAAGAAATTGGAACACCACACTTCATTCTGACCTCACATGATAGTGAAAAACTTAAGGTTTGTAAGTTTATTCTATATATTCTCAAAACATCTAACTTGGCTTATCCTAGTTATTCTGTCTGATTCTTTATTATCTGTTGCTTTTCTCTTTAGAATTAGAATTACTAGGATGAGCGATTTAAACAGTGAAAGATCAAAGATGTGGAACGTATACACGGCTTCAAACGCAGGTCCATCACATTCACAGACAAGAGGAGTTGATGAGGAAGGTCCATGGAAAAGCTTTGGGACTTCTATGAGTGCAATATCATTTGGTTTTGTTGCCACAGCCATTTTGATTTCAATGTTTCTAATAATGGCCATATTTGAACATTTGTTTAAACCTACACAACAGTTTTCTTCCACGCCAGAATCTATGCTGCCAACTTATCAGGAACACCACTCACTACCAACCACAAAACAAGGAAATGCACAATCAGTAAGTCCCTTTTACTACCTGTTTCATATGTTTTTTTACTTTTTGAACATAAGTAATGTATAATGTTATTATTACAGGTTCCATCATCGTCTTATGCATGTGATTTGTCAGTGTTGATGCCGGGGCAGCAATATCCTACTTATATTGCTCAACCTGCTCCTCTGCCTTGTCCAAGGGAAGGGGCTTATTGGCCTTCTCACCAAACATCATTTTGTATTTAACAACTAGTAGTACAAAGTTTTCTAACCTCAATATCTGTATACATTATTGGGATATAGTTATATATCCCATTTGACTGTTCTCCAAAGTCAATGACTATGAGTAAATGATGACGGATGCTCTTCAAAATTGTGAAACCGCAACACAATTTTCTTATCAACTTCAACGAAACATCCTTTATTTATTTATTTTTCCTAAACATCCTTCATTTTAGTGTTAAGACTTCACTTTTTTTAACTCACTTTAACCACTTCTCTCATTTCGCCTGTTTTGGCTTTATATGTCTCTTTTCGCATATTCTGGCGTTAAAATCAGAGAGTATTCTCATTTCAAAATTTTAATTCGACTAGAAATAAAAACATTATACCAAATTAAATATGAAAGTTGATGTTCCCGCGAGTTTAACTCAATTGGTATGAACATTACATAATATATGCAGTCGTCAGGGTTCGAATCCCGAACATTCTACTTCTCCACATTCAAAATGTGTGACCTTCAGCCACTAAACTACTTGACAAAAAAATATATAAAAGTTACTTCTAGAACTAAAGCATTAAAACCTAGATCACTTCACCATCACCATTATATGCATACTATTACCAAGTCTCTAATGTAATTTAGAGTTCGTCTATAATTTCCAAATCAATAATGAGAATAATAAAATATGACATGATTTTTTAACGTATTAAATTGATATACATGAGTGTTTAGAACAGAATTTCTCCAAGTGATCTAATCAAAACAAGGGGAAGATGATTCGCCAGAGACCCGTGGAGTTAAATCAGCTAGTCATTTTTCTGGGCTGTAAAAGTCTACATTAAAAGTGGAATTACAACAATGGAAAGCCCCTGTACTCCTTAAATAACTTACAACTTATCCCTTCACATCAATCTCATCAAACAAATCCCTTCTTTTTATGTATCTCTTCCTAAACTTCACATGTGTTTTAATCGCCGTAAAAAGGCCACCCTGTCCCTACCTGATTAGGAAAACTAAAACCAGTTATCTTGATAACGAATACCCTCCTTTCTTTCCCATCCTCTCCCTCCTAAAAAATGAACACTTAGTTCTGTTGATGAAGGCGAGAAAGGGCTAACGAAGAACAAAGTCAGCTACTGATCATCCAACATGTCATCATCATCATCATCCGGTAATATCATAGTCAACAAAGAATACTTGACCCGTAAAGAAATTTTGCCCTTCTCAACCAAAAGTCTTGCTCCAGTGACAACCCAATAGCCCGGAGTCTCCTGCGGTCCTCTAGTCATCTCAGTTGTGTCAACAAATTTTAGAAGCTTGGGAGCTTGTACGGGAACAGGAGGGCCGCCTGGATAGACCGCTGAATTTATATTGACATCTGCTGGACGTGGAGGCGGCTTCTGAAAAGCCCCTGTGAAGTGTTGGCTAATAAGAGTGGATATAAGTCCTGACTTGGCCCCTAGCCCAGGAGACCCATCCCACTCAGGATGTTTTACCTCCTTAGCTCCCAACACAGTTGAGAATTTAAGTCTTAAGAAGAGTATATTTTTAAAGCCATAATTCTCAACTTGCAATTGTGCTCCAGTTACTATTGAAAGCTCCTCCTCAGATTCCACAGGAGCAGTGCACACATGAGAGAAATTCTTCCATTGAACCTTCTCATAGAATCTCTTATCATAGGACTTCCGTCTGAAGTTTTCATTTGAATCATCTTCAAGCTGGAAAATTTTTGGAAGAGATGAAAGGTGTTGCATATGGATGGCCAACCGATTGCTTTTCTTACCTTCAAGATAGAGACGGAGACCAGTCACTGGCCTCTTACCTACATCAACCTGTTATAACATGGAAAGTATTCCTGGCTTTAGAATAAATGTTGCAGAAACAGAGAACCAAATCATCAATAAATGACAACAAACTTCAGAATGTCCAAGGTAAAAATACGGTGAATTGAATGAATATGAACAATTGAATATGCTTAATACTTTAGTTTTTATATCGCATGAACTAAAAAGATGCATCTTTATTTGCAAGACTAGGTTCCACTACATGTGAATATACACAAATCCTAAAACCTTCTTTACACTGATCTAGTAATTTTCCTCCAACACAAACCAAAGGACATGAGCGTGATTTATTATGATTAGACGAGGCACTTCCAGTCTGCCACTGAATACCTAGATGTCCAGAAGAATAAAGATTTACCGGTATGGTGTTCACATAGAGCCTTGGCCCCATGAAGCTAAACTGTAAAGATGCAGAGCTCCGTTGCTTCCATTGAGGACCAAGAGGAAGATCACTGAATACAGGTGCCCACTGTCTAGGAAGCTGGAATTCCAAGAATTGGTGGAGCTCTTCAATTGGTGGTTTATCTGTTAGTATCAATGCAGAATGATGAAACATTTCAAACTGGTTCATGCAATTTGCATATAATCGGTCAACAAATGATGGAAACAAATTTAAAAGAGGGTGATCCATGGGAATTTAATTTCCTGAAATCAAAATTCAGGCTTCAATCTATATTCTGTATGAATCATAAATTACTATTCTGTAATAAGGGTGTCCATATGTTTCAGTACTTAACAAGTTAATATTGCAGAGCAATGCTTCAGCATTTTTCAAGTCCTTGTGGAGCCACCTATACACACTCCTAAAGCTAGCACACACATTTCTCCAACAAAATGTCGTTTGGTTTTGGAGGTAGATGCTTAGTATTTTGTACAACAATAAATTCGTTCAAAGCCAAGCAAATTCAACTCCAAAATGAAATAAAACATCAACAAGCAAATTTATGGGTTCCTGGGTCTGGTTAGTTGTAAAAACCAAAGCGGTTCCTCATAAGTTCCTAATGATCTACTTACGTGGGTCGGTTCCCCCTTTGAGCGAGATATTAACTTGTAAACAACAATTGAGAGGCATAGTATGCTATATAGGGAATTTTACAGAAACCATAGCAACATGCAGTCCAGGAACTGTGAAACTCTAACAGAGAATGAACTTTTTCCAAAACTACCAAATACAAACCATAACTACATCCTAACCCCCTACTTACATTTACTTATGGAATACGTAATTTATTAATATTTTTTATTCCCGGGCAATTATCTAATATAAAAACTTGACCCAAAACATCACAGGCAACAGTTTTTTTTTTTTTTGCACAAACCAATCACAGGCAACAGTTATAAGTAAAAAAATAACGTAATAATGTCATTCACGTAGAATATATGCAAATAAAAGTAGCAACTTTGCTCACATCGTAAATAAAGGTTTATGGCATGGCTCAAGAATCCACTCCCTGGAACTCCATTTAATAGAGAGGTAATTGGAATGAAGGACATTGAGATCACATCAGGCTCCAACTGAACGGTCTGCAACCACTGATTATGCGATAAATTTTTGTCATCGCTTCCACCTCTCCTCTTGCAAAAGCTTACTATATCCTGCAAAAACAAAAAAAAAATATAAGGACAACTACTATTGTAAATATAAATATAAATATAAGAACATACTATTATAAATATAAAAATATTCCAGGTAAATGTTCTAAAGCATACCTCCTTATGTGAATAAGAATTTGATGGACTAATATTAGCAAATGTTAGTCTCTGCGTCCTGATTCCAAACTGTGAGGAAAACAAAATTGTTAGGTATCTCCAACCTAACAAGAGTTGACATGAACTAAAGTGACAAAGAAGAGATTATCATTTGAAATTAATTAATTTGGCACAGCAATTCACAAACCTTACAAATCAAAAATAGCTTATTTAAGAAATGAAACTAGCACTAATTTTGGGGCCGTTTGTTTTAGTTTATTTAAAAATCATTTTTGCTGTAAAAAATTTGGAAATTATTCTTTAGAGACTTTTAAGAAAAGTATAAGCCGTGGTTGAAAAAGCATTCAAGTTGAAAAATGTGCATCTTAAAATAGTTTTTCATTAATATGGTTGAAAAAGCATAGACAACATAAACTATGTTTTTCTCTCTCTTCAATTAAAAATGATTTTTTTCAAAAGCTAATGAAAATAGCTATTTCATTTTCAACATAAAAATTATTTTTTTCGAAATCATTTTTTAATAAAATGATTTTTGAGAAAAGCTTACACACAAACATAACTAAAAATAAAAAATGATTTTTAAAAAATCTTAAACTAATGGACCCTTATACTCGCACACTCGTCATTCTCCCATGCAAGTCAATGGTTAACATTTTGACCTTGCAGTAACATTTTTTTAATAGCTCGTCCCCAGACTGTACCCATACCTCACATAGTTTGTGCAGTTGTCTTTTTCCTTTATTTTTCCATTTTCCATAGTTTAACAACAATAAATACAGATCCAAACAAAAAACTTTGTAAGAAAATCAATTCTCATAACTATCCACTCAGAAAAAACTATATTCCGATGCTTCCATGAAATAGCAACGCATCTACATAGCAGGCTGAATAAGAAACTGTTCCTGGCTCAAAACTAAAAGTTTTTCCTCTTAAACTCAAGTCACATGTTTTCTAGGATCTAGGCTCTGAAGCATGGGTACTCCAATTTGCAAAACGTACCCGTACCGGTACTGGTACTCGTACGGTACGCGTACAGTACGCACCGATGACGCACCAATATTATTTTTTTGTTTTTAAACCTTGGTACGGCTGTGGTACTCTCAGGGTGCGCATAACAGTTTTTTTCTTGAGATAATGAGGCTTTTCATGAGAATTAATAGCAATTATAGTTTTTATTTTGATTTTTCATGAGAACTAACAGCAATTATAGTTTTTTTTTGTACTTTAGTTTTTCAATTTGAATGTTTTCGCGTTGTCATTTTTTTTGGTTGAATTTTTGTCGTCATTTGAGCAGTATAATTTCCTCATACTATGTTATTTTAAATTATAAAAAAAATTATCCTAACATACCCGTACCTTTGTTTTTTGAGAAATGCCGTATCCCGTACCCGCACCGGTACCGGGTACCGCACCCGCACCCGTGCAACGCAGGATCTAGGTGTCCAATGTATAACTAATATGAGCCTCTAATCAAATGTATAACTAATAACCTACATGTGGCTGAAAGTCTAAAACAAATATGAACCCCTAGTTGTAGTCTCTTTGGAGCAGGAAAATCGTGTGGGAAAACTAGCACAGGACAAAGCTAGCTACTGCTTTTATTATTTGGATTTCATTCTTATTGTGGAAGTACTTTGCGATAAAGTGAGTCTAGTGGTCGATAAATGAAGAGATATTCTATCACGAATTGTATCTTTAGTCATAATCTGTATAGATAAATGTCACACACAGAAATGTGAAAGAAAAATGAATAATAATGATTCTCAATATTGGGATTTTTAACATATCCTAAAAAGGAAAAGCATAATTTCACAAACCTTTTCATTTGGGAAAACTTGATCCGAAGCTGAGCTATATTGGCCATTGGCATCTAGAAACCTTTTATCTGCCATTTCTTTCAATTTTTTCTGAACATCAGCAGGTTGGAGAGTTGATGAGTGCTGCTGCTTTAAATATATTACATCTTTTCCTCCCATCTTCATACCAACAATAATATGAGTGCCAAAGGTATCGATAAACCTGGGTTAATTATGAAAAGCAATAGTTGGCAAGAGTCTCGAGTCCAAATAGGATTAAAAAATAAATGGGAGCTGGGTAGAGAGTTAATCCTAATTGAATTAGATAACCTCTAGGACAATCAATTAAAGTTGCAGTCTTTAGTTACCCAAAATGGAAGTGTTGCATTGAGTCAATACAAAGATTGAACCTATAAAGTAAAAACTAAATTAAGACTGAAGAGAATATTACAGGCCTAAATCAGTCCTAATTTAACTAGAACTATTTATCAAGTATCATATTCTTAATGACCTTGCTAATGCAGGTGGGTCCCATGATGAAGGTACAGCGTTTTTAACACGATCGCAAAGTAGCATCTGAGACTTGTCTAATGCAAGAGTGTAAAGTGTAATTAAGACTCCATCAAAAGCAAGGGTCTTGGTATGGGCTGCATCTTTCTGCCAACTCCCAGAAAATTCAAACATTGAATTGAAAAGGCCTGAGGGAATTTTGCCAGTCAAAGACAACTCCTGATTGAACTGCTCGGTCATCTGAAAGGAAGAAATGTGAATAGTTGAACAGCTTCAAATATGAGGCTGAGGCTGAGGCTGAGGCAAAAAGGAAAGAAAGATTACCTGTTGAAAAGACAAAACATCAGACCTGAATCTTGTGCGTTCGCCTTTATCACATTTGATTAATTTGGAAACATTTGGTAATGAAACTCCACCGGGTAGAACCACCTCTCTAACATCATCATCATCATCTTCATATATCTCAATCAAACGTGAATCAATAGAATCTCCTTTACAAAACTTGAGCCTTATATCAGAAGAAATATCATATCCACGACCAATGGATCCAATTGCAATTTCAGCAGCTCTATGAGCTTCATCTTCTTTAGGTGCCATACTCACTGATATCATATCATATCATATCATATTAATTCAATAAATTAGCTAAAACCATGAATTCATTGTCTAAATTGAAATTAACAATAATAGTATTAGTAAAGTTTCCCAAATTGTGCAAAGTATGATGTCCCACAGCAACAAGACATGCAGAGAGAGATTTAAAGCAAAAAAAAAAAAAAAAAGAAACATACATGGTACATGAGAGTGCAGCTAATTACTGTACTGTTTGCGGTTGAGTGCGTCTGAGAGATTTTCGCAAACCCTAAACCAAAAATTTGATTTTTAACTTTGGAGAGAGATAAATGAAGCCTGTCTGTGTGTGAAGAGAGATAACACAAGTAAAGTAATAATGAAAAATACTCATTTCTAAATACCACTGGTATGTTTTTATGTTTCATAATTTATTACACTTTTCATTTTTTTAGATTGTTAATTGTGTGATAATTGATTTTTTTTTAAAATAATGATAAGATAAGTAATGTTCATTTGTAAAAAAATATTGTCTCAAAAAAATTAAACCATTTCACTTTTCAATACAATATTAATTACTTTTTTTCAATTATAACTCTAATTAATATTACTTTCACAACACTCAATTCAATATATATTATATTTTACATTTATGATAAAAATGAATGTGCCAATAGTTGATAAGGACACCAAGATCGTTTTTCTCCCTCTTATATTTATGCATTTTTTCTTAATAAGTGTGAAATGAGTCAATGGATCAATTAAAATGGGATGGAGGGAGTAATCAAAAGCACTACCACAAAGTACCAACCATCATAACAACAACAATTATATATTCCCTCCGTCCTGAAATATAAGCAAAAAAAAAAAACACACTTATTAAGAAAATCAATAATTCTTCATTGACTGCTCTAAATTTTATTAAATAAAAATACAACATTCCTAATTTACCCTTACACACATTGAAAACAAAAACACTTCATAAGTGACACATCCCACTACCATGATTTTAATACACAAAATAGTGGTAATCATGTTGATTTCAATGCCGTAAACCATGATTCCAATTCAATTTCATTATTGCAGGTAGTTAATATTAGTGGCATTCCAATTCCAATACTCCTTAAACATGCTTAGGTAATTGAACTTCAATGTTCATGCTCCATAAATGTAAAAGGGTAATTTTGGAACACTAGATTAAAATTGGTCAACATTATTTTTTTTTGCTTATATTTTGGGACAAAAAAAATGGTCATTTGTTGCTTATATTTCAGGACGGAGGGAGTAATATCTTTGGAGAAAGGAAAACGTTAACTTGTGCCCTTAAGCACAAGTTAATGAGTTGAATGTAGAAACTTTTTGACGAAATTCGTGTATTAAATTTAATTTTTTAACTCTTAATTAATTGAATGCACAGATCTTAAGAGAATATTTCTATATTTAGATTGCTTAACATGTGTCATAAGGTCACAAGTTAACATGACCCTTGAAGAAATGCATGAATACCTTCATTACATTTTTTTAAACATCTTAAACAGAAACTTTTCCTTCAACCGAAAGAAAATAAAGTTTTTATAAAAAATTTATGAATATATATCATTGAAAATAATTAAAAAAGTTTGTCTGATATTTAAGTTCTACAAGGTTCAAGAGATTAATCGTTTTTTTTTACGCAAGAGATTAATCTTTGTAGATGAACGTGGAAAATATAAAATTTACATTAAAAAAATCATTGAAAAATAAAATACTTTAATTAAATAATATCTTATTTTAAAAAATTTTAAAAGCGCTAATTCAAAAAAGAAAATCTTTAAAGAATGTTTCGACACGGTTGTGAGTGAAACTGATATCGTTATGACCAGTGACTTAGAAAAACATCAGTTTAATCGTTAATGAAGTATAAAATATGTAAAATGAGAAAAAGACTCACTTTTCATATTTATTTTTTTAAAAGAAGACTCGCTTTTTATATGTATCTTCTTTTTTATTGAGAAAATATTTATCTTCTTCTTTGTCTCTAAATTATAAGACTCGTTGCAACCAAAAAATATATATTATAAGACTCGCCGTTTATATGTCTTTCCTTGATGCAAGACTCTTTCTAAACTTTCCTATATATTAATGATATTTTTACGCTTTTACAAAAACATCTCTATCAAAATTAAATCAGAAAATATAAATTTATTTTCTCTCTCTTTTTATATCGTTGATGGTTTGTTATATCATCGAGGATAATGATTATTATGTAAATTTAACACAATATTTTTATGAATTCAAAACAGAGTTTTTTTTTATGCCATCAAGAATTAAAAACCATGTAATCACAAACTAAAAATAATTGGTCAAAAAAATTGAAAAAAGAAGACACATGTTAACGGAGGTTTAGTTGTATACGTACCGATCAACAGTTCATCGGAGTGCGAATTTTACCTTCTCAGTCCATGTGCCCTACCTCCATACACTTACTCATTATCCTACCTATACCTAACGAAAATGAGAAATCGATATTCATCCCCGTCCTCGACGAGTTTGGGTACCCCCGCCTCATCCACATCCCCGCAGTGGATTTTTTTTAATAAAAATAAAAGTATTTTTCAGCTCCGAACGCAATGTTGTAATGCATTATCCAGCACAAAGATGATGATGATTGATGTTTATGGTGATAGAAATGAGAGAGGTCGGGAGTGTGAGATATAGAAGGAATAGAACTATGATAAGTGAGTGTCATCTAAAAGACTGAGACTCTGTTTGTGTAAGTGCAATGATTTAGAGTTTTAATTTCTATTTATATAAAAGGAGTAATAAATTGATTTTCTGCATTCATGGTGGGTTTGGGTATGAGTTCGAAGTGGATACTTATATTCCCGTTACCTGTCTCATACACGTGTTTTGAAATCAGGGAAAACCCAAACCTAGTTAAAGCAAGTAAATCCCGTCAAATTGAGTTTGGTTCGGGTGGGTACCCACGGGTGTCGATTTTGCTGCCATGTCTAGGTGAACTATGGTATGCATATGAATTTTTTTGAGAAAAGTGGACATGTGAAATGTAAAATATAGGGTTAATAGTGTTTTTCACCCGTTTAATGTATGTCATTTTAGGTTTTCAATCCTATAAAATTTTCGGGTTGATTTACATCCTCGTAAAAAATTTATTTTTCAGAATACACCCTTCCCAATCCAACTCAGCAAATTCGCTTACGTGGCGCTGATTTAGCATTTTTTTTTAATTGGCCACGTGTAAAAAATATTTCCACGTTAGATTTTATTTTTAAAATATTTAAAAATTAATTTTAAAAAATAAAAAAATTCATTAAAATATTTAGTTTTTTTCCAAAAATTTAAAATCAAAACAAAATTTAAATAATTCATAAAAAAATATAAGATTTTTTTTCCGAAATATAAAAAATAGAAAAAAAGTCGGATTTTTTCCAAAAAAATTTAAACTTGAAAAAATATTTAGATTTTTTATCAAAAATTAGAAAAAAATCAGAAAATATAATCAGATTTTTTTAAAATTAAAAAGATTTTTAAAAATTCTAGAATTTCATTTTCAAAATAAAATAAAAAAGGTCAGATTTTTAAAAAAAAATCTAGAAAAAGTTTTAATTTTTAAAAATCTGGATACAAATTTAGAGGGTTTTAAAAATGGATTTTTGTTAGAATCATTAACCGAAATCGTAAACTCTTCATAATCTCGTAAAAATAAAAAAAATTCCCAATATTTTTTAACAAATTGTGTAATAAAATTTTCGAAAGAAAAATCTGAATTTTTATAAAATTTTTTTTTTTTAAAATATGACCTTTTTTTATTTTGAAAATTAAATTCCATAATTTTTTTAAATTTAAAAAAAAATCTGATTATATTTTTTCTAATTTTTAAAATTTTAAAAAAAAAATATTATGGTTTTTTTTTTTAAATTTTTGAAAAGAAAAAAAATTCGATCTGACTATTTTTATGTTTTTCTATATTTCGGAAAAAATCTTAATATTTTTTATGAACTTTTTTTTCGATTTTTATGATTTTTTTATTTTTAAAAATTAATTTTCAAATATTTTAAAAATAAAATATGATGTGGAAATATTTTTTATTCGTGGCCAATAAAAAATGAATTTGCTGAGTTGGATGGGGCAAGGGGGTATTCTGGAAAATAAATTTTTTACGAGGATACAAATCAAACTGAAAATTTCATAGGGGTGAAAATCCGAAATGACATATATTACAGGGGTGAAAAGCACTATTAACCCTAAAATATAATTTGTCAAAATAGTTTATGATTGTGCACTTAGTGAATCAAAATAATGCATGATAATAAAATGTTTAATTAATATGTCATATCAGTCTTTCAACATACTTATTGTCATTTTAGTCCATGTATGAAAAGAGTTATTATGAATATTGATATATTATTTTAATGTCGGCGCTGACTATTTTGACTAACATAGTGCTCAATCAGTAACTATTTTTAAATTTTGATACATTGAATGTCTATTATAACTACTCATTACATATTTAAGAATTAAAGTGACTATTATCCCGATATATTTTTAGTGGTTATAAAATATATTTTTTTTACTTTAGAGCAAACCTGAGAGTTAGTCAAAATTTAGGCTAATAGCTCTCAACCATGATTTCTTCTTTTTTTCAAACGGTTACTTAAAATAAGAAATTATATTTCCCCATACGTGGATTCCTTAACTTGGCGGTGGTTTTGCACACCCGAAAAAATTAAAAAATTAACAACTATAAATCCATTGAGCAAGATTTTAACCAATTTTGTGTCAATTTAGTTTTCGTTAGATGGACATTTATGCAAAGTAGTGTAGTGGTCCGTCCAATAAAGTTAAAATTATATGTCTATTTTGTAAGACTTTAAACAATTTTTTAACAATTTTAGTTTTCGACGATTTTAAAAATGGCATGCGTGATTTTTGACATGTTGGTTAGCGGATGTTTGCGGACCCTCTAATTTGCAGAGTTTTCAAACCTCCCTTATGTTGTCTTGTCAATTGTAAATTCCCCAATTAACAGTTATACCATTAAAAAAAACAGTTTCATAATTTAGAGTAGTAGTCAAATATGTAATTCATATTTTTTTAAGTATTCACTCTAACTTTTTAGTTAAACTCTATCACTTTAACTTCGTCTTTAATGTTTGTTACAACTTTAAATTTATGTTTATATATAATAGTTTGTTTTGTTCTGTCACTACCTTAACTTGAAAAACATGCATAAATGCAAGTAAAATAAGTTGTTTGATTGAGTGTGTGTATGCCTGTATTTTTAAAGACTGATTTCGAGACATAAATTGTCCAGTCGAAGTTAAGCTCCACATTTGGTGTCAATTCAGAAGTAAGTTATCTTCGGCATATAGTGATGAGTCCTAACATTTTTGTAAAGTATGATCAGTTTTGACGAGTTGGATTCAAATCTTTGGTGAAGAATCAAATTCAAGGGTCAAAGACACATTGAAACATGTTGAGTTTGTCGAAGACTTATAGTTTATGGTTGTTAGTTTAAGTTATTTCTTTTTATGTGTGTATATGAGTTTTTCATAGAAAGTAGAGGTCACAATTAAAAACAAGTTTCTTACACTCGAATTATTCAAGTTACATAGAGAATAGAGTAACAAGAATACATGTTTGATTTGATGCACCATTTTACTTATTGAATGCAAAAAAAAATCTTTTAAACTTCTTTACTTTCATATTTTAAAGTTGTTTTTTTTTCTTTTTCGAAAACCTTTTTTATTACCGTCGAACATGACATAATAAACATTCAAACCTTTTTTGAGAAACGATTACACAACATGTGCTAAGATTTCTAATTTGTTCTTGCAAACAATAAGCTCAAAACTAACATTTGTTTATCAAAAATATCGGTAAATAGTATGCCTATTGTTGTATTTATTTATTTAGAGTCCAAGTCCTATAAGCCATGATCTTGTCTAACAAAGATCGTACCTCTAATATCATTACTTGGCTAAACTCGAGTCAACTTGTGCAAGAGTATGGCAGTTCTATCGTAAATGTGGCGTCTCATGTCTCTGCGTTGTTTTCCACGTTATATAGCTACCACTCCAGTTCCACACACCATTTTTTTATATCTTATAATGCTTCTTAGATTTTAGTCGTGTCTGCTATATATCCTTTGACATGAAGAACAAAGTTGACGTTGAAACATAATTGTCCACTTACCATGAGTTTGACTCATTTGTCACGTTTACAATTACATTAAGACCCTATGCGCATGAAAAATATATAATTGTGTCAACTTCAGTTATCCTTACCTCGACTGACTGACTGGCTATCCCTTTTTATTTTAAATCTCAATACTAATATGTCTTACTATCTCAAATCATACATGTGAAAATGCAAAAAAAAAAAATTAAAAAAATTATTAAGCGTGCTAGTAATTTTTATGGTCAAACTTAGTTTTTATTTATTTTTGACAAATATGGTCAAAATTAGTTGATTAGTACAAAATCCTGAGATGCAAAATTGGCGAAAACGTCACATGAGAACACGTTACTTCCAGTTCCAATGTACTATACCATTCCTACGTCAACCGACAAATATGGTTAAAACATTACCGTCAATAATTTAGTTTTTGTTACTTTGACCGTGCGTGTAAAACTAGAATTGATGACACATTGGGAATGTTTTACTTTGGAAAATGAAATTCCCAAAGTCTTAAAGTCTCCTTCTAAATTTACCTCAAATTCTAAATCTACCTTTCCTTTATTTATGAATGATGACACTACACAACAATAGGTCTCAATTCAACCGCGCGCACACACATTACTATTCACTTCTTCCTTCATGAATCCGACAATTTAGTCAAACAATTATTTGGTTTAGTCCTCATTATATAGCTACCATACCTTTCACACTATACTCTATCTACTAAGAAAATGAATGCTTATTCTAAGATTGGTAGTAATAGTAGTGCTACTACCCACAAATCAAGATCCATAGATTTTTCTGATTTTTTCTCATTTCCTCAAACACCAAAACCAGTTAGAAAAGTTGTCCCCCCAACCAAGCATGAAGAAGAATCTAATGATAACAATTGTCCCCCTCAGAGTAAGAAGGAAGATGAGGGAGAGAGATTTGGGGTGATATTGGGTAGGAGCTGTTCAGTTTCTTCTTCATCATCTTCTGGATTTCAGGCGACAATGAAGAGAGCATTCTCAATAAGAAGATCTTCATCGGTTTCAGAGAGATACTGTAGGATCCATGATCAAAGCATGGCAATAGCATCAGATGAGTTAGACATAAACATAGATGCAACTGCAGAGAAGAAAAGACAGAGGGGAGGCAAGATCCTTAAAGCCTGTAAGCGCCTGCTTGGACTCTAGCTACTGTAATGTAATTGTATTATTATTCTAAGTGGAATTAACTGTTCTTGATAGAACTCATTTAATGACAAGTTTATTCCTGTTTTTTCTTCAAAAGTTTCTTTTCCATAATTCAAGTACTTACTTACATGTACTCATAACCTTGGTAATTATTACTTGTAAAAAGTAAATGTAGGTTTTATTATATGGCTGGCCTACTTTCATTCCAACAAGACCTAATCAAGATTCGAGATTTACTTGATAATAATAATCATATCGCACAACAAAGTGAATAGTATGTGTACCCTAAGATTAAAAAAAGAAATTTGATCAAGTGTCAAATGATAATCATATATAATAATTTATTTATTTATAACATAACAATAATAAAATAAAAACAAACAAGGATGCAGAAGAAATAGTACATACATACATATACACGTGCATCGTCAGTTAACACGACAACTTGTAAAGTATAGGTTGGAATCGAATATAACAAAGTTCATTGTACCATCCAATCCAATAATGAATGCTTCTGGAATCCAAAGAGGAAATTAAGTCATGCCGTGTCTATGTGGATAATAATTTGATTAAGAATGTAATGCAATGTCATAAATTTTTAATTACGTACTAAATAAAATAGTAATAAATAAATATGAGAGGAAAAAGTTAATTTCTACGTCAAATGTGCATTCAATTTTGTTAGGAAAAGTTAGTTATTATAAGTTGAATTGAGAGGGAAATGCTAATAATAAATAGGATAAAGATGAAAGCACAGAAATAGCAAACTAGTATATTTATACATTCCTATCATCTGATCTAATCTATCTATATCCTTTACTTTGATCCCAAAATCACTCTCCATTGTTACACTTTTGAGGGGTAGAGAGAAACAAATAATAATAATAGATGGAGAAAACAGGGGACGAATCTCCGAAGAATAAAGTAAAATTCCTTTGCAGTTATGGTGGAAAGGTTCTACCAAGATCCTCCGATGGGGTCCTCAAGTATGTGGGCGGGGAGACTCGTGTTATTTGTGTTCCTCGCGACGTCACCTTCTCCGGTAACATTCATATTATATTCCTTTCATTCTCTATCAAACTCAGAATGTAATCAAAAAAGAAAATGAATGATATGTGTTTGTAATTAATAATGTTGTATGTTATCAGATATGATGAAAAAGGTGAGTGGCATGGTTGATGGAGAGGTGGTGTTAAAGTACCAGGTAATCCCTGAAGAGCTTGATGCATTGGTGTCCGTTAGAACAAATCAGGATCTGAAGCACATGATTGAGGAACATGATCGGCATGAGACCGGAGGAGCTCCATTGCTTCGCGCATTTTTATTTCCTTCGAAGCCACTTGTGCTCGACAGTCATAATCAAATGCAAGGGCAACCACCAGGACAACATCCACTATCTGTTGAACCATATTTGTTAGAGAAACGCTACATTGATGCCATCAATGGAATCGTCCGCACAAGCCCCAGGTCTAAGTTTGCACCACACTCCGCATGTTCTTCACCGAAATCAATCTCCCCAGATAAGCATACAAACACAGACTCGCCCTTCCACCACGGGTTGCAGCAGTTAAAGGGTAGGGTTACAATACAAAGAGTGAGAAGCTCGCCCAATTTATCTAATATTACAAGCACCAATAATAATAGACAATCACCACCCCAACAGCGGCGGCAGCAGCAGCAGCAGCATGATCATGGTATTAGTAGTAATAGTCATTATCACCCTATTGCTTTCAGACCCTTGCAAGAACAAGGGATAAGCATGGGGATGGGAAGGTTATCTCCAATGAATATGAATATGAATATGATGACAGATAATAATATGAGTAGCAGCAGTAGGGGTATTAATTACTATTACTCCACGGCAAACAGACCACATAAAGCTTATCCATACCAGGATGACTCAGTTGGTCATATTAGGTTTGAAAGAGTTCAATCCGTCCCCCGAAGTCCCAGAATGTCTATATGGGAATGACAATCACTTTTTTCCTCTCCCTTCTCACAACAAACTAATTACATTCTTTGTTTCGTAAGTACATAAATTTAAACAAAAGGGTTGTCTGGAGTTGTATGTAAATCAATGAATTGTAAATAATATTTTCATTTTATTTGCTTCTAAACTAGGTATTGTGATTAAAGATTAAGAAACTGGGAGATTAGATTGTGCACTTTGATTCCGATCCGATGTTAGAGACTTGGTTGTTTATATTACTAACTAGCATTCTCTACGCTCTTTTTATTGCGTTAATGCGTGTGAATTACGAACAATAGTTTTTAAAAGAAATTTTGATTTTGAATATAAATACTCTGTACTATCACATCATAACAAATAGTATACTTGTATTTTTCAACAACACCAACAATATAACACTTAAAATTAGTTTAAGGGTATAATTGAAAATGAAAAAGATCAAAATATATTCTATTATATCTAGTATAAAAGAGAATAACGAGGAGGGTAAATACCTATGAAGCTTAGATACGGATACGGATAAGGGTACGATACGATACAGGTACGCGGATACGTCAAAAATTTTATATTTAGGATACGATACGGCTTAAATACGTTTACAATTTTTTTTAGTATAATATATATATATATATATATATATATATATATATAATAAAAAATAAATAACATGAAATCTTAAAGCTAACTACACCAAGTCAAACTACAATGGACCATTCACCAACTAAGATAGTCATCCTTTAAACCAAAACATATCATATAAACAACATGCACTATGAAGATAGCAAGGTAGTATGAAGATAGTCACCCTTTTCAAGTCATGACCAATATAATGATCACAATTTACAAAAAATAATATTTGTGATCAAAATACAAATTAGAGTTTTGTCTAAATCAAAATATGTTTTGACTCCTATGTTAGAATATCAACAAAAGTATCATCAAAAGAACTCAAAAGAACTCAAAAAAACATAGGTTTCAAGTCATGTTTAATAAGCTACTGTCTAATGCTAACAGATTCATACTCTTCACTGGGAGTATCTGCAGAGTATCGGTATCCGATACCAGTACAACATCATTTTGAAGTATCCGGGCATAGATAAATACGCTACCTGATGGTTGTAAGATCAGAGTCACAAGATCAGAGTCACAGGCTTGGGAGTTGGAATTATCAAATAAGTGTAGCCTCTCCCTGTTTTTCATGAACTTGCAACACAATATCTACACCATCCGGAGAAACCAGAATACCAAGAGGATGGAATTGAACAATTCCTCGAGCGTAAAGGAAGCTTTAAAAAAAGACTCTGCTTTCCGGCTCGCTGGTGTTAATTTGAATGGCAATTTGTATAGCAGATTGGTGCTTAGAGCATACTAAAAATAGCTAAAATCAAAAATAAATGTCACCTACACCGTCGTACAATCTGGCCGATCGTGACACGAATCGTTTATACGAAGTTGCATCATTACTGTTTAACATGCAAACAATCATATTTGTAAAATCATGCAGGTTCGTATCTTAATAGGTATCTGTAAAATCATCTTAAGTTCTTCTAATTTCAAATTAGGACATTTTCAGACTGTAAATTCCATCCACAATAATACCTGTGTTTCACAGACAAAATTTCCAAAGATACAGAAACGTGCGTCAATGAGCACCTATAAGAAAAGTCTAATTATAATAAAACCCTTGCTCTCCATTGACAAAAATCACTACCAATTTAGCTCGGAAGAAACATAAAATAAAAACAATCCTATTAAATAATCTCTACAACTCATTTAGAGTCAGTAAAATCAGCATCAATCACATCCCCATCTGCTCCCTTGCCGCTGGATGATGATTCTGAGGGTCCAGACTCGCTACCAGGTGGTGTAGGTCCTGCTGCATCTGCAGCTCCGGGTTGGTTATATAGAGACTGTCCAAGCTGCATAACTTCCTGATTGAGGGCAGCCATGGCATCTTTAATAGTTTGGGTCGAACCACCAGAAATAGCATCTTTAAGCTCTACCAGCTTTGCTTCCACCTTTTCTTTCACAGGGCCGGGTACCTTTTCTCCTAGCTCTTTCAATTGCTTCTCCGTCTGGTAGACAACAGAGTCCGCTTGGTTCTTTGTGTCTATTGAATCCCTCTTCTCCTTGTCCTCCTTTGAAAATCTCTCAGCCTCCTTGACCATCCTCTCAACCTGTGCATCAATTAAGAGATAAGTATAAACACCGGAACAGTTTCCCACATCAATGCTGGAGTAACAAAAAAATCCTCCAGAAGTAGTAAGCAGATAAAGATTACAGACAATTTATTCAAGTAGATGAATTATTAGAAGATATACCTCATCACCAGGCAAGGTGCTGGCACCAGTAATGGTAATATCCTGTTTCTTCCCTGTGCCCTTGTCTATGGCAGCAACTGACAGAATACCATTTGCATCAATGTCGAACTTCACTTCAATCTGGGGAACCCCACGGGGAGCAGGAGGAATACCGTCCAAGCGGAAGCTACCAAGAGATTTATTGTCCCTAACAAATTCTCTCTCACCCTGAAGAACATTAATTTCTACACTGGTTTGTCCATCAGCAGCAGTAGAGAAAACCTCTGATTTTGAGGTGGGAAGGGTAGTGTTTCTGGGAATAATTTTTGTCATCACCCCACCTAGAGTTTCCAAACCCAAGGACAATGGAGAAACATCTAACAGCACAATGTCGCTGACATCTCCAGCCAAGACACCAGCCTAAATCAATCAAAAAATACACATGAGGATACTGATAATAATAATCAACAGATATAATATAGTACACAGAGAAACATTATTCTCTCCCATTTCAGTGCAACTTATCAAAATTGGAAAGAAAAGACAACAAAAATCAATTTGTTTCTGGATGAGAACAGCAAACCCAACCTGAACTGCAGCCCCAAGGGCAACCACTTCATCTGGATTGACAGTGACATTTGGATCTTTTCCAGTCATCTTCTTTACAAGCTCTTGAACAGCAGGGATACGTGTTGATCCACCAACAAGAATCACCTCATCAATATCCTTAATTGAGAGTTTTGCATCCCTCAATGAATTTTCCACTGGTGTCCTGAGTCTGAAACACAATACAAGCATTACTAATTTATTCAGCTTTTGCGATAAAGCTTCAAGGAATGACAATATACAATCAGCTTGAAAATCAGTCTGTGACGTTCAATATCAGGGGCAGAGCAGTTCAAAATTAGAGGGTAACAAAAGATTCAGTAAATTATCATTACCTGTCAAGAAGATCTGAACATAATTCCTCAAATTTAGCCCTTGTAAGAGTGGTCTCAATATGTTTGGGGCCATCTGCTGTGGCAGTTATGAACGGCAAACTGAAAACAAGTGTATTAATAGCTCAGTAATTTATACAAAGCTTGAAAGGCAACTACCAGAATTGGTCCATTTCAAAGCAAATACCTGATGTTTGTTTGAGTGAGGGATGAAAGCTCCATTTTAGCTTTCTCAGCTGTCTCGGTAAGACGCTGAAGAGCTTGTTTGTCCTTCAAAAGGTCTATACCTTCATCTCTCTTGAAGTCTCCAGCCAACCAATCAACAACTCTCTATAAACAGATGAAAATAGGAAACAGTGGTAAATATATGTTGATCACTATATAATTAATAGTAATACTGCTAAAGAGTAAGGAAGAAGAAGTGGAACCTTATCAAAATCATCACCACCCAAGTGTGTATCACCAGAAGTAGACAGCACTTCAAACACTCCGTCACCAACCTCAAGGACTGAAACAAAATGAAATACAAATAAACACCTATATATCTGAAACCTTATCAAATAAAAAACAATAGGCTTGGGTTCCACAACAATACATTACCTGAAACATCAAAAGTACCACCTCCAAGGTCAAAGACCAAAATGGTTTCATTGTTTTTCCTTTCGAAACCATAAGCCAAGGATGCAGCAGTTGGTTCATTGATGATTCGAAGAACTTCAAGACCAGCAATTCTGCCTGCATCCTTGGTAGCAGTTCTTTGTGAATCATTGAAGTATGCAGGGACAGTGACTACAGCCTTAGTTACTTTATCATTCAAAAACTTTGAAGCATCATCTACAAGCTTCCTCAACACCTAATATTATATGAGATAGAGATATTTAATAAATAATAAATAATAATAATAATAATAATAATTGAATATGAGAAATGAAAAGTACCTGAGCAGAAATTTCTTCAGCAGCAAATGATTTTCCAATAGCTGGACAATCGAGTTTGACGTTGCCGTTATCGTCTCTAATGACTCTGTAAGAGACTTGCTTAGACTCTTCGTCAACCTCAGACATCTTCCTACCAATGAATCTCTTCACAGAGAAGAAGGTATTCTCGGGATTGACGACAGCCTGACGCTTGGCAATCTGACCGACGAGTCTGTCACCGTTCTTAGTGTAAGCAACAACGGAGGGAGTGGTACGCTGACCTTCAGCGTTGGTGATGATGGTAGGTTTGCCACCTTCCATGGCGGCGACGGCGGAGTTGGTAGTACCCAAATCAATACCGACGACTTTCTCATTGACGACACGGAAGGTGAAAGGCTTCCTGTTGGTGGATAATTTGGGGAATGCGGCGCGTGGGAAGGTGGCGTGACTAGAATTTAGACGTTGGCCGAAGAAAAGGGTTTTGGAATTGGAAGAATTGGAAGTTGAAGAAGAAGAAGGTTTTCGTAGTGGAGAGAAACCGAGACCGTGTATTTGGGCAGCACTTGAAGAAGCCATGAAACCCTAACCCTAAATTTGGAGTTGTTTGAAGGATAAGAAGAAACAACAACAACAACTACCAAATCGATATCAAATGGAAATAAATGGGTTTTGTTTTGGTGAGGATGGATAGATGAGGGTTAGGTTTGGTTACATCGCCTTATATCATTACACGTATTCTAGAATCATCTCATCATTTCCCGTTTCTTTTCTAATCTACGGTCTCTATTTCATCCTCTCACCAACTGGCAATTTGTTTCATGCTCCATCACATAATTTATTTTGCCCCCTTTTTATATATTTACCCAATTTCAAATTTCAATATT
This sequence comes from Medicago arabica, assembly GCA_946800305.1. Lineage (NCBI taxonomy): Eukaryota > Viridiplantae > Streptophyta > Magnoliopsida > Fabales > Fabaceae > Medicago > Medicago arabica. The sequence continues at coordinate 369,400 of OX326971.1, read as the reverse complement.
TTTCAATTTAGTTATTGGAAAAAATATTTCTCGATGAAATAAAGTGTCACTATTCTAATTGATGTTTGGTTTTGGATTATTGAACTAAAATATACATTCACTTTTTGAGCTATAAAAAAAATCATTCTTATTAAAATAAGTTTCTTTCATATGCAAGTTATATTTAGTTTTATTGTCGTGTCAACTTTATTACTTTGTTATTTATGTATACATTTTATTATCAATCACGGCTATAAAATAAACAATAAGTTAATAAGGAATACAAACAACTTGTTTAACACCCAAAATGGTGGAAGCACTTGTTTGCACGCAAAATCATTCTTATATGTATTTGTTTTCTTGTTTTGTGATAATAGTTGTTCGTTTATAAAAAAATAAAGGATGCAGGATGTCATGTGTTTTGCTTCAAGTGCCGACACAAAGCTTATGATTTCATGTGTTTTGCTTCAAGTGTTGGTTTCAGTTTAAAAAATATGGTATGATCTATGCTGTTTTTTGGGATGCAGGATGTCTCTTTTTCTCTTTTGGCTAAATCATTTTAAAAAACCACCAACGTATATGTGTCAACAAATAACATTTTGTGGTATGTCCGGCTATGAATTATGATGTAAGGTAAGTGAAGTTTGTAGCTTCATGCTTTTCTGCAAAAGGTAGTTGATCTTAGGGGATAATCCGTAGAAATGAATTTTCTGAGTATCATATAAAATTGCATAGTAGTTGGCTTTATGTGACAACAACTTTTTGAGTTTCTAGCTTTATTTGTTCAAGCTTAGATGATTTATAATTCCTGCAAAATTAACTTTGAGCTGATTGTATAGCTTATATGTATTATACATAATACAATATAACAATATGAAACTTGTAGTTTTCTTAAATGAGTTAATCAGCCTATGAGTATTTTCTTCCTTGTTTAATGAAGTGTGATTAATTTGTTCGTATTGAACGAGTTTACTTACATAATGCTGAAGTCAATTAAATCATGGTGTTTTCTGGATTCAATTTCAGGCGTCAAACATGAATTATCCCGCAGGAGGAGGAAGACCTTCTTCAGCCAGTCAAGATTAGGTGTTAAGGATTTATCATGTAGTACTTTGTATATTTTGTAGTATGGTATCTTTTAAAGTAAGGGTGGCTACAAGTACTTTGATATCTTTTGAAGTATGTCTTCTTAAAAATTTGATTTAGCCACAGATTAAGTGTTAAGGATTTAACATGTAGTGATTCGGGATTTTTCGAAGTTTGGTATCTTTTAAAGTTAGTGACTTAGTGTTGAGTAGTGAGAGGAAATATGGCTGTGCAATTTATTCATGTGAATCTGTGATAATTGAGAATGAATATAATTGAGTTCAATAGTTTGATGGACTATAGAGATAGTTTCTTAAATGCCTCTAGTGTGATTTATAAAACAAGGTTAGGCAATGATAGTTTTGTCAATAATCCACAATAATCCAAAGCTACACGTATGTGTTCAAAGTATGTGTTAGAACTAGACACAATAATCCACACCAGAGTCAGCAAAAACATGTATCAACAATAATTCACACCAAAGATCCAATGGATTACACTTAATATAACAATAATGTTTCGAATATCATGCAATTAAATTTAAAAAGGACAAAAAAAATACAATTAAATTAGCAAAAGGATAAAAAAAAAAAAAAACGGTTCAAAATTTTGGTTTTTGTTCGGTTCGGTTCAGTTAACGGGCAAACAAACGGTTAACTGAACCATAACTTTGGTTCAGTTTGGTTAGTTCCAAACCTTAAACGGTTTGATTCGGTTACAAACAAGGGATCTTCCTCAAAGGATTAAAAGGAGATGGCCAGTATCTTTAATAAAGCTCATATAATATTCTTATTTGCAAGTCTTCTGTATCAAGTAGTTATATCACCAAATCAACTGATCCATCTTAAATTCAAGTTATGACTTGGTCTTGGATGATCCAGAAATCTCGCAACGAAGAATCATTCAATGATTGTATCCGCTTTCTCTGAAATATGCTTAGTCAAACGACTACTATTTTTCACTCCACCAAGAAGGCTTTCACCGGTTATAACAAGGTCTCAACCCCTATACTTGTCTCCTAACACTAACCCTCAGAGAATGTGATAAAGGTCAATGTTAGTGGTAGCTTCATTGGTAATCCGAGGTGATCCAGTTTTGGTGGTCTTTTGAGAAATGCTTCTGATCATAGGTTTTGCAAGAAGTCGTGGTTTCATTTCTAATTTTAATGTCAATCTTCAAGTCATTTCACATGGTCTTGATCTTGAGATTGCTTGGAATCATGGTTCATAAATATGATTTGCGGGTTTGATTGCCAAACTGTTTTGAGGTAACAGGATGTGTCGTCTCATCTTAATTCACATCTGGTATATCATATTCTCTCATTGTTGATCTAGCTGATAGTTTACCAGAGTCACATCAACTACATAAAAGCAAAATCATACAGAGTGTGAAGTAATTTCGACCTAACCTGTGACCTAAAACAAACCTTATGTAGGTAAAATCGTCATTTTGCCCAATTTTTTTATGCTCTCTCCTCATGATATTGGACAACAAAACTGGGTGGGATAAATTATTTCAGTCATACGATACGAGGCTCGTCAGATGTTAATTAAAAACTGTAGAAATATATTATAAACTAATACAGAATATATCACTTTATATCATGAACACTATCAAGTTACACTCTATATAAGATAGGATGTGCCAAAAGGGCCTGCGATAAATATACATGAAAACGTTCACTCCTGAGCAAGAATAGAAAACAGCTCCTTTGACAAGACAAAAAAAAAATTAGAATCATCATAATATTAAAAATGTAATCCTAGGAGGAACTCTTTCTGTAGCACTCTTCCTCAGATACACCAGATGATTTACAGCCCGCTAGTAAGCAACGAGGACAAAAATAAATTTGCTAGGTGTGCAAAGCCATAAATAAATTCTGTTTACGAGCATGTTCTGGAATAAGCCGGTTGATGACATCAGGTGGAATACCAGAAAGTTCTGCACCAATGAACATATAAGTCAGGAAGGTTCTTACTGCACTAATAATTGTAAGAAACTTTACATTATTTCCACTTTATTTTCTCCATGCAAAAAAAAGGACGATGCTTTTCTAATTATTAATGAAAACAGAAAATAAAAAAACAACAACTTTTTCAAACAAAAAGAGGCTCATAGTTTCTCCAAAGGTTTATCCTATTACTCTAAAACAGACTAGAGGCAAAAACAAGCGAATAATAAATAACACAGAAAGATATGGAAGAATGTAGAATTATAAATGCAAAAACAAAAGTAAGAACAAAGTGTGAAAACCTGTCCAATAAAAAAAAAAACAAGTATGAAAACCTTGTATTGTGCACTCCTGTGGCCAGAGATATGGTTACAACTGATGATTAAAAACCAACCATCATAAACCTCATCCTTGTCTGGTAAAAAATAAAAAACTCGTCCTTAAAGTTATATGTATTATGCGTATGCAGAATTTGAACCATACACAATTTCCTTTATGATATGGCTAGGGGAGTTGGTGACCCAAACTACGGAACTAAAACAAAAAATTTACATTTCCTTTCATCCATTTGAAACACAATTTACTAACAAATCATGTAAATGTTTCACACAATTACATTAATGGTTAACTGCTTTAAATAGAGTTGTTTTTAAGAGCTTGTTTGGTACCGCGGTGTGTTCGGCAAAATCACGGTGCCGTGATTTTGCCCAGCCCATCATGATACCTACAAAATATGCAGAGAACTTCAATTTTAGATTGTGCTCATCTCTGAGTCTATCGTAGCACTTAGACTCACCCTGGGGTTTAAAATTAAACAGCGGAGGCAATGGTCGACCATTGGGAAGGCGGGTGTTTGGGTCCCTTAATTCATCAAAGAAGGGGTGAATGCAAGCTTCCAACTGCAGCCACAAGATGGCAAGCGTCAAATAATTTTCCAATAATAATTGTACATACAAGACAAGAATAGAATATGAGTACAGAAAGCGGGGAAGTTAAACTTACAGCAGTGCATCTCAAATTAGGAGAGTACTGAAAGAATCTACAGACAAGATCAACTGCTTCTGGGGGCAAACGTTTCTGAAAGACCTGTCAAATCAGGATAATGTCAAAGTCAATCCCTCTTGCAAACAAGAAATCTTTTAGATAACACCGAATTTTTTGCATTTGCTCAAACTGAATAACTTCGGACCCATGTGCATTACTGAGACTAATTTATAATAATATGAATTCAACCCAGCTATTAATGCCTATCCCTGACTTTTTTTAGCCTAGAATAATTTTGATTGCTAACGAACTAGTGTTCAGCTCTCCTAGCATCTCCGGACAGGGAACTAAGACATGCCATCAATACCTACCTACACTAATCTAGCAATAATCTCATATGGTCCTTGATATTTTTCAACACTGATCCCAACACATGTCAGATCAACAATCCGGTGAGGCGGACATACAAAACTTGAAAATAAATAAGTTGACGACATGATTCATACTCAAATCTATCTAATGCCATAATAACTCAGGACTAGGACCATATCAATTTATATCATGTACAATTGAAGTAAGACTTGGATGTGACACACATGTACATGGATCAAATAGAGAGAAAATGTAGTGAGATAGAAGTGCAGAAAAATAAGTAATGCAGAGGTAAAGTTCAGAAAGACAAGTCAGATTAAAATACTGTTTTATTGATTTATTATACTTTAAAAAAACATGGGAAGGGAAATATTATTACTATTATTTATTTATTTTGGGGGAGGAGGCCATGCAGTCCCTACCGAGGATTGAACCCTGTCCCTTTGGGATACAACGCTAAGCAACCACCAATGCGCTAACACCCACGGCATAAAATAATATCAAAATACAATCCTCAAAAAGAATACAAGCACACAACCTCATCAATACTAGCTTTGTTTTTATCACCCCAAATACAATCCTCATAATGACGTCTCGTATAAATGCGAACAAAGCATAATCCTTTCTACTGTCGGGGGGATATGGAGGAAATACAACTCTAGAAAGGATTATGCTTTGTTCACATTTATACGAAACATCATTATCTTTTTTCCATGAAACATCTCCCTTTATCACACATGGAACAATCAACATTCAAGATATTAAATGTTAATGGTACATTAGAAATACAGGCTCAACATATATTATAATCTAACTTGCCAACAAAGAATAAACATAAAATAATTAACCTAAATCCTGTGAATAATTACAAGTATTAAACAATAAACATCAGAATGCAAGCAAAGCACAAGAGAGTAAACCTTGTGCCATGGATGAGGTTTTATCTGCGGAAACTTAAATTCAGTATAATTTGGGTTCATGCACTTAATCTCCTCCCTGGTAGGAGTTCCCAAAACCTGAAATAACAAAATAAAATGGAATAGCAAGTAATTTCTTGTGATTTATATGGGGAAAAGTGAGTTACGAAACTAATATATCAATATTACAATAAAGAAACTAAAGAAATCTAAACTACAAAATAAAGTAAAACTTGTTTTTTCTCTACTCTATACCAGGGTCAAATCAACAAGAGTTAATCAAGCTTTGAGAAAATTTATCAAGACTAAAAATAACTGCACAAAATCAAAATAAATATCCCTTCCATTGAGTCAGAATGTATAGGAACAAATCCAATTGCTGACAGAAACAACTAAATTTATTGTACATATAAAGTCAAGATAAAACAGTTCACACATTTATTAAATATATGAAAGAATTACATAATGCTTGCATGGCTAAATCGAGACTGATTGAAAAACATTGATGATAAATCCTCACCTTGATGATTTCAACTAGCTGATCAACTCCACTCTCTCCAGGAAACAAGGGCTGCAATTTAAGTTGAATTTCAGGAAAACGAGAGCGACAATGGAAAAACAAAGAACTGAGGGGGGGGTGTCAAATCACCTGGCCAAGAAGTAATTCGGCCATTACACAACCAGTTGACCATATATCTATGGCAGTTGTATATTCAGTGGCACCAAATATAAGTTCTGGGGCACGATAGTATCTTGAACAGATATATGAAACATTAGGTTCTCCTTTCACCTGATGAATTAAAACAAGAATGAAACATGAAGGGCAGAAAAGTAACTTCCATCAACCATCAGTTCAATGGGTTTTATATCTTACCAATACTTTTGCACTCCCAAAATCACATAGTTTCAGCTGATGGGTGTGCGGGTTCACCTGGCAAGAGAACATGCATTTGAGAACAACCATTAGTAACTGACTGACTGATGCAAACACAGGTATACTGGTATATATTGTATCATCTTCCAACTGGGTTAAGCACTTTCAAATTGACTGTCCGAAGACAGTGAGAAGGAACAGATATGCCCCTTAAAAGGACTATACTTAAATCCAATCCTGTAGTTCAATACTTGGCCAAAATAATAATATTTATTATCCTCTAGCCAGAATTTTCCATGTCGCAGAGAAAGCCAGAGAAGTATTTAATTAATCTGTATTTTCCTCTACGTGTCAGATTTCTTACATGGTGGCCACATGGCATCATCTCATACAATCAATTATATGGAGACAAACATGGAAGAAAAGAAAAACAAGGTGCCCCAGACTCAAATTTGTTTTGCAGGCAATTTTTAAACAGATATATACAATAGATGAATACTAATAATTGAATAGTTCTGTATTACCCTTACTGTAGCAAAGGTTCAAAAACCTACACATGTCATTAACGATAGAGAACAAAAGACCTCTGATAGAGAAAATGAGATGATAAAATTAACAAAAGAGATAATTTGTGTAATATACACTAGATAATCTCAACCAGAAAACAGTGACACGAGATACCAGCATGCATAAAGCTTTGTGACATGTATACTCTTAGTAATATAAAGCCGTATTTGTACGGCTTGTCTCTCCAACTAGCAGTTCAAGTTTTGTGGTAGTAGGTCCTTCGCATACTAAATCAGTTTCTTTGATCAAGATTGGGGGTATAAAGCCAGTTTTAGGGGCTACAACCATTTGCAAGAGTTTGTCTTTGGCATGGACAAATAATGTAGTGTATAAAGTAAAGCCAGCATTCGTAAAACTATCTATTCCAGTGCAAACATCAGAGAAAAGTTGAAGACATCACCAACTGATCAAAGTAAACTATAATTGAAAAATCTTTGAAAGAGTAAGTCACCTTTATTTGAAAATGCACAGACATATAAGGATAGCAGCAAGCAGGAAGGCAAGCACTTAACCAAAAATAAAATGGAAACTGAACCAAACAAGCTGTAAAAACAATCTTTCATTAATTATTTCTTTGTGGTCATCTCAGTAATGTTTCCTTTCAGTGTCGATTTAAATTGATAAGAGAGTGTTGAAATGTTTCAACTTCAAAATTAGCATGTGAAAAACAATATCATAATAAACAAGCCCATTATGAAGTATTTAGTAAACTTAATGAGTCCCATGTAAGAAAAAGTCAGTTATTCAAATAATGTCTTACAAGTAGGTTCTGAGGTTTGATGTCACGATGACAGATGCCAATGCAATTATGTATGTAAGCAAGGGCCCTGCATATCTGCAGAGAAAAGAACAGAGAAATTTATCAACCGACAAAAAAAACGACTGTGTAAACTTTATACTTCTTTTATTTCCTTCCCTTCTAAAAGTCTATCACCCGTTTATAAAAAAGTGGTATCAATTATGATTCGTTTTTTTTTTTTTTAATGTTTTTATGATTTTTTTTTGAAAAATAAATCTTACGACTCTTTGCGTGTGTGAAACCCGAATTCAACTTGTTAAAGATGAGATAAAACTAAAATTGAGAAATGTAATACATGAATATGAGAAAGACAATTAGACAGGAATTAAAAGAGTTAGGTTTTCATGGGCTGATCATATATTTATTTTTACAATATCTTGCTATATGCAGAATGTAATTAATATTTAAATATGATAAGTCATAAAATATTTTGGGGGACTGTGACTTCCTAATATTACATGTATAATGTATATGTATTAACAAGGAAGTAACTAGATACCTGGTATGTATAAAGTTTCACATATATCAAAGGCATTCGCTGGTTGATCCTGCTATAGTTTCTTGCAATACGATTGACGGTTTCAGGAACATATTCAAGTACAAGATTCAAGTAAAGCTCCTCTTTGTCAGTGGTTGAAAAGAAACAATGCCTGAGGGCGACGATATTTGGATGGTCAAGCATTTGCATAATCTGTAACTCTCTGTTCTTGTAACGCTTGTCCTGGAGAACCTTCTTGATGGCAACAATCTCTCCTGTTTCTCTACATTTAGCCTGAAAAAAGATGTTTGTGTGTGTGTGATATATAGATAGATAACAGCATAACATTTGCAAAGGATATGAAAAGCAAGCAAACTGATGGCTTACTTGAAAAACAGTTCCGAAAGAGCCTGTCCCAACTACGTGCTCCGCAATATAACTAACATTCTGTGAGGTGGAAAAAGAAAAAATGGTGACATAATATAATCACAGAACAGGAGTTAGTTTTCAAATACGAAATGAGACAGACCTGCTTAGATTGACCGTTTCGTGCAGCAATGCTTGTTCGTATAACATGTCCAGTTTCAGCACCAACACCATCAATGATGTCAGGCTCACTCTCTCTGGCATCATCATCGTCATCGTCGTCGTCATGATCACGATTGAGGTTCATGTGAAGCATCTCTCTGCCAAGCCAATCGACGGAAGAAGAAGTGGAAGAAGCAGCTCTTAAGGCAGCAGCAGACCTTGAACTGCTGCCGATACCACCATTTCCAAGGCTAGCAGACGCCATAATACTTCACTCAACTCAGTGTTGTGTCAAATCCAATTCAATTCACTCAGTCGAATAATACTATCTATCAAATTAAGCAAAGCAAAGCATGAATTAGATTTGATCAGATCAGAATTCAGATCTAACTAAAATTATGAAAATTAAAAATAAGAATGAAAAGTAAGTACCTGCAACTGCATAATTCACTTCATTTCTTCAAGATAAATCGACCGATGATGGATCGCAAATTCAATCTACTTTACTCTTTTTTCCCTCTTACTTACTATTCATTCATTCATTCATTATTCTACTCTTTTTTTTATATATATATATATATTTTTTGATGGACCACTTGTAACTGCTTCTTCCACCTTCGCTCTACCCACTTTCCATTTTTATTTTTATAGGCCAATAAAAACGTTTTTGTTAGGAAAATAAGTTTTTAAATTCAAAAATCAACTTCATTTTTTTTAATAAAAATAATAACTTCATTAAAATTATAAAAATAATAAAGGAAAATAGTTATTTTAATATTTAAATATGTAAAGAGTTAGAGTAATAATCATTCAATGTATTAAAATTTCAAAATAATTTTTTATTGTATACTTGCTTAATCAAAATAATCTTTAAAGTTAAAAAATCATTCATCACTGACATTAACTTTTTGAGTTTTTCTATTCACATCCCATATATATATATATATATATATATATATATATATATCAATTTTTGTGATCTCAACTGCATAATTGACCCATATGGTTCTAGATGTAAATGTTTGAGTTAGTGGTTTTATGTCTTTCATGTTATGTTTTTTTTATTTGTTTTAATCGTTGTTTCTAGTCTGTTTCATATTTGCAATTCATGTGTTTGTTGAAATGTATAATAATGACATGTTTTGTCGCTATCATATGTTGATTAAGCAATTTTACAATATATAATTGGATTGATCGTGTAGATATCTATTGTCAAATGAGCGAACATCAATAAAAAAAATCATGGGTAGAAGATTAGGTTTTTTTTTTAAGAAGCTAAAGGTGGACAAATTAGTTGATATCAAATTTATGGATTTCGCATTATTTTTTATCAGTAACTATGACTGAAAAAAACAGTTTAGTTGTCGATATTAAGTTTTTGGTTTGTTAATTTTCCAGCGACTTGTAAAATGTTGATGTGTATCGGTAGCGTCACTCTGACTCTCCTAATCAATAATGGTGGTCCAAAAATAAAGATAAACAATACTTATATGATCAATTTGGTTGTACGAGTATTATTTGGGTTAATAGTCATTTTGGTTAGTCATTCAATTTATCGAAAATCTAAAATAATTTTTCACTGTACACTATGTTAGTCATAATAGTCTCTTACACTAAAGTGATACGTTAATTAGTCTCTTAATACACTTAAATTTTGTCAATCTTATTAGTCTTTGTATGAAAAAAGTTAAAGTTTTTATAATTACATCCTGTTTAATCCTGATTGCACCCCAAAATGACAATATTATCCTTTCATAAAATTTTATTTTCAAAAAGTATGTTCCTTAAACTGAGTTTGAGTGTGTGTGTGTGTGTGTCTATATATATATATATAGACACGCATAGTAACAATAGGGTTCTAGCCAGACAAAAAAAAACATTGGGTTCTAAAATAAAAAATTGATATATTTAGAAATAATTAAATTAATTTCTACAAGTTTATGGTCAAATAAAATGGGTTGGTTTATGTTTCAACATATTCTTTATTATTTTTAGAAAAAAATTGTTTATAGTATTTTATTAATAAGAAGTAGAGTTAAACATGTTGGGACATCGACATAAGTAACAAAACTTACTAAAACATGTGACTGTTCCTACTAATGCGTGAGCTAGAGCAACCTAATTTGTTTGTCTTTAACAGGACTAAACATGAAAATTCAAACACCAAGAGGCAAGACTATGCATACAAACTGAAATATATATCCAAAGTCCATGCAATTTTCCTGATCTTTGTTGAAGGCGTCCCCTACTGCGTTTTAGTTAAACTCGAAATCATCATTGTAAAATTGCATGTACCGTGCATATTATTTATTTTAGGTGAAGCACTTGATCTATCTCATGCAATACAAGTTGTTATGGAAAAAAGAGGTTAGGGTGCGGATAGAAAAGCATTATATGGCCCATTAAATTGTAAGGGCCCAAACTACAAAATCTGATATCTGTCTATCTATCTATCTATCCCGATTTTGTAGCAGCGGCTAACCTGTTGTTGATTTAGGGTTCTTCAGCATCTATCTTCCGGACAGGACAATCGCACAAGAGAAGAGGTACGTACACCATAGCCCTAATTCTCGACTTTTTTGTTTATTACTATTATTCGATAAACACACAATTGAGCTATGATTTTACATTTTTTTTAATTTCATTTCATATACGTACGCAGAACCTACCATGACTTCCAGATTCTTTTACCAGGTGTCTTATCTTATGTTCATTTGTTGTTTTATTCTCACTCCTTCATTCATTCACTGTCTCATCCATAATCGTAATATTGTTAGGGTGGTGATCATAGTGATACCGACGATGAACCCACTGATATTGATGACGAACCCAGTGATACTGAACCCGCTCCAGCAGATCCAAACGGTAAAAGCAAATACTACGTTGATGGTAATGCTGATGACAGTGACGATGATGATCAAATGATAATCAACGTACTGGACTGTAAATAAGTTGACTAAACACAGTTAATGATAGATGGAGATTCATGTCAAAGATATTTTCCCAATATTCTTTCGATATTTATCCTAGTGTATTATTTTGGAGCAATAATGATATACATAACACATCCAAAATTCACCTGGCTTAGAAATATTAGGTTGTTAACCTAAAACCAATGATATATTAATTAGGGGAGGACATATTTACAACAATGTGTTGGTTTGATGCAAATCAAAATCTCAACATACATGATTACTGATTCCCAAAATAGAGTTTATAAGACATGGTCTCGTAAACAAACTAGAGTTTATAAGAAATGATCTCGTAAATATCAATCATACAATTAACTTCAGACGTCTAAAGAATGGATCTTCAAGTCCATTTTACGAGCATATGCTATTGTTCAATATCAATTGACAAATGATACTTATCAAATGCAAGTTCAGAAAATATACTCTTAGTCAAATTTGTTGACATAATATCTCACAAACTTCTGGTTGTGAATATACATTTTAAATTGTCAACTTTACATGGGAACTAGTAACACACAATAGTTAATAGATTGAAGAATCTTCTGACTCTTCGATATATATATCCATTTTTTTTCAACTAGTTTATGCATCATAATAGATCCGGGATAAACCAACCGGTCTTGCCAACGATGTGTAAACTTCTGGTTTACAATAATATGTGCTTCTATTGCACTAATAATATGTAAACTTCAAGTTTAGAATAATATGTTTCCATTACACTAATATAAGTGTAGTATAAATCAGAGATATAATTAATTTTATTTTTTTTACAACACTTATTTTTTCCAATGTATATCTCGTAATATATATATATATATATATATATATATATAACCCCTTTTTTCTTTCAATATGATATCAATTTAGACGGATATCCTTGAGGCAGTGATAAAAAATGAGTCAAGGTCCACCGGTTATAACTTTTTCTTTGTCTGCTGCCAAGTCAAATTTCACCATGTAGAAACCATTATCGTTGTCCATGATTTCAAACCCTCCTTGAAGCTTCCAAATTTTTTGCAAGCGGTCTTTCATGGTATTGTATCCGAGGTTCTTTCCTAGCAGCTTCACAACTATTGCATCTTTCCATGGGGTGCATAGTTCTTGAAAGACTTTTGGTTCAATGTAGACTTTGGGTAGAAGCCGGTTACCATCCTCTAGTTCAATACGGACAAGTTTCTTTTCAATCATGTCTTCTTTTTCACGGGCTTGGATTTCTTGAGAAAGTCCCATGAGTTTGTCACGAAAGGAGAGCTTGGGGGTTGGGGACTTATGGAGGTCGGGTGGTTTTTTGGTGGTATCGAGGTTGAAATCACTTTGAGCAGAGAAAACAAAGTCAGAGCTCATTGCACTCATTTTTCTTCTCTTTTTTTTTTTAAATAACATACCTATATTTTATATTTCATCTAACATTACAATTTAATTTTGACTTAACAACATAGACCAAATAAAATAAAAAAGAAAGGAGGGTGCGGTGCGGGTAGTTTAGATCCGGGTTGGGCCCATTGAGTTGAAAACCCTATCATTATATTATCGAATGGTAGCTGCAGTTTCTTCTTCCTCTTCTCTTCAACGGATACGATCGATCGATCTTTCATCTCATCGCGCAAAACGAACCCTAAATTCTCATAACAACCAATGGCTTCGAGATTCTGGACCCAGGTATTATGCTATGCTAATAATTGCTTTGCACCGTCTCTGTGTTTATTCAATTTAACTTTTATTATTATTATTATTATTATTATTAGGGTAATAGCGATAGTGACGATGACGAATCCACTGATATTGATGAACCCAACGATACTGAACCCGTTGATGAACCCAACAACAATAGTAACAGATACCATGTTGATGTCCATGCTGATGACAGCGACGATGATGATGGCCAAAAGCGTGTTGTTAAGTCTGCTAAAGATAAGCGTTTCGATGAGATGGCTTCCACCGTTGATCAGATCAAGAATGCCATTAAGATCAATGACTGGGTCAGCTTGCAGGAGAGCTTTGACAAGATCAACAAACAGCTCGAAAAAGTTATGCGTGTTATTGAGTCCCAAAAGATCCCCAATCTCTACATCAAGGCTCTTGTAATGCTTGAAGATTTCCTAGCTCAGGCTTCTGCTAATAAGGATGCCAAAAAGAAGATGAGTCCCAGCAATGCCAAAGCCTTCAACTCAATGAAGCAGAAATTGAAGAAGAACAATAAGCAATACGAGGACTTGATTATCAAATGCAGGGAGAGTCCTGAGAGTGAGGGGGAAAAGGATGAAGACGACGAGGACTCTGACGAATATATCACTGATGATGAGATTATTGAACCTGATCAGCTCAGGAAGCCCGAGCCCTTATCCGATTCTGAAACTTCTGAGCTTGGTACTGACAGGCCTGGTGATGACGGTGATGCTCCTTGGGATCAAAAGCTTAGCAAGAAAGACAGGCTTTTGGAGAAAATGTTCATGAAAAAGCCCAGTGAGATCACATGGGACACTGTTAACAAGAAGTTCAAAGAGATTCTCGAAGCCAGGGGAAGGAAAGGAACTGGAAGGTTTGAACAGGTTGAGCAGCTTACCTTCCTAACAAAAGTTGCTAAAACACCTGCTCAGAAGCTGCAAATTCTTTTCAGCGTGGTTTCTGCTCAGTTTGATGTTAATCCAGGCCTCAGTGGCCATATGCCCATAACTGTGTGGAAAAAGTGTGTGCAGAACATGCTGGTCATTCTCGACATTCTCGTGCAGCACCCAAACATAAAGGTTGATGATTCCGTGGAACTAGATGAGAATGAAACTAAGAAAGGGGATGACTATGATGGACCCATTCATGTCTGGGGTAACTTAGTTGCTTTCTTAGAAAAAATAGATGCCGAGTTTTTCAAGAGCTTGCAGTGCATTGATCCCCACACACGTGAATATGTTGAGAGACTCAGGGATGAGCCTCAGTTTGTTGTTCTTGCACAGAATGTCCAGGAATATCTTGAAAGCATTGGAGATTTCAAAGCTTCTTCTAAGGTGGCCTTGAAGAGAGTTGAACTCATTTACTACAAACCACATGAGGTTTACGAAGCAACGAGAAAATTGGCTGAGATGACAGTAGAGGGAGATAATGGAGAGATGAGTGAGGAGTCAAAAGGTTTTGAGGATACAAGAATCCCTGCTCCATTTGTTGTTACCCCGGAACTTGTGGCGCGGAAACCAACCTTCCCGGAAAATAGCAGGACCTTAATGGATGTGTTAGTATCGCTGATATACAAATACGGAGATGAGCGCACTAAAGCACGCGCAATGCTTTGTGATATATATCACCATGCTCTTCTCGATGAGTTTGCAGTAGCCCGTGATTTGTTGCTGATGAGTCATTTGCAAGAAAATGTTCACCACATGGACATTTCGACACAAATACTTTTTAACAGGGCTATGTCACAGTTAGGTCTATGTGCTTTTCGGGTTGGGCTGGTTTCTGAAGCACATGGCTGTTTGTCGGAACTTTATTCTGGTGGACGTGTGAAAGAATTGCTTGCCCAAGGAGTTTCACAGAGCCGTTATCATGAAAAGACTCCAGAACAGGTACTAAATCCCAGCTTTTTTTTCAAATAGATGTCTCCTAGCATGGCTTTATTAATGTACTTATTGGGGTCAAGTGCATACAGGTGCTTACATTATATCTGATGTTCAGTAATACAATTATAATATATCAAATGTCACTGCTCTAAAGAAATCTCTGTTTGAAATTTCATAGAAATAGAAAAAATAAAAGGTGATCAGGATTGCAGTTTAGCTGTCTTATTTATCTTTACATTGACATTGAGTGGGGATTAATTAATTTTGAGGTATAGTAATATTGCTCAAATGGGCTACTTTGTTTACAAATATTGCGTTAGAGTCTCCCTGTTGTATAAACCATAGCAAATTAAGGGAAAGGGAAAGGATAGTGTTAATTAAACTAATAAAGCATGAGGGGAAGCGTTGCCCTTCCTTACCCCACTCGGTTCAAGATTTTTTATTTTTGCCATTGGTAGTTCAGTTTTGCTAACAAAGTGTGCTTGAATTTTAGCATAACTGAAATTGATGAGGGAACTTTTGTGAGATTTTTAGATAACCATGTAGTGAAATCAGAGGATGCCATTTTTTTCATTTCTTAAAAAAAGACGAGTACATTCTATTAGATATCACAGAAAGTTTTCCTGTCTCGGTAGGTTCAAACCTCAAAATTTTGGATTACGATTTTTATGATGTTCTGAATACCACTAAAACAATAAAGGCTCAAACTTTCTATTGGATTTTTGGAAATCCTAATCAGCAACTTTTGCCGTATTTCTATCTACCGGCTCAGTTTCTTTCAGCTGCCATGAAAATGTGAGGGTTTAATCTTTAACATACTGTTAACTATTCTTTAATTATCTTTCAGGAAAGGTTGGAAAGAAGACGGCAGATGCCATATCATATGCATATAAATCTCGAGCTCCTGGAATCGGTGCATCTTACATCTGCTATGCTGCTGGAAGTTCCAAACATGGCAGCCAATGTTCATGATGCTAAGCGTAAGATCATCAGTAAGAATTTCCGCCGCTTGCTTGAGGTCAGTGAGAAACAAACATTCACCGGTCCTCCTGAAACTGTCAGGGATCATGTTATGGCTGCCACAAGGGTTCTTATTAATGGAGATTTCCAGAAGGCCTTTGACATTATTGCATCTCTTGAGGTGTGGAAATTTGTGAAAAATCGTGACACCGTGCTAGAAATGCTGAAGGACAAAATCAAGGAGGAGGCGCTTAGGACATACCTATTTACCTTCTCTTCATCATATGATTCTTTGAGTGTGGATCAGCTCACAAATTTTTTCGACCTCTCTCTTCCTCGTGTTCATAGTATTGTCAGTAGGATGATGATCAATGAGGAGCTTCATGCAAGCTGGGATCAGCCAACTGGGTGCATTATTTTCAGAAATGTTGAACATTCAAGGGTACAGGCTTTGGCATTCCAGTTGACTGAGAAATTATCTATCCTTGCGGAGAGTAATGAAAGAGCTACAGAAGCTAGGTTAGGCGGCGGTGGGTTGGATCTGCCTCCGAGGCGGAGAGACGGGCAGGATTATGCCGCTGCAGCTGCTGGCGGTGGCAGTGGAACGTCTTCAGGTGGCAGGTGGCAAGACTTGTCCTATTCTCAAACAAGGCAAGGCAGTGGACGCACGGGATATGGTGGAGGAAGGGCATTATCGTTCAGTCAAGCTGGTGGGAGTGGCGGCTATTCTAGAGGACGGGGAACGGGTGGAGGCGGCTATCAGAATTCAGGGAGGACTCAAGGGGGTTCGACATTGAGGGGACCCCACGGAGATACTTCTACCCGCATGGTTAGCCTTAGGGGAGTTCGTGCTTGACATTGAATTTACTCCATTCACTCAGTATTACAAATTTCTGTTTTTTTTAAAAGGATATTGTTTTTTGTCTTTCGTTTTTGTAACGTTTATGATGATGCACTTAATCTAGAATCTGGAGTTTTGATATGTTTTATTTGCATACATGTTCTCAATTCCACCCCCTTCCCCGAATTCCCAATGTTTTTTGTTGTGCCAATCTTTATTCTGATTTTTGGTGGTGATAAATAAACGAATGCATTTTTGAGAGGAAATAAATGAAGAGTAATGACATATGAACATAAAAAATTGCAGTAGTACTTATGGGACAACTTATAAAACTAAGTCTTAATTTGGTTAAGAGGGAGAAAGAAAAAATTATTATAATAATTTCGTCAGTTGTTTTTATTGTAGTTTTTTATAAATGTGTTTTTCTAACCAATACAACATTGTATAGTTTAAGGTGCAATAGATGTACAATTTTAATCAATACAAACATTCTTTTTAATCAAGGTTTTTTTAGAGCTTAATTAAGGTTTTCTTGAATAATGGTTTGTTTTCTCTCTCCCCTCTAGCATTTATTTTTAAAGAACATGTTTATGTTAATAAATAAGCTAAAAGCACAAAATCAAATAATAAGAGAAGGAAAAGATGAAAACACTTTGTGTCATAATATGCCTCATTAAAAACCTTAACAGGAAAACTCAATGGGATAAAATCATGGTTAAGGGAAAAAAGAGGGCATAACACATTTTTGTCTCCCCCTCATAAAGACAATGAAGAGATTTCAATAATCTTTTATATTTGTTAATCAAAATCTTTACTTGACTGTGACTCTGTGGAAAGATATGATATATCTCCATACTCTTCTCCAAATTAGCGGTTCATGAGATATCTTCATATTTAGTTGTTGAAAGAAACTCCTTTGAAAATTTGAAAACCGTAAGTTTCTGTATGTATAAAATCAAAATCTTTAATAAAGAGCATTCTTCACTTCTTTGATGTGGTGTTAGCATTTACAAATTGTATGCTTGACTTTACTGCAATATCTGCATTGACAAAACTAAAATACCACGATATATATAATAAGCAAAATACATTAGGGTCCTCACTTGACCAATTCAATTTTTTCATAATTTTCTTGAGGACGTGATCTCTACTCACATCAAGTGACATCACAATCATTCAAATACATAATTAATTAGTTATGTCCATATCAACATTTATATAATAACAAATTTTAGAATCTCTTTACGATATATACCATTATCATAAAATCGATTATAACGAATTACTTTCCAAATCCTTAAAATGGACAAATGATGTCATCTTTTCAATAATTTTGATAGTATGTATTATGCAAATGAAATCCTTCAGGAAGTTTCATATATCACTATCAAGTGAGCCATACAAATATATCGTAACACATCTTTCGTATAATTTGAGCCTTTCATGTGTTACTAAACTTAATCAAGAACGAAAAACTTCTTAAATTAACTTCAGGTGAATATGTATCTAAATGATATATGTCTCTTAAAAATAAATGGTAGACATTGACCAATTCACTTCAGGTGAACATATCAAACTCATTATATATGTATTTTACCATTCTAATTCTCTTTTTGCGGGAAAAATCATATATATCCATTTAACTTCACATTTTCGAGTGTGCGGACTACAGGTCCAAAGAGTTTGACTTCACTGGAATTGTCTCTTTCCATCTGCAAATATTTTCATTTTCTATAATATTTAATAGACTTGAATTCTTGATCATCATTATTACTTATCATATATAGCGCTATATTATATCCAAAAACACGTCGACGTTGACTTCATTTCGGTTCCATCTCATTCCATTGAGATATTTCATTCATGACATAATTTATTAATATTTCATAAGTTTTAGGTACCTGGTCAGTTCTTCTGAAAAAATCAATTATGTCATAAAACTCTTTCAGAGTTTATGTATCCTTCTTTGAGTTATCTTTCCTTTAAGCTCATTTTCTTATTCAAGGATTTTTATATTTGGAACCGATTGATCTATCATGTTTCAGGCACGATTGAGACTCATTTGTAATATTAGATTATCCGACATGAAAATCTATTTCGTTTGGAGCATTAGCAGCTGATATTTGATTTGTTTAACTTTGCAAATGAGTATATCTTGAGGATCAAAACGAGACAATAATATTTCTTTTCAAATAATTTATTTGAACTTCAGGTTCACATTTTCAGCTGCTTATTACCTCTCCTTCTAATATTGGAAAAACTAATCCATCAATTGATAATCAACCTACTGGACTGTAAATAAGTTGACTCAACACAATTAATGATAGATGAAGATTCATGTCAAAGATATTTTCCCAATATTCTTTCGATATTTATCTTAGTGTTTTATTTTGGAGCAATAGTGATATACATAACACATCCAAAATTCACTTGGCTTAGAAATATTATGTTGTTAACCTAAAACCAATGATATATTAATTAGGGGAGGACATATTTACAGCAATGTGTTGGCTATGCATATCAAAATATCAACATACACTTCCCAAAATAGAGTTTATTAGACTTGGTCTCATTAACAAACTAGAGTTTATAAGGTATGATCTCGTAAATATCAATCATACAATTAACTTTAGACGTTTAAAGAATGGATAGTCAAGGCCATTTTATGAGCATATGCTATTGTTCAATATCAATTGACAAACGATACTTATCAAATGCGAGTTCAGAAAATATACTCTTAGTCAAATTTGTTGACATAATAATCTCACAAACTTCTGGTTGTGGATATACATTTTAAATTGTCAACTTTATATGGGAACTAGTAACGCACAGTAGTTAATAGATTGAAGAATCTTATGACTCTTCAATATATATCCATTTTTTTTCAACTAGTTTCTGCATCATAATAGATTCGGGATAAACCAACCGGTCTTGCCAACGATGTGTAAACTTCTGGTTTACAATAATATGTGCTTCTATTGCACTAATAATATGTAAACTTTAGGTTTACAATAATATGTTTCCATTGCACTAATATAAGTGTAGTATAAATCAGAGATAGAATTAAATTTTTTTTTTTTTTTACTATACTTATTTTCTCCAAAGTATATCTCGTAATATATAAATATTTAACCCCTTTTTTCTTTCAATATGATATCAATTTAGACGGATATCCTTGAAACGTAATAAATCTATATGAAATTAGTTTCATATAATGCTCTTCTGAATTTCATATAATGCATTCTCAATGCGTAATTCTATTACTCCATATAATAAATATATATGCTCTTATGGAGCCTTCAATATTATTTTTTTTACCATCAAATGTAATAATAAAATTAGTTTCTAGGTATCACTCAGCTAAACATTTTTATAGTCTTTTTCATTTACAAATAGCATTCATCAAAATATACATAAAATTATTGTGCTCCTTAGTGAATCCAAGTTCCAGGAGCAATACTTGTTTAAAACCTTGAAATAGTTTATACATGCTTTTTAGAAGGAATCAATAATACAAATCTAATTTGTAGTTATTCTGTCAACTAACAAGAATCTCATTTCAAAACAATATACTTTCTTAGAGAAATATATGGTAAATGTTCAAAAAGAATCACTATTTAAGTAATCCTTCAAGAATTGTTTAATACACTCAAGAGTGATCATTTTGAAGCATGATTTGTAGACATTTGATTTACAATAATATATGATTAATTTGTTTTAATCCATTTGAAACAGTAATGAACAACAAAATAATTATGGTCAAATGAAATTATATAATAAATATTCTCAAGCCATGAATCATCTTTTGCTTTATCATATATGTATGAAATATAAAAAGAACTAACAAATTTTTTCCAACAAATAAAACTTTATAAATCATTCGTATTTTTGAGTAATACATCACATATTGTCAGTAAGACATATTTCCAAGTTTGACATCTCCAAATTTTATATTATTTATAAGATCAAGATCAAATAAATTTATTTCATAAGAAAATATACATATCTAACATACAATAATCTTGAAGGATTTAGAAGTAAATAAGAGAACGTCAATTCATAGAAAATGTTTTCAAGAATTATGTAGAAAATAGTTTGCGCTTGCTTACCTTGTAATTCGGGCCTTCTAGAAGTCTTATGCAATAAGAAAGAAGAAAATCATAACCAAACTTTAATATAGAATAAGGAAACAATATTGCACATTTCAATCTATAGAAATATGATCGTATCAAGAAAATATATGATCAAATGCTAATTTCCAAACGATATAACTCCACACTAATGGAATTTTATGATCTTAACATGTATTGTATCAATAGTAGACTCTACTAAATCAATTACCATAACCACATCATTGGTTATATGAAAAAATGGTATGAACCATTCACTTCTGGGAATGACGTTCAATGTGACATTTCACCATTTTGATCAATGTCATACCCCGATTTTTGACCCAAGATCACACGGACACGCGTCGTTTAACGCTAATCAGTCATCGACTTTTCAGTGAAAAATTCGGCATAAAGTTATCTTAAAATACCTCATGTTTGGTTCCGTGTCGGGCCCTCTTCTCTCTTTATTTTTTTTTATATTTTATAGTTTTCTTTAGTTTTTTTATTATTTGTTATTTACTTGTCAATTTCCATCTTTTATTTAATTTTATATTTTTTATTTCTAATTTTTTATTTTTTAATTAGTCATTTTTCATATTTTATTTTGGTCACTTTTATTTTATTGTCCAAGTCAAAAAAAAAACAAAGTGTCAATAGGTCCAAAAATAAAATGTCCAAGGTCTAAAAAAAATTCAAGTCAAGTGTCAACTTTAACATTCCTTTTTCAAAATTCACCATAATTGTCCATCATTTCCATTAAACCAATTTTCCTTTTTACATCAATCTCATCACCTATAAATAGAGCCCTCATTCCACACAATTTCACACACAAAAAGTTCTCTTGAGTCGTCAAAGAACTTTTCTCTCTTCTCCCTATTTAGCTTGTGTTGACGAGCTGTTCTTTTCTTCTCCCTCCTTTTTCTGTCCCTTCGGAAAAGTCCCTTCTGAATTTTTGTCCCTTCGGAATCTTTGTCCCCTTCGGTAATTTTTGTCCCTTCGGTTGTCCCTTTCTTTTATTTTCTTGCATTTTATTTCTTTTTAGCACTTTTGCATTATTATTTTATTTCTGTTTAGCATTTTAATTATTGTTATTTATTTTCCAGCAATTAGAATGTATTTAGGTCCAATGTAAATATAAATGAGAAAAGTGTGCGTGTGTGTCCTTTTATTTCTTTACGGCCTTATATATATCCAAAAATGCAAAAAAAATAGATTAGGGATTTTGTGGTGATCCAAAGTCACTACAAAAATCCACGCGCTTTTATTTTTATTGCTCCGTTAATTTAATTATCATTTATTATATAAAAAACAAAAACATGCAAATAATCATAAACTCACAAAAAAAATTCTTTTCATAATAAACCTTGATTTTCAATCAAGTGACATTCCATTTTCATTTGTTTTCTTAAATCAAATTTCAATCCATTTAAACATATTCAAGTCATTTTCTTTAACATAAAAAACACAAACAAATTCTATTTTTGCCACTTTGGCTTTTACATTATAAAACCTTTTTCAAAACTAATAAAAAATACAAAAACCAATCAAACGTCAATTTCTACCCCGAACTATGAGGTTTTGATCCCTCACGGATGATGTAGTATTTTTGCATCAAACAAAATAAGTATTTATAAATCGTCTCCTCAGGGACTAGTGTGATATCATGGACCGTTCGACACGAAATATCATTCTAAGTTAAAAGATTGATTGTTTGTTTGTTTAACTATATAAACTAAAGTGTAAAAGTAAATGTTGAGAGTAACAAGGGGTAGAAACGTTGGAATTAGAGTTCCTTGATTAAGTGTCAAACATAACCTAATAATCACATATAATGACTTTAGCGTTTTACCGATATTATCACGTATCGCTCAACAAGATTATTCGTGTCCAAATAATCTCGTGAAACCAATTGTATTGTTCAATAGTTGATTTCCCAAACTATCGAACAATCCAATTGTCGATCATACCGTTTAATCGACGATTTCTCAATCTATTCAACGATCCGAAAGTTTTACGTTCCGATACTTTGTGTGATTATCAAAACATCAATCCTATGTCTAGAATTGTTGTTTTGATAGATGAATATTCTAAACCTAGATTCAAAAGTACTTTTCAATAGCAATAAAATCAAAGATAGGAATTGGATTGCAAGAATAACTTCAATATCATGTAAATTGCTAGAATCATATAATACAAGATCAAAGGATTACATTTTAGGCTCAATCAAGTACCTCTAATCCCAACTAAGAAGAATTAGCTCATCATTGTCATGTGAGCTTTACAAAAGTGGAAGAAAAGTTGTGAATCCATGCCAAGACTTTGATTTCTCCAAGAATCTTGATGAATTCCCACTCAATCACTCTTGCTCTATGAAGACCCAAGATTTTCGCCCTATTCTCTCTCTAAAATTGTAACTAACTCCTTCTGAAAATGAAAGAGAAGGCTTTTATAGAGTTTCTGATCTGCATGTACTCGCCTCGCGAGCAGAATCACTCGCCATGGCGAGTTGCGGTTCCTTCGCCTATGGGTTTGTGCCACGTCACCTCTGAAGAGTTTTGGTTTTGGCCGCCCTAACTCGCCTCGCGAGTAAAATCATGCGCCATTGCGAGCTCTTCTCGCCTCTAGTTCGCCATGGCGAGTTGGAAGCGAAGGGAGAAAAAGTCTCTGCCATGTGCTCGTCTTGGTCTCGCCGTTGCGAGTTAGTGGCGAGCTGCTCGCCTTTCCTTGCTCGCCATTGCGAGTTGATGGCGAGTTGCCTTGATCTTTGCCTCTTTTTTCTTGGTTCTTTTCCTTCCTTGCTTGGTGCCTTGAGTTCAATTCCTGCACAAAAGGGATAGAGTAAGAGAAATAAAGCGTAATAGGACAATAATCATTTATCTCTCGGCTTTTCCTTAGATTACTTGTATGATAAGTAATAAAAATGCCTTAATGAAAAGATGATTTTAACTACTTCACGGCACTTATCAACGGGTACGTAGGCAAAGGACACTCGTCCTTCCAAATCAATAAAAAATGTAGATAATAGGCTTCTCTTTTTTTCTTTTTCTTTTAATCACTTTAAATCCATCTTTAAAAAGCAAGCAAGTTTATAGCACAAAAAATTAAATAAAACAAAGAGGTTCTCGTAGAGTACTACGAACATAAAGGGTGCTAATACCTTCCTTTTATGTAACCAACCCCCGAACCCTTAATCTTTAAAAATGTGGTATTTGAACCTTTTTCCACTTTCTTTTGAAAAATTAAATGTTCAGTCGTGAAATAAAATAGTGAGTCAAACGCTAATCAAATAGTCTTGATCTCCAAAAAATGACGCGACAATCAAGAACCTCTTTGTTCAATTGCAAATGTGACTAATCTTTCAAAAATATTCCTGAAGATACTCACTTATTTTGCTGCTTCAGGAGCATTTTGAATGACATAAAAATAGACATAATGTCTCCTGTTTTCTCTTTGACTAATCTTTCAAAAATATTCTTGAAGACACTCACTTATTTTGCTACCTCAGGAGCATTTTGAATGACATAAAAATAGACATAATGTCTCATATTTCCTCTTTTTTGTTTTATAGATCAAATCATATAAATTTTTATCATGTTTTAAATATGTTGTTGTTCTTCAGGAACTCAAACACAAACCTCTATCGACAATGACAAAGGAAATCACAATAGTTTTATTTTGCAATCTTTCATGAACGCTTGATATTAAGTTATCAGTTATTCTAAAACTATATCTCAAATCTTCATAAACAACGATCCAAAATATTCCTTCTTTGAGCGATCCTTCAGGGATCCTTAAAAGAAACTTAATTCTTCAAGAACTGTATATATCTTAAACCTTCATAAACAATGATAAAAATTTGATTGTTTGCAATCCTTCATGGACAACTCTTTTGATCTTCATATATATTTAGTTCTTCATGAATTATATTACACATGATCTTCATAGTGATCAAGAACAATTCTTTCCATGTGTCCTTCAGGGATGCTTTAAGCAATCCTTCAAGGACTCTTCAATGTTAATCATTTCTAACTCGGCCTCAATCGAAGAATATAGGAAAAGAACGTCAGATACAACATATCCGAACAAGCATGATTTTAAATAATATTATACACAACTAAATAATATTATACATACAAATCATAGAAATTTCTAAGCAAAAATTATATGCAAAAATATAAATGGAGATCAATCAAGTTAACCATAACTGTGAAGAAAAAAAAATAAAAAATAATTGGTTAAACAAATACAATCAAATTAAACTTGAAAAATAATTTCAAATAGGAATTATGATAAAATAATTTCACACAATAAGATCTACCGAGAAACTTTGATCTACTATTAATATCTGCCTGGTAGCCATCAATCTAATTTACCTCCCTAATATTTTCATCATCCTTTGTAGACAATCATGTGTTAACTTCGTAATCAGGTTTAGTATTAGGATTATGATGCAAAGTAGGGTTAAGGTATTACCTTGTAGCATGCAAATGAGAGAAGTGCCATGTACGTTTGAAATATAATTAAGTTCTTCCTATGCAAAGGAGAGAAGCGCCCTGTACGTTTAAACTATATCTTCATCACTTTGGAATATAATAAAGTTCGTCCTTTTGCTTCTTCATCGCTTTTCTGTCGTAACAAATGCAAATGCTTTGCTCTTGTACGTTTGTTACTGATCATATAAAATTTTGATAATTCAGTCAAGTAAAAAGAAGAAAAAAAAACATTCAGAAATAACATTATCACGAATCAAATTAGTTGAAAGAAAATGAGAAAAAGAAAATCTATCTCCAAACTAATAATTAAGCCATCATTCCGGTAGAGCTTCGTGTTGATAACGTGTTAAGAAATAAGCTAAAAGCACAAGATCAAAGAAGAAGAGCAAGGAAAAGATGAAAACACTTTGTATTATTCTCTTTACAAGTGTATTTTTACAATACAATATGAGTCCTATTTATAGGACACAAGATGAGTAAGTGAGTGATCAAGGTAATTAAGGTTCACTAACTATTCACTTACTAATGGAGGTTATAGGAAGGTGGAAGACTTAAGGATGAACGTCCACTAAGTCATTATTTCATAACAATCCACATATAATGTTCATTTATACTTTTAATATCATTATTAAGGTTGTTTGTAGTCCCATTAAATTGAAAGATAAAAAAACACGCGGTCCGATTTGGTTATGTTAACTTTTAAAATTCATATGAACGAAACCAATGCTCATTGGTTTGGTTCAATTGGTGTGGTTTATTGACACAATACAAATTTTTTGTTTCAATCATTAAAATCAAGCTAAAAAGTTAAAATGTAACATATTTTAAACAATGTTTTCAATAATATTTTATATATATATTTTTTGGTAATAAAGCTAAGATTACAAGAAAGAAGAAACATAAACAGAAATAGAAAACTAAATTATCAAGAAAGCAGCTCCCATTGCATCATCCCTAAGCAGGCTTGTGAGACCATGAGGAGGGGACTGATGTTCCACGAAAACAACATTGGACGAAGCTCCATGCTTAGCTAAGAAATCCGCGCAGCGGTTGCCTTCTCTAAAAGTGTGAAAGATAGTAAAATTATGGGAGGCTAATCAATCCTTGATGTCCTGAATTAGCACCGCATAGGCATGGAATTTTGAAACCTCCTGTAATGAGATTAACTGACAGTTGAGAATCCGAGAAGCAAACTAAATCCTCAATTCCCATGTCTGCTGCTAAAGAAAGTCCCTTGTGAATGGCTGTTAGTTCAGCAAGTAGAATGCACGTAGAAGCATGTATGTAACCGGAGAAACCTTTCAGAAACAGCCCTGCGTTGTTGCGGATTAATCCTCCATATCCGGCTCGAATTGGGGTGCCAATGCAGCTTCCATCAACGTTGAGGATGTGACAGTTGAAATTGTTGTTGTTCCATTGAATCCAGCGGTCGGAACTCGCGGTAGTTGTGGCAGAGTGGAAGACTTTTTGAATTGTTTCGGCTGATACATGGATGTTGATGCCCAAACGCATTAGGGACCAGGAATCCTGATTGAAACACATGTGATTGCGATGCCGCCAAATCCACCAGAGACAAGCCATGAAAATGACAGAACGAGGACCTTTGCCGCCGCTTTTTAACCACTCGTGATTACAGTTGACAGAGAAGAAATGTAATTCTGAGAAACCAAATTGTTGCCAGATTGGTTTTGAGAATTTGCAGTCTCGGATACAATGCAAGAAAGATTCGTCGTGTTCACCGCATCTACCACAAATTGCAGACGCAGCGATGTTTCTGTGGCGCAGCAAGGAGAGAGTAGGAACTGCGTCATGGGCAGCCAGCCAAATAAGCAACTTATACTTCTCTGGTACCTGTAATTTCCAAATCCAAGACCACAAATGATTCGGAGCAATATTGCTTGTTGTTTCTGTGGAGGAGAGAAGCCAAGAATAGCTACTTTTTGTTGAGTAGACACCATTCTTGTTGTGGTTCCAAATAAATTGATCATCCACATTTTGATTGAAAGTAGCGTGAAAATTATTTACGGTATCAGCTGCATCTTGGGGGAGGGTAGTGTAAAGTGACTGAGTGTGTGGCCCATTGAATGTTATCACGTCTCGGACCGTTAGGTGAGTATCATGGATGTCAATAACAGGAACCAAAGCACCAAGGGGACCGTGGTGGTTCCAATTGCTGAACCAAAAGGATGATGAACCCGAGCCTGGTCTCCAAGAGTAACCACTTTTAAATATGTCCTTGGCACGAATGATAGATGCCCAAGAGGGTGAATTGTTGCTGGTTGCGTTTTCCTGGAGGATTTTGGAGCCTGCGGAATATTTGGTAGAAAGAAGGTGCACCCATAGTTTATCTGTGGATTGGACCATGTCCCAAACTAACTTTCCAAGAAGACAGATGTTAGCATGATGAGCTGTTCTAATACCCAAACCACCATAGCATTTTGGTGTAGTAATTTTCTTCCAACTTACCAAGTGAACACCCTTGTTACTAGTGCCCCTCCAAATAAAGTTGTGTGTCGTTTGATCGATAGAGTCACAAATATTTTGCGGTAGCCAGTTAATTTGCATATAGTAACAAGGGATGGAAGATATAACTGAAGTAGCTAAAGTCAATCTGCCTGTTCTGTTGAGAAGGCGGTTTTTCCAAGATGCCAACCTTGTTTGCATTTTTTCAATGATGAAATTGAAATCACTTCTTTTGGGATATCTGCGGTCCTCCATTAGTGATTTGGATTGGTTCCCAGTTTCCTTGATGCACGGCATGATTAATGGCAATTGAGAGCTTTTCCATGCAAATGATGAAAAGGTAAGGAGAGAGAGGATCACCTTGTCTGAGACCATGGGTGGGCTTGAAAGGAGGCATTTTGTTACCATTCCAAAGAATGGAGAAAGTGGATGAGGTGACACAATGCATGATAAGTTTGATGGTGATGTCTGGAAATCCGAAATCGTGAAGGCAAAAACTGAGGAAATCCCATCTAATATTATCAAAGGCTTTTTCCAAGTCTAGTTTGAAAGCAACACAACCCTTCTTCTTCTTGGATCTTTTCATGAAATGAACGATTTCCTGCAAAACAATTGAGTTATCAGAAGTGCCCCTACCAGGCAGAAAACTGCTTTGGCAAGGGCCAATAAGATTATTTAAAATAGGTCTGAGACAAAGCACTAGAACTTTTGTGATAATCTTATATATTATGTTGCAGAGGCTGATGGGCCTGAAATCTTTATAGGTGATGGGTGAATCAATTTTGGGAATGAGTGCAATGAGAGTGCTTGAGATCTCTGGATCAAAGTGACCGGTTTGGAAAGCTGATTTGACCATATGAAATATATCATCTCGAACTATATGCCAATACTGTTTGAAGAAAATACAATGAAAACCATCTGGGCGGGAGCTTTGTAGGGTTTCATGGTGTTATGGGAAGCAAACACTTCATTTTTAGTGATAGGTTTGGTGAGGGAATTTTTTTCGATGGCATCTATGGTGGGTGGTGCGCCTTCTAAGGAGACGTTGCTGGTGGGAGGATGGTGATGACAGAAAATATTTTTGATATATTTCTGGGCTTCATCTTGAAGGGTAGTGCTACCGGAGGTCCATATGCCATTTGGGAGTTGGAGTCTATGGATTCTGTTTCTTTTCCTTCTGATGATAGTTTGAGCATGAAAGAAAGAGCTATTTTTGTCACCAAATTTAACCCATTACTCTCTAGATTTTTGGTACCAAAGCATTTCTTCTTGGGAGAGGATGTGATTGTATTCCCGTTGCAATTCTTTTTCAAGGAGGGTGTGGCGGTATGAGTCGACTCTTTCCAGATAGTTTTGAACTCCCTTGAGTCTGCTTTCAATATGTTTCTTCCTTTTGAAGATATTGCCAAAGACTTCATGATTGAAAATGATGGATTTCTCTTGGACAATTGACAAGGCCGCAGTGACGTTGTTGTTTTGTGAAATCCAAGAGTTTTTTACCACATCTGCATAGTCGCTATGATCTATCCAAGCTGCTTCAAAGCGGAAAGGCCTGGGCCCTCTTGCTAATGGGAGGCCACCAAATCGGAAGAGGAAAGGGTTATGATCAGAATGATGTCTGCAAAGTGTAACGCCCGTCTCAATTATTTAATTAATTTGCCAAGTTAGAATATATTTACATGATTTATGTGATTTATGTGCTATGTTGTGATCGTATTAGGTGGTTTATTTTATTATTTAATAGAATAAGGGTTGAAAATAAAATAAATATTGAGTTGTGGGGCTGTTTTCGAATTAGGTAGAATTATGAGGGATTAAGTGAAATAAGATAAAATAAAATAGAAGTGGTTTAAAAAGGAAAATTAGGTTTAGAATTGGACAGTACGTACAATTCAGTTTTTGGGAGAAAAAGGGAGAAAGCAGGAGAGAAGAACAAGAGAGGCTGCTGCTCAATTTTCTAAGGTAAGGGTGAGCCTAGCATTGCAATTCATTAAGCTTATGATTCATGATTATAGTTAACATGTTTAGGAATTGTTCATGAGAATTTTAAGGACTAAGAATTAGGTTAAAAAGTGATGAATTAGTGATTAGATGATGAGAAACTGTACAGATGACGTAGAAAACTGTTTACAGACCTTAGAATAACCCTTGTACATCATTATAGTCGAAATTTGGAAGGTTTAGGATCACTTCTTTTGGGACGACCATGGAGCATCGGAAAGCCCAAATATTTTCCAAGAGACGTTGTGCTACAGATGCCAGATATTGATGTGAGGTTGTTTATTTTATTTTGTGGTGTCCTTGAGGAGTAAAAAGCTCTATACTTGGAAATATTAATTTTCAAACCTGAGACCCTGCTGAATTTGTCAAATAAATCAGTTATGAAATGAAATTGTGAGTTTTTGGCTTTGGTGAAGAGAAGCGCGTCATCTGCAAAAAGAAGATGGGATATCTGCGGTCCTCCATTAGTGATTTGGATTGGTTCCCAGTTTCCTTGATGCACGGCATGATTAATGGCAATTGAGAGCTTTTCCATGCAAATGATGAAAAGGTAAGGAGATAGCGGATCACCTTGTCTGAGACCATGTGTGGGCTTGAAATGAGGCATTTTGTTACCATTTCAAAGAATGGAGAAAGTGGATGAGGTGACACAATGCATGATAAGTTTGATGGTGATGTCTGGAAATCCGAAATCGTGAAGGCAAAAACTGAGGAAATCCCATCTAATATTATCAAAGGCTTTTTCCAAGTCTAGTTTGAAAGCAACACAACCCTTCTTATTCTTGGATCTTCTCATGAAATGAACGATTTCCTGCAAAAGAATTGAGTTATCAGAAGTGCCCCTACCAGGCAGAAAACTGCTTTGGCAAGGGCCAATAAGATTATTTAAAATAGGTCTGAGACGAAGCACTAGAACTTTTGTGATAATCTTATAGATTATGTTGCAGAGGCTGATGAGCCTGAAATCTTTATAGGTGATGGGTGAATCAATTTTGGGAATGAGTGCAATGAGAGTGCTTGAGATCTCTGGATCAAAGTGACCGGTTTGGAAAGCTAATTTGACCATATGAAATATATCATCTCCAACTATATGCCAATACTGTTTGAAGAAAATACAATGAAAACCATATGGGCCGGGAGCTTTGTAGGGTTTCATGGTGTTATGGGAAGCAAACACTTCATTTTTAGTGATAGGTTTGGTGTGGGAATTTTTTTCGATGGCATCTATGGTGGGTGGTGCGCCTTCTAAGGAGACGTTGTTGGTGGGAGGATGGTGATGACAGAAAATATTTTTGAAATATTTTTGGGCTTCATCTTGAAGGGTAGTGCTATCGGAGGTCCATATGCCATTTGGGAGTTGGAGTCTGTGGATTCTGTTTCTTTTCCTTCTGATGATAGTTTGAGCATGAAAGAAAGAGCTATTTTTGTCACCAAATTTAACCCATTACTCTCTAGATTTTTGGTACCAAAGCATTTCTTCTTGGGAGAGGATGTGATTGTATTCCCGTTGCAATTCTTTTTCAAGGAGGGTGTGGCGGTATGAGTCGACTCTTTCCAGATAGTTTTGAACTCCCTTGAGTCTGCTTTCAATATGTTTCTTCCTTTTGAAGATATTGCCAAAGACTTCATGATTGAAAATGATGGATTTCTCTTGGACAGTTGACAAGGCCGCAGTGACGTTGTTGTTTTGTGAAATCCAAGAGTTTTTTACCACATCTGCATAGTCGCTATGATCTATCCAAGCTGCTTCAAAGCGGAAAGGCCTGGGCCCTCTTGCTAATGGGAGGCCACCAAATCGGAGGAGGAGAGGGTTATGATCAGAATGGTGTCTGCAAAGGACCTCAACAAAGGCTTCCGGGAAGGAGACACGCCAGTCTACATTTGCGATGCTTCTGTCAAGTTTCTTGGAGAGGATGCGAATGTCGTTGTTGTTGCGGTGCCAAGTGAAGTGGCCCCCAACGGTTTTAAGGTCAAGCAGGTTGCAGTTGTTCATTAGGTGAGATAAGAGAGCGGCTCTACTATGGTGAAAAATATCTCCTCTTTGTTCACTAGGAAGGACGGTTTCATTGAAATCACCTATGAGCATCCAAGGGACATCAATGGTTTGGCCGATGTTCATGAGGTAAATCCAAAGGTTTGGGTGCTGAATATGATTGGGGCTAGCATAGATGCAGGTGCAGGCGGTTGAGGCATTGCCACGACTGATGTTGATGGTTATGGAGTATTGGTTGGAATCAAGGACGGTGGGGGTGATGGTGCTAGCGGCGGAATGTTGAAAGAGCCAAATTCCTCCGGAGTGACCATTAGCTTCAATAATGTGAACAGGTGTGTATCCCATATTGGTCCAAAAGACAGAGAGTTTTGCAAAGGCCACGTGTGTTTCAAGGACCGCCATGAAGGTTGGTTGGTGCTTCCTTATCAAATCTTTCAAATGCCTTCTTGCATTGTTGCTGAGAGCACCTCTGATGTTCCAAGAGAGGAATGAAATATCGAAAAGAGCTTCCATAACAAACAGTAGGTTTTGTATGCCAATGATAGAAGGGGCTAAGATACCATATCCTCCTCATTGGAGTTGTGTTCACCTGCCTTGTTTCTGTCTTGTTCATCCACATAGGCTTGCACTACCTGAGTGTTGTCATAGTTTGTAGCAATGGTATTGGTTGGTGTTATGTCTTTGATGCTACCTCTTGTGTCAGGCTGGTGATTAATGAAATTTTTCATGTGGGAAATCGGTTCAAGTATGGGACTGGTTGGATTGTCTTTTTTGTTTGTGGTCTTTGGGATTGGTGGCTGTTTGGTGGAGATAGTTCCCATGTTTGTCGCATGTGTATCAGGGTGTGTTGTGCGTGTGGGGTCAATGGTAGATGGGTCAAAATTGAAGTCATATGTTTGGTCATGGTGGATATCTTCACTGCGCCGTCTTTTGGTCTCATGGTTGCTTGAACTGGCGCGTGTAATGTCTGTGTGTTTGGGGCGTGGGGGAAACTTAGTGGTTTGTGGGCCATGCTTGATTTTTGTTGTGGAATTGGATAAAGCACTGAAACGGTTACCTTTCTGTGTAACGTTTTTTGCTGAAATCAAGGCTGGATTAATTGGCTTTTTATTCTTTCTTGTAACCACCAGCCAATCACCATGGAGATCCTTATTACCCTCATTAATGTCAATTATTCTTCCAGTATCAGGTGACAAATTAATAGGTGGAGTAATTGAATTGTTACCGTTTCGGGAGTCCGGAATTGAATGCGTATGATTGTGATGATCGGGCTGTTGGGATCCCTCCTGGCTGGCGGCAGCGACGGCTGGTTGTTGGGGGTGGCTTTGTGGCGCCGGCAGTGGCTGTTGCATCAATGCAATTTCTCCCTAGATGTCCGTAACAGCCGCAATTGGTACAAATCAGATGCAGACCTTCATACCGAACCTTATACTAGTGTCCATTGACCCAAATTTTTCCAACTAATGGGACAATGAGATCG
Source organism: Medicago arabica (assembly GCA_946800305.1). Lineage (NCBI taxonomy): Eukaryota > Viridiplantae > Streptophyta > Magnoliopsida > Fabales > Fabaceae > Medicago > Medicago arabica. The sequence goes on along the minus strand of OX326971.1, from coordinate 336,002 downwards.
ATTTCGACACAGACTCTTGCGAATTTTCCTCTTTCAACTCGCAGCGTGTTTGTGTCAACTTTGATTGGACGGCCGATTGCAGAAGCCATAGCTAACAGGAAGCTCTCGTTGTAGTAGACAAGATTCAAACCCGGGAAACGAACCCAGACAACTGTGCGATCGACTTTGGCTTCCGGTGAGGGGAATTATGGTGACCAATGTGATACTGCGAGGCAGTGATAAAAAATGAGTCAAGGTCCACCGGTTATAACTTTTTCTTTGTCTGCTGCCAAGTCAAATTTCACCATGTAGAAACCATTATCGTTGTCCATGATTTCAAACCCTCCTTGAAGCTTCCAAATTTTTTGCAAGCGGTCTTTCATGGTATTGTATCCGAGGTTCTTTCCTAGCAGCTTCACAACTATTGCATCTTTCCATGGGGTGCATAGTTCTTGAAAGACTTTTGGTTCAATGTAGACTTTGGGTAGAAGCCGGTTACCATCCTCTAGTTCAATACGGACAAGTTTCTTTTCAATCATGTCTTCTTTTTCACGGGCTTGGATTTCTTGAGAAAGTCCCATGAGTTTGTCACGAAAGGAGAGCTTGGGGGTTGGGGACTTATGGAGGTCGGGTGGTTTTTTGGTGGTATCGAGGTTGAAATCACTTTGAGCAGAGAAAACAAAGTCAGAGCTCATTGCACTCATTTTTCTTCTCTTTTTTTTTATAAATAACATACCTATATTTTATATTTCATCTAACATTACAATTTAATTTTGACTTAACAACATAGACCAAATAAAATAAAAAAGAAAGGAGGGTGCGGTGCGGGTAGTTTAGATCCGGGTTGGGCCCATTGAGTTGAAAACCCTATCATTATATTATCGAATGGTAGCTGCAGTTTCTTCTTCCTCTTCTCTTCAACGGATACGATCGATCGATCTTTCATCTCATCGCGCAAAACGAACCCTAAATTCTCATAACAACCAATGGCTTCGAGATTCTGGACCCAGGTATTATGCTATGCTAATAATTGCTTTGCACCGTCTCTGTGTTTATTCAATTTAACTTTTATTATTATTATTATTATTATTATTAGGGTAATAGCGATAGTGACGATGACGAATCCACTGATATTGATGAACCCAACGATACTGAACCCGTTGATGAACCCAACAACAATAGTAACAGATACCATGTTGATGTCCATGCTGATGACAGCGACGATGATGATGGCCAAAAGCGTGTTGTTAAGTCTGCTAAAGATAAGCGTTTCGATGAGATGGCTTCCACCGTTGATCAGATCAAGAATGCCATTAAGATCAATGACTGGGTCAGCTTGCAGGAGAGCTTTGACAAGATCAACAAACAGCTCGAAAAAGTTATGCGTGTTATTGAGTCCCAAAAGATCCCCAATCTCTACATCAAGGCTCTTGTAATGCTTGAAGATTTCCTAGCTCAGGCTTCTGCTAATAAGGATGCCAAAAAGAAGATGAGTCCCAGCAATGCCAAAGCCTTCAACTCAATGAAGCAGAAATTGAAGAAGAACAATAAGCAATACGAGGACTTGATTATCAAATGCAGGGAGAGTCCTGAGAGTGAGGGGGAAAAGGATGAAGACGACGAGGACTCTGACGAATATATCACTGATGATGAGATTATTGAACCTGATCAGCTCAGGAAGCCCGAGCCCTTATCCGATTCTGAAACTTCTGAGCTTGGTACTGACAGGCCTGGTGATGACGGTGATGCTCCTTGGGATCAAAAGCTTAGCAAGAAAGACAGGCTTTTGGAGAAAATGTTCATGAAAAAGCCCAGTGAGATCACATGGGACACTGTTAACAAGAAGTTCAAAGAGATTCTCGAAGCCAGGGGAAGGAAAGGAACTGGAAGGTTTGAACAGGTTGAGCAGCTTACCTTCCTAACAAAAGTTGCTAAAACACCTGCTCAGAAGCTGCAAATTCTTTTCAGCGTGGTTTCTGCTCAGTTTGATGTTAATCCAGGCCTCAGTGGCCATATGCCCATAACTGTGTGGAAAAAGTGTGTGCAGAACATGCTGGTCATTCTCGACATTCTCGTGCAGCACCCAAACATAAAGGTTGATGATTCCGTGGAACTAGATGAGAATGAAACTAAGAAAGGGGATGACTATGATGGACCCATTCATGTCTGGGGTAACTTAGTTGCTTTCTTAGAAAAAATAGATGCCGAGTTTTTCAAGAGCTTGCAGTGCATTGATCCCCACACACGTGAATATGTTGAGAGACTCAGGGATGAGCCTCAGTTTGTTGTTCTTGCACAGAATGTCCAGGAATATCTTGAAAGCATTGGAGATTTCAAAGCTTCTTCTAAGGTGGCCTTGAAGAGAGTTGAACTCATTTACTACAAACCACATGAGGTTTACGAAGCAACGAGAAAATTGGCTGAGATGACAGTAGAGGGAGATAATGGAGAGATGAGTGAGGAGTCAAAAGGTTTTGAGGATACAAGAATCCCTGCTCCATTTGTTGTTACCCCGGAACTTGTGGCGCGGAAACCAACCTTCCCGGAAAATAGCAGGACCTTAATGGATGTGTTAGTATCGCTGATATACAAATACGGAGATGAGCGCACTAAAGCACGCGCAATGCTTTGTGATATATATCACCATGCTCTTCTCGATGAGTTTGCAGTAGCCCGTGATTTGTTGCTGATGAGTCATTTGCAAGAAAATGTTCACCACATGGACATTTCGACACAAATACTTTTTAACAGGGCTATGTCACAGTTAGGTCTATGTGCTTTTCGGGTTGGGCTGGTTTCTGAAGCACATGGCTGTTTGTCGGAACTTTATTCTGGTGGACGTGTGAAAGAATTGCTTGCCCAAGGAGTTTCACAGAGCCGTTATCATGAAAAGACTCCAGAACAGGTACTAAATCCCAGCTTTTTTTTCAAATAGATGTCTCCTAGCATGGCTTTATTAATGTACTTATTGGGGTCAAGTGCATACAGGTGCTTACATTATATCTGATGTTCAGTAATACAATTATAATATATCAAATGTCACTGCTCTAAAGAAATCTCTGTTTGAAATTTCATAGAAATAGAAAAAATAAAAGGTGATCAGGATTGCAGTTTAGCTGTCTTATTTATCTTTACATTGACATTGAGTGGGGATTAATTAATTTTGAGGTATAGTAATATTGCTCAAATGGGCTACTTTGTTTACAAATATTGCGTTAGAGTCTCCCTGTTGTATAAACCATAGCAAATTAAGGGAAAGGGAAAGGATAGTGTTAATTAAACTAATAAAGCATGAGGGGAAGCGTTGCCCTTCCTTACCCCACTCGGTTCAAGATTTTTTATTTTTGCCATTGGTAGTTCAGTTTTGCTAACAAAGTGTGCTTGAATTTTAGCATAACTGAAATTGATGAGGGAACTTTTGTGAGATTTTTAGATAACCATGTAGTGAAATCAGAGGATGCCATTTTTTTCATTTCTTAAAAAAAGACGAGTACATTCTATTAGATATCACAGAAAGTTTTCCTGTCTCGGTAGGTTCAAACCTCAAAATTTTGGATTACGATTTTTATGATGTTCTGAATACCACTAAAACAATAAAGGCTCAAACTTTCTATTGGATTTTTGGAAATCCTAATCAGCAACTTTTGCCGTATTTCTATCTACCGGCTCAGTTTCTTTCAGCTGCCATGAAAATGTGAGGGTTTAATCTTTAACATACTGTTAACTATTCTTTAATTATCTTTCAGGAAAGGTTGGAAAGAAGACGGCAGATGCCATATCATATGCATATAAATCTCGAGCTCCTGGAATCGGTGCATCTTACATCTGCTATGCTGCTGGAAGTTCCAAACATGGCAGCCAATGTTCATGATGCTAAGCGTAAGATCATCAGTAAGAATTTCCGCCGCTTGCTTGAGGTCAGTGAGAAACAAACATTCACCGGTCCTCCTGAAACTGTCAGGGATCATGTTATGGCTGCCACAAGGGTTCTTATTAATGGAGATTTCCAGAAGGCCTTTGACATTATTGCATCTCTTGAGGTGTGGAAATTTGTGAAAAATCGTGACACCGTGCTAGAAATGCTGAAGGACAAAATCAAGGAGGAGGCGCTTAGGACATACCTATTTACCTTCTCTTCATCATATGATTCTTTGAGTGTGGATCAGCTCACAAATTTTTTCGACCTCTCTCTTCCTCGTGTTCATAGTATTGTCAGTAGGATGATGATCAATGAGGAGCTTCATGCAAGCTGGGATCAGCCAACTGGGTGCATTATTTTCAGAAATGTTGAACATTCAAGGGTACAGGCTTTGGCATTCCAGTTGACTGAGAAATTATCTATCCTTGCGGAGAGTAATGAAAGAGCTACAGAAGCTAGGTTAGGCGGCGGTGGGTTGGATCTGCCTCCGAGGCGGAGAGACGGGCAGGATTATGCCGCTGCAGCTGCTGGCGGTGGCAGTGGAACGTCTTCAGGTGGCAGGTGGCAAGACTTGTCCTATTCTCAAACAAGGCAAGGCAGTGGACGCACGGGATATGGTGGAGGAAGGGCATTATCGTTCAGTCAAGCTGGTGGGAGTGGCGGCTATTCTAGAGGACGGGGAACGGGTGGAGGCGGCTATCAGAATTCAGGGAGGACTCAAGGGGGTTCGACATTGAGGGGACCCCACGGAGATACTTCTACCCGCATGGTTAGCCTTAGGGGAGTTCGTGCTTGACATTGAATTTACTCCATTCACTCAGTATTACAAATTTCTGTTTTTTTTAAAAGGATATTGTTTTTTGTCTTTCGTTTTTGTAACGTTTATGATGATGCACTTAATCTAGAATCTGGAGTTTTGATATGTTTTATTTGCATACATGTTCTCAATTCCACCCCCTTCCCCGAATTCCCAATGTTTTTTGTTGTGCCAATCTTTATTCTGATTTTTGGTGGTGATAAATAAACGAATGCATTTTTGAGAGGAAATAAATGAAGAGTAATGACATATGAACATAAAAAATTGCAGTAGTACTTATGGGACAACTTATAAAACTAAGTCTTAATTTGGTTAAGAGGGAGAAAGAAAAAATTATTATAATAATTTCGTCAGTTGTTTTTATTGTAGTTTTTTATAAATGTGTTTTTCTAACCAATACAACATTGTATAGTTTAAGGTGCAATAGATGTACAATTTTAATCAATACAAACATTCTTTTTAATCAAGGTTTTTTTAGAGCTTAATTAAGGTTTTCTTGAATAATGGTTTGTTTTCTCTCTCCCCTCTAGCATTTATTTTTAAAGAACATGTTTATGTTAATAAATAAGCTAAAAGCACAAAATCAAATAATAAGAGAAGGAAAAGATGAAAACACTTTGTGTCATAATATGCCTCATTAAAAACCTTAACAGGAAAACTCAATGGGATAAAATCATGGTTAAGGGAAAAAAGAGGGCATAACACATTTTTGTCTCCCCCTCATAAAGACAATGAAGAGATTTCAATAATCTTTTATATTTGTTAATCAAAATCTTTACTTGACTGTGACTCTGTGGAAAGATATGATATATCTCCATACTCTTCTCCAAATTAGCGGTTCATGAGATATCTTCATATTTAGTTGTTGAAAGAAACTCCTTTGAAAATTTGAAAACCGTAAGTTTCTGTATGTATAAAATCAAAATCTTTAATAAAGAGCATTCTTCACTTCTTTGATGTGGTGTTAGCATTTACAAATTGTATGCTTGACTTTACTGCAATATCTGCATTGACAAAACTAAAATACCACGATATATATAATAAGCAAAATACATTAGGGTCCTCACTTGACCAATTCAATTTTTTCATAATTTTCTTGAGGACGTGATCTCTACTCACATCAAGTGACATCACAATCATTCAAATACATAATTAATTAGTTATGTCCATATCAACATTTATATAATAACAAATTTTAGAATCTCTTTACGATATATACCATTATCATAAAATCGATTATAACGAATTACTTTCCAAATCCTTAAAATGGACAAATGATGTCATCTTTTCAATAATTTTGATAGTATGTATTATGCAAATGAAATCCTTCAGGAAGTTTCATATATCACTATCAAGTGAGCCATACAAATATATCGTAACACATCTTTCGTATAATTTGAGCCTTTCATGTGTTACTAAACTTAATCAAGAACGAAAAACTTCTTAAATTAACTTCAGGTGAATATGTATCTAAATGATATATGTCTCTTAAAAATAAATGGTAGACATTGACCAATTCACTTCAGGTGAACATATCAAACTCATTATATATGTATTTTACCATTCTAATTCTCTTTTTGCGGGAAAAATCATATATATCCATTTAACTTCATATTTTCGAGTGTGCGGACTACAGGTCCAAAGAGTTTGACTTCACTGGAATTGTCTCTTTCCATCTGCAAATATTTTCATTTTCTATAATATTTAATAGACTTGAATTCTTGATCATCATTATTACTTATCATATATAGCGCTATATTATATCCAAAAACACGTCGACGTTGACTTCATTTCGGTTCCATCTCATTCCATTGAGATATTTCATTCATGACATAATTTATTAATATTTCATAAGTTTTAGGTACCTGGTCAGTTCTTCTGAAAAAATCAATTATGTCATAAAACTCTTTCAGAGTTTATGTATCCTTCTTTGAGTTATCTTTCCTTTAAGCTCATTTTCTTATTCAAGGATTTTTATATTTGGAACCGATTGATCTATCATGTTTCAGGCACGATTGAGACTCATTTGTAATATTAGATTATCCGACATGAAAATCTATTTCGTTTGGAGCATTAGCAGCTGATATTTGATTTGTTTAACTTTGCAAATGAGTATATCTTGAGGATCAAAACGAGACAATAATATTTCTTTTCAAATAATTTATTTGAACTTCAGGTTCACATTTTCAGCTGCTTATTACCTCTCCTTCTAATATTGGAAAAACTAATCCATCAATTGATAATCAACCTACTGGACTGTAAATAAGTTGACTCAACACAATTAATGATAGATGAAGATTCATGTCAAAGATATTTTCCCAATATTCTTTCGATATTTATCTTAGTGTTTTATTTTGGAGCAATAGTGATATACATAACACATCCAAAATTCACTTGGCTTAGAAATATTATGTTGTTAACCTAAAACCAATGATATATTAATTAGGGGAGGACATATTTACAGCAATGTGTTGGCTATGCATATCAAAATATCAACATACACTTCCCAAAATAGAGTTTATTAGACTTGGTCTCATTAACAAACTAGAGTTTATAAGGTATGATCTCGTAAATATCAATCATACAATTAACTTTAGACGTTTAAAGAATGAATAGTCAAGGCCATTTTATGAGCATATGCTATTGTTCAATATCAATTGACAAATGATACTTATCAAATGCGAGTTCAGAAAATATACTCTTAGTCAAATTTGTTGACATAATAATCTCACAAACTTCTGGTTGTGGATATACATTTTAAATTGTCAACTTTATATGGGAACTAGTAACGCACAGTAGTTAATAGATTGAAGAATCTTATGACTCTTCAATATATATCCATTTTTTTTCAACTAGTTTCTGCATCATAATAGATTCGGGATAAACCAACCGGTCTTGCCAACGATGTGTAAACTTCTGGTTTACAATAATATGTGCTTCTATTGCATTAATAATATGTAAACTTTAGGTTTACAATAATATGTTTCCATTGCACTAATATAAGTGTAGTATAAATCAGAGATAGAATTAATTTTTTTTTTTTTTACCATACTTATTTTCTCCAAAGTATATCTCGTAATATATAAATATTTAACCCCTTTTTTCTTTCAATATGATATCAATTTAGACGGATATCCTTGAAACGTAATAAATCTATATGAAATTAGTTTCATATAATGCTCTTCTGAATTTCATATAATGCATTCTCAATGCGTAATTCTATTACTCCATATAATAAATATATATGCTCTTATGGAGCCTTCAATATTATTTTTTTTACCATCAAATGTAATAATAAAATTAGTTTCTAGGTATCACTCAGCTAAACATTTTTATAGTCTTTTTCATTTACAAATAGCATTCATCAAAATATACATAAAATTATTGTGCTCCTTAGTGAATCCAAGTTCCAGGAGCAATACTTGTTTAAAACCTTGAAATAGTTTATACATGCTTTTTAGAAGGAATCAATAATACAAATCTAATTTGTAGTTATTCTGTCAACTAACAAGAATCTCATTTCAAAACAATATACTTTCTTAGAGAAATATATGGTAAATGTTCAAAAAGAATCACTATTTAAGTAATCCTTCAAGAATTGTTTAATACACTCAAGAGTGATCATTTTGAAGCATGATTTGTAGACATTTGATTTACAATAATATATGATTAATTTGTTTTAATCCATTTGAAACAGTAATGAACAACAAAATAATTATGGTCAACTGAAATTATATAATAAATATTCTCAAGCCATGAATCATCTTTTGCTTTATCATATATGTATGAAATATAAAAAGAACTAACAAATTTTTTCCAACAAATAAAACTTTATAAATCATTCGTATTTTTTAGTAATACATCACATATTGTCAGTAAGACATATTTCCAAGTTTGACATCTCCAAATTTTATATTATTTATAAGATCAAGATCAAATAAATTTATTTCATAAGAAAATATACATATCTAACATACAATAATCTTGAAGGATTTAGAAGTAAATAAGAGAACGTCAATTCATAGAAAATGTTTTCAAGAATTATGTAGAAAATAGTTTGCGCTTGCTTACCTTGTAATTCGGGCCTTCTAGAAGTCTTATGCAATAAGAAAGAAGAAAATCATAACCAAACTTTAATATAGAATAAGGAAACAATATTGCACATTTCAATCTATAGAAATATGATCGTATCAAGAAAATATATGATCAAATGCTAATTTCCAAACGATATAACTCCACACTAATGGAATTTTATGATCTTAACATGTATTGTATCAATAGTAGACTCTACTAAATCAATTACCATAACCACATCATTGGTTATATGAAAAAATGGTATGAACCATTCACTTCTGGGAATGACGTTCAATGTGACATTTCACCATTTTGATCAATGTCATACCCCGATTTTTGACCCAAGATCACACGGACACGCGTCGTTTAACGCTAATCAGTCATCGACTTTTCAGTGAAAAATTCGGCATAAAGTTATCTTAAAATACCTCATGTTTGGTTCCGTGTCGGGCCCTCTTCTCTCTTTATTTTTTTTTATATTTTATAGTTTTCTTTAGTTTTTTTATTATTTGTTATTTACTTGTCAATTTCCATCTTTTATTTAATTTTATATTTTATATTTCTAATTTTTTATTTTTTAATTAGTCATTTTTCATATTTTATTTTGGTCACTTTTATTTTATTGTCCAAGTCAAAAAAAAAACAAAGTGTCAATAGGTCCAAAAATAAAATGTCCAAGGTCTAAAAAAAATTCAAGTCAAGTGTCAACTTTAACATTCCTTTTTCAAAATTCACCATAATTGTCCATCATTTCCATTAAACCAATTTTCCTTTTTACATCAATCTCATCACCTATAAATAGAGCCCTCATTCCACACAATTTCACACACAAAAAGTTCTCTTGAGTCGTCAAAGAACTTTTCTCTCTTCTCCCTATTTAGCTTGTGTTGACGAGCTGTTCTTTTCTTCTCCCTCCTTTTTCTGTCCCTTCGGAAAAGTCCCTTCTGAATTTTTGTCCCTTCGGAATCTTTGTCCCCTTCGGTAATTTTTGTCCCTTCGGTTGTCCCTTTCTTTTATTTTCTTGCATTTTATTTCTTTTTAGCACTTTTGCATTATTATTTTATTTCTGTTTAGCATTTTAATTATTGTTATTTATTTTCCAGCAATTAGAATGTATTTAGGTCCAATGTAAATATAAATGAGAAAAGTGTGCGTGTGTGTCCTTTTATTTCTTTACGGCCTTATATATATCCAAAAATGCAAAAAAAATAGATTAGGGATTTTGTGGTGATCCAAAGTCACTACAAAAATCCACGCGCTTTTATTTTTATTGCTCCGTTAATTTAATTATCATTTATTATATAAAAAACAAAAACATGCAAATAATCATAAACTCACAAAAAAAATTCTTTTCATAATAAACCTTGATTTTCAATCAAGTGACATTCCATTTTCATTTGTTTTCTTAAATCAAATTTCAATCCATTTAAACATATTCAAGTCATTTTCTTTAACATAAAAAACACAAACAAATTCTATTTTTGCCACTTTGGCTTTTACATTATAAAACCTTTTTCAAAACTAATAAAAAATACAAAAACCAATCAAACGTCAATTTCTACCCCGAACTATGAGGTTTTGATCCCTCACGGGTGATGTAGTATTTTTGCATCAAACAAAATAAGTATTTATAAATCGTCTCCTCAGGGACTAGTGTGATATCATGGACCGTTCGACACGAAATATCATTCTAAGTTAAAAGATTGATTGTTTGTTTGTTTAACTATATAAACTAAAGTGTAAAAGTAAATGTTGAGAGTAACAAGGGGTAGAAACGTTGGAATTAGAGTTCCTTGATTAAGTGTCAAACATAACCTAATAATCACATATAATGACTTTAGCGTTTTACCGATATTATCACGTATCGCTCAACAAGATTATTCGTGTCCAAATAATCTCGTGAAACCAATTGTATTGTTCAATAGTTGATTTCCCAAACTATCGAACAATCCAATTGTCGATCATACCGTTTAATCGACGATTTCTCAATCTATTCAACGATCCGAAAGTTTTACGTTCCGATACTTTGTGTGATTATCAAAACATCAATCCTATGTCTAGAATTGTTGTTTTGATAGATGAATATTCTAAACCTAGATTCAAAAGTACTTTTCAATAGCAATAAAATCAAAGATAGGAATTGGATTGCAAGAATAACTTCAATATCATGTAAATTGCTAGAATCATATAATACAAGATCAAAGGATTACATTTTAGGCTCAATCAAGTACCTCTAATCCCAACTAAGAAGAATTAGCTCATCATTGTCATGTGAGCTTTACAAAAGTGGAAGAAAAGTTGTGAATCCATGCCAAGACTTTGATTTCTCCAAGAATCTTGATGAATTCCCACTCAATCACTCTTGCTCTATGAAGACCCAAGATTTTCGCCCTATTCTCTCTCTAAAATTGTAACTAACTCCTTCTGAAAATGAAAGAGAAGGCTTTTATAGAGTTTCTGATCTGCATGTACTCGCCTCGCGAGCAGAATCACTCGCCATGGCGAGTTGCGGTTCCTTCGCCTATGGGTTTGTGCCACGTCACCTCTGAAGAGTTTTGGTTTTGGCCGCCCTAACTCGCCTCGCGAGTAAAATCATGCGCCATTGCGAGCTCTTCTCGCCTCTAGTTCGCCATGGCGAGTTGGAAGCGAAGGGAGAAAAAGTCTCTGCCATGTGCTCGTCTTGGTCTCGCCGTTGCGAGTTAGTGGCGAGCTGCTCGCCTTTCCTTGCTCGCCATTGCGAGTTGATGGCGAGTTGCCTTGATCTTTGCCTCTTTTTTCTTGGTTCTTTTCCTTCCTTGCTTGGTGCCTTGAGTTCAATTCTTGCACAAAAGGGATAGAGTAAGAGAAATAAAGCGTAATAGGACAATAATCATTTATCTCTCGGCTTTTCCTTAGATTACTTGTATGATAAGTAATAAAAATGCCTTAATGAAAAGATGATTTTAACTACTTCACGGCACTTATCAACGGGTACGTAGGCAAAGGACACTCGTCCTTCCAAATCAATAAAAAATGTAGATAATAGGCTTCTCTTTTTTTCTTTTTCTTTTAATCACTTTAAATCCATCTTTAAAAAGCAAGCAAGTTTATAGCACAAAAAATTAAATAAAACAAAGAGGTTCTCGTAGAGTACTACGAACATAAAGGGTGCTAATACCTTCCTTTTATGTAACCAACCCCCGAACCCTTAATCTTTAAAAATGTGGTATTTGAACCTTTTTCCACTTTCTTTTGAAAAATTAAATGTTCAGTCGTGAAATAAAATAGTGAGTCAAACGCTAATCAAATAGTCTTGATCTCCAAAAAATGACGCGACAATCAAGAACCTCTTTGTTCAATTGCAAATGTGACTAATCTTTCAAAAATATTCCTGAAGATACTCACTTATTTTGCTGCTTCAGGAGCATTTTGAATGACATAAAAATAGACATAATGTCTCCTATTTTCTCTTTGACTAATCTTTCAAAAATATTCTTGAAGACACTCACTTATTTTGCTACCTCAGGAGCATTTTGAATGACATAAAAATAGACATAATGTCTCATATTTCCTCTTTTTTGTTTTATAGATCAAATCATATAAATTTTTATCATGTTTTAAATATGTTGTTGTTCTTCAGGAACTCAAACACAAACCTCTATCGACAATGACAAAGGAAATCACAATAGTTTTATTTTGCAATCTTTCATGAACGCTTGATATTAAGTTATCAGTTATTCTAAAACTATATCTCAAATCTTCATAAACAACGATCCAAAATATTCCTTCTTTGAGCGATCCTTCAGGGATCCTTAAAAGAAACTTAATTCTTCAAGAACTGTATATATCTTAAACCTTCATAAACAATGATAAAAATTTGATTGTTTGCAATCCTTCATGGACAACTCTTTTGATCTTCATATATATTTAGTTCTTCATGAATTATATTACACATGATCTTCATAGTGATCAAGAACAATTCTTTCCATGTGTCCTTCAGGGATGCTTTAAGCAATCCTTCAAGGACTCTTCAATGTTAATCATTTCTAACTCGGCCTCAATCGAAGAATATAGGAAAAGAACGTCAGATACAACATATCCGAACAAGCATGATTTTAAATAATATTATACACAACTAAATAATATTATACATACAAATCATAGAAATTTCTAAGCAAAAATTATATGCAAAAATATAAATGGAGATCAATCAAGTTAACCATAACTGTGAAGAAAAAAAAATAAAAAATAATTGGTTAAACAAATACAATCAAATTAAACTTGAAAAATAATTTCAAATAGGAATTATGATAAAATAATTTCACACAATAAGATCTACCGAGAAACTTTGATCTACTATTAATATCTGCCTGGTAGCCATCAATCTAATTTACCTCCCTAATATTTTCATCATCCTTTGTAGACAATCATGTGTTAACTTCGTAATCAGGTTTAGTATTAGGATTATGATGCAAAGTAGGGTTAAGGTATTACCTTGTAGCATGCAAATGAGAGAAGTGCCATGTACGTTTGAAATATAATTAAGTTCTTCCTATGCAAAGGAGAGAAGCGCCCTGTACGTTTAAACTATATCTTCATCACTTTGGAATATAATAAAGTTCGTCCTTTTGCTTCTTCATCGCTTTTCTGTCGTAACAAATGCAAATGCTTTGCTCTTGTACGTTTGTTACTGATCATATAAAATTTTGATAATTCAGTCAAGTAAAAAGAAGAAAAAAAAACATTCAGAAATAACATTATCACGAATCAAATTAGTTGAAAGAAAATGAGAAAAAGAAAATCTATCTCCAAACTAATAATTAAGCCATCATTCCGGTAGAGCTTCGTGTTGATAACGTGTTAAGAAATAAGCTAAAAGCACAAGATCAAAGAAGAAGAGCAAGGAAAAGATGAAAACACTTTGTATTATTCTCTTTACAAGTGTATTTTTACAATACAATATGAGTCCTATTTATAGGACACAAGATGAGTAAGTGAGTGATCAAGGTAATTAAGGTTCACTAACTATTCACTTACTAATGGAGGTTATAGGAAGGTGGAAGACTTAAGGATGAACGTCCACTAAGTCATTATTTCATAACAATCCACATATAATGTTCATTTATACTTTTAATATCATTATTAAGGTTGTTTGTAGTCCCATTAAATTGAAAGATAAAAAAACACGCGGTCCGATTTGGTTATGTTAACTTTTAAAATTCATATGAACGAAACCAATGCTCATTGGTTTGGTTCAATTGGTGTGGTTTATTGACACAATACAAATTTTTTGTTTCAATCATTAAAATCAAGCTAAAAAGTTAAAATGTAACATATTTTAAACAATGTTTTCAATAATATTTTATATATATATTTTTTGGTAATAAAGCTAAGATTACAAGAAAGAAGAAACATAAACAGAAATAGAAAACTAAATTATCAAGAAAGCAGCTCCCATTGCATCATCCCTAAGCAGGCTTGTGAGACCATGAGGAGGGGACTGATGTTCCACGAAAACAACATTGGACGAAGCTCCATGCTTAGCTAAGAAATCCGCGCAGCGGTTGCCTTCTCTAAAAGTGTGAAAGATAGTAAAATTATGGGAGGCTAATCAATCCTTGATGTCCTGAATTAGCACCGCATAGGCATGGAATTTTGAAACCTCCTGTAATGAGATTAACTGACAGTTGAGAATCCGAGAAGCAAACTAAATCCTCAATTCCCATGTCTGCTGCTAAAGAAAGTCCCTTGTGAATGGCTGTTAGTTCAGCAAGTAGAATGCACGTAGAAGCATGTATGTAACCGGAGAAACCTTTCAGAAACAGCCCTGCGTTGTTGCGGATTAATCCTCCATATCCGGCTCGAATTGGGGTGCCAATGCAGCTTCCATCAACGTTGAGGATGTGACAGTTGAAATTGTTGTTGTTCCATTGAATCCAGCGGTCGGAACTCGCGGTAGTTGTGGCAGAGTGGAAGACTTTTTGAATTGTTTCGGCTGATACATGGATGTTGATGCCCAAACGCATTAGGGACCAGGAATCCTGATTGAAACACATGTGATTGCGATGCCGCCAAATCCACCAGAGACAAGCCATGAAAATGACAGAACGAGGACCTTTGCCGCCGCTTTTTAACCACTCGTGATTACAGTTGACAGAGAAGAAATGTAATTCTGAGAAACCAAATTGTTGCCAGATTGGTTTTGAGAATTTGCAGTCTCGGATACAATGCAAGAAAGATTCGTCGTGTTCACCGCATCTACCACAAATTGCAGACGCAGCGATGTTTCTGTGGCGCAGCAAGGAGAGAGTAGGAACTGCGTCATGGGCAGCCAGCCAAATAAGCAACTTATACTTCTCTGGTACCTGTAATTTCCAAATCCAAGACCACAAATGATTCGGAGCAATATTGCTTGTTGTTTCTGTGGAGGAGAGAAGCCAAGAATAGCTACTTTTTGTTGAGTAGACACCATTCTTGTTGTGGTTCCAAATAAATTGATCATCCACATTTTGATTGAAAGTAGCGTGAAAATTATTTACGGTATCAGCTGCATCTTGGGGGAGGGTAGTGTAAAGTGACTGAGTGTGTGGCCCATTGAATGTTATCACGTCTCGGACCGTTAGGTGAGTATCATGGATGTCAATAACAGGAACCAAAGCACCAAGGGGACCGTGGTGGTTCCAATTGCTGAACCAAAAGGATGATGAACCCGAGCCTGGTCTCCAAGAGTAACCACTTTTAAATATGTCCTTGGCACGAATGATAGATGCCCAAGAGGGTGAATTGTTGCTGGTTGCGTTTTCCTGGAGGATTTTGGAGCCTGCGGAATATTTGGTAGAAAGAAGGTGCACCCATAGTTTATCTGTGGATTGGACCATGTCCCAAACTAACTTTCCAAGAAGACAGATGTTAGCATGATGAGCTGTTCTAATACCCAAACCACCATAGCATTTTGGTGTAGTAATTTTCTTCCAACTTACCAAGTGAACACCCTTGTTACTAGTGCCCCTCCAAATAAAGTTGTGTGTCGTTTGATCGATAGAGTCACAAATATTTTGCGGTAGCCAGTTAATTTGCATATAGTAACAAGGGATGGAAGATATAACTGAAGTAGCTAAAGTCAATCTGCCTGTTCTGTTGAGAAGGCGGTTTTTCCAAGATGCCAACCTTGTTTGCATTTTTTCAATGATGAAATTGAAATCACTTCTTTTGGGATATCTGCGGTCCTCCATTAGTGATTTGGATTGGTTCCCAGTTTCCTTGATGCACGGCATGATTAATGGCAATTGAGAGCTTTTCCATGCAAATGATGAAAAGGTAAGGAGAGAGAGGATCACCTTGTCTGAGACCATGGGTGGGCTTGAAAGGAGGCATTTTGTTACCATTCCAAAGAATGGAGAAAGTGGATGAGGTGACACAATGCATGATAAGTTTGATGGTGATGTCTGGAAATCCGAAATCGTGAAGGCAAAAACTGAGGAAATCCCATCTAATATTATCAAAGGCTTTTTCCAAGTCTAGTTTGAAAGCAACACAACCCTTCTTCTTCTTGGATCTTTTCATGAAATGAACGATTTCCTGCAAAACAATTGAGTTATCAGAAGTGCCCCTACCAGGCAGAAAACTGCTTTGGCAAGGGCCAATAAGATTATTTAAAATAGGTCTGAGACAAAGCACTAGAACTTTTGTGATAATCTTATATATTATGTTGCAGAGGCTGATGGGCCTGAAATCTTTATAGGTGATGGGTGAATCAATTTTGGGAATGAGTGCAATGAGAGTGCTTGAGATCTCTGGATCAAAGTGACCGGTTTGGAAAGCTGATTTGACCATATGAAATATATCATCTCGAACTATATGCCAATATTGTTTGAAGAAAATACAATGAAAACCATCTGGGTCGGGAGCTTTGTAGGGTTTCATGGAGTTAAGGGCAGCAAACACTTCATTTTTAGTGATAGGTTTGGTGAGGGAATTTTTTTCGATGGCATCTATGGTGGGTGGTGCGCCTTCTAAGGAGACGTTGCTGGTGGGAGGATGGTGATGACAGAAAATATTTTTGATATATTTCTGGGCTTCATCTTGAAGGGTAGTGCTATCGGAGGTCCATATGCCATTTGGGAGTTGGAGTCTATGGATTCTGTTTCTTTTCCTTCTGATGATAGTTTGAGCATGAAAGAAAGAGCTATTTTTGTCACCAAATTTAACCCATTACTCTCTAGATTTTTGGTACCAAAGCATTTCTTCTTGGGAGAGGATGTGATTGTATTCCCGTTGCAATTCTTTTTCAAGGAGGGTGTGGCGGTATGAGTCGACTCTTTCCAGATAGTTTTGAACTCCCTTGAGTCTGCTTTCAATATGTTTCTTCCTTTTGAAGATATTGCCAAAGACTTCATGATTGAAAATGATGGATTTCTCTTGGACAATTGACAAGGCCGCAGTGACGTTGTTGTTTTGTGAAATCCAAGAGTTTTTTACCACATCTGCATAGTCGCTATGATCTATCCAAGCTGCTTCAAAGCGGAAAGGCCTGGGCCCTCTTGCTAATGGGAGGCCACCAAATCGGAAGAGGAAAGGGTTATGATCAGAATGATGTCTGCAAAGTGTAACGCCCGTCTCAATTATTTAATTAATTTGCCAAGTTAGAATATATTTACATGATTTATGTGATTTATGTGCTATGTTGTGATCGTATTAGGTGGTTTATTTTATTATTTAATAGAATAAGGGTTGAAAATAAAATAAATATTGAGTTGTGGGGCTGTTTTCGAATTAGGTAGAATTATGAGGGATTAAGTGAAATAAGATAAAATAAAATAGAAGTGGTTTAAAAAGGAAAATTAGGTTTAGAATTGGACAGTACGTACAATTCAGTTTTTGGGAGAAAAAGGGAGAAAGCAGGAGAGAAGAACAAGAGAGGCTGCTGCTCAATTTTCTAAGGTAAGGGTGAGCCTAGCATTGCAATTCATTAAGCTTATGATTCATGATTATAGTTAACATGTTTAGGAATTGTTCATGAGAATTTTAAGGACTAAGAATTAGGTTAAAAAGTGATGAATTAGTGATTAGATGATGAGAAACTGTACAGATGACGTAGAAAACTGTTTACAGACCTTAGAATAACCCTTGTACATCATTATAGTCGAAATTTGGAAGGTTTAGGATGAAATTTGGGGTTTTGGGTGAAAACCCTCGTAACCCCGTAACTATTCTATCGCAGCTCGCCACAGCGAGCAATCAACTCGCCACGGCGAGTGCTCTTCATGAGCTCGCGAGGAGAGCAACCCACTCGCCATAGCGAGTTACCCCTAGTAGGCTCGTGAGGCGAGCAATCCACTCGCCATAGCGAGCAACCTTGAGAAGGCTTGCGATGCGAGCAACCCCCACTCGCCATAGCGAGCAACCCGTGATGGCTCGCCAGACGAGCAACCCTACTCGCCATAGCGAGTAGTACCCTTGGAGCTCGCAAGGCGAGCAACCCAACTCGCCATAGCGAGTTACCCCTGATGGTTCGCGAGGCGAGGACTCCCACTCGCCATAGCGAGTAGTTATGTACCAGACTACCTTTAGAATAATGCGACTCTTGTCGCACAATTGATTATGAGACTAACCCTGGAATAGATTAAATACTGAGATATTAGGAAGAAATGTAGAGCTGTTAACTGATATTTGATTTGTTATTGTGACCTATGCATTATATATGATTTCTTTGAATTATAAGAGGTGATGTATGTGAATGCTTGTGATGATTCGTTGCTGCCATGTTGCTATGTTGTTAATAAATAAAAGCTGCATGTGTCGTCAAAGATTTATGATGTTATGGTCCAAACTATTGGAGTTCATTTGAGATGTCTAAGAGTTAAGAAGTTGCGTCCATGCATATGCATCCAGAGACGAGGGCTCATGCCCTAGGAGCTTTTGCTCAATAGCGACGAGGGCTTATGCCCTAGGAGTATTTTTATGCTCAATAGCGACGAGAGCTTATGCTCTAGGAGTATCTTTATGCTCAATAACGACGAGAGCTTATGCTCTAGGAGTATCTTTATGCTCAATAACGACGAGAGCTTATGCTCTAGGAGTATCTTTATGCTCAATGGCGACGAGGGCTTATGCCCTAGGAGTATATTTATACTCAATATGGTACCACATGCATGATTAAGATGTCTAAGTTGCATTGTTGAGTCTAAGTTGCATTGTTGGGTCTAAGTTGCATAGTCGAGTCGAACTAAGATTGTTGATTAAGACATTGATTTATGATGATGACTATGGCGTTGATTATGATTAAGATGTTACTTGACTGATGTTGTGATATTAAGATGATGAAGTTATGCTGTTAAATATAATTGTTGGATTATATGTTTAATGTTTTTGTTTTGTGAATCTCACCCCTTCTGTTGGAATTGCCGCCTCGTGGGCAAGTGCAGGTATTTACGCTTTAGTTGTTGTTGCTGTTGTGAGTGGCTACCCTCACTGTGTCCTTAGGTGCTCTGATACGTAACGGGATGGGGACTTTTATGTATTTTCTATTCCTTACGTATTACCTTGAACTGACATGAATAAGAGTAGTTTTGAATTATGTTAGATTTTTGATTAGGCCTGCGAGCCAGAACCATTATGTTAATTTGAATTTTATCCGCTGCGAAGTTTAAATGATTTTGATTAGAATAAATTATTATTTATTCCGCTGTTTTTGATATATTAAGAAATGTAGCATTCCGTTCATGCGATACTCTGATTTAATCAAGAAATTTTAATGTTGGGAAAACGGGGTGTTACACAAAGGACCTCAACAAAGGCTTCCGGGAAGGAGACACGCCAGTCTACATTTGCGATGCTTCTGTCAAGTTTCTTGGAGAGGATGCGAATGCCGTTGTTGTTGCGATGCCAACTGAAGTGGCCCCCAACGGTTTTAGGGTCAAGCAGGTTGCAGTTGTTCATTAGGTGAGATAAGAGAGCGGCTCTACTATGGTGAAAAATACCTCCTCTTTGTTCACTAGGAAGGACTGTTTCATTGAAATCACCTATGAGCATCCAAGGGACATCAATGGTTTGGCCGATGTTCATGAGGTAAATCCAAAGATTTGGGCGCTGAATATGATTGGGGCTAGCATAGATGCAGGTGCAGGCGGTTGAGGCATTGCCACGACTGATGTTGATGGTTATGGAGTATTGGTTGGAATCAAGGACGGTGGGGGTGATGGTGCTAGCGGCGGAATGTTAAAAGAGCCAAATTCCTCCGGAGTGACCATTAGCTTCAATAATGTGAACAGGTGTGTATCCCATATTGGTCCAAAAGACAGAGAGTTTTTCAAAGGCCACGTGTGTTTCAAGGACCGCCATGAAGGTTGGTTGGTGCTTCCTTATCAAATCTTTCAAATGCCTTCTTGCATTGTTGCTGAGAGCACCTCTGATGTTCCAAGAGAGGAATGAAATATCGAAAAGAGCTTCCATAACAAACAGTAGGTTTTGTATGCCAATGATAGAAGGGGCTAAGATACCATATCCTCCTCATTGGAGTTGTGTTCACCTGCCTTGTTTCTGTCTTGTTCATCCACAGAGGCTTGCACTACCTGAGTGTTGTCATAGTTTGTAGCAATGGTATTGGTTGGTGTTATGTCTTTGATGCTACCATTTGTGTCAGGCTGGTGATTAATGAAATTTTTCATGTGGGAAATCGGTTCAAGTATGGGACTGGTTGGATTGTCTTTTTTGTTTGTGGTCTTTGGGATTGGTGGCTGTTTGGTGGAGATAGTTCCCATGTTTGTCGCATGTGTATCAGGGTGTGTTGTGCGTGTGGGGTCAATGGTAGATGGGTCAAAATTGAAGTCATATGTTTGGTCATGGTGGATATCTTCACTGCGCCGTCTTTTGGTCTCATGGTTGCTTGAACTGGCGCGTGTAATGTCTGTGTGTTTGGGGCGTGGGGGAAACTTAGTGGTTTGTGGGCCATGCTTGATTTTTGTTGTGGAATTGGATAAAGCACTGAAACGGTTACCTTTCTGTGTAACGTTTTTTGCTGAAATCAAGGCTGGATTAATTGGCTTTTTATTCTTTCTTGTAACCACCAGCCAATCACCATGGAGATCCTTATTACCCTCATTAATGTCAATTATTCTTCCAGTATCAGGTGACAAATTAATAGGTGGAGTAATTGAATTGTTACCGTTTCGGGAGTCCGGAATTGAATGCGTATGATTGTGATGATCGGGCTGTTGGGATCCCTCCTGGCTGGCGGCAGCGACGGCTGGTTGTTGGGGGTGGCTTTGTGGCGCCGGCAGTGGCTGTTGCATCAATGCAATTTCTCCCTAGATGTCCGTAACAGCCGCAATTGGTACAAATCAGATGCAGACCTTCATACCGAACCTTATACTAGTGTCCATTGACCCAAATTTTTCCAACTAATGGGACAATGAGATCGATTTCGACACAGACTCTTGCGAATTTTCCTCTTTCAACTCGCAGCGTGTTTGTGTCAACTTTGATTGGACGGCCGATTGCAGAAGCCATAGCTAACAGGAAGCTCTCGTTGTAGTAGACAAGATTCAAACCCGGGAAACGAACCCAGACAACTGTGCGATCGACTTTGGCTTCCGGTGAGGGGAATTATGGTGACCAATGTGATACTGCGAGGCAGTGATAAAAAATGAGTCAAGGTCCACCGGTTATAACTTTTTCTTTGTCTGCTGCCAAGTCAAATTTCACCATGTAGAAACCATTATCGTTGTCCATGATTTCAAACCCTCCTTGAAGCTTCCAAATTTTTTGCAAGCGGTCTTTCATGGTATTGTATCCGAGGTTCTTTCCTAGCAGCTTCACAACTATTGCATCTTTCCATGGGGTGCATAGTTCTTGAAAGACTTTTGGTTCAATGTAGACTTTGGGTAGAAGCCGGTTACCATCCTCTAGTTCAATACGGACAAGTTTCTTTTCAATCATGTCTTCTTTTTCACGGGCTTGGATTTCTTGAGAAAGTCCCATGAGTTTGTCACGAAAGGAGAGCTTGGGGGTTGGGGACTTATGGAGGTCGGGTGGTTTTTTGGTGGTATCGAGGTTGAAATCACTTTGAGCAGAGAAAACAAAGTCAGAGCTCATTGCACTCATTTTTCTTCTCTTTTTTTTTATAAATAACATACCTATATTTTATATTTCATCTAACATTACAATTTAATTTTGACTTAACAACATAGACCAAATAAAATAAAAAAGAAAGGAGGGTGCGGTGCGGGTAGTTTAGATCCGGGTTGGGCCCATTGAGTTGAAAACCCTATCATTATATTATCGAATGGTAGCTGCAGTTTCTTCTTCCTCTTCTCTTCAACGGATACGATCGATCGATCTTTCATCTCATCGCGCAAAACGAACCCTAAATTCTCATAACAACCAATGGCTTCGAGATTCTGGACCCAGGTATTATGCTATGCTAATAATTGCTTTGCACCGTCTCTGTGTTTATTCAATTTAACTTTTATTATTATTATTATTATTATTATTAGGGTAATAGCGATAGTGACGATGACGAATCCACTGATATTGATGAACCCAACGATACTGAACCCGTTGATGAACCCAACAACAATAGTAACAGATACCATGTTGATGTCCATGCTGATGACAGCGACGATGATGATGGCCAAAAGCGTGTTGTTAAGTCTGCTAAAGATAAGCGTTTCGATGAGATGGCTTCCACCGTTGATCAGATCAAGAATGCCATTAAGATCAATGACTGGGTCAGCTTGCAGGAGAGCTTTGACAAGATCAACAAACAGCTCGAAAAAGTTATGCGTGTTATTGAGTCCCAAAAGATCCCCAATCTCTACATCAAGGCTCTTGTAATGCTTGAAGATTTCCTAGCTCAGGCTTCTGCTAATAAGGATGCCAAAAAGAAGATGAGTCCCAGCAATGCCAAAGCCTTCAACTCAATGAAGCAGAAATTGAAGAAGAACAATAAGCAATACGAGGACTTGATTATCAAATGCAGGGAGAGTCCTGAGAGTGAGGGGGAAAAGGATGAAGACGACGAGGACTCTGACGAATATATCACTGATGATGAGATTATTGAACCTGATCAGCTCAGGAAGCCCGAGCCCTTATCCGATTCTGAAACTTCTGAGCTTGGTACTGACAGGCCTGGTGATGACGGTGATGCTCCTTGGGATCAAAAGCTTAGCAAGAAAGACAGGCTTTTGGAGAAAATGTTCATGAAAAAGCCCAGTGAGATCACATGGGACACTGTTAACAAGAAGTTCAAAGAGATTCTCGAAGCCAGGGGAAGGAAAGGAACTGGAAGGTTTGAACAGGTTGAGCAGCTTACCTTCCTAACAAAAGTTGCTAAAACACCTGCTCAGAAGCTGCAAATTCTTTTCAGCGTGGTTTCTGCTCAGTTTGATGTTAATCCAGGCCTCAGTGGCCATATGCCCATAACTGTGTGGAAAAAGTGTGTGCAGAACATGCTGGTCATTCTCGACATTCTCGTGCAGCACCCAAACATAAAGGTTGATGATTCCGTGGAACTAGATGAGAATGAAACTAAGAAAGGGGATGACTATGATGGACCCATTCATGTCTGGGGTAACTTAGTTGCTTTCTTAGAAAAAATAGATGCCGAGTTTTTCAAGAGCTTGCAGTGCATTGATCCCCACACACGTGAATATGTTGAGAGACTCAGGGATGAGCCTCAGTTTGTTGTTCTTGCACAGAATGTCCAGGAATATCTTGAAAGCATTGGAGATTTCAAAGCTTCTTCTAAGGTGGCCTTGAAGAGAGTTGAACTCATTTACTACAAACCACATGAGGTTTACGAAGCAACGAGAAAATTGGCTGAGATGACAGTAGAGGGAGATAATGGAGAGATGAGTGAGGAGTCAAAAGGTTTTGAGGATACAAGAATCCCTGCTCCATTTGTTGTTACCCCGGAACTTGTGGCGCGGAAACCAACCTTCCCGGAAAATAGCAGGACCTTAATGGATGTGTTAGTATCGCTGATATACAAATACGGAGATGAGCGCACTAAAGCACGCGCAATGCTTTGTGATATATATCACCATGCTCTTCTCGATGAGTTTGCAGTAGCCCGTGATTTGTTGCTGATGAGTCATTTGCAAGAAAATGTTCACCACATGGACATTTCGACACAAATACTTTTTAACAGGGCTATGTCACAGTTAGGTCTATGTGCTTTTCGGGTTGGGCTGGTTTCTGAAGCACATGGCTGTTTGTCGGAACTTTATTCTGGTGGACGTGTGAAAGAATTGCTTGCCCAAGGAGTTTCACAGAGCCGTTATCATGAAAAGACTCCAGAACAGGTACTAAATCCCAGCTTTTTTTTCAAATAGATGTCTCCTAGCATGGCTTTATTAATGTACTTATTGGGGTCAAGTGCATACAGGTGCTTACATTATATCTGATGTTCAGTAATACAATTATAATATATCAAATGTCACTGCTCTAAAGAAATCTCTGTTTGAAATTTCATAGAAATAGAAAAAATAAAAGGTGATCAGGATTGCAGTTTAGCTGTCTTATTTATCTTTACATTGACATTGAGTGGGGATTAATTAATTTTGAGGTATAGTAATATTGCTCAAATGGGCTACTTTGTTTACAAATATTGCGTTAGAGTCTCCCTGTTGTATAAACCATAGCAAATTAAGGGAAAGGGAAAGGATAGTGTTAATTAAACTAATAAAGCATGAGGGGAAGCGTTGCCCTTCCTTACCCCACTCGGTTCAAGATTTTTTATTTTTGCCATTGGTAGTTCAGTTTTGCTAACAAAGTGTGCTTGAATTTTAGCATAACTGAAATTGATGAGGGAACTTTTGTGAGATTTTTAGATAACCATGTAGTGAAATCAGAGGATGCCATTTTTTTCATTTCTTAAAAAAAGACGAGTACATTCTATTAGATATCACAGAAAGTTTTCCTGTCTCGGTAGGTTCAAACCTCAAAATTTTGGATTACGATTTTTATGATGTTCTGAATACCACTAAAACAATAAAGGCTCAAACTTTCTATTGGATTTTTGGAAATCCTAATCAGCAACTTTTGCCGTATTTCTATCTACCGGCTCAGTTTCTTTCAGCTGCCATGAAAATGTGAGGGTTTAATCTTTAACATACTGTTAACTATTCTTTAATTATCTTTCAGGAAAGGTTGGAAAGAAGACGGCAGATGCCATATCATATGCATATAAATCTCGAGCTCCTGGAATCGGTGCATCTTACATCTGCTATGCTGCTGGAAGTTCCAAACATGGCAGCCAATGTTCATGATGCTAAGCGTAAGATCATCAGTAAGAATTTCCGCCGCTTGCTTGAGGTCAGTGAGAAACAAACATTCACCGGTCCTCCTGAAACTGTCAGGGATCATGTTATGGCTGCCACAAGGGTTCTTATTAATGGAGATTTCCAGAAGGCCTTTGACATTATTGCATCTCTTGAGGTGTGGAAATTTGTGAAAAATCGTGACACCGTGCTAGAAATGCTGAAGGACAAAATCAAGGAGGAGGCGCTTAGGACATACCTATTTACCTTCTCTTCATCATATGATTCTTTGAGTGTGGATCAGCTCACAAATTTTTTCGACCTCTCTCTTCCTCGTGTTCATAGTATTGTCAGTAGGATGATGATCAATGAGGAGCTTCATGCAAGCTGGGATCAGCCAACTGGGTGCATTATTTTCAGAAATGTTGAACATTCAAGGGTACAGGCTTTGGCATTCCAGTTGACTGAGAAATTATCTATCCTTGCGGAGAGTAATGAAAGAGCTACAGAAGCTAGGTTAGGCGGCGGTGGGTTGGATCTGCCTCCGAGGCGGAGAGACGGGCAGGATTATGCCGCTGCAGCTGCTGGCGGTGGCAGTGGAACGTCTTCAGGTGGCAGGTGGCAAGACTTGTCCTATTCTCAAACAAGGCAAGGCAGTGGACGCACAGGATATGGTGGAGGAAGGGCATTATCGTTCAGTCAAGCTGGTGGGAGTGGCGGCTATTCTAGAGGACGGGGAACTGGTGGAGGCGGCTATCAGAATTCAGGGAGGACTCAAGGGGGTTCGACATTGAGGGGACCCCACGGAGATACTTCTTCCCGCATGGTTAGCCTTAGGGGAGTTCGTGCTTGACATTGCATTTACTTAGTACTACAAGTTTCTGTTTTTCCTTTTCTTTTACCTGTTTATCATTATGCACGTAATCTAGATTTTGGATTTCAGATGAAATTTCTTTGGGATTTTTGTTTCAATTTCATCCCTCCTCGCCCAGCTCCCCATTGTTTGTTCTGATTTACGGCTATGATAAATAAATGAATGAATGCTAATTTAACTTGGAAGTTAATTTTTTTTTCTTGAGAGGAACTTCGTGTTAGTTTGTTGTGTGGTTGTTTTGTAGGCTAGAGATTTTGCATATATCCGTATAAGAAAGGTAGGTAATAATTAAATGACATATATGAATGAGCTTGCAAAATCGAAAACCTTCTCCGCATTTAAATATGCGAGTGTGTGATTTAAGTGTAATAAACTTATATAAATCAGGGAGGATTGAGAAAAATGAATATTTTCAACTTTTTTTTCTTTTTGCTAATTACCTAACACACACTCAACTTTTTTTTTTCTTTTGAAAATGAATATATAATCAGGGATGATAACATTTTTTTTTTCTTGTAAATGGATGGATTTAGATTCAAATAACTTTAGTTCTATTTGAAAAATTATGCACAAGGCAGTGCTGCTTTACTAAACACCTCTAAATGATTCTTAATATTAGATCTTAATATTAGAAGTTTTTCGTTTGTTAAAAATTCTCATTTTATTTGTAAACTGTAGCAAACAAATATAAAACTTTAAAAAATGCTTTCTTTTTCACAAAAGATTGTGAGATTTTAAAGACAGATTGTTCTTGATAGTCTTAAATAAAAAAATAATATCGTCAATGCAAAAGAGAACAAATAAATAATTGGAAAACGTATGAAATACCGATTAATATTGGGAACCTTTTAGAGAGAGATATCATGAATAGAGTAGAGTAAAAAATGGTTCTTAAA
This sequence comes from Medicago arabica, assembly GCA_946800305.1. Classification (NCBI taxonomy): domain Eukaryota; kingdom Viridiplantae; phylum Streptophyta; class Magnoliopsida; order Fabales; family Fabaceae; genus Medicago; species Medicago arabica. The sequence continues at coordinate 309,205 of OX326971.1, read as the reverse complement.
AGGGATGTAACATAGTAGAGAAATGGATACATTGGCTTCGTAGTTAAAAACGTAGTTAAAAATGCTCAATGAGTAGATCCATTGAGGCCAAGAAAGTAGTGTGAAATGCATATTCAATAGAAGGTGGCCATTACTATAGTTTTAGTGTATAAATGTCAAATTAATGTCATAAATTCTATATGTTCATTTATAAAACACCAACTAAAGCAAGAAAGTGTTTTAGTTGGATGAAGATCCTCTCCATTTCTTAAATAAATTGAAAATGTCAATTACTATAGTTTTGGTGTATAAATGTGTAATTAATGTCTTCAATTCTTGAAATATGTGCATTTATATTATATATTTCCTTCAAAACTATAGTAATTGATATTTTCAATTTATTTAGAAAATGGAGAGGATCTTCACCCATTTTAGTTCCCCGAATCCAATTCACTTCATAATCTTAGGCAGATGCTCGGCAAAACCCCCAACCAGCAGCTCAAAGGATCTTCTAAAAAAGAATTGTATAAATAATTATGGTTTAAAACGTTCCATCTATTAGAGCAGCAGGCCATATTGAACAAAAGGTACAAATGTTAACTTTGATTATAAATTTGAAGGATTGGCCTTTCGCACAGTGGAAAACATAATCAAGAAACAAGCATCATTATAATATAAAAGCTTTGTTATGCTCAGATATGCAACACCATACTGTACATTTATATTTTATAGAAAATTGAAATCCACACAATAATAACACACCATATCGCCATCTAAGGCATTTCAGCTCTACAAGAAACCTCACTGTTAACAAAAAACTGAAGACACAAGTCTGCTACATCATCGATGAAATGTTCCGTGTAATTAGAAAATTACCAAGGAATAGGATCATTAGCGAGCGTTGACTTGTATTTGGCAAACAGCTAAAATAAGAGACTGTATAAATAGAAACCAAGGATAACAATACCCTTAGCTAATAAGGGATTGTATATATTGAAGGAATATTTACACTAAAACTACTTAAGATATAAAGCCAGACAACTTGTCAGACTATGATCTATCCATAATTCTTCAAACAGGTAACTTGAACCGCGCAATGGGATTCAACTGCTTTCAATTCTCTTTCTAACTCGGAGCCATCTTCAATGAAGTTATGTCCATATATTTTAAGCCAAATCAAAAGCATAACAGTACTTTCCTCCCGTGTATTGTAAAAGAATTGTTTTAACTTTTAACCACACTAATTCCTTCAATTATAAGAATCTGTCAACCAAAAAGAGACAGAATCCGGCCGCTAGCGAATGTATGCATGCTCCAAAACTGTATGTCAGCAAGCTTAGCACTGCATGGGAAATCATCAACTTTAGCACCAATAAATACAAGAAAAATAAATTAAGCTAAAATTTAAATGAGCATGTGAATGAAACAGAGATTTTCCATATTGACTTTGTAAACATAAAGCAATTATTGAAATACTTTTACAACTTCTACGGAAAGACATCAAAGTAAAGGGCCATCGCACACAAGAAAAAAGAAATAGAATACACCATATCATATGCAGCTACATCACTAGACTATATATTAAAGAAAGTCATGCCAAAAGAAGATCATCCATATCCTCAGTAAAAGCAAGTGAAATCGCATTTTACAGTTAAAAAAAATTCAAAAGAACAAATAATAACATTATAGAGAAAATTGGTTGACAGTAAGATACACAAAAAAACAATGATAGCTGGATCTAGAGTAATATGGTCATAATTATATCCTAGAATGATGATGCTGCACTAAGAAATTTGAATACATCATAGAGAATATCAATCATCTAAGTTTTAAGATTGGCTCGTCAACAAGCACCATTCTAAGCTATGAAACTAAAGGTTTGATGAAAGGAATGTGTCTCACCAATCTAAATACTCTAGGTCCCAGAACTTGCTTTTTGGACCCAAACTTGTTTCTGCAATTTAAAGAGATTTGATTATTTATTGAACCAGAAAATAATATGCGGTGATATGTTTCTTCAAAAAAAAAATATATGCAGTGTTATGCAGAAATCATATTTAGGTACCTCGTTGGAACCATAAGCAGAGGTACTAGATTTTCTAGGATGCTTCCCCTCACTCGAAATCGAATAGCCATCAACATCCTTCACCCCATGTATTGGTCCACGGCGACCAAAATGCTTACTGAAACCTAAATAATCATGAGCAGTGAAATTAAAGCATATATTCACCTGAATGTAAGCATAAAAATATTTAGATTCTTCTTTCCAAAGCCAAAAACCAACCATTTTCTGATGAATGACTGGAACGGAAACTTCCAAGTGATTTTACCTCCCCACTTCTTGCACTTGGTGTGTCATGTTTCAACTCTGTATGACCTCCTGTTTTGCATACAATACAATAAAAATTTCAACTCGTGAAGAACATGTAACTGTAAGAAGGCTGTAACAGACTTAACCACACGGTAATATTTTACGCATTAATTTGTCAGGACTCAGTTGTATAGGTGTTCAAAAGTGATTTTCAATCTCTCCCCTTTTACATAAGCAAAGAGGATTAACCCACAATTGCAAAGTAAAAAAAGTAAAGCATACCTTCCAAAGGATCTACTTGTGAAGAAGCTGAGGATGACAGAGATTCACCACCTCCATTGGAACGACTTGTCCAAACACCACGGTCAGGTCGATCCTTATGTCTAAAACGCCTCTCCTGTCTCTCACTAGAAACATGTAAACCATGCACAGTAATCCTATTCTCTGGCGCACCATCAGTACCCTTCAAAATCAATTGCACATGTACAGGGCGAGTGGATTGTTTTTCTCTTTCTAAATTAGATGTTTGGATCTGCCGCTCAGAATGGGCCCTGGAAGACTGACTTTGTCGAAAATCCTTGTTTGTGAGTATGCTTTTGATAATCCTTCCACTACCTTCATGCCGCTGATTCTGTTTAAGAGCTGTAGAACTGAGAATTGTATTAGTTGAAGATGTATGATGCTGTGACGTGCTATCTGAGTCAGATACCTGCATAATAAGAAACAAACAAAAGAAAAATAGACTCGTAAAAGAGCTGTAGTAAAAATGTGAGCCTGACATATGAATCCAACAAGGACTAGCAATGAACTAAAACACAATCCATACCAGAATCTATAATGCATTACTGATTCATCATATGTCAGAAATCAAGCAGCAATAGAGCATTAGATTATAGGAAACAAATCCTGGCAGTCACTTTGGTAAGAAGTATCATTTGACCTATGAAATCTATTGTATCATTATATCTTCAATTCACATTTTTACTAGTGGTTTGTAAAGCTCGTTGATGTGTATTCGAGACTCGTCAGAAACATATTTAGCCTTTGATCTCTGGTTAACATTCTTAACAGGAGTAAGATGAAATTACAACCTTAGTTTATCAGCAATTACACATATTAATACAAGAATTTCAAGATTGGCTGAAATTTGCCTGTTTATTAAAAGAGTTTGCCTATATGAAAAAATTCAAGCTGCTTCCAATCAGAATAAGAACAATCAACAACTTTACATTCAACCTAAGTCAGGCTGTCTATTGGCACATGTTGACCTTCAACAGGAAAGGGAGAATTCTGCAACTTATGTCAATCGTTTTGCAACATATGCCACACATAAATAGAGCAGAATTATGAAGATAACAATCAGAAGCTTACAGTAATTGTTTCTCTTTCATTGCCTTTAAGAAGCAGTAACTTCTTCTTCCCAGAATCATTACTTCCAGCAATTCCTGAAATGATGGAGAAGGTGGTAAGAAAATTCTCATAGCTAATACAAAAACAAGCAGTTATTTCAATAATAGAATACTAACATATCAGAATCTTTAGAGAATGAGAGCCACTTCTAAACAACGTCAAAGGGAGGGGGCACCAAAAGGTGAGAGATATTAATATTGGAAGTTACATTAAATTAAATTAAATTAAATATTGACTACAAACCAAAAAATAAAACCCAAAGAGAACAGAGAAAAAGTTGCTCATGAAAAGTTGAACAAAATATCAACCTCACCATTCTCATCAAAAGTTTGGTTTCCATCTGAAGAAGCTATATTTGAAGATTTATTTGAAGGATTTTGATCACCTTGCCTGGGAACCAAAATATAAGTCAATTTGTCTTTTACAGTTGAACTTTTCCCTGGGTCCCTTGCAACATACTGTTCACCAGAAAAGTAAAAGTTTGACATGTTAGAACACAAAAGAGTAAGAACTAAATGTTGTTACTTCATATGGAGATGTGCGAGCAATTGCGACCGGAGAAGTATCAAATACTCATGTTGTTTCCATTGTTCTAAAAGTTGAGACAAAAACATTTTATTAGTAATTAGCTATGTCTCTCTAACTTTCCTTTGCAATAAAAAAAAATTGCTTGGAAGATTCTGAAGTCTCGCATCGTAAGTAAAGCAAAATGCAAAGTTGAAACAAAAGGATAAGCTAGTTTTAACTAACATTTGAACCTATGGCTACTTCCTATTCTCATGTGAGTGATAAAATAAATCGTCATGCTAACTAGTGCCCGTGGGGCACTTGTTAAGGAAACAAAAAAAGAAAATTTTGTATTGAAAAGAGTATTTTATTAAACTCTTAAGAGGTTGACTACACAGGTCCGAAGATAGTATTACTATATTTGGTTCCTTAACAAATGTCGCAGGTAAACATGTTAGCATTTTACTTGATTTCTCCTAAGAACCATAAATTGTAAATCTTTTCCAGCCAAGCAATGCATAATACCATTGTGGTGGAAACTCTATTCTTTGTGTAACCACGTCTTGATGGGGCAGAACTAGAGCTTCCATTTGATGTTGTAACAGTTCTTCTGGACACTTTTCCATTAGACAATGATCTCTGCTGCAAAGATAGATATGAAGTAGAATATTAGATAAGCAAGGAAAAATGATTTTAGAAGAGACTTGCTAAGAAAAATTACACGAGGTCCCTTGGTAGCTCTTTTGTGGCGCACAAAGTCCATGAGTGGTGTGACTATAGGAATATCTTTCACAGCAGATCGTTGGAGTTCACGTTTGTCGAATTGTATTTCAGCACTAGGGAGATTCTCAACAGGATTTGCAATTTGTTGAAGAAATTGGAGATAGTGAGGATCTTTAAATATGGTTCCATCACGAGCGTCGGGGTTTTTAGAAGAGTGAGTTGGAACACGCTGTGAAGGAGCATATTCAACAGTGACTTTGAAATGTGTTCCTTTTTCATTGAGAAAGACATGACCGTTGAAGAAGTGAGCAAATTCTATAACGTCATCAGGGGTATTGAAGTCAATGTAAGCTCTGGAGAAATGCTTGTGGCTGAAAGAAAGAAAGAAAGAAAGTAAGAAAATTGAATTGAATTGAATTAGGTAATACTGTACGTACCTGGTGATTTTGGGAGGATGAAAAGATAGCCAATTGTAACGACCAGCGAAGGAGGAATCGATTAATGGCAAAAGAGAGTCTTCTGTAATTGTTGGAGGTAAGTGCCGAATCACCACCTTCGTACGATCCGACATCACTTTAACGATTCAATTCAATTCACATCTTCTACGCTGCTTCTCAATTTTGTTTGAGGGAATAATTCAATTCTACAAATTGTGTGCCCTAATTTCACCCAACTTAACTTGCCATAACCACGACATAAGAACAACAAGACTGCTATTTCTATTTCGTGCGTGCCAGTGTAATTAAAATATACGCTTTGCGTTTTCTCTTTTTTACTTTACACTTTCACTCTTTTTTATCTTCTATTTCGGGACAAATCCATTTTCTTTTTTTCTCTTTCAAAAAAACAAGGTCAACAATTTTTTCATTCTTTACTCTATTACAAACTTAAGCGTCAATGTAATGTGTTTCTATATATATATATATATATATATATATATATATATATATATATATATATATATAAGTTATAGCATTATCTAACGTTCACCTCAAACAAATGTTCAAATCAAATCAAAAGGTTTGATCCTACTAAACAAATCAATTCATCTTCAATCTTCACAACATATACAAATGTCAAACATAAATGAGTTGTTTGTTGAACAAAGAGTAATAAACCATGTGAGTAGTCTCAACCAACCACTTTGAAGGAAATAGGATCATACTATCATTTTTTTTTTAGAGAAGGGTCAAAATATCATATCAACCGTTACATTTGAATTTGCACCTAATCAATCTACCAACAATTTATTTCCGGTGTCAACAATGTGAGTTGGATTATCATTAATATTTTTCAAAGTAATATATTTTGACACTCAAAAATGAGTGAGAAGAAATGAAAAATTTGAAAAGTAATCTCAAGTGTTACTTTTACCAAAATTATTTGAAGAAAAAAAGATTTAACCTAAAAATTAAAAAGGGAAAAAATAAAAATATATATGAAATATATCTTGGCATAGATGATCATGAAAAAAGAAATGAGTAACCAGATGACAAATATCATCCTCTCAAATATTAAAAAAAGTTCATATTAAATACCAACTCCAGATCATTGTATTTTGAGAATTAGGCACTGAACTTCTTGCAGGATAAATACCAATCTAAAATCAGGAGTTAGGATCTGATCCGTCCTAAAACAAATAACTGCAAAATACAAAACCTTTGCATTACACATTCAACACTCAACACTCAAGCGTAATCAACCCTAAAACCCTTAAACACGCTCAATGCTTCATACGACATTCAACTAGATTTATGAGAAAACTCAACGATAAATAGCATTAATAGGAACTACTTCCTGACAGAAAACATAAATATTACGACAAGAAAAATTAGCATTTAGCTGTTAGTAAGACGAGCATAAGTGAATACAAATCAGCGATTGAAATAAAAAATACGTTTTGATGTGTAAGATGTAACTTTTAGAGGGAGTTTTCTCCAAAAACTCATGAGAAAATTGAACTATGATGTTATGTTATATCCATGTTGATCGACTATAACTCGTGAACAATTGGAGGGGCCTATTGAACAATTTTCTCGAGTCAAACACAGTTAGGTCTACATTTATAAAAATCGTTAATCTTTGGCCTAATAATCATGAACTGAACCAACCCATGTGTATCCACTTCAATCAAAGTAATGAGCTATTCCAAACAATTTTATTCATCCGATTTAGTTGTGCCGTGATTATTAGACGAGGGTTAGAATGTGGTGAAAATGTGAATAACTATAATAAATTAAATAAAAAAGAAAAAGAAAAAATATAAAGAGGGAGAGACGGCAGCAGTTGGGTTTCTCTTGGCTTCGCTGCGTTTGGAGTTTGGCAGTGTGGCGTGGCGATTGACTGTGGTGTCGTGGCTCACCTTCACTCACTCACTTCTCTTCTCTGTAAGTAAACTAAATCAATCTTTTATCGTTCTAATCTTCCGTTCCGTTCCGTTCCGTTGTTGTTACTGTCATTTCTCTCTCATTTTCAATTTTATCGAATTCGATCCTTGTTTAATAAATAAATAATAATAATAGGTTGTAAGTAACTAAAAGTGAGTAGTAGTATCTGAAATTCTGAATGAATGAATGGTGTGTGCGTGGGTCCTACTTACTACTTAACTAGGGTTTTATGTTGTGTTGTTGGAGATTGATTGATTGATTGATTGATTGATTGCAGAAGAAGAAGAAGAAGAATAGAAGATGGGAGAATGGATCCCCCAATCTGGGAATAATAATGGAAGTTATTTCCAATTCCCTCCTCATGCTCCTGCTCATGCTCCTTCTCCTCCTCCTCCTCCCCCACATGGTCATGGTCATGGTCATGGACTCCCTCCTTCTCCTATCAGGTTCTCCGATCGCGAAAGGTACTTTGCTTTTTCTCCTCTCCTTACTTTCCCATCATTTTATTTTTATTACTAATCATTCAATCAATCTTTTTTAGATATTTGGCCGAACTCTTGGCTGAGAGACAAAAGCTGGGACCTTTTTTGCAAGTTCTCCCACAATCTACCAGACTCTTAACTCAGGAAATCAGACGCATCTCATCTGGTGCCAGCAGCTTTATTATGGAACATGACCACCCTGACTCTTCTACTACTCCTTTTAGGCCCCCCTTACCTCAACATCCTATTACCAGGCCTATGGATTTCGACTGGCCCCATAGAGAGGTAATGCATTGCACACTCTTAATAATTATTCACTCAAATTTTCCAACAATATAATGACCAATCTCTCATTTTTAAAATTAAAATACAAGCATTAAAAATGGTCCGTATACGAAGCAGTGATGCAGGTCTTCTAAGGATCTGTATGAGAAGCATCAGAATGCACAAGTGTAACTTGTTTTTGTAGGACTTTTCATCACGAAAAACATCCAGGATATTGGAAGTATAGTTAGTGCCTTACGCTTAGAAGAACTAGGAACTCACCACTTCAATTACTATTTTTCAAAATTGATCTTAGGTTTTAGACCTGCCTTCTTGATCTTAAATTCTGATCAAGTCTTAGAGGAAAATGCCGTATATCTTACTTCCTTAAAACAAGTCAATATGCTTCCAAAATAGCTCTGTAATCCTATGTAAACCTAGTGCTATAAAGATCTTGTAATAGCAAGATCACGAAAGGGCCAAACCCATCGTGGGTCTATTTTAGGCAGTCTTACTGTTCTTGCAGCTATTTGTTGCTAGACTCTGGCTCTTTGGGGCATTGAAATTGTGAGTGTCTTAACATATGCATTGATAGACTAAAGGCTCACAAATGGGCAATATACCATGCGTGATAAAAAACTCTATTGCATTGTGAGGAAAATTGGTGGCAAAAGAGTTTGCGTTTTGATCACAACTTCTGTTTATAGAAGGGGAGTTTTATCAATACCAATGTTCCCTATGCAGGACAATGGGAATATCCAAAGAATGGGATCCTTTCAAGCATCTCCAGTGGGTTGGCATGGGCCACAAGGAACTCCTATAGTGAAGAGAGTTATCAGGCTTGACGTCCCTGTCGACAAATATCCAAATGTAAGTCCGAACCGTGTTTTTTCACTCCAAATCATATCTGTTTATCTTCTCAATGTAATAGTTTTTTTCTTTTACTCATATCACAGCAGTATAATTTTGTTGGTCGAATTCTGGGACCTCGCGGGAACTCGTTGAAAAGAGTGGAAGCCATGACAGAATGTAGGGTTTACATCAGAGGCTGTGGCTCTGTGAAGGATTCGATTAAGGTAAATTTTTTATTTAAGTATGCACTCTAAAAAACTATAAAAAGGGGAACTTGATTCAATAAAGCTCTTATCATTGTAGTGTCCTTCAGTTCCGTGTTGGATTTATTGTTGGCACCTTTTACCTTGCAATTGCTACATTTAGGTTTCTCCTTCAATTTGAAGAATTATATAGTGCTAATTTCAGTAACTTAATTTTCTTAAACATTATTATCTGTAAATTTCTAGTCATTGACTTGCACAAAGTGATACAACAAACATAAAGCACACTATTTTTCTTAATATTGTGACTAAATAAATTTAGGCAATTCTTCAAGTTGTTACATCTTTCAACTTGGTATTTTGCATTTGATTCCCCATCCTGCTGCTTTTTTATTTCTCATACGAATGGAGCTTCACACCGCCTCATTTTTCCTGATGTGTTTCACCTTTCCTATATTTTCATTATTATAGGAAGAGAAGCTTAAAGATAAACCTGGGTATGAGCACCTTAAAGAGCCATTGCACTTGTTGGTGGAGGCAGAGTTTCCTGAGGATATAATCAATTCCCGCTTGGACCATGCTGTGGCAGTACTAGAAAATCTTTTGAAGCCTGTGGTATAGATTATTTTCACATCTGATTGCTTTAATTAACTGCACCTCTCCCTTTTTAGGTAGTCTTTCTAATATTTGGTAACCTGCCAGGATGAATCACTTGATCACTACAAGAAGCAGCAATTGAGGGAGTTAGCTATGATCAATGGTACTTTGAGGGAGGAAAGTCCAAGCATGAGCCCTAGTATGAGTCCAAGTATGTCACCTTTCAATAGTAATGGAATGAAACGTGCCAAGACAGGAAGATGACCCCAGTATGTTAACAGTCAATCTTACATTTTTCCCAAGCTAGATTATGACCATCTGATTTAGAATTTATGGTGGCCCTTCTGCTGACTTTATTCACCAGAAACACCTTAGGGTCTGAATCTTCTCAACCTGCTTGCAGGGCTGGTCGATGGTTTATCCGCTTAATTTCTCTATTTTGTTTTGATGTCTATTCTTTGCTGTATTAACCGCTAGAATATTGACTGTCGTATTGCTAAGTTATAGTACAGTCTTAACTAAGTTGCGGGTGCTACCTAGTAGCATACTCCTAGTTTGATACTTTTTTTTATTTTATTTTTTACAAAAATTGCATTGTCAAATTATTAAATTTCTTACATGTGTATATCTAAATATGCATGGTATTGACTCTCAAGCTAAATAAAACAAATGTAGTAGTGGCTTTGATTGTATTGTGACATCAATAATGTTGACATTGTTTAATGATTGTCATTCATTTCATTATTTCGAGTTTGCAAGTGACCACTGTGGTAGTTTTATGTACCGGAATTTGATTGTGGAATATGAAAAGAAAAGAAAAAACAGCTATGAAGGCATTCGTTTTGAAGTGCTGATCTTGCGATATTTTCATTGTTAATGCTAAATTCAAGATGCTACTGGCATTATTTATCCTATATTATCACTAACTTTGCAGGAGAACAGCTTACTATTCATAACTAGCAGACTAGGCGTGTATATTGATTGGATCTATGAGCAAGTAGATACGTAAGTATCAGTGCCTTTATTTCTATTAACTAATAGACTTAGACACTGGAGCAACTTGACAAAACGTTTTGCAAATTCAGTTACTAGTATCAATTTAGAATTGTATTAAAACAGTGTTAGAAACATTTACTCTATCTCTCTTTTCTACCATCACACTTTTATTAGGTGACATTCACATGAGACTTTCAAAATGTGTTGAATACACTTGCCTTAAAAAAATATGAATTTAGAATTATACTGAAAATGAGGGACTAACTCGACATTACTATATGCTTTTAGTAGATGGAGTAATTTAGTAAGACGTCAAAACAAAAGTGTATATTGAATTGAATTATGAGAATTTAGTTTTGGCATCAAACAGCATAAGGAAAAGCTGAGGATTAAGTAAGGGGAAATTACACTGATCTCCCCTGAGGTTTGTTCAAACGACACAAACACCCCCTCTGGTTTTATAATATATGGATACCTCCCTTAGAAACTTAACACAGTTTGTTTTTAGGTTAACATTCAACATCTTTTTCGTCAGACATCATGACCAAGCTCTAGTCTCAGCTAAAAGATTCTGGTGGCGCATGCTGTTGACGTTTGGATTGTCTGGCCACATTCCTCCACCTTCGTGTGAAGGTCTTTCGATTTCTTCGCCTCTGGTACTGATATCAGTATCGGAATAACAGCCATTGCAAGTAACTCGTCAAGACTGTTATTTCCTGTTTTCATTAGCTCTTCTTTCATTAGTGCCACTGTCAATTAATATTTCAGTACTGTGTTTGTCACATGGAATTTGGTGGCTTTGGAATCAACAAAGTCTCAAATCATTCTACATCTTGTTACCTCCCTCTCCACCTATCGCGAGCAACAAAGTGGTTTATCTTGATTTTGTTTCTTTTTAATCTACTATTTCCATTTGTATTTATTTATTTATTTATTTTGCCATGTTGTGCCAATGGTGTACGTCTCTTTTTCTGGCAATAGGTAGAGGTAGTTTGAACTTTGAAGTTGGGTCTTCTTATATCAAAAGTCATATCCATCTCTTTATTTTCCCTTTTTGTATGTTTTATTAGGGGACTTGTTGTTGTGGCGTCTACACGAGTGTTGTTTACTGGACAATGGATGCAATTATTATAGAAAAAGATGAAAAGCAATATTAAACATTTCCATTTTTTTAACGGAAGGTGGATGGAGACTAACGGTAGGTGGTGTTATTGCTATTTGAGAAAATAGAGGGGAGGTTGAATATATTTACATAAACCTCATGGGAGGTTTGTGTAATTTCCCCTGTAATATTACGGAATCCCAACAGGGAACTGAGAATAAAAATGATGATAAAGAGAATCGATATATGATTTGAAATGAAAATTTGTTAAATGTAAAAGATGCAAGAATGAATTAATAACGATAGAATGAAATGAAATAGAATAGAATATAATAAAATACAAGTAGAAAAAGTGTTGAGTTAGTCCTTGTGGACAAGCTCAAGCTCACCCTAACTCGTCATCCTCTTGAAATAATTTCAAGAGACGAGCATATTGGTCTTCCCTTTTCTTCACAACTTAAAAAGTAAAAATGATAACGAAGATAATAGCACAACCACAATGAAAACAATAAGATGAATCATAGAAGCATTGCTTTGAGCCTTTATCACAAAACTCTGTAGATTGTAACACACACGATTAATATAAGTAAAGTTACAACTGTTTGTAGTAACAGGGGAAGGTATTGTAAATAAATATGTAAGACGTCCACAATAAAAAGCATTCCATGTTAATAATCTTATATATATTATTGGGAATGAAGAATTTGCAAAATTAAATAAATTGGAAAGGGAAGAAGAAGCAACCTAGAATGAGAAGTGAAGAAGAAGAGTAAGCAAGAAGGAAACTCAGCAGCGGCGATCTCATTATTTTCAATTTCAAATATTTTGATGCCACTTTTGCCTTCTTCCCGTATGCAACCGCTTCAAAAAATATCCTTGTTTTTTTCATGTCATCTCCAATCGTCTCTTTTACCTTTTCCATACATTTCAAGACCTCACGCCTATTTCTTATCATCATCATCATCATCAAGAATGGTGATATATTATGAAAATAAAACTGTACATTCGACTGTTATAGTGTAATTCAATGTTGGTTAGATTTAGTTAGTTAAACTAGTAGTTAGTTAGTTTTTCTAACTGTTACTTGCTATGCAAGTAACAACTGTTGAGTTAGTTTGTTGTTATATCTACTATATAAAGCAGTTTTCATGTTGTATCTCATAACATTGAAATCAATAAAATTTTGATCCTTTCAATCAAGTGCAATTCTCTCCTTTCTCTCAAATCCTTCTTCTTATTCTCCTTCCAAAATAACAAACTGGTATCGAGAGCCTCTGGTTCGATCTCTAACAAGCTTCAACAATGGATGCGCATTCAATCAAGTGCAATTATCAGCAATTTCACTCATAATTTTTATATGCAATACAGACACAATAATTACCACTCTTTTCAGCCTTCCAACTTAATCTATCTTCTCTGACATGAGGTTGGAGATGGGTATTTAAACTAAGTTGGGCAGTATTTTGATCAAATAGTGTGTATATTAAAGAAGCTTTCCATACCTTAGTTGTTGGTTCAACGATATCCTAAACCGTGACATGAGCCAGAGGCGCATACATAGGGCTGTCAGTTGTTAGTGAAAGCCTGTCTTTGAGCCATGGTGCGCCAAGTAAAGGTATAGTAGCGCTAGAACCAACTCGCCATCTAGCACCCTGTTTCACCACCATTCTAGCACTAAAGATACTTCACCACACATTATTGGGGTTGGCACCGAGTCGAGAACCCATAAAACCACTATTAGAAAAATAACGCACCTTAAACAGAGGAGTCACAAGACTAGTGGTATCAGTTTGAAACTTCTAACCTTGTTTTCCAAGCATTTCCACATTAAGAATAGACAAAATTACATAAATAGTCCCTTACTTAATCTTAGGTAACATTTTAAACAATTTTTTAAATTTTTTTTTTTAACAAAAGTGTAACAGAACACAAAGGTTGAAACTATTTAAAAAGTTAAAGGACTAAAATAGAAAAGAAAAAAAAAAAAAAAAAAAGGTAAAGAACTAAAACGTACCTAAAATTAAGTTAAGGGACTATAGTTGGCACGTTGAAAATTATCATACTTGACAAGAAGACAATAAAAATATGTTGGACCGTAGTTGGCACGTTTTCCTCTTCTAATTTCAGCTTTACCACATATTCTTGGAATTTTGTTGTTTTAAAAACCCCTTCTTCTATGAGCTCAATAGTCTCATCTTTGATTTCAGAAACTTGCATGACTAAAGATGTTCGTTTAATTGTATAGTTTTTTTTTTTCCTCTGCACTTTCGTCTTCTTTTGTACCCAAAAAACAAATCCCTTTTATAACTACCATTTTGGTTGCTCATTGAAAAAACTACCGTTTTCAAAACCCTTTTATCCTACAAATTTGAAGACAAAAATAGAGTAAATGCTTTACTTGTCAAAATAAATGCTTTTTTTAAAGGTGAAAAAAATCGGAAAATGAAAATGAAGGGATAAAAAAAAAGGTACATCCTAGTAAAAAAAAAGGTGAAAAAAATCGGAAAATGAAAATGAAGGGATAAAAAAAAGGTACGTCCTAGTATCATTTCGACAATTTTTCTATGATAAACACACCCTCGTTCAGAGAATCAAACAAAATTTCATACATGCCTAAGTCGAAAGAGAAATATAGAATTTGTAACTCTGGTCTTGTTACCATCAAAATTAAGCTAACCACAATCAAGCATTTAAGTTTCAACGTTGATAAAATCACAAAGTATCAGCCCTTCATCACTATAGCAGAAAATAGGAAAAAACGGAACTCTACCAAAAAGTTGACAAAACCATACTCCTGGAACTAGTTTTCTTTCACTTGAAGCACTTGGCATCCAAAAGAGCCTCTCCCTCAAACGGTTCAGCATCTTCAATCATCTGACTGACATGCTCTTTCTGAACCTCATCAGAGATGTCAACCTTGGTCCACTCATAGAGCTCCATGTCATAGCATTCGTCCATGACAAATTTTGGAACCTCTGGTCCACGGAAAAGCCACAGCCCCTTCACCTTAAATGGAGGCTCTGATCCAATTATAAGCATCTTTCCAAAAGCATACTTGCGAGCCAGATCCATCCTCTGAAGAAATCCACCAACCTTGTTCAGTGTCACAAAAGAAACAGTGTTCTCGTCATTGTATTTGTAATCACAGAACCAGAGAGAGTATCCCTCTGGATCATACATGTCCCAGAATCCTGCAAATCAAACAGAGGAATTAAATCACTGAATCTCATTAACAAATTTTTACAATCTTTGCTACAGTCCAGTCATGATAAAAAAAATCAAAGTTTCCAAAAACAGAGAATAGTATATTTCCAAAGGATATAGGCTACAATCATAATCCTAGAAGCTACAAAAGCTTAAAAAAAAAGAAACTACAGGAATGTGACCACAATACCTTTGATTGCAACCTCGCGGAAGTTCCTCTTAGTGTTAGAGTAGAGTCTTTTCCAGTCATCCAAAACCATCTTACTTGGAGGAAGAAGGTCAAGAGGATTCTTGGGTTTTGGCTTTGGTGCCTCCTCTTCAACTTCTTCTACTTTGGGCTTTTCAGGCTCTGATTTAGCTACTTTCTTAGATTCCTTAGGCTGCTGGGTGGGCTTCTTAGCAGATGGAATAGGTGGCATAGCCTCGGTCTGCTTAACCTGGCCTAATATCTTTCGGAAATTGGGCTGGTTGACCAAGGTCCAAAAGTATCTCTCAACATGAGGAAACTCTGAGGTGAAGCTCTTAACCAAGAGTTTAGCGAAACCAATATACAAGTTGGATGTTGTTATAATGTCAGCAAGGGTAACAGAATGCCCAACCAAGTAGGTATTGTGAGCAAGATGAGTGTTCAATGCCTCAAGTGCTCTCTTCAACGAAGAAATTGCATTCTCCTCTACCTTCATTTAGACACAAATTTCAAAAAGAGAAAATATTCAGTAAAAGGGGAAGTTGGTATTCCAAAAACTCAAATAATAAACATGTACCAACTGAGATGTTAAAAGAGATATATTGATTGTTAATGACCCAACTAATTGATCTCAAAAAGCACTTGCTGAATATTTTCAAAAAGGGGGAGCTGGTATTGCAAAAACACTTTGAGTAATTGATTTACCAGTCCTTCATTTAGACACAAATTTCAAAAAAGGGGAAGTTTGTATTGCAAAGACTCGAATAATAACAGTGTACCGTATGAGATGTTGGAAGAGATACATTGATTGTTGGTAACCAAAATAATTGATTTCAGAAAACATTTGTGAATAATTGTAGCCAACTCAAATATTATATAATTGCTATCAATACTCAGGACTAGAAAATTCAAACAAGATAAAAAAACAAATTAATATTGAAAAAAATTAACATGGCACACAACTTACTGGAGGAAAGTAGGTGGCAAATCCAAGTCTTGGCAGGTACAACTTCATAATATTGGCATCAATCTCCAGAGAAGAAAAATCAATCCACTGATCAATTTGGGCCTGAAACAACAAAATACAAATAACTTCCATATGACTTAAACGGACCAGGAAGATAAACAGGGAAGTTAAATCAAGTACAGTAATAAGGGATACTTCAACCAATTAAAATAGATGTAATCTTGGTAGTTGGTTGAATTTTCCCAATAAATATCAAAAAGGATCCTTCTGTAAATTTAACATGAAATCTAAAAAATTATATATAATTAAGTTTCCTCATCTCTATATGAAAACAGTTATTTTCACTTGCAATGGTAATCAGAGAAAAAGTAAGGGCGAATTTAAAATTTCATCTAAAGTACAATCTATTCTGGTTAAATTACTTCATGTCTATGAAAACAGTTTTTTTCACTTACAATGGAGATCAAAGAAAAAGTAAGTGTAAATGGAAGACTTAATCTAAACTACAATCCTCACAGTGCTGATTCTAATTAATGATTTGGTATTCGTCTGAATGTTTTGTTGGATTCGATGAATAGCTAAGATAGGGATGTATTTGAAACTAAAACATATTCATCTATTCTAATTAATGATAGAGGTATGAGAAAAAAGCTTGGCACCTCTTTGTATAAGATTCTTGAGCACCGCATTCAGATTGATTTTTTAATTGCTATTATAATGAAGCAGTTCCTAGATTATAATTATGGATATTTGAGGGTGGTATTTTAATTATCAGCAAGAGTGCATGGTTGATATTGATATTGATATTGATATCATATTACATTACAATTGAAAAACACAATGTACCTGATGAATGAGAGATGATCCAAACAAATTGTCATGACCCAATCGGGCAACTGCAAAAGAAGGAAAGGAATAAAACAAAGATAATAATGCATGTGTAAAGTGCAGATGCAGAAAGCAAAGCAGCATACCATAGCGAGCAATGGCATTGCTCTCAAAAACAGGACCATCAGGGGTTTCCAAGACCGGAACCTGAAAGAAGGAATAATAATTTAGATAGAAATTGAGTTATATTATATAATGAATGAATGAAAGAAAGAATACCTTTCCAATAGGGTTCATGTTGATAAATTGAGGGGTTTTGTTAGAAACACCCATCTGAAAATCAGGAGTCAATTGAACTTGTACACCAACATATTCAGCAGCAATCAGAGTTTTGTAAACATTTTTGTTTCCGTTGCTGGGAGCGTGAAGGATCTAAAATAAAGAAACACCAAATCATATAAGTAATTGAAATTGAAATTGAAAATAGAAAACCAAGTGAACAATACTAACCAAGGCCGCCATGGCTTCAAACGCGCAGCTCTCGTTTGAGATCTGATCGGAAAAGAAAAGAAGGAATAACGAACGAACGAACGAGAGCTGAGTGAGTGAGTGAGTGAGTGAGAGAAAATGAAACTAGGTTTTCTTTTCTGATATACTACTCACTCTAAACCCCTTATACCGGGTCGGGTACTCTCTTTCGGCCCATCCTTCCTAAGCCCACCCAACCCACTTTTTCCGATTTTTATTTTATTATTACTTCATACTTGCAATTTTTTACTGTGGAGGAGATGTAAACCATGAATTATTCAAAATATAAAATACACGACCAGTAAATAAACTAGGATTCTTTTTTTGAAAAATAGAAGACAAAATTTATTAATAAAAGATAAAAATAACACAAAGCCACAAATGAACAATATGACCAACAAAGCAACACACCAGACCAGAATAAGCAATAAATTGTAACACAAAAATTACAATATGCAACAACTACTAATTAATTGGAGCAACAAAAGCAAATCTATCATCTGATTAAGAGCAGAAAAAAAAAAAAATCAAAATGCTACAAACATCAATCCAAATGTTGCATAATACTAAGTGTCTATTTGGTACGACGTTTCTGAGCTAAACGTGAGTTTGAGAGAAGCAGGAATTTCAAGCTTCAACGTTTCATGTAATCAATTCAGCAACAAACATACTTGATTTACCAGTTTTGCCCTTTTTATACTACCATTCCCACATATAAATACCCTTCATACTTCCCTATTTCTTCACACCATCTCATTTTCTCACCCTCCTCACTCTCTCCCTCTATTTCTCTTTTTTTTCTTTTCTTTCTCTAGTCTATTTGGGGGCAAAAGTGATCAGTCTTCTAGAAATAAAACAATGAGTAGCCGACTTGGGGAAATAATCGACCCTTGAGATAAAATTAAATTTGCTTATTTTTACCCCAAAATCATTTTACCGTGGGTAAAAAAATTCTTTTTCGGGTATAAAAAGAACCAGATTTAGATTTATCTCAAGGGTTGATGATGTATTTCCCCCAAGAAAGCTCCTCACTATTTTACCCCATGAAGACTAGTTAATTTTTACCCCAAAAGAAAATAAGTATATTATTTAGTGAATTCGAATAAATGTATCAATATAATATTGTATCAATTATTGCATGAAGTTGATTAATAAAATGAGATGTTGTTATATATATTTGCTTTTATTTTTATATTTGCTTTTATTTTCTAATTTTGTATTTAATGAATAAATCCGAATAAATATTAATTTAGTTCATTTCTTTTTTATTTAAATTTGTATTTATTTAATGAATAAAGTGAACAAATAAATTAGAATAAAGTCTAATTAAACTCAGCGTGGAATCGAATAAAGTTGCGTATTGAATAAATTCGAATAAAAAGTCTAATTAAACTCAGCGTGGAATCGAATAATGTTGCCTATTGGATAAAAAAATATTGAATTTAATGGTATCGAATTTATTTATATCGAATTTATTTTCTAATTTTGTATTTATTTGCATATTGAATAAAGAAATTCGAATAAAAAGTCTAATTAAACTCAGCGTGGAATCGAATAAAGAATTGTAATAAATAAATTCGAATAAAGTTGCGTATTGAATAAATTTGAATAAAAATTAGATTTAAATTACATTACATAAAGTTCCTAAATATGGCTTGTCGTTACATGACATTACATTCGGAATTGCACCTTTCAACTACAACAATTGCGTTACCTCTGAATGGTGCAAATTCAAAGTTGCTAAGCAGCAGGACTCTAGGGTCCGTCCATAAGTGCTTATGTTCCATTCAAAATGTTAAATTCTCGTCGGTCTTGATTTTAAATGATAGTATCCAAGTGCCAACAAAATGAGGTTCATACCTTGACACTTCAATATCATCATTTAAACGAAGCCAGCGAGAATTTAACATTTCGAATGGAACAAAAGCACTTTCGGACGAATGCTGGAGTCCTGTCGTTTAACAAGTTTGAATTGCCCCATCCAGAGTAACACAATTGTTGTAGTTTGAAGGTGCATTCCCTACCTAATCACGACCGCCACCTAATGATGATCTTTTAGCGGAATCAGACTTTTGATGATATCTTCAGTTAATCTCACCAACGTTGCTCGCATATCGATCCACTGGAACATGCTGTGCTCCCAAAACATGGTCGCCACCTTTTCGTCGTTTGTCAATTCTACCCAAGTGAATGGTACTTTTCTATCGTCGAACGTTGGACGTTTATACCGAACGTATTCCACCTTCCTTGTGTCTCGGGGGGGTTGACTCATTTGTTGAATTCATCTAGCTGATCCTTGAGACCTCTTAGCGTTATACCAAGACATCGAACCTTCAACCTCTGAGGTTCTCCGCCGTTGAATTGTGCACGAACGTCGATCCACCCGACCATTGTTTCAAATCCACACAACAAGAAATTAAAAATAATCAATGAAAATTCTCTAAAAGAAACCCTAAATCTAAAATAATTTTCTAAAACTCAAAACCTACAACATAAACATGCAAACAACTAAACATATAAACACAAGTCATTTTCATGTAAAGATTTCTTGCCAAAAAAACCAAAATTTAAACAAACCATAAATTAAAAAATTTATAATTTAAGAGAAAAAATCTAACATATAAACATAAAAGGTTGATGGTGTTTGATTATGAAAACTTACTTGTTATTGAAGTGTTGTTTGATTTGAACTTGAAAGAATTTTGGATTTGGTGATTTTATAGAGATTTTGAAGAATTTTTGAGATTTTAGATGAGAAATGAGGAAATGAGGTGGTCTGCCTTGGCTAAGATAGGACGTAGCGTGAGTTAACTAACGCTGCACAAGTTAACTAACACAGTTTTACACGTGCGTTAGTTAACATGCGCATGAGTAAAATTGGCATGGCTGCATGGTGAGAGTGTTTTGTGCAAGAGGGGAGAACAGTTTTCTTTAATTTATGTGATGTGAAATACAAACTTGTGTCCAAGGTTTTTAGTGGTTCGCTTACGACCTATGTTGAATGGGTTTGTGAGTCCTCTTCAAATTATATTTATTTTGGGATGGGGAAATATGGACAATGCCATTATTCTCCATGAATTCATCTGTCATATGCATAAATCAAAGAGAAAAAAGGGAGATGTGGTCAATAAGTTTGATTTGGAGAAGGCTGATGAGATGATTAGGTGGGTTGGAATTTTTTACATTATTATATTATGAAGTGTTTATGCTTTGTCCATTTATCACTTCCCTCATCGTGAGTTACATTTCATCTAAATCATTTTCTCATCTCTATAATGGAGAATAAGATTTAGTTGTTTACATCGGTTTGGGACATGTGTCTTGGGGACCCGTTATGTCCTTATTTATCCGTGATGTGTATGGAGAGATTGGAAGACAACTCTTCTCCTATTTAAAAATGTTCATTTTTTTAATTATGTCTAACGTGAGTTAATCCATGTTTGATTTTTTTAATGTGAGTTTACTCACGTTGGACATTTTTCATCGCGAGACATTAAATGAGCAAAAACAAAAGGGAGAAGAACAATTTCTGAAAGATTGGGTCATATAATTGATAAGACGATCCCATATAAGGATTGGTATCTTCACTATCTTGCTAAGGGTGGGCTAAGAATTCTTAAGCTCGTTTTATGTCTAACTTTTTTAAATGGTTTTTGCTCATTTTCCATGTGATATCTTATCTTATATGGGCTAAGGATTGATATCTTATCTTATATTATACAAATTAACTGGTTTCTTCAATTTGCATGTGATAGAATTGATAAGAATGAATCCACGTAAGTTGGTCTGGTGGTGTTGACTTAATAAATTAAAAAAATAAACTAAAAAATATTAAAAAAATTACACACGATCACGTCTACGTCAACGTTGACTTTGTCAAAATTGGTTTAAGGGTCAAAACTGTAAAAGAGACAATACTTAGGAGACTGCATAATATTTAATTTTGTTAGGTGTCAAAATCATAACTTGAAGATATTTAGGGAGTCTTTTTTTTTTTTTCTTTTTCCATGTAACAAAAAAGTAAATAAATAAAGGATGGAAAATGATTGTACGTGAAATAAGACATATTACCGTATTAAATATTTTTTGATGAGAGAACCAAAATAATTGAATTTAAAAATAGAAAATGATGAAAAAGGGGATTAAAAGGAAAGGGAAAGAAAAGAAAAGAAAAGAAAGGGAAAATGAGTAGTCGGCGAGTCGGAGAGGAAGAATACGATTATCTGTTGAAGGTAGTACTGATTGGCGATTCTGGAGTTGGTAAATCAAATCTTCTATCCCGATTCACTCGCAATGAATTTTGTCTTGAGTCGAAATCTACTATTGGCGTTGAATTCGCTACTCGTACCCTTGAGGTTTCTTATCTTACTCAGATCTCGATCCATTATTAGTTGCTTTTATTGATTGTGCATTTGCAGGTTGAGGGAAGAACTGTGAAGGCTCAGATATGGGACACTGCCGGGCAGGAACGATACAGAGCCATTACCAGTGCCTACTATCGCGGTGCCCTCGGTGCTCTTCTAGTCTATGATGTCACCAAACCAACTACCTTTGACAATGTCACCAGATGGCTAAAGGAACTCAGGGACCATGCCGATTCTAACATTGTTATCATGTTAATTGGCAACAAAACCGATCTCAAGCATCTCCGTGCCGTTGCCACTG
Organism: Medicago arabica; assembly: GCA_946800305.1. Classification (NCBI taxonomy): domain Eukaryota; kingdom Viridiplantae; phylum Streptophyta; class Magnoliopsida; order Fabales; family Fabaceae; genus Medicago; species Medicago arabica. The sequence continues at coordinate 287,013 of OX326971.1, read as the reverse complement.
AGGATGCTCAGTCCTATGCTGAAAAGGAAGGCCTTTCTTTCATTGAGACTTCTGCTCTTGAAGCCACCAACGTCGAGAAGGCTTTCCAGACAACCCTTGGAGAGATTTACCGCATAATCAGCAAGAAGTCCTTGTCTACCGCCAATCAACCTCCTCCTCCTCCTGCTGCTGCTGCTGCTGCCAATATTAAACAAGGCAAGACCATCACCGTTGGGGGATCCGAAACCACCAATACAAACAAGCCCTGTTGTACATCTTGAACTTCTTATTATTATTAATGATCACCACTGCTCACTGTTTTTTCTTTTTCCTTCTTATTCTTATTTATGTATGTGTTATGTGTCGTGCCCCACTTTCAATTCCTAATCAAAAATTATCAATTCATTTTTAGTCACATGTTTGTGATTTCTCTGCCGTGTGCTATTGTCAAATTAAAATCTAGAGGCTTCAAAGTCCTTGTGTTTTCAAACAAGTAAGAATAATTTGTGGCCACTGTTTAGACTAACACAAAATCTGCCTCAGCACCAGCATCCTCATAGACCCTAATACTACTAGTATTTTTCATCATCATCGTGGATGTTGGCTTTTGTAGAACTTCAAAAGTTATACGCTAACGCTACCAACTTAATAGAATATCATTTATCAACTATATAGAATCTATCTATGTCTATATTACACTGCAGCAACAACCTTTTAATACGGATCTAAAACAATATAACTTAATTCCATAAGTACCACTCAGTTGACAGCTACTAGTATTTTTCCCCACAAAATTGTTTGACAAAAAAAAATAAAACTTAGGCCACAAAGTGTTACTAATGTGGCTAGTGACAATACATGTCGCATTACTGTAGTTCCTCAAAATAATCCTTTCACCGTTTGACGTTGAAAGTTTTTTTTTTTTTTTAAGGGTTTAGCGTTGAAAGTTGTTGATCGAAAAAAATGAAAAAACAACCATGATAATATAGCATGTGCTAGACGATTTGAGAATATTCCTTATCTTTTTGGTTGACTCTACTTGTTACACTTCATTTGTTGGTTGTCTACGTCCGGCCTCTTTACTATCTAGACTTAATTTCATCGTATAGTTTAGCATAGAAAATCATGGTGTAATTTGATTCATGTGGCCGACCCTACTTAGTGGGATAAAACTTGGTTATTATTGTTGTATCTCTTCGTCAGTCAATCTATTGTATACTATATTGCATGCATGACATTAATTAGGAATGACTTCATTTGTTGTTTGTGCTTATGAAATATGTCTGCAAAATATTATGGTCAAAGCCTTATAACTAATAAATTATGTGTATGCGATTGTACCAAATTAAAAATGATCCGAATGTGAAATTGCTCCCCTTTCATTCTAAATTTGATAAGTCACCATAAGAGTATTTTGGCAGTGACTGAAACATCTATGTCATAACAGATTAAAGAAACATGGTCACTCTATTTTACTATAACTCTATAGGAGTTGAGAAAGACATGAAAATTTACAAGTTCAACCTAACCACAACAGTTGGTGTTTTGTGGGATTGGCTGCCCCTTGATCTGAACAGATTCTGCTGACTTACTACCAGTTGGTTGGTTTCCCATCCTGTATATTCAAAGCAACTCATTAATACTTGTGATATAAATGGTAAGAAATATGATCGGAAATGAAATGAGAATAGAAATATTAGTTACTTGTTCTTAATCTGGGCTGCCATAGTTAAGAAAGCCTGCTCGACATTGATGGAGTCTTTAGCACTTGTCTCAAGGAAAGGGATACCAAGCTCATCAGCAAATGCTTTGGCATTGTGGGTGTGAACAAGCTTGTTGTCGGTGAGATCACATTTATTCCCAACAAGAAGCTTGGAGACAGAGTGATTAGCAGCATATCTATCGATTTCATGCAACCACTGTTTGACATTGTTGAAACTATCAATATCAGTGACATCATAAACAATAATGATTCCATGAGCTCCTCTATAATAACTGCTAGTAATAGTCCTGAATCGCTCCTGTCCAGCAGTATCCCACTAAACAAAACAATCAAGTTAATTAATTTAATTATGATTAAAAAAGCATAGCTGCAGCTGCAGAATGAAGAGAACTGACAATCTGCAGCTTGGCGGTTTTGCCTTCAAGTTCAACAGTTCTGATTTTCTGCCGTCAAAATCAAAATATAAGTAATAATAATAATAATAATAATAATAATAGCATGTATCTGAGAAAAGAAAAGAGTGTGAATTACGAAATCAACGCCGATGGTACTAATGTAGGTGTCATCATATGAGTCATCCTAAAAAAGAAAGAAATAGAGTCAAGATTAGATTAGGTGAAGTGAGCAGCATGAAACAAAATCTGAGTGTGAGAGAGAACTGACAGCAAATCTGAGAAGCAAACAAGATTTTCCAACGGAGGAATCTCCAATTATCAGAAGTTTAAACAGGTAATCGCTGAAATCAAAATCAAAATCAATATCAATTAAATGAAATGAAGTCACTCAGTTCAGTTGATTGAACCAACAAAACTTACTATTCGTTGTTGCTCATAGTCAATATCTTCAATTCAAACTCTATTCTTTCCCAATTCTCCACTCAACCCGCCGCTTAATACTTTTTCTTCCTTCACTAAATCTAACTTTAACTCAACATTGCTTACTTTATTATTCTTTTTCTTTTTTTTCAAAACATCACACATTACTTTATAAATACATTTTTTTTATACCAAACATATTCTTTTTCATTTTTTCACTAGTTTTGTGGCTAGATTCATTTGGTAAAGGATGATCATTCTTGATAGCTACCAATTGATTTACACTTACGCGGAACAAATAATTTTAAAGAGTAAGTAACTAAATCTATGAGATTATAAATATTTTATGACAATTTTTAGCTATATTAAATTCTCAAATGAATCATATATTTAATCGTTTACTATCAATTTCATACTTATTTTTAGCTATTTATTATATCAAATGAATCCTAACATATTCTTAGAAGAACTAATATAAATAAAATTTGATGGAACCAAGCATCTCTTTGAAAGAACCAAATATCTTTTTGAATTTTTCATAATGCCACGATCTTATTTGGGATTGATAGTCCTACCATGTTTGAGAATAAGATGGTTTACACAAGATTTAATTAATCATAATATAACTTGTTTAGCTTATATTAGCAGAACAATTTCAGTATAAAAATTTACTGAAAGTCACATCCTAATACCTCTGGACATATGCATTAAATGAAAAACAGAAAGTAATTTGGCAAATGTACAAGGTAATACTATAATTCTATGGAAATGACCTCACAATCTCGAATGAAACAACCCACTAGGGTGTTAATTTAATAAACCATTGAACTTTTATACAATCAATCGCCATGTATTTCATCTGCTCTATAGACTACAAACCTTCCTGAAACATGCAAGTTTGTTAGTTAGATCTTTGTACTGTACAATACCTTCTATGGTAGTTGTGAATATCCTATGTGTATAAGTACATTGAAGCCTCACCAGTTTTAGTCACTATCTCTTCGCATCAACATTTTGACAAGTTTCCATATTAAATGCATCAAAACCCTTTGAAATGTCACTTGCCACTTCTCACTTGGTGAAAGTGAAATAGTGACTCAGTTTGGCCATTCTCACTGTCAGCCTTTTTATTTTCCTTAACCAGACGAGCTTTGCGCACAGCTTGTTGGATTTGTTTTTCATGCTCCTTAAGGATCTCTTCTGGAGGCACAAGTGGTCCAGAATAGTTGAGCATGTGGCCATTTTTGGAAGCACAACCCTGCAACAAGCAACAAGCAACAAATAAAAGCAAGTCATTATTAGAGAGTTCCATAGTCTCAACATCTATCAAGTTCATCCTCTTCCATAATATCAGAGAGTTGCATATAGTGCTGACTCCAAAATAATAGAACAATTGCACAAATTAGTGTTTGTAAGTAATTTGTTTACCATGGCACGATCCTTTCCGAATAGATGAAAGTCTTTCTCGCGTGAATGTTTGGTTCCATCCAGTAATTGATTGGACTTACCATCATCCAAATGATCATATCTCGTATCAAACTGATCCTCTAGCCACTGTGAATTCAAACTACAGTCTCCACTCATATCAAGTTGTGAATCACCTCGAATTGCAACTGAATTAGAAAATCTTGACAATTGTGCAGACTACCGTGCCAATAAGAAATTTGTTTTCTCGATGTGAAAACATGATCAGGGCCAGAAAGAGCAGCTTCCTCTTTCAAATTCATATTGCGCGACGATCCATATGCACTTGGATGCATTGACTGGCTTGAATGAGAGAAGATATTACGTGATCTTAACTTTGCAGGTTCAAGAGGGAAGCCATAGTTAAAGAAATGAATCTCAACACTTAATGTCCCTATTATCATTGACTTCCTCTTCTTGATAACAAATAGTCAACATCATCATTTCATTCTGTTTATAAACATTGTACAATTATTGTTATTATTATTGTAATTATGGTTAGCTCAATTATAGGACCATGACAGTAAAACTATTATGTATATTTAAGCACAGTTGCTGCAATAGAATACATATCACATTATTCACCATTTTCTATCTTGGCATCAGAGCTTTAAGCTTGAAAGCTCTCTTTGATCCAATCATGTCATCCGCTGCCAACACAAACCAGAAAAATGACCTTCCCACAATAGTTTCTGTCAAGTTCGACAGAGACAACTATCCATTATGGAAATCATTGGTCCTTCCATTGATCAGAGGCTGCAAACTTGATGTCTACATGTTGGGGACAAAAGCATGCCCAGATCAGTTCATCACATCAGGTGAAACAACAAAGAAAGCCAATCCTGACTATGATGATTGGATTGCTCGAGATCAAGCACTCCTAGGATGGCTAATCAACTCCATGACAACAGACATAGCCACACAGTTACTACACTGTGAAACATCCAAGGAAATTTGGGATGAAGCCCAAAAGCTTGCAGGAGCTCATACAAAGTCAAGGACAATCTACCTCAAATCAGAATTTCATAATACTCGTAAAGGGAACATGAAGATGGAGCAATATCTCATGAAAATGAAAACTCTTGCAGACAAGTTGAAACTTGCAGGGTCACCAATTTTAAACTCTGACTTGATGATCCAAATTCTGAATAGACTAGATGCTGACTATAATCCAGTGGTAGTTAAGCTTGCTGATCTGATTGATCTCAGTTGGGTTGAATTTCAATCCCAACTACTAGCTTTTGAAAGCAGAATAGATCAACTCAACAACTTAAGTGGTCTTACAATCAATGCATCTGCAAATTTTGCAAGCAAGGCTGAGTATAGAGGAAACAACCAGGGAACACGAGGCAATTGGAGAGGTTCCAACTTTAGAGCAATGAGAGGAGGTAGAGGAAGAGGAAAGATGCTTAAACTCATATGTCAGGTATGCAATAAAACTGGTCACACTGCTGTACAATGCTACCATCGATTTGATAAGTCCTATACAGGCTCAAATAACTATGATGAGAGTATAAAACAAGGAACTTATAGTGCCTTCATAGCCTCACCCCATTATGGTCAAGACTATGAGTGGTATTTTGATAGTGGGGCTAGCAATCATGTCACACACCAAAGTGGCCAACTTCAAGATCTTGGCGAGAACAGTGGTAAGAATTCTCTACTTGTTGGTAATGGTGAAAAACTAAAAATATTGGCTTCTGGTTATACTAAGTTAAATGATGTCAACTTGCATAATGTATTATATGTGCCTGAAATCACCAAAAATTTGTTAAGTGTATCCAAGCTCACTGCTGACAATAATGCTATTGTTGAATTTGATAAGAATTGTTGTTGTGTAAAGGACAAACTGACAGGGAAGGCACTTCTAAAGGGGAGACTTAAGGATGGCCTATACCAACTGTCAACCAATAAAGATCCATGTGTCTACATGTCTCTCAAAGAAAATTGGCATAGGAAACTTGGACATCCCAACAATAAAGTACTGAAAAAGGTGTTGAAAGATTGCAATGTAAAGACATCACCTAGCGACCAATTTACATTTTGTGAAGCATGTCAGTTTGGCAAACTTCATCTGCTACCCTTCAAATCCTCTTCCTCTCATGCTAGAGAACCTTTAGATTTGATTCATACTGATGTATGGGGCCCTGCACCAATTTTATCTCAATCTAATTTTAAATACTATGTGCATTTTATTGATGATTTCAGCAGATTCACTTGGATTTTTCCCTTAAAACAAAAATCAGACACTATACATGCTTTCAATCAGTTCAAAAATTTAGTTGAAAACCAATTTGACAAGAAAATAAAAATGATTCAGTGTGATGGTGGAGGTGAGTTCAAGCCAGTCCAAAAACTTTCTATAGAATCTGGTATCCAATTCAGAATGGCATGTCCATATACCTCTCAACAAAATGGGAGAGCTGAAAGAAAGCATAGGCATGTAGTTGAACTAGGATTAACACTGCTAGCACAAGCCAAAATGCCACTCTCATATTGGTGGGAAGCCTTCTCTACTGCTGTCTACCTAATAAATAGACTGCCATCATCTGTGAATACAAATGAAAGTCCCTACTCATTGTTGTTCAAGAAAGACCCTGACTACACTGCCTTGAAACCTTTTGGTTGTGCCTGCTACCCTTGCCTCAAACCATACAACCAGCACAAACTTCAATTTCACACGACTAGATGTGTATTCTTAGGGTACAACAATTCCCACAAAGGCTACAAATGTGTCAATTCACATGGAAGAATTTTTGTGTCAAGACATGTAGTCTTCAATGAAAATCATTTTCCCTTCCAGGAAGGTTTTCTTGATACAAGAAATCCTATAAAAACTGCTACTAATGAAATTTCTATAGGGTTACCTTTTTATCCTGCAGGTGTTACTACTGACAACACAACTGAGGAAACCAGGAATATTGTTGATCACGAATTAGATGACAGCAACACTATAGCAGATCAACCAGTGTTGGGTGGTAACTCTGAGAATACACATGAGAACAATCTCAGGGAAAGCGACACTGAAACTGAAGACTCACCAGAAGCAGTTGGAACACCTGAAAACAATTCACCACCTCAACAGAACATCATCAACACACATTGGATGAGAACAAGAGGCAAGGCAGGAATATACAAGCCCAAACTACCTTACATAGGGCTCACTGAGGAACTTAAAGAAGACAAGGAACCAAAAAGTATAAGAGAAGCACTAGTCAGGCCAGAATGGAAAGAAGCAATGGACGCAGAATACAAGGCTCTAATGAGCAATAAAACATGGACATTGGTACCATTTCATGGACAGGAAAATATCATTGATTCAAAGTGGATCTACAAAACAAAATACAAGGCAGATGGCACAATTGAGAGGAGGAAAGCAAGACTTGTTGCTAGAAGATTTCAACAAACAGCTGGATTGGATTATGATGAAACATTCAGCCCAGTTGTTAAAGCAAGCACTGTAAGAATCATTTTATCTATTGTTGTACATCTCAATTGGGAAGTTAGACAACTAGATATAAATAATGCTTTCTTGAATGGAAACCTCAAAGAAACCGTTTTCATGCATCAACCTGAAGGGTACATAGATAAAACCAAACCACATCACATATGCAGATTGACCAAGGCAATATATGGCTTAAAGCAGGCCCCAAGGGCTTGGTATGACAGTTTAAGGCACACATTATTGACTTGGGGATTTCAAAACACCAAGAGTGACTCATCTTTGTTTGTTTTAAGGGAGACTAGTCACACTACATTTCTACTTATCTATGTTGATGACATTATAATCACCGGCAGTAATAACAAGTTTCTAGAGGCCTTCATCAGTCAACTTAATCTTACCTTTTCACTGAAAGATCTCGGAAACCTTCATTACTTTTTAGGAATTGAAGTTCATAGAGACAACAGTGGGATGTACTTGAAACAAACAAAGTACACAAAAGACTTGCTCAAGAAATTCAACATGGAAAATGCATCATCCTGCCCTACACCAATGGTAACTGGGAGACAATTCACAGCTGAAGGGGAGCCAATGTCCAATCCTACACTCTACAGACAGGCAATAGGTGCATTACATTACGTAACCAACACAAGACCTGACATAGCCATTGCTGTCAACAAGATCAGTCAATACATGAGCTCTCCAACCACAGATCACTGGCAAGGAATAAAGAGAATATTGAGGTATCTCCATGGTACGACAAATCTAGGCTTGCACATTAAACCATCAACTGATCTTGACATAGCAGGGTTCTCAGATGCAGATTGGGCCACAAGCACAGATGACAGAAAGTCTATGGCAGGTCAATGTGTGTTCCTTGGTGAAACTTTGATTTCTTGGGCTTCAAGAAAGCAAAAAGTGGTGTCCAGGTCTAGTACTGAATCAGAGTATAGAGCCTTAGCTGATCTAGCAGCAAAAGTAGCATGGCTCAGGTCACTACTAGCAGAACTCAAAGTGCCAATACATAGAAAGCCAGTTTTGTGGTGTGATAACTTGAGTGCTAAGGCACTAGCTTCCAATCCGGTTATGCATGCCAGGTCTAAACACATTGAAATAGATGTTCACTACATACGTGATCAGGTCCTTCAAAATGAAGTCACAGTTGCATATGTTCCTTCTGCAGATCAAATTGCAGACTGCCTAACCAAAGCTCTCACTCACACTAGATTCAACATCTTGAGGGACAAACTTGGAGTGACAGAGTCACCATCAGTTTGAGAAGGGGAGTTAAAGAAATGAATCTCAACACTTAATGTCCCTATTATCATTGACTTCCTCTTCTTGATAACAAATAGTCAACATCATCATTTCATTCTGTTTATAAACATTGTACAATTATTGTTATTATTATTGTAATTATGGTTAGCTCAATTATAGGACCATGACAGTAAAACTATTATGTATATTTAAGCACAGTTGCTGCAATGGAATACATATCACATTATTCACCATTTTCTATCTGCCATAACCTCGTTCCTCTTCGGGATTGTACTTCTCACTAATGCATTTTGAATTACACTGCCCTTGTCTCTTCTGCAGGAAAAAAAATCACATGGGAAATGATGAATCAGGCAAATCCAAACAATTATAGCAACGAGGTTCCATTAACACTATATTTATGATTTAAAGTACCTCTATTGATGACTGAATCTCAACATTAGCATCAGGTACTGGCACAACTTTAGACTCTTTAAAATTCCTTCTAACTGATTCCTGTCTTACATGTCCTTTATTTGCTGGCCGTCGTCTGTTTTAAAACAAATAGTAAAAACAGAAGCGACACAGACAAATAACAAGTATTGTTAAAGAAAAATATTATAGAAACAAAACAGAATAAAGGTAACCAGAAAATAGAGGGGAAACTCTAAGATGCTTGTTACGTGAATTATAGGTTCAGAAAAGCAATATCCCCAAGAGAATGCCAAAAGGAGAAATGAGAGCCTTTCTATCATTCTAGTCATTGATTGCACATCAAATTTTGAAAATAAATAATTACATTTCCCTTGAGATTTTAGTTTCCCATGTCAATATAAAAGACAAATTATCATCAAAGCATACCCTACTACACTAGCAGCACAGCGTTTGCAATTTCTGCAGATAATGCAAGCATCAGATATGACAAAGTCGCATGAGAATCTATGATGATAACAAGAATCAAAGAAAGAATACCTTCTCGCTTCCTCTTCTCGAAGTCTGGCATCAAACTCCTTACTTGGTGGGTACTTTGGCAAAGTTGATGGATCACAAGGAAGTGGCTTTGATGTGAAGAACTAGACACAAAATGTCATTGACTATGAAAAACAGTTGGCAAACAAACTGTTGAGTCAATTCACTGAGAATTTAACTTATAGCTACCTCATTCTGAAGTGCTGAAGATGCAGTTCCTCAGTGCCGATGAAGGAAAATTCTTGAATGTCTCAGAAACAAGACGTTTGTAAGGTTGTTGAGGTTGGAAAAATTGTCGCATGTGGTAGCTTTGACTTCTTCCAGTATTCTTCAGAAGGAGATCCACAGAGCTTGAAGATTTTATGCAGTTGCTCCACCTATAATGATAGATTACCAGATCTTAGTGGCCACCGCCCACTTAAAACAGAGAAATATATATATGCCAAACAAGACTATAAAGCATACTAGCTTCTCTCTTTCATATAAGATCCTTCTTTACTTGTAAGCTCCTTTTTCTCATCGGCAACATGGTTGCAATAATTCCTTCTAACTGATATCTGTAAATTTATCTTCCATTACAAATACAAGAAGTGGATAAAAAGGACCTAATAGTTTGAAGATCACGAGAGCACTGTAAACAGTGCTGTAAGTTCCTTGACCAATCTGCAACAAACAATTAGCATTGGATTATTTATTATAGAAAAGAGGAATGAAATGAGAAATAGGGTTGCCTGCATTGCATTGCATTGCATTGCATGCCTTGTCCAATTTGTGAAAAGAGTCAGCTGTGCGAGGTATCCAGCCAGCGACGGCTTCAGCGGCAACAGCAGTGAGCCAAGAAGGCCAGCCATTAACAATGAAATGGTTTTGGGCAACATATTGATTAGAGGATTTCGGTTTGGAGCATATATATACAACCCATTACAGACAGGACAGAATGCAATGGGTTACAGAACAATAACAAGAACAGAGTAGTTACTATTAAGAAGCAACAATATTTTATACTATTATTTATTACATTAAATTGCTACTTTATTTTAAATCATATATTTGCTAACAAACCAATCAATTCAATTCTTTACTGAAACAATTCTCGCCAGACTCAAGTAAAATTGGTTTTTAAACAAATTTTAAAACTTGTAATTTTTTTGAAAAGGTCAAACAATACCTTAAAAATAGACCCATCCAACAAGAGCAATTTTTATATCAAAAAACTTCAGGTACAGTCACATAAAATTAAAAAAAATTAAAAGTGAATAAATTAATGATACGACTACATTATTTTTGTTTTTATTTTATTTTATTTTATTTTATGTGTGTGGTCAAATACTGTTGATTTGAGGTTGTAACTATACAAAACTTTCTCACCAAACAAATAATAAGTAAGACTAAAATTTAACATTTTTAAGGTAGATTAGACTTAAGTCTCATAAAGCCTATTGTATTATCACTCACACTTGATAGTGATGACAATAGTATTAACTATAAAGTTTATTTAATTTTTTTTAAATGTATTGAAAACTAAAAATGACAATTTTTTAAAATAATTTAGTTCTGTAAGAGTAAATTACACTCATGGACGGGCCCACATACAAGAGTATGTGGCTCTTGACCCTCACTACCTTTGTAAACAAAATAAAATACTACAAATATAAATTATAAAACAAATATATTGCAATCAGTAATTTTTGTTTTTTGAAAAGATATTGCAATCGGTAATTGTTAAGATGAATGTTGTGATTCGGGTTCGAACTTGGGTCCTCAACTTGTTAAGCGGTAGAGCTTAACTCAACTTACAGAGTCATTGTCTATGGCAGAGCAGGAGAAAGAGAGAAAAAAATAAAAATACACAGGTCATGCTAATTCCTTTCAAAATACACGAACTCATAAAAGATGGGAAACCTCGGACAAGATGATATCATGTTTTAATTTTTTAGAACCATCGCATTAGGGATTAGGGAACATTATGCCCAACATCAATTAACATAGACACTAAATTCATCTGTATACAACTATTATAAGATAAAGTTATTCTTATTAATTAAACTGAACATAACGACCATTCCCAAAAAGATTTGAACTCTATCCATTGAGATTACAAAGAGAGACTCTTAACATTGAACGGACATCTCATGGACTATGACTACTAAGATCAAGACTAATATTCTCAGTATAATGAGGTTCAGAACCTTCAGTACATTATAAGTGATTGTCACTTCCTTTGCTTTGTTCTTGTCAGTCTTCGCTTGGGTTCTTGCAAGACAACTCTCCATTGGTGGAATCCAATTTCTTCTGGTATTTCAATCTTTTCTTTTTGTGATGATGTGCTCGTCGGTCACTGTCTCTCTGAGACCAACCCCCATCAACTTTGTCATTTTCATTTTCATGGTCTTCACAGTAGTCTTGAAGACCAGATCTTTTGTGTCCCGAGCTTTTCCTAGAGTAATCATGTTGTGCTTCCATCTCTCTTCTATCTTTGTCAGATTCATCGATTCCATAACAGCTGTCCCCGCTCTGATGTCTAGATTCTTTCATTTGGCTACTATGGTACTTTTTTCTATGTCTATCCTCATCTGATCCAGCTTCATCAATCTGGTATCTACTATCCCCATTCCTCTTTTGTGAGTTCATTCCTTTGCTGTCATGCTGCTTTTCATTGTCCCTACTCGTAGTATCCCAATCCACATCAGAGTACTCTTCATGGTCTTTATCTTTGCCGGATTCAGATTTATCAGTTACCTTACTGTTGTCCCTGCTCTGATGTTTCAATCCTTTCCTTTGGCTACTATGGTGCCTTTTTTTATGTTTATCCTCATCTGGTTCAGCCTCATGAATCCGGTACCTACTACCCCAGCTCCACTTTTGTGAGATCCTTCCTTTGCTGTCATGCTGCTTTTCATTGTCCTTACTCATAGTATCCCAATCCACATCAGAATACTCATGTCCTCTATCTTTGTCAGATTCAGACTCGTCAGCTACACTACTGCTGTCCCTGCTCCGATGTCTTGATCCTTTCCTTTGGCTACTATGGCGCCTTTTTCTATGTCTATCCTCATCGGATCCAGCCTCATAAATCCGGTATCTACTATCCCTGTTCCACTTTTGCGAGTTCCTTCCTTTACTGCCATGCTGCTTTTCGTTGTCCCTACTCATAGTATCCCAATCCACATCAGAATACTCTTCATGGCCTCTATCTTTGTCAGATTCAGATTCATCAGTTACATTACTATTGTCCCTGCTCTGATGTCTCAATCCTTTCCTTCGGCTACTATGGTGTCTTCTTCCATCTCCATCTCTATCCTCATCACATCCAGCCTCATAAATCCAGGCCCTACTATCCCGGTTCCACTTTTGTGAGTTCCTTCCTTTTCTATCATGCTGCTTTTCATTGTCCCTGTTTATAGTAACCCTATCCACATCAGAATACTCTTCATGCCTTCTGCTATTGTCATCCTTGTTCTTATTAAATGAGCTTTTCCTAGTGTGTTCATGATACTTTTTCCTATCTACCTCTTCTAACCCTTCCCTGTCAGAATCAGAATCAGAAGTATTGTTCCTGTATTTTCTTTTATGATTGTCTTTAAAGTTGGTATTCCATTCCTCATCAAGAGTTCTTTGCTTTCTTTCATCCTCCTGGTTTCTTCTACCAGAACCACCACCATTTAATTGACCCATCTCCCTAGATCTTGATCTTCTTGAGTGATACCTATGAAAGGATTATAATACTATAAGAACAAATACAATTTAGACATGCAAATACAAAAGACTAACATCATTAAACAAAGCTTTAGTAAAAAAAAACATCTTTAACAAACTATGACAGCTTAAAACAAGACAGATTGAATAACTTAAATTTCAATCAGAAGAAAGCTATTTCAAGTTATATTTTCTCTACACCCACAAATTTTACCACCAGCAAAACTAGATTTTTCCTTTAATGCAGCACAAGTGTAAAAGCAAAGCTGTATAGTGTAGACTTCAAATTTTTTATTTGACTGAAGTCTTGAGATGATTTTCAAGTGGGGTTTTATTTCCTTCATGGAAGACTATAATCCAAGTCAGTACTTTGAGGATCTCGTCAAAATCGTGGCTGCCTGCCGCAATCACATCACAACATTCTGCCTGACAGATTCTTCACCTTGATCCTTTGAATTGTCAATAAATATTACTACGCCAATACAAGTTGCATCATGTTTTCTCCTAAATTTTTTGCCTTTAAAACACCAATCATAAACACTGATTTTCCTTCATCATGCCAAACATAACAACAGCTACTCTAAATTTACAATCGTTTATATAGGTTCTCAATTCTACTAATCAATTGAAAGCACACCTGTCAGAATCTGTTTCTAGGATATTGCTGGAGTGCTTCACCGCACTAAAATTTCCATGGACCCTTGACATCTCACAATTATCAGACTTACCAAATAAAGCAACCATCTCCTTTACCCAAAATTTCGGGGGTGGTTTGTCAGAATCCGCCCATTCATAGTCTCCGCCTGGATTACGGAAACAGTGGATAAAATTGCAAGCTGTTCCATGGGAACAAGTCTGTTAAGATATAAAAGAAAAGAACAACATCAATCTGACAACATAATTTTTTTTTGCATCATTTTATTTATTGGAAAGCTTAACTTGAAGCCCACCAAGAGCAAAGGTCATATGATTTGCACAAATGAACCGGGCGCACTTGGCTGGATCCAAAAGACAAAATAAAATATAGTCATCGTATTATTCTATACCTTGTAACCTGATTTCATATACTCGCCACAAATGGCAACCTTCCATCTTGTTAAATTAACAAATTTACAGCTCACCTGCCATAAACCATAGCCAGATAAAAATTTGAACAATGCCACTAAATTTCAAGTATTTTGTACACTTAACATAAAATCCCAATTTTTTCAATTTACCAACTTAAAAATAAAATATTTCTTCATGCTTTTCTTAGATATATCATAAGTCACAGGACATAAGCACAAAATCAAGAAATTAGTAAGTAAGCTAAAACAGTAGGGACAAAGTCCCAACCAAATTTCCGAACGTGAATCATCTTTCCACTTAGAGCTCTCATACGTAGTGATCAACCCCAGACCACAACACAGAGCAACAGACCCCAACAAAACGAAGACCAAAAAACAGACTGGACTTGACATCAGCACAGTTGGAGAGAAAAGAACAAAGACCAAGCAATGATGTGCCTGTGATACATGAAGTTGGAGAGCAGTGGATTCTAGAAAATCACTAGAGTTGGAAGGGAAAATGCGAGCAGGCATTGGTGGAAACAAAATAGGCAAGGGTTTGTGTTAATTGAAATTCCATGTTTGTTTTTTCTCAGACAGAAACAACACAGCAAGAAGGCAAATTGGGCTTTTTCCCATCTGAAAGATAGTGGCTTCAATGACCAATTTGTTCTGCAATACTAGTATACTACTGGCTGTAACTGCTACTACTGAAAATCAAGACATCGCCTATGGAAGTATGCAGCAACCAAGGTCACTCCATAAGCAAGAAGACAACTGTGGTTTCTTGAAATTCATCCAATTGTACTGGCAACATTCAAGATATTCATCTGGCACAAGAGAAAGGAATACAATACCTGTTTCCCAGCGAAGTAGCGACCATTAACTGAGTTATAAGCAAGCAGAGCAGAATCCAACAACTTATACTGTACGTAGACATTTCCTCGCAGGTGAAATGAACCATTTTTACACACCTGACAGGGATATATAGATACTAGGTTTCACAAAAAGGAGAAAGGGACAAATATCCTTTGAGAAACATGTAAATGTATATAAATAGAAAAATATATAGTAGTAAAAAAGTACCTTGAAGTTCACAATTTCACCAAACTTCAGGAACTCTGTGTGAACATCTTCATAAAACTCTTCAAAACAGCGTTCAACCTCCTCATCTGTATACTGAAAAGGGGGGTTAACAAGTCAAACAGGATCTTAAATATTTAATTATAATACAACAACACATACAAAATAATAGTGCAGAAAGGTAAGTATTTTGACACTTGCATCATATAAAAACTTTTTGTACATGTAGATGTTGGTCCTTCTTGATGTTCATACAACTATTTCGCACTACTTAGAGAAGAACTTGCCAACCTTCCCTGGAGCTACTTAATGATAAGGGTTCTATTGATAACGCATTTTTATATTGACTTAATATGTGTTATTTTTTAAAAGTATTTGTAAAAATATGTGAAGTCTGTGTAAACTCTCTGTGTTCATATAATAATCCTTTACCCGGCGCATTCTTTATATACTTAAGAATGCGGATCACAGCGTTCCAATGATCATCACATGGAGCATTTAGAAATTGGCTAACTACACTAACAGCAAGTGTAATGTCTGGTCCAGTTACTGTGAGGTAATTAAGTTTGCCGACTAGACGTCGATATCTGCCAGGGTCTTTCAGTGGCTCCCCCTGACCTGGTAGTAACTTGACGTTGGGATCCATAGGAGTGTCACTAGGTCGGCAATCAAGCAAACCAGTTTCCTCAAGAATATCAAGAGCATATCTTCGCTGAGTAATAGCTACACCAGTCTTGGACTGAGCAACTTCAATCCCCAAGAAATATTTCAGTGGACCTAAATCTTTAGTTTGAAAGTACAAATTCTATATGGTATCAGAGCATATCTTCGCTGAGTAATAGCCACACCAGTCTTGGACTGAGCAACTTCAATCCACAAGAAATAACTTCATTAAAAAAAACGTAGGTTATTTTGTGTCGAAATTTTATTTTTATTTTTTCGTATTATATCTAATATGTATTGAAAATATTACTGCCATATGACAAAAACTGATGTCGACGGCCACTAGTTAGCAAGAGTATTACTATTAATACAACTGAAAGATTCAAGGACTAAGTGTTGGGTCTACTAAAATTCTGGAATTTTATGGTTCAAGATATATATATATATATATATATATATATATATATATATATATATAAATCTTTAGATTTAAATAAAATGGTGAATATTATATATTAACCCTCAAACAGTGACATCTGATATGAAATGTAACAGGAGATTCACTTACTCTAACAGAATATAGGATGCTTCCATACAATCATACAAGAACCAACAAAAAATGAAAACAGAATACACGGCATGATTTGTAAAACAGACTAAGAGATTCTATTAACTAACTAATCTTGAACTCAAACAAGACAGACAAATGTTGGCAAAGTCATGAGTAAAACCCTCCCTCCCACAGTACACTAAAAAATTCACCATAGCAGTGTATTTTAAGAATCACTAACTGCATCCATGTTTTTTAGATTTTGCTGCCGCAATCTCAAACCCTTTGAAGGGCACGACCATTAGTCTGCATCATAGCTCCTCAAGCCATGATTGGGCTACTGCCTGACAACTACTTATGATTAAGGAACAAGGACATGTAACTTTTGTTAGAAAGAATTTTGTTCTTGTACAGATGACATTGAATGTACAATAGATTAGATTTAATGAATCTAGTTGAAAATATTGTGTTGACACTCATATAAAACAATGCATAAAATGTTAGAATAAAAGAAGTGAAATGAAGAAAATGATTGACTAAGGGATGGATACAGCAGGTAAGCAAAGCCAAAATAGGGAGCCTCCACGAAAATGTATATCTCTGATAATCATAGAGTCAAAGGAACAGAAGAAATAGGTGTAAATCCCTTTTAGAAGGAAAAAGAAATGATAAGGAATAGGATACGGAGGCAGACGAACAGACCTCAAGGCCTTGATCTTGTTCCCAAGCAAGTCCAGGACCATTGTACATGTTTTTGATGAGAAGGGTGCAGGACTTATCAGGGTAGAAATGGACCCTGCTACATCGGTCACCGAAACGACATGCTGCAGTTTTAAGATGAAAGGGACAGTGAGATTTATCCTGTCACAACCAAAGAAGCAGAGTGAGTGAGTGAGTTGTTATAATAAAAGTAGTAAGTAATGAAGTTAAGTTACTAACCAGTTCAGTTCCGAAATTAGGTAGTTGTTGAGCAACATTGTGCAGCAGAGGTTGAGAGGGAGATTCCGGGGGAAAGGGATTTGATGTAGGTATATTATCCTCCTGCGAAGAAAAGATAATTGATTGGATTGGATTGAATTGAATTGAATGATGAATGAATAGAAATTGGAATAGTGTTGGAGAATACCTGGTGGTTGTGGAGAAGAAGGAGGGGATAGGGGTTCACCTTTTTCTTTTTCTTTTTCTTCTTTTTGATGATAATTTCATTTCCTTGCCAAATAATCTCCGGGCGACCATCATCATCTTCTGATTCTGATTCTGATTCTGATTCATCTTGTTCTAGGTCTCGTTGAGATACTTCTTCTTCTTCTTCTTCTTCTAGGTCTCGTTGTTGTTTGATAATCCAAGCTTTCTCCCTCTCTTCAAAAGCGATTCTATCTCTTTCAATTCTCTCTGCCTCTTGCTGCTCCAAGAGTATCCTCTTTCTCTCCTCTTCGGGATCGTTGAGTCGAGATTCTTCCTCCAAACGTTCCTTCTCAGCAATCTCTTTCCTTCTCTCCTTCCTCTTCAATTTCTTCAATGCCTTCCTTTTCTCCTTTCGATTCGACAACAACGTCTCCATCTCCATAATTCAATCACTGCCACTTTCTCTAACCCTTTTATTTAACTTTCACTTTTTTTTTTTCGTTCAATAGTTACTATCATTTTACTTATTAGAAAACCATTATTTACACTTCAATATAAGTTAGCAACAAGCTACGCCGCGACAAAACCAATCATCGTAAACACAACATTCATGAATCTAAGAGACATGACATTATTATTTATGCATGATCTTTTCTATCAAGAGCCTATGGTGCTAAGAAATCAAAAGTGACAAAACACTAATAATTTAAGGCCGTTTAATTCTAGTAAAAAATAATTTAGAGCCGTTTGTTTTACTTTTTTTAAATAAATTTTTATAGTGTAATAACTTTTTGCTACAATTTTTCAACAAAGAAATTTTTATGAAAAGTTTTGAATGAAAAATTTGTTTCAATAGTTTATCTTAAAATGTAATTTTGAGTATTTCATCATTTTGTTAAAAAAAAATCTATACTAACATTTTGAAGAAATTTTTTTTTTATTTCAAATAGTTTTTCATAAAATTCATTTTCTAAATATGTCACTTTGAAAAAATATTATGTAAAATCTCTAACGGTGAATATTTAAGTTAGTGAATGCAAAAATTTCATTTTTAACTTATAGCAAACGAGTTTAAAAAAACTTTCACTATTTAAATTTCTAAAAAACCATTTTTACAAATACAAAGAATTTTTTTTTTTTTTAAATCTATAACAAACAGGCCTTTAATAAGGAGTGAATAATCATTTATCTTTGAAATTGTAACGTCTTGTTAAAACCCTCTTAAAATCATCAAACATTAGTCAATTACCCTTGAAATTTTAAATTTAAGGGTATTTGCACATAAGAAAATTTAAGAGGGGTATCTGCACATAAGTTTTAATTTTGAAGGGGTAATTGTCTATTATTTTTTTTGGTTTCAAAGCTAAATCAAAACGCAGAAGAAGAAAGAAAAAAAACTTAAGTCTAAGCTCTAGGAAAAAAAGTTCATATGGCGTCATTTATGATTAAGGCAAGAAGATCACGAGGAGGAGAAGCATGGATTAAGCACTCTTCGTTTGACGAAGCTCCCAAGTTGACCATGAAATATGCGCATTGGTTTCCCTCTCGAAGACAATGATGGACAGAGAAAATGTGAGCAGATAGGAGATCCTTAATATCCTGAACTAAAACAGCGTAGGCATGATAATTAGAAACTTGTCCCATAATAAGATTTATGGAGAGAAGAGAGTCCAAGTAGCAAGTCAATTCCTCAATTTCCATGGCTGCTGTCAGGAGAAAACCACGGTGAATAGCAGTAAGCTCTACTAGCAAAACATCTGACATGTTCGGAATGAAGCCAGACAATCACACATATTTTAGACCAAAAAAAAAAACTAAAAAAAAAGTCAATTGCCCCCTGTGACATGAACTAACATTAAGTATGCATTTCATGAAGGTTTTTGAAGTTTCACAAAATTCGAGGTTTTTTGACGAAGTAGGAATTTTTTTACATCTTAATCAAGTGCGGAGAAGTAACCTCTACTTGATCAACAAGCAACAAGTAGCTTATTTCAGTCGGACACGACTCATAAAAGATCATCTTGTTTTTTACGATACATCCAATTTTAACTAACATGTCATCTAATTTTTTAAACAACCTCCCTACCATTTGCATTACTCTTTTGCACCTCATAATAATATTCACTATCACCAGTGAATCCACTTACAGTTCTATTGCAGTGAACCTCAATCGTCTCGCGCACCAAAGACCCTCCAAAATTTCCTACATCTACACAACAAAAGCACCACACCACCTTAAGAAATGAGATAACTAATCACTCGCCTTCCACACCACTAATAAGTCATCCACACCCCGCGATACTACCATGGGAGGACCTACTGTCAGGCATGGTGTGGCAGCCCCTCCATTTTTTTTTAAAATTTTTTGCATCCGAAGTCTAAGGGAAGTGGAAACACACAGATCGCGGTTTCACCTTCTTCTCTCCTATCAAAAACACAAATCGCGGTTCTCCTCTTCTCATAAACAAATCACCACCTCTTCTAACAAATAAATTGCAAGCTTTTTCTCTCCTCTTCTCACAACAAACAAACCCGGTCAATGTCTCTCTTTTCCACTCTCATCATCATCTTCTCTCTTCCACTTCTTCTTCAAACCTAGTATCTCTCTCAGTTCTCACTCTAAGCCAAGGTAAATCAAATAGTCAATTGATTCTCTACTTTCTCATTCATTCTACAATTGCTTTTTTTAGAGTTTCAGAATAGGGGACTGACTATTGAGAATTGTTAATTGTAAAATTGAAGTAGATTTATTGATCATAGCTACACATATAATGATAGAGATTGATTCAATTGAAATATTAATGCAATATGGTTAAATATTGATTTCTTCTCAATTGAATCCTAAGCAAACAACGGGTTGGATTAAACAACCTACAAATGTAGAGTTTTTTTTGTTTACCATATATTAACATCAATACTTGCAGTTTGGCACGTGCAATCTTAAATGTAGTTTGGTTTCGTTGACTGAACAAACTTGTGCCAGTAAACAACTGCACTGTTCTTTGTCAGTGCATGTATGACTTTGCATATATGACTTTTGCTAGAAGAAGAGCTTTCTATGTATTCATATTCACAGATTTTTATTGGACATTGCCTAAAATAAATAAATGTATAAAGGAAGCTTATTTGAATTTTGATTCTGAAAGCATTGTGATATCTTAATTTCCATTCCTTAGTATATAGGTAGGATATCAAATTGATGTATACAACTGGGCAAATAGAATAAACGGTTTCAGTGCATTAAACAATAACTCATCAAACAATGTAATATATTATTTTTAAGTATAATTTGTATTATTTTGCCACACTAATATGAAATGTCTGGGTCCACCCCTGGGTACTACCATTCTTATAAACATCTGTCAGTATTAATCTTGACTCACCCATCGACAGTCCCTTCAATCTCACCTTCTCTGCACATGTCGGCTAAGATGTAACTATAGCAGACCTTGTTGTTGCAATAAGATAGTCACCAACATAACTCATAATGGTATTTTAGCATGTAAAGGTCTTTGAAAATTATCATTATGAGTTACCTTGTTTCTGTTGGAACACTAGTTGAATTCGAGTGAAAGTTAGAAGAGTAAACACAACTCCCATTGAAAAGAACTAGTGTTGGTATAAATTGAAAAAATGTCTCACATTTGAAAGGACTATCAATTAGTAGTGTTTATAGAAGTGGGGTTGACCGTCAAAGATGTGCCCTTGGAGTACCCACTTTTACAAACTTGTGAGCACTTACGAACACATATAGTAAAAAAAGATGAAAGATGAAGATCGGTTTAACAATATAAATATTTTTAAATATAAATGAATAATACCCATGAAAGACACTCTCTTTAAGAACCTTAGAGTTAAGATGAGAAGATACATTTTTTGTCATCAAAACTTCGTTGGATAGGATTTCATTTGATTTTGTTGTGTGTATTTTGTAGATTTACAAGTTCAATCAATCGTCTAAAAGATTGTGATGTAAATCCAAACCAAAATTGCCAAAAACAAAGATACTAACATTGAAACCTCAGTTTGTCAACAAAAAAAAAAATGAAAATTCATGCTATTGTAAAGTAAAAAAGCATTAATGATAATAATTCATATGATGTCCATGTATGAATATATATTCCTATTACTTTCTCAGTAAAGATTTGAACTGGTCTCTTGTATAATTACTGTTTCCACGAAGCTATAATCTATTATTGTTGATAGGATTTGATGAAAGTTCAAAATATTTAGTCTTGATCATGTGGCTACTTGCGGGGATTCAAGTTGGGGAATAGGCCCAAGATATAGTCGTGCATGAAATCATGCCTTGTCAGGATCCCAACAATTGGAGGCCTCTGCACAATGTGTAACATTTACAGATATTAATTAATTATAATAAAAGGTAATTCATCATTCAACTCTAATTAACAACACAAATAAATAAAGGTAAAGAGTATTGCAAAAGTGAAAAGAGATTACTTACTCCTGGTTTCTTAGGCACAACTAGCAAATGCCTGAGTCCAAGCTCCCGAAAAAGAAGAGCAGCTTTTGCAAGAGACATTGTTTCAACAACAGTATATGGAGAAGTATTTGTGATTGGATGAAGATCAACAAACATTTCCATCTCCTCTTGTGAAATGTCCAAATCCTCCACCTTTATCCCTCTTCCCAAACCTGGTTTTGCAAAATCCCTTGCCTTAACCTTGTTCATAATGGTAGACCCTGTCATCACCCTCTCCCTAGTGAACAATGTCTTGTGCTTGAGAAGCACCAAAAGATGAGACCTCAACACCAACCCGCACAACTCGGGAGCATCTGTCAAAGGAGGCTCATCAACTACTGGAAATCCGTGATGTTCTGTCATTTTCAAAGCGTGCAATATATTCCCCACTTTTTCGATCCCACAAAAAGAAAACAGTGGACCAGAAACAACATCCCCCGCCACTAAATTCCTCATGTATGGCTCTGCATGTGCTTCCATATAAGGTAGTCCCTTCAACTCCACAATCTGATCGTAAACACCTTTGTTAAAACAATCAGCCACTGTCTTAGAAATGAGGAGAACCAACATGACCAATGGTAGCATCAACAAGTTATTAGTGAGTTCAAGAAGTATGACACATAGTGAAACTGTCATTCTCATGGTGCCACCAAGGAAAGATGCAGCTCCAAGGAGAGCAAACAAACCCGTATCAAGAGCTGTGAATGGAGCCATCACAGTCCCTATAAGACGCCCGTAAGAAGCTCCAGCAAGTATGACGGGAATGAAGAGTCCAGAAGGAATGGCAACACCGTATGTCACAATTCCAAGCAAGTATATCGCCACAAAGAAAATTATGAGACTTGATAGCTGAAATCCGGCGTTAGCAGAGGCGGAGCCATCATTGAATAGGCTGCGGATGGCATCATCGTTGGTAGTGAAAAATAGAGAGCTGAGATCATTGTAGTGGTTTGGTGGACACTGAAAATTGTCGTAGTGTATTGAGAAGACTCCGGTTGGGGAGCTGGGACACTCCCCGGGACATGGCACACACTTTGATAGCAATGGAAGCCCAAATCGAATACAGGAGGTTACAAACGAGATAATCATCACCAGTAGAATCTTGAATATTGGACCTCTCCTGCAATTCAATTAAGTTATTATTAGTCACGATGCATGCACCAAAATCAGTGTTGTCAATTGCGAATCGAAAAATACAACAGCTTGATCCAATTTTACTATGCAGCAACAGTATTATAGCGCAACTATATCCACTATTTATAGCATTGTATACTAAAAATATAGCGTATCACAGAACAATAAGTATTTGTTCAAACTCCGCTACGCTATAGCTCTTAATTACCAGATTTGTAATTGTAAAAGATATATATATATATATATATATATATATATATATATATATATATATATATATATATATATATATATATAAGGACATACTCATTTATAGTGCCGTAAGTGCGAAGGACTTTATCGACAAGATAATTGTAAAAGCTTCCCATGAGACCTCCAATGACTCCAAGAAATATAACTGCGAGGAGGTCAGGTGTGGTGTAGGCAGGCTTTGCAGAATTAACATCAAACATGATGAGTCCTCCTTCTCCAAACAGACCACATTTGCCTCCTCCCTGATGACAGAATTGCATAAGACTCCTCAAAACAACTGCTACTACTGCAGTGGTAAAGAATGTGCGCCACAGAAGTGCACTCCTCCACCATGAAGCTGCTTCTTCGAGTGCGAACAGAACACCACCAACGGGGGCACGGAAGGCAGCGGCAACACCAGCAGCTGCACCGCACGTGATCAAATCCCTCCTATCTCTATCATTTTTGAAGTATCTGAGCCATTTCCAGGTGAGTCGATATTTACGCGAACCACCTTGTCCGAGTAAATTAGCAATGCAAGCACCTGTATGAACCATGGGTCCTTCTTTCCCCACAATGAAACCAGCAGCAACTCCTAAAATCGAACCAAATATCTGTCCACCACTTCAAGCCATTAGTTAACTACTATTTGTTGCTGTATCCATGTATTCAAATAAAAAACAGTTTGAACTTAGAAGTAAAGTAATTACGTACCTTGACAAAGAGGGTAGATGGGGCCAATATAGAATGTGCATCAATGCCGTTGAGGTATGCCTTCACCTCTGGTATGCCAGAGCCAGCAGCTGCAGGAGCAATGTAAGCACACAGGGCTGCAGCAGCAACCCCTAAAATCATGTTACAACCAACGTACACTGCAAATGCCTCGTGATACTTTTGCTTGAGCATGAGATTGTTGGTGAGTAGAAGTTTGAAACCAGCAATATTCTCAACTCCAAGGTTATTAAAGAACCCAACAAATCCTGTAATTAAACCAATAAGAAGTGCAAGGGTCCACTTCAGAACAACATATTGGTATATCTCAACCTTTGTTCTTGACCTCCAGTCCTGTTTCAATAGATCATTCTCAATTAACCTGCATAGTCCATGCCACCAAAATTAACATATAGCTTAATTATACTTATATTCAACACAAGCACAACAAAAGTTTATTAAATATTAACACAACTCAGCAAAAGTCGTATCAAAACCAATAATCGCAATTAAATAAACACTTTGAAAGATGTAAGCCATGAAGCTATGCACAAAATAAAACATCTTTCATTGTTACACTATTTTTAATTTGCAAAACCATCCCATTTTTTTTTAGGAAAACGCGATAGTTAGAGAATTTGGCCCCCCAGGCGACTTCATAGAGAATATACAAAAGTTTTGATCATTAGACTAATCTCAACTAGGGTGTTTAGGTCGCAAATCAAAGCTCATCACTTGTCTGAGAGTATGGTATGTAGGGATCTTATATTATTATTTCCTTTTACAATCAAATTATTCTTCCCTTCAAATACTAATCAATTCTACATAAAAAATTTATCTTTCTCCATGTCACTTTAATGTTGTACCCTTAAATGAATCAATTTTGGATCATATTACATTAAAATTTGTCAGAGATTGAATTCTTATAAATATTTTCTAAGGATTTTTTTTTTTTTTGAAAAAAACCAAACTAGTCCATCCAAATTGACACCGGATAGAGTCGAACCTGAGACCTTAACAAAAATATTGATTCAATCTTTTAATATTAAAAACTTATTTCCTTTGAAACCAAAAAAAAAAACTTATTTACTATCTTAACTTTTTTGAGTTCTAATTAACATTTTCTAAGGAAAAAATATTGATTTAATCTTTTAATACACTTTTATACAACTTTCATTTTATTATATTGATTAAAGGAATATTAAAATAAAAAATTCATCTTTTAAAATATAATTTAAATAAAATTGACTTTGAAAATCAATTAATTTTTTTGTCAAAATAATAATAATTATACATTAATCAAGACGTTTTTTCCCCTGCTAAAAGAGTCTAGAAGCCTAACACGCACACACTAAGTGCATAGAAAAGATGTAAGGCGGATTCAAATTTGCATGAGAGCTAGACATGGCAACGGGGCGGATCGGGGGCGAGTTTAAGCATCTCTGTCTCAAATTATATTGGGGTAAAAATTGAACACCCAACCTCGCCTCCATTGGGGACGGGTCTCCCGGCCCCACCCCACCTGCGAAAACTCGATTTTTTATAAAATATTTTAAAAAATGAATATTTTTTTCATTTTTTTTAAGCAACAAAAAACAATAATTATATTAATAATTAAAAATCTAATAAACTTTTTTTAAAAGAGTAAAATAATTATAATAAATATGTTTTTAAAGAGTAATAATATATTTAAATAGGTTGGTGCTTAAGGAAATAAGATTATAAAATTTAATAAAGTAAATCTCAAAAAGCTGGTGTGGGGCTGAGTTGGTGCGGGCGGGTGTAAGCAACCTCTGGCCCTGCCCCTGTACTAAAAATCCCCCTACACCCATACTCAGTTAAATATGCTTTTCCCCGTCAAATTCAGGGCGGGGCGGGCGGGTTTTGTTGCCATGTCCAACGAGAGCATATCAAAGCAAACATAAACTCATGATGTATATACTTATATAATACAATAAATGTATCAATAATTCAAAATTTCAACCCAGAAAAATAACATGAACAAAATCAAACTAATAAAAAAGAAAATGAACTGAATGTGAAAAATGAGATAAAAATTGTTTATTCTAAGCGAGTTTACTGCAAGTCCAATCAAGTAAACTGGAGTAAATTTTATTTAAATTTCGAGTTTTGAGGTTACTTGAAATTGATATCTAGCTCGGAAAATCATACAATTTCACAAATTAACGTTAACAACTTTGCTTAAGGGACAATCAGGTTGTGTTTTTAAGAATAAAAAGCAGCAATTTAAATTGAAACAAGCAAATACATGTTTGTTTCTTTCACAAAATCATGTCACCCACGTTAAAATTTGATTTTGGGCTTTATGAAGTCACAGAGATTTTGATTTTCTGATAAATGAAAGCAAATGATTATAAAAGACCAAATCGAAATAGATTAACACAAAGGCATCAGATATGAATTTAAGCTAAAAAAATCAAATGTATTTGTTACAAATTTTAGACTAAATACATTGAAAGAAAAGGAGTGAAATTGAAGAGGTGACGAAAAGGAGTGAATAAGAAGAAGTACTGACTCGTAATCAAGACTCTGAATAGGGCAAATATTGGCTCCAACGACGGCGAGTTGAGAAGAGTTATTAATTCTGCTTCTGAGGAGTAACGGCTGTTTGTGATCATCATCTCTTATCTCAATCATCCTTTCCTCAGTTAGTGACTCCATCCTTTCTTCTTCGATCGATCGTATAAGTATAATGATGATGATGATGGATCACACACACCAATACCAATGTTATATATATATATATATATGGTATGCTATGCAAACAAACAAACTGCTGCTGTCTCCCTGCGATGATCCTCTGCATGTAATGTAGCACTCCCTCCGCCCTGTCACTTCTAATCCTTCTTTTTAATGGCTTACGTAGATAACTATAGTAGAAAAGGGAACAATTTTTTTTTGTTGCACAAAAAGGGGGAAATTGGATAGTATTAACAAATAATCGATGATAAATTAGAAAAAAATAAAATAAACCTTAGTCAAAAGAGGAACTATATTTTTTCTATACACAAAAAGACAAAAGTGGAACTAATTAATTTATACTATATTCTCTAACAAAAAAAATGAATTTATATTATATTCCGTTCTTTTTATTGCGCTAACGTTTGAAAATTATGAACAATACTTTTTTTATAAAATTTTGGTTTTGATTAAAAGTAAAAATGTAAATGATCTTTTCACCAACAATATAACAAAAATATATAATCTAAATAAATATAGATATATTAGCAAAAATGCCGTCTTTCCACTCTTTTTATTGCGCTAACGCCTGTAGATAATCAACGATATTTTATAGAAATTTGCGTGTAAATTAGAAACGATATTTTATATATATATATATATATATATATTATTCAAAAAATATTTAATATTACATTAATGTTAATATTTTTTTAAGGAACAGTAAATTTCGATGATTTTTATTTAATATCTTTAAAATTTTCACGATATTAGACTAAAATTCTTGAAAAATTTTGGTTGAAATTTTAAGGTTAAAACCCTACATTTAATCAGGTTTGATGGCCCAAGTCATATGGACTAGCTCATCTTGACGGCTCTACCTTTGTGTGGAATTCCCCTTTGTGTGTTTTTTATTTTTTATAGAAAACGATTTAGGTTAAAGTAGCAATAGGTTAAAGTTTAATAAACATGGACAAAGACATTTATAGAGCATTCATTAAAGAGGATTTCACATTAACAATGAAATTTTAAATGTTTATTAAAACAAATGAAGATTTAATGTCTTAACAACCGAGCCAATTGTGGCGCATTAAGGGCATTGGTTAAGCAGTCAAAAGAAGTAAGATTTTATTAAAAAGTGGTATAATACTTACTTGATTAAAAGTAACAACTTATGTTTTCAAGACAAATTTTCTACCTTTAGATTTATTAACCAGTGCTACAAAGGCACCGACTAACAAGATCCAAAAATCTTACGCCCTCCGTCTCTAAATTTGTTTAAGGTTTGTGTACGATTATTAAGGAAATGATTGATTGTATTGATTTCAATGGTAAAATTAATATCATTTACTAAAGTACCCTTATAAATTGCAGTTAGTGGAATAGTTAAATTGGATGAAATTCAATAAATAATGGTATAATAATGAAAAAATAATAATAAATGATGCATTGGTATTCTAAAGTGACAATTATTTTGATAAAAAGAAAAAAAAATACTAAAGAGACTCTTATTGTAAGACGGAGGGAGTAACTTTTTATTTATGGTAATAAGATTAACGTGATAAGATCATCATTATGTTTTCCCTAAAAAAAATATTATTATTATTATATTTATTATATTCAAAAACGATTATTATTACCTTTTTTTCCGTAGTTTTTTTTAATTATTAATTTGTGTAAATTGTGGGTAGAAGACTTCTAACACCTTGACTCTTAACTCAAATCAGTTGAGCTATTGAACTATCCCGTAAATAAACAATGTAAAAAATAATCGTTCCAATATAATTTAAAAAAATTGTATATTTTAAACATTGAAACATTAAAAACAATTTTCACTCGTAAAATATCAATTGTTTTCTTTTTAAAATTCTTAAGAAAAGCTTTGATATTGCTCTATTAGATAAATGATGTTGGAGGTGTCTGGTGGATAGAGATAGTCTGTGGTATAAGATGTTGTCTTCTCGTTACGATGGGGAGAAGGGGCAGATAAAAGACGGGCGGAAGGATGGGTCTGCCTGGTGGAGGGAGATTGTGAAAATTCGCGAGGGGATTGGTGTTGAGGGAGGAAGTTGGTTTGAGGAGAGCATTCATATGAAAATTGATGATGATTTTAATACATTTTTTTGGGTCTGATTGTTGGGTGATGGCGGCCTCTATTCGGGAGAGGTTTATGAGGTTTTTTGATTTGTCTGTTAACAAGGATATGACAGTGGCAGAGATGTATTTCTTAGGTTGGGGGGAAATAGTGGGAAGCTTGGGGTTGGCGTCGGTGGTTGTTGGCTTGGGAGAAAGAATTAGCGAGGAAGTGTAGATCTCTGCTTTCCAATGTTACTTTGCAGGATACAGTTACAGAGGTTTGATAGTGACACTCTAATGTGGGTGATGGTTATACAGTCTGTGGCGTGTATCAAATGCTCATGAGGCAGGAGATGCATATCCCCGATGCAGTAGCTAACGCAATTTGACATAAAAATGTTTCTCTGAAGGTCTCAATTTACGTGTGGCGTCTTCTTTGCAACAAGTGGCCTACAAAGAATAATTTGGTGTGTCGCAGTATCGTCCCGTTTGATTATGAATTTTGTGTGTCAGGATGTGGTTATAATGAATCAACATATAATCTTTTAATCAATTGTCCTACTTTCGGTGTTCTATGGCAACATGGCAAAGCTTTGATTTCTGTGCATTCAGTGGATCCCCAACATATATTTCATTTTTGTTTGTTAAAAAAAAACAACTCTAATTTAAGAGAAGTGATAACATTCTCTTTTTAACTGTTTCTCTAACATTCACTCTTCCATTATATGAAATCAATGTGAATCTCACATTTTAAAAAGAGCAATGCTATGTAGTACAAAATATTTAGTTACTGGAATTGACGAAACGGAAAAAACACTATCCATTCAAGGGTAAAGTAGTCATATCAAAATTGATTAAGGATAAAACTGTAATAGCAAATACGCAACAAGTTCATTCGTTGTTTTTCGTTTAAATGGGTTCGTACAATCTAGCATTTCCATTTTAAAAATGGATATCACATAAAATGACGAAGTCCACGTTAATATCTCTTATTTAATATACTCATTGAATTACATAACATTTTGTGATATTTGTGACATTTGTCAATTACAACGCCACGATCTTTATGAAAAAGAAAAAAAAAATCATTTATAACATTGTGGACGGTCAATGTCAAAAATATCACCAATTTTATTCCCCTAAATGCTACCCCTCATTTACAATTCCAGGTGAGACTTAATTGTTGGCTCTATTATTATTATACGATAACTTATTTCCCGGCGAGTGTTCCACCCCAGCTTCTATCAAACCCTGTCGACACTGAACTTAATCAGTGGCTCTATTATTATTATATTTTTTCTTTCTCTAGTACTGGTATTATTGTTGTTGTTTTTTTAAGGAGTTATTGTTGTTATTATTAAGAAAATCGTAAAAAAATATTCTTAGAATAGAGGTAAATTGTTCCCTTAAAGAAAACAAGAGGTAAATTTTTAGATAAAATAACGTGTTGAAAAAAAAACAGCAATGTGTACTTTTTTAAAAAAAGTATTTGAATTTTTTTTAGGAATAATTTTCTTCTAAATTTATTTAAACAAAATATTGAAAACACTCGTCACTTTTCCATTTAATGTTTTATACGGGTTAAATTTAGTTTGGTGGATGTATTGTGATGTTTGTCTCTTTACAAAAAGTGATAATGAAAACGTGAGCACCGGCCAGTAGGGAGCTTCACGCATTTCTCACTTGGTGGCTTTGTTCCTCCTTAAACTGAAACTGAAATGTTGTTTGATGTTAGATGGATAGATCATAGATGTTGTTGGTCATTGCTATAGTCACGTGTAGCAACTCACAAGGAAGGGATTGTTAAGCGTAATTTTCTTCTTCTTTCGAATAAGCTAAGATTATACTAAAAGGAGAAATGATATTTGTATTATTATTTTGTGATAATTTTTAATTTTCTCTCTCATACTCATATCACTTGTTTACTTTTTTTTTCTTCTTTTTTCTTTATTATTTTTGTTCAATAAAAAAAAAGTTATATTAAAACAAACTATATAAACACAAGCAGTGCACGGAATAGTTTAAGAACGTATAGGAGATATAAAAACAGACATAAACACAAAGAGTGCATGAAATAGTTGACAAAAAAAAAAGAGTGCACGAAATAGTTTGAGAACATATAGGAGATATAAAAACGGACATAATGGAAAACTCACCAAAAAAAAGTGTTGGATATCAACAACAATGCTAGCCCAACACACACCTAATCCTAATCAAAAGCAACAAAAATATCCCAAAACCAAAAACAACAAATTAAAAAAAAAAAAACTCTAATCTAGTGGATTCAACTACCGATGACTTATATCAAAACATGTGGATTGTGCCACTAAACATGAATTTTCAACTTATCCAGAGTATAAGTTATATGTGATTCCTTTTGTTTGAACAAAC
Source organism: Medicago arabica (assembly GCA_946800305.1). Classification (NCBI taxonomy): domain Eukaryota; kingdom Viridiplantae; phylum Streptophyta; class Magnoliopsida; order Fabales; family Fabaceae; genus Medicago; species Medicago arabica. Next base: position 255,475 of record OX326971.1, on the reverse strand, counting down.
TATTGTTATGTTCTTTCTATATTACTTAAGCATAAGCCAACTAAATAGCATGAAGTCTTTCTTGATTCAAAAATATAAAATAAAGTCTTACTCTTGATGCCTTCAGATGCATAATGAGACCATAAAAATTGATAACATGTCCGATATAGCACTTGAAATACCTAGCCAATTCAAAATTTCTTCGCAAATCATTCCAAAAAAATTTCACATTCAAAAAATAGATGTTGTAAAGTTTTGCTTCTGATCTGTCCGGTGAAGATGAATGGAGGCAACGATGACGTACCGTTGAAGTTCCGGTGACGAGGTCTTCGTGGTGGAACAGAGGATGCATGCAGGCACGTTAGCACTCCAATGCTCAAGTCAGTGTAGAAAATGAGGTTGAATGTCTAAAAAGTGTGGGAAAATAAAACATACCTTGAGGGTGACGCAGAGTCGCCCTTATATAGAGGAAGGAAGCACTAACCACTTCCGTAAAATGTGGCGCCTCATCAGGAGGCCATTGAAGGCCACATGTACGACGTAAGAAGCGCAGGACGCGCTTCGGTAATGTGGTGTGCATCGATACTAGTGTGGCCCCTCAGGTGATGCGCCTTGGTCTGATGGACTTTTGGTCCACGTGTCATCATAGGATTGGCCTTCTGACCGGTCCAGAACAGTTGCCCCCAAGTCGTTGTTGCCTTTATGGTGCAATAACTTTCAGACTCATGGCGTTTGTTATGGGGCGGCCGCATTATTTTGCGTCCTCAATGGTTAGGAAAAAGTTCCCTCCTTGTCGAGTGGGGGCATTTGACAATAAATGTTGGATCTGAGATGTTTACGATGTGATGTCCGTTAAGTTATGCTTTCCACGCGTTAGCGTCATGAGGTGGACGTTCATTAGGGGAAACACTTCATGCCCATGGTACTTGAGTACATTGCGTCGCTCGAGGTTGTTTCTCATCTGTTGGATCGTGACCTTCTGATTATTCTCAATACAGGCCGTTGATTTGAATTTCCAGAGCCTATAAAAGGAGGGAAACTCCTCATTTATACTTTTTACTTTCTTTTACACTTCCAAAATTTATGCCATTCTCTGAATTTCCTCTTTATTCGTATTGTCTCTTGAGATGATTTTCACATAAACACATTTTAAGTCCTTGATTTCCTCCGATCCTTTCAGGTGGAAATCTCCTTTTCTTAGGTTAAAGCTTCAGGATTCTGCAGGTTTACGGGATTTTCCAACGTTTTCTTCCGAAAATCATATGATCCCTCATGTATTTTTCTTCTCACTTTTCCTTCGCTTTTTGTTCATTTTCTATTTTTCTCCTTTTTCTTTATTCTTTTTTGGGTTGAGAGGAAAAAATGAGTATTTGTTCTATCAGTTCTAGGAATCCAATGGATTCATCATCATGTGGTCACTCCCCTTCTAGTGGTTATGAAAGCGAGTGTAAGGAGCACCACCGCCTTAGGGTGGAGACCGACTTTGAGTTTCCCATGATAGCTTTGAAGAATCCAGTAGTGATCACTGACTATGAACAGGATGAATCGTACCGAGACGCACAAAAAAACTTGATGAAATTATGTGGTGGGAGCATTTGCTCGACAAGTGGTAACTTGAAGGGTCAAGAGGAAAGAGGAGGGAGAGCAGAGAATACAAAGGGTGTTGTTTCCCCATGTATGACATTTTAACGAGGGAGCTTGATGTCTCCGCCTCTTTCAATGGCTTCAAGTTGGGGGGTCTTGCATCACTTGAAGGTGACACCTTTTCAGTTGGTGACGGTTGAAGTTCCGGTGCGATGGCGACGAAGTCTTCGCGGTGGAACGGAGGGTACCTGCAAGCACGTTAGCACTTCAACGCTCAAGTAAGTGTAGGAAATGAGGTTGAATGGGTAAAAAATGTGGGAAAATGAACCGTATCTTGAGGGTGACACAAAGCCACCCTTATATAGAGGAAGGAGGTGCTATCCGATTTTGTGAAACACAGTGCCTCAACAGGAGGCCATTGAAGGCCACATGTACGACATAAGAGGCACGTGGTGCGCTTTGACAGGGTGGTGTGCATTGATACTAACGGGCTCCCTCATGTGACGTGTAACAGCCCGATTTTGCGATTATTTGATTTTAATTGTTTTATGTGTGTTTATTCATGTTTGTGTGCATTTTCATGAATTTTCGTATTAGAAGGGTATTTTGGTAATTTTAGACTTAAGGGTATTTTAGTCTTTTACAAGGAAGGGTGATTTGGTAACTTGTGGTAGTAATTATTTTCTTTAGCATTTCTAGTTAGAACCGTTATTATTCGTACAATATTAAGTTGTCGATATAATTAGTTAGAGCCGAGGTTTCTAATTAGTTACCGTTAGTAAGTTAGAGTTAGCGATTAGTGTATTTAGAATTGAGTCCAATTAGTTGTGTGGTTTAGGCCCATTAAGGGCTGTGAACATTTGACCCATGACTTTGAGCAAATAGGGTTAGAAACTTTGTCATTCACACAACACAAAAGAATAGAGGAAAAGAGGCTAGATAGAAGAACAAGAGAAGAGGTTTGGAGGCTAAAGGGGAGATTGATCCTAGGAGCTAAAGTGAAGTTTGGGTTAGAAATTCTTGGTGTTAGAGGTAAGAGGGATAGTTTTCACAAATAATCTTCAATTTTTCATTTCTACCCATTTTCACGATTTTGATTAATTGAATTTGATTTCTGTAAATTCGTGCTTGAATGTTGATGATATGTTTGTAGCATGAATTACATGATGATTGTGTAGTTGTTGTTGAATTAACATGTCAAAATGTATGAATATGAATATTTTGAGTTTATGTGAAAATTGATGAGAAATGAAGTTGTGATGTTGAGTTATGTATGAATTCATGTTCAGTTGATGTTATGAACGATTGGTGAACTGTTTATGGTTAATTTGTTGAACTGGAATCATTGTTATGGATTGAAGATGAAATTTGTGGTTGTTGTTGGTGTTTTGAGAAAATTATGAAATTTGATGAGATGAGTTAGATTGATGTTTATGATGCATGTTTTGAGTTCCTTTAGGTGTCTTATATTGATTGTGACCTATAAACACTTTCTGGAACACATTTTTGGGATTTGGGGGTTTAAAATTGGGTTTTTGAGTGAAGAAGGGTCAAGAACCCGTGAGCATCTGGTCTGCCCAGATGAAGGTTCGCTCAAGCGAGCCCCTGTTCGCTTAAGTGAACATTCATTGAGCTACCCAGTTCGCTTGAGCGAGCTGTAAGCGAGCTTCAAGCGAACAAGACTTTGCTCTCGGTGTGCTGGTCGCTTAAGCGAACCAGACTTCGCTTAAGCGAATTGTGTCCTGTTCAACCCCATTTGATTTTTGATTTGTGAACCTTGGGACCTAACCGAGCATTCCTTAATGTTCCTTTCAACTCATACAAACACTGTTTGCATACTTAATCTCACTGGAACTTCTCCATGACCGAATTGAATTGAATTTTGTGAAATCGAACTTGGTTTTGAATGATGCTCAAGAACATGAATTTTTCCGAAATGGATCTTTTTCAAAGAAACAAAGTGGGATTAGGCTTGTACCTTGTTTATATGCATTCTAAAAATGATTTCAATTGGTTCCATTGGTTTATGTCTTGTTTTGTTTTGAAAACTTGGAATTTTGGAAAAGTGACAAAATGAGACGAACTTCATGATTTTTGTGAATTCATCGTGTTTGGCCGATGAAAGGCTTATGTAACCTTTACTGCACACAATTGTGACTTAAGAGTATACATAGCTTAGGCAATTAACATTGTTTGGTTGGTTTTGATTCATTACTTCAAATATTTTCAAAGTTGTGAATTGTGAGTAGAACTTTGTGGAAACTTAGTTTAAAGACTAATTGTTTGGAAACCTTTTGTGACTGATCTTATATGATTAAATGGAGATTGGTGAATGAATGATATATGTTGATTGTATGTCGGTGTGTGCATACTTGTTGAATGATGGTGATGATCACATAATTGTATATGCATTGTTTTGGTGATGATTGCATAATGTTATATGCATGATGATTGTTGAGGTGACTATTGTATGAACATATGCATTGAGTCGAGTCATATGTTCATGCATTCATTGTTTGGTGACGGACTTATGTCCAACGTAAGGCGGGGCGTGAAACCTTACATATGATGTTTTTGTCGCATCAAAGGTGACGGCCTTGAGGAGACTTGGTACCACATGCATCTAGATGAGTCTAGAACATTGCATACATTTGTTTGGTGAATTGCATTGAGTCGTGATGTGTGGTTGGTGCATTTGGTTCATGTGAACTTGAATTGATGAATTGGATTGATATTAGAATATTGAGTGATTGTATATATATGAAGATGCCTATACTTTTTAGTATTCATTATATATGATATTCCTGATTATTTGCTTTGTGAATTATGTTGATGTAATGCTAACCCTCAGTGGTTTACCATCTACCTTTCCGTGCGGACGGGTAGATGGAATGCATGATTAGTAGCTTGTTTGCTTGATGTTGCTGAGGAGAAGGAGTCCTCTTTTTCTTTTACGCGCGTCTAGATTAGGACTCTGATCTAGGATAGCGTTTATATGTTGGACTTTGTTTATCATTATGTTGATCCGAGGAGTTATAACACGATTTATTTATATCCGATGTTCGATGATGAGAATTATGTATTTATTATCATGAGAGTTTGGAGATATTGTTTATATGCTTGATATATTCCGCTACTATGTTTATGAATCATGATAAATTATAATTATGAATTTTGAAGTTTGCTGTCGACGTAACATCTATTTCTATGTGTCATCGTAGGATTGAACTTATGGCCGCTCCATAACAGTTTTCACTACACGCGTCCACATAATTCAAACACTCATTGTCAGAATTATTCACCGCATCAAATAGTCCTTTTGTGGGTAGTTTATTCGTAAAATTCTCCATAGATAAATAGAAAGTATGAGATGAACTTTCTTGCTCCAAATGATGCTTTAAAGTATTATATCACATTAAACTTCTACCTAAATCAAAAATTGTTACATTGCCTTTATAGAGTATTGATTGTTTCGTTCAAGACGTCATAACTAATTATCAGGAATTCCTACTTGCAAAAATAATGTTATCCAACAAAAAACCATATTTTCCAAGTAACTCCTTTTTTCATGCAAAAAAGACTTCTGCTCCACCTCCAACCACACCCATCAATACCCCATTCCAACCTAGACATATCAACTACAATAACATTTTGATTAGTCATTAATTCAAAAGGTCTACTAAACCTTTTTAAAAGAGGTTCTCCCTCCAACCGGTCAAAGCGACACGAAGTATCAACTCCATTACTAGTAGAATGAGACAAATGATCATTAAACCATCTCATTACCTGCTTGCAAGTTCTTCTACCATGCCAACCACTTACAAACGCCCCTACCCACAACCAAACCTATACCCACCAATCATCTCCTAGACCGCTTGCACGTCCTTCCACCATGCCAACCACTTACGGACACCCTTACCCATAACCACACCTCGACCCACCCCATGCTTAGAAGAAACAATCTTCAACTTGATAAAGAAAGATATTTTTTTTGAAGTGGCCATGGTCACTTGCGACTCAAAAGACATGGTAGTTGTTTGCATCCATGCTGTTTTGATATATGTTTGTTTGATTTATTTCTTTCTTTATGCTCTTTTTTGAAAGTACACTTTCAAGTTTGCATGTTGTTTTGATGTATCCTTGTTGTTTATAAAATTATGATAAAATAGTTTAAATGAAGAGTACAAGAGAAAGTAAATAAATGTAAGGCAAAAAGATGTACTCTCTCTGTCCTTAATTATAAGACCATTTTAAAAAAACTTGAGTCCATAAATATAAAACCCTTTACAAATTTTTAGATACATTTATTATTATGTTTTTCAAATATATCTCTCGTTAAGACTACTAGTTTGTCTTTGTCAAAAAATACTACTAGTTTGTTTTGGAATATGAAAAATTAATAATCTATTTGGTCATTGTTATAAAAAATATTCGAGTCAAAAATAATTGATGTATGTGATCTAAATTTTAAATTAAATACATAAATTTTTGTTGATCCAAACAGTATTGATCGAATACTTTGATACACGAAAGATAATTTAGTGAAAAAAGTAGGCTTAATAGAAGTTTTGACCCCTTAAGTATTAAGAAGTTGCGATTTTGGCACATAACAAAATAAAATACAATCCAACACCCTAAGTTCTACCCCTTTTGCAGTTTTGGCCCCCCATAACCAATTTTGACCAAGTCAATGCCGATGTAGATGTCACGTATATTTATTTTTTAATAAGTAAAAAAAATAAAAAATAAAAAATTACACATGTGGCATCCACATCAGTATTGATTTGGTCGGAATTGGATTGGAATGACCAAAACTGCAAAACAAGCCGTGCTTAGGAGACTGAATTGTATTTTATTTTGCTAGTTGGGAGGAGACAAGGTCGCAACTTACTTTTCCTTAAGAGCCAAAATTGCTATTAAGTATTTAGAATAAAGGAGCGTGGGAGTGGGATAAGGCGTCTCTATTATTGTATTCCCTTTCCTTTGGATTTGTCTTTGCCTGAACAGAGACAAACAGCAAAAAAACAAAGAGAGAAGCGACAACAACAACATTCGTTCGCGTTTGTTTTCTATTCCTTTCATTTTCAATATCTTGGATTGTTGGTAGTTATGGTAGGAGTACCGGATCTGTCTCTGTTAGTTAGTTAATAATCTCTACGTACATGCGTACGGTACCGTAATAATAATAATAATAATAATAATAATTGGATCCCTTGGATTCAATTGATTGATTGATGATCGGTGATAGCAGCGGCATTGTGTTGTGTTGTGTTGTGATTGAATTGAATTAGATTGGATTGGATGGCGAGGATGCGTGGAGGAGAAGAAGGAGACAGAGATCCAACGAAGCAGCAGCATCAGCATCAGCATCACTCTGGTTTGGTTAGATTGGTACAACAACTTGTTACATTGTTACTTGTTTTTGCTGCCGGTGTCGTCATTGGTTTAACCACCACTTCTCACATTCACTACTTCAATACTCACAACAATAATAACTACCTTCATTTCATTTCTCAACAACCTTCTTCTTCTTCTTCTTCTGATGTCTTCAATCTCGATACTATTCACACCCTCCAACAACAACAACAACAACCCAACAACAACAACAACTGTAACTGTAATTGTACAATCATTGAACATCCTTCTCCTCCTCCCCCTCCACCACCACCACCACCCTCCGCGATTGAAGATGAGGACATGTTGGAGTCCCTTCTTCATCCTTCCAACATCACCCACACCTTCTCCGACGACCAACTTTTCTGGAGGGCTTCCTTGGTTCCTAAGAAACACCATTATCCCTACGCTCGTGTACCTAAACTCGCTTTCATGTACCTCACCAGGGGACCTTTACCCTTGTTGCCACTCTGGGAGAGATTCTTTCAAGGCCACTCCCATCTCTTCAACATTTATATCCACGCTCCTCCTGGTTATATTCTCAACGTTTCAGATTCTTCTCCCTTTTATCGACGCAACATTCCAAGTCAGGTATGCATCCCCCCTTAATTCTATTGTTTGGTTTTATTAATTATAATTACTCTAAATGAATTGTTTTGTTATTACTATTCACCATCTTATCATGTCCATGTCTTCACTCATATTTTCACTCCCACTAAATCATAAACTATAACATTCATTTATGTTATTTGACAGGCTGTTTCTTGGGGAACAGTTACGCTGGCTGATGCGGAGAGGCGGCTACTAGCCAATGCACTGCTCGACTTTTCAAATGAGCGCTTTCTTCTACTCTCAGAGAGTTGCATTCCAGTCTACAACTTCCCTACTGTTTACAGATATCTCATTGATTCTGCACACAGCTTTGTTGAGTCATATGATGATCCTTCCCGTTATGGCCGAGGCCGCTACAGCCGCAATATGCTTCCTGATATTCAGCTTAAACACTGGCGCAAAGGCTCTCAATGGTTTGAACTCAACCGTGCTCTTGCTGTTTACATAGTCTCTGACACCCAATACTTTTCCCTCTTCCGTAAATACTGTAAGCCTGCTTGTTACCCAGATGAACACTACCTTCCAACCTTCCTGAATATGTTCCATGGTCCCCTTAATTCAAACAGAACAGTCACATGGGTCGACTGGTCAATGCTCGGTCCTCATCCGGCAACCTACGGGAAGGACAATATAACTGTCGGTTTTATACAGGCTATAAGGAACAATGGATCCCTTTGTCCATATAATTCAGATATGACTTCCATCTGTTACCTCTTTGCTCGCAAGTTTGATCCCAGTGCATTGGAGCCCTTGCTTGACCTCTCTTCCGAAGTCATGAACTTTTAATTTTTTCTATTGATGTATGTACAAGAGGTCAGATGTTTAACTCATTCTTTTAGTCTTAGTCCCTAGATTTTGGTAGAGGATTTCACAACTTCAGTAAGTAAGAAATCGTTTCGCATTGGTAGATCTGTCTGTACAGGTGTTGTTAGAGAATTTGGGTTCTCTGCTACAGAATATCATATTGTTGCAGAAACTAACTGCATTTTGTTCCTTCCATTAAGGAATCTATCAATACAGAAATTTTATCTTTTCACCAAGTCTTAATTCCTTATTTCCTTGTGTTTATTTTTTGGGGTTATATCTTCAGTTTCCGATACTGGCAGCACACAGTTACACGCTCTCTGATAAATTAACTTCAGCCTATAAGGCTAAACAACAGAGAGAGTGACATTTAGTTACCAAACATTCATGATTTTGTTCATAAATTTGTTGAGTTTTGCAACTCTTTTATGTGTAATAAGCAAAATTTATATGTATTGTTGTTGAAAATTTGTCATTAACTAATGAGGGTTATACTATTGTGAATCCTAAGCAATAGAATATAGCTAAATTAGTATTTTGGATGATCATAGGGACACTCTCTAGTACTTGTATATTGAAAGCATGAAACTTGAGCAGTATTAAGTCTTAGCAAACCACTTCTTGCTTATGTTTTAACATTTTTACCTATGGATTATTGAAGCACCAAAATTCATTGTGTAATTGAAAAAACATGCAAGAGAATTCCACTGATGACTATTGTTGGAAGACTAGCAAGACAATGTGTAACAGTTACCCACATTACACACCACCACCCCCAATAACCTAGATCAACATCAGTGGGACTCTAAGAATAAGGATATCATGATTGAAACCGGCAAACCTATTGACACCCTCCCTTTTTGTAACTGTTCCATCACGACCCCTAAGACAAAACCTTCCCCTGTCTCTTGCAACTTGTCAAATATATAATTTGAACAGGACCGTGTTACAACCAAATAAGAATATTCTATTGTTATAGTTTTACTCATGTGCATATGAACACGTTTATGCAAGTCTTGGACGAGGTTTGTATCCAACTCGGTTCATATACAGCAGTCTCTCACACATTCCCGCAAGGCAGTAGTGTCCCCAACACCATACATTATAACCTCGTACAGTAGCTCCGCTTTTGTCCAAAAACCTTCAGCACACAGTCCCTTGATCACAATATCCTAGCTTTACCATTGTAATCGATTCGTCAAACACCTTGTTGCCGAAGGTCGCGACCACCCTAGATTAGCATCAACCATACCATTTTGTCGAATATTTATCTATTGAAATCCTGTGGGTGGGGACATTCGGGACCAAAAACATGGAAAACAGCTCTTGAAATAGTCTCAGCATCAGAAAACATCCCATTCTCACACAAATTGTAGATGATGTTAATGTAATGGATGCGTGGATATTACTAACAATATCAACAAATTGTAGATGTGATCCTTGGTACCCCTCATTTCAACCTGAACTTATATCCTCCAAACAATCTATTGTCCACCACTTTACTCTTCATCATGACATTTAGACCTTCAGCCAATAAAAGAAAAAGAAATGAAGACTTTGAGTCTTCTTTTATCAACCCTCTCTCCATATCAAATTTCTTGTTTGGGATTTCATTAACAAGTACTTAATTATATTGAAGCTAAATTTAAACACTCCACAATCTGCTTTCTCCATTTCTATGGAAACTCATTCTTGCATCACGCACTCTATATTATCTCATCCTTTGAATCATAAGCTTTTGTAAAGTCAAATATCATAAACATCTCTTTTCTTTTGCTTTGCCTTTGCGACCAATTCATTTACAATAAAGGTTCCATCTAAAATGTTCCTCCCTTAATGAAGGCTAATTATTATCAATCACTTTGCTGGAATCTTGTATGACACCATGCATGCACATCATTATCTAACTTTTGCGGGCTTTCTTTTTCAGGGATTAATGCAATGAATGAACTATTTAACCGTAAAATAATACGGTTATTCCCATGAAATTATGAAATAAATAAAGCCATCCTTAACCATCTAAAAAAAATCATTCTTAACCTATCAATGTAGTGTTGGTAAATTGGAAACAACCTCCCCCTAAGGAGGTGGCGGCGGCTAGAAATAAGGAAAATCGTGTTCAATGATTTAAACTAGAGATTTGTCTTATGGACAGTCCAATAATTTATTAGAGTGTCAAATATCCTATTTACAATGAGTTCAAATATATAAATCATTGAACATCCACTTATTATTTAAACATGTAATTTATTACTAATCCACTCGAGTTTGGTTTGATGGTGTTAACTTAAGACCTTAGAGTATATTCCTTTCAAAGTCGCATTTTTGATTCTTCTTGATGCCAATTTTGGTAGGCTAGTTTGACTTCTTCAAAACAAGATGTAATTTATCTTTTTTCTTATAAAAAAATTAAAGAAAAGGATGCGTGGTTTATGTAATGGGTAATGATATGTATCTCGAAATTTTTTATCCCAAGATATTCACGACCTTATTAAAATGATATTGCTATCACTTCTTTTCTTTTTCTTCAGCATGTGTGCTTCAAATAAAGAGCATATCCAACGGTTGAAAACATTTCGGGACACATTCCGGATGGTTTGCTTCGCTGTAAATAGCGGCACTCTTATGTAATTTAGCATTCTCTATTTTAGAAGACTACCTATATTTCACTGCCTCCTATGCCTATTTTAAAAGATACTACAAGGATTCTCTATTTTAACGTACATCAAACAAAACATTTCCACCGAATGGTTTCAATCGGAAGTAACAAGAAATAACACAACAACAGTTAACTAGAGTTTAGAGCTGAGAAAATATAAATAATTTGAATCCGAATAATACATTTGATAATATTTCGGCCATGAGACCTATTTACGTTGACCTTATGTACACCCTTATACCACCCTTTATGTACACCAATATTTAAGGGAATGAATGACTGAAATCACAAAAGGGAAGTATAATAGTTCCTGTAAAACCTTTGAAACATCAAATCAAAAAATCGACTGGAAACCAATCACGCGTGCTTTCATTCATCAAAATATGATATGGTGTGTGTGACTTCGGTCAGTTTGAAACGTTGACCATGAAATGAACTTGGATTTTGATACGATAAAACCTCACAAAACAGACTAATGACTAGTCTGATTTGCCTGTTGTTGTTCATATGGATCAATCCAACATTGGTCTCTTTTTGCTGCATCTTTCCATCTTTTCCCAAAAATCTGCATTTCAATATACGACTGCATCCTCACCTGCAACCATGTAGTAGATTCTTTGTTTGTTAAAGGGCTGCGACAGGCGTTTAAATATACATTATACATCATAAGCATACTTACTTTAGGTCTATCACTATCATCTCTATGGGAATTTGACGACCCCTGCAAACCAATATACAAACGCTTTGTTAATAGTTTAGACTGCCAGTTAAAACACTAGTAAATTTATCCGCATAAGCACACAAATGAGTTTTCAAACATTCAAAGTTGATATGTTGCCATATTGTGTGTGAATTCAATATCTTCCATTTTATGTACCGCGTATGGTGTTTTTAGAGACAAGGTATATACTGTCGTTTGACCAAAAACAAATGAAATCACTTGCCTCATTGCCATTAGATCCCCCAAGAGTGGGCAGGCCAAGATGAACTATGTACTCAGAATCCACCACACCTACATTTTTCATACGATCACCCTGAAATATTGCTGAGAGATGAACAACCATACTGGAAGGATTTGGATATGCCATGAACATGGTGTTATAACACGAGCAAGTTACCTGTGCACAATAACCAAGCTGTCTGTCCAGTCCCCAGGCATGGATTAAGTCATTCTGTAGATAGAAAGATGAGTAGACCAACATGAGTAAAGAAACCATGCATAATCGTAATATTGGACAAGCCTTTTGTTTTCACTTGTAAGAAGAAAAAAAAAAAGAATATTTTGTAAAAAATATTTTTTTGGAGCTTTTTGTAATTTGAAATGGGACTATATGTAGGGACACAATTTTCCCCAAAATGAGCTTTACATTTAGTAAAGTAACAGACAATGGTTTCATCCAATGTACATAATGTTAATTGTTAACAACCTTACCTGAATAACCAATATAGGTCAAAAAAAATTCAAGCATGAGAGACACACACATACATAAACTGTCATTCCATGTCATGTAACGTTGTCAAACAGAAATAATTTATCTTAATTTTCACTTGTTCAGTACTAAGTTGACTTTGCTTTTCTTATCCATACCTGGATCATATGCCATACACATTGCCAAGATTTCTTAGAAAACACTGGTGCCATCATTTCCACCCATCTGTAATACAAGTTTCTTACATATTAAATTAACTATTCAATTTAACATCACAAATGATATAATGGAGTTAAAAGAAAACCACACAGGATAGTGCAACTGTTTACCCTAAGCAAGGAGGAGCGGTGCTATTGTCATCACACCTTCCGCTGCCTTTAAACTTATAATACCTTCTGTACAGAGACAACATAATACCAACAAGATATTTTAGCAATTGTTTGCAAAAAAAAGAAAAAGAGTAACTACTCAAAAAAATTCAATGCAAGATGAATGCATGAGTATACATTCCCAGGAGTTGAGAAATAAATTATTTGAATGAATGATCTCGTTGCAGAAGTACACTTAAATAAACATGAAAAGTTTTGGTTCAAGTACGAGAAAATAAATAGTTAGAGTAAGATTTTGTGCAACATGTTTTTCAACACTTGCGCATTTTACAGAGATGCTTCTTATGTCTATGAGAGTGTGTACATATATTCTAAAATATAACTTGAAAACTGACAAGGAACAATCTAATAATCTAGTTTATTAATAGAGTACTGCATTGGTTATGTCATAACAAGGATGTAGATCTACCAAATGAGCGCTGTTGCTAAACAGCTAGAGGTGGGAGGAAACGAGGTTAACCTGTGTACTTTTGATCCTGCTTTATGAACCGTCAGTGGATGATGTATTTCTGATTTACCAGGATCCAGCGCAGGCTGTGATATCTCTAGCCCTTCTTCTTTAACAATAGATAAATAACTATCCAGAAAATTAACAAATCAAAACATGGGGCATAAAATAGTCATCATCTGTGTAGAAAAAAGGACCTAAAGGTGAAAACGGTGGAGAAGAAAGAAGAAAACCCAGAAAAATAGAAAAGACAATAAAGTTTTAGAGAACAAAGTAAAAATACTAAGATATTTTGATACATTAAATTGAAACATAAACTACAAATATATAGAGGCAAGCCATAAGCATGCTTGTAAGACTGAAAATAAAATCTGCAGTAAATTTACTCTAAACACTAGACATCATTACCTAGTGACCACTTTACTTACTAAGTAAGCAACTATCTAATTATGACACTTACTTAAACAAGCAACAATCTAATTATGACAGAAATAAGCAGCAGAAAATAATTAATAAAACAGAAAAATATCAATCCCTAACAATCTGAAATAAAGAATTAGTAACAACATAACATATCAAATATATTCAACTAAAAACTTTAATTTAGTATTATGATCCGACTCTCCTTGCCACAACTGGTTTTGCAAGTGAAAATTACAATGTCAGCCAAAATTTTACCAACTGGAAAAAGACATCTCGTAGGGTTTATAGTTATGTGCAAGGTCTGCAACCAACTGTAAGCCAGTGAGCTTAACAAAGAAATTCAATTTATCCGTCAATGGTGTTGGTGAAGAAACATGGAATTCTTTAACCAAAAAGATCCGCATTAGTTCATGTTATATGTACACAATTCACATAAAAAAAGTAACAATCGTGTGTTGCAAAGAAATATCTACAAAAATGAAAATTTTAAATTTAATAAGACATGCACAAGTGCCTTACCTTTTTGGGTCAAAATTATCGACAAGAAGGTCCTCATCCCAGAGAAATATATAATTGTAGTCAGCAACTATGTCTGGATGCAAAAATCGTTTTGCAAACCACCTATGTCATCATAGAGAGAATTTATTTGTTTAATATTTACAGATATAGGAGTAGATGATCGCAGAGGGAAAACAAATTAACATATAAACATATTATACCATTTCGTTTGATTTATAGCAGACACATGTATGGCACGATTACTCCAAGCTAAATTCTTCCATCCATCCACAAAGCCATCATAATGAAAAAGCATCACAACAAAATCACTTGACGGGAACTGCCACCAGCGGTAAGAGTCAGCAGATACGAGTTTAGATCAAAGTCAAATTATATAAGTGAAGCAACTGTCACCTTTTTGACGATTTTATCAACAACTTCTTTTTGCTTAACTCCTACTGAAATAGCCAACAAATTCAATGGGTGGTTCGAAATTCTCTGAACCAAATACAATTGAAATATAAAAGTAAGAACAGAAAGAAAATTGACAAAGTAGATGTCATCAAATGAAAAAAGAGGAAATTAATGCACATTGCACAAATATAGTCCCTAATCTACAGACAAGAAGCTGTTGAAAGCAACATATTATGTAAGATAAACAAGAAAGTGTATGAACTTTCAGCTTTTGCTATCCTTTGCTCCCTCGGATTAAATTTAAAAAGAAAAAAAAATGCCAAAATCAACTTAAAAAGTTATTTAACGATCCTATTCTGACATGTTCATGTACCAAAAATTTAGTTAAAAAATATAGTTATATACAATAGAAGTCAAGAAATATATAAAGTTGAAATTTTAATATGCATATCAGATTAAAGGTTCAAGATTAAACTCCAAGCAGAAACAAATACATTTGATTGATAACAGTTTATAAATATGAGCTTAACAGTAAAAGAGTATTAGAGCATGAAGTGAAGTTGGTTAGAATTTAGCATACATTATTTACACCAGAGTCCCATAAGGGCCGTGTTTCCAAGTTAGATGTCCTAGCAACAATTCCTTGAGGCAATGCCTGAGTTCCAGAAGGGGGGCATTGTTTCTAGGGAAATAAAAAGAGGGGAAGAGAATTAGAGGTAATGACAAGTAATTAGAAAGAAAATGGATATCCTTCCAAAAATAACAAACCTTGCATGTTGTATCCTCCTCAGGCATTGAATAAATTAGTCCCCATCGTGCCAGTCTCTGCAAAAAAGAAAAGAAAAGTAGTGAATGAATTTGTTGTTGTTAGGATAAAGTGTGTTAGTACATACATACTTGTTTGTACTCCTTTGCAGAGAATGCATTGCCAAGGAAATAAGCGCCGCAAATCAAGGAAAGAAGAATGAGGAGTGTCCAAAGGAACAACCTATTTTTTGGATCGGGAAAGACAAGACCCTGACAGCAGTTATTATAATAAAAATAAAGAAAGATGAATTAGTTGATAAATCAAAATTAATTGAAAAAGCAGCAAGCAAAAATTGTGATTCATAATATGATTTCAATGGTATGGTCCTAGTCTAGTCTAGTCAAAGTTGATTCATAAAAATGATGATCTGAGAAGAACTTACGGTTACAGAATTAAAAAGCTTCATTTGTATCTCTCCTGTCCTGAGTGAAGAAGAGATAGAAGAAGAAGAAGAAGAAGAAGAAGAAGTTGGAATGGAATCGAAAAGAAGAATGATTGGAAAGGGAAAAGAATAAGGAAGACAAAGTTGATTGAAGAAAGTTACATACAGACAGGAGAGGACCGACCGAGCCAAGAAAGAATCGCTCGCTTACGCTACAAAGAAAGAATAACAATCTTTCTTATTTTATTTTTTTATTTATTACTCTTAACACTTTAAGTTTAAACAAACAAACATCGTGCGTGACAGTCAACCCTTCAGAGGAACATCATCGTACTAGCGTAACCGCAACATGCCAAAAACATAACAAACGGTTTTTTTTTTTAAGGAGTTAGACTGAATACTTGTCCACTTAGGGATTGGATTAGGGATTGGATTGAGATTTGAAAGGATTTTAATTAATGATGATAAAAATAATTAATTAGGTGAATATTTTTATAATATAATTTAAGTATTGTCGCATCAGTCAAAATGAACATAAATATGATGAAGGACAAAATCTTGAAAGGAAAAATCTCGAGTTTTAAAATATGTGGTAAAATCCATATTCTTACAAAATAAATTAAGTCTAATTCTTTTAGTCAAATAATCTAGTGATTAAAATTCACACTTTTTAATATGGAGAAATGAAGTGTTTGGAGTTCGAATTCTGGTCAATGCGTATAATATGTAATATCCCGACCAGCTACAATCCAACAAAATATTTAAAAAAATTTAAAAAATCTTTCAAAAATGTCTTTTAAAATACCACAATGTCAATACAATCCAACAAAGTATTTAAAAAATTTAAGATTTTCCCTAACAAAATAGTTTTTAAAAATCTCAATCCAATCCACCTTAATTTAAATTTTAGATCAATTATTTATTTATATATTTGTTTGATAATTTAAAATAAAAATCTAATCTATTCTTTCAATCAATCATCAATCATAACGAAGCTCCCAAAAAATAATAATCAATCATAAAAAAAAAAAAAGATAAATCTAAAGTAACCTAATATAATCCAATGAGAAATGAACGTTTTTGGCAAGGAGGAAGAAGTTGGAAAGAAAAGAAAAGAAAACGGTGCGTTTAAAGAGAGGAAGCATGGAAGAGTAAAAGTAAAGAGTTCCAATTCCAAATGAATGCGAAGCGAATTGATTGTTAGGGTTTCCAATCACTTTCCTCTCTTCATACAAATACATACATTTTCGGTACTCTTTCTTCTTCTTCTTCTTCTTTTTCCAATTCATTATTGCTTAATTACCACACCACACTCACTCGTGGTCATGGCTGGTTGGGTGAATTTACTTTGATTGATTAATAGCAGCGTATGTAGTAGAATTATAGTACTTTTTTTGATTGATTGATTGATTGATTGTTTCAATTCATTATTATACTTTTTTTGTGTTGTAAAACTGTAGAGTTAGATAATGTCTGAAGAGGTGGGTGGATCCATGTTGGTAGTTTATGATGACGATGATGTTGACGTTGATGTTGTTGATGTTGACGTTGATGATGATCCCTCTGACCAACATTTAGGAGAAGGAGAAGGAGAAGGAGAAGGAGGATGTGATACAAGCAGCACAGAAGACTCCCCTGCTCATCAAACCACACTCCATTTGGATCATCACATTCCATACATCGGTCAAATGTTTCCCACTCATGATGCCGCTTATGACTTCTATACTCATTTTGCCAAGACCTGCGGCTTCTCTATTAGACGTCATCGTACTGAAGGTAAAGATGGCGTTGGCAAAGGACTTACTAGACGCTACTTTGTCTGTCACCGCGCTGGCAACACTCCTGCCAAATCATCAACTCAAACTAAACCTCAACGAAACAGAAAATCTTCCAGATGTGGTTGTCAGGCTTATATGCGCATAAGCAAAACCACTGAATTTGGACCTCCAGAATGGCGCGTCACTGGTTTTGCCAATCACCATAATCATCAACTTTTGGAACCAAACCAAGTTCGATTCCTTCCTGCATACAGAACTATATCAGATGCTGACAAAAATCGAATCCTTATGTTTGCCAAAACAGGGATTTCTGTTCATCAAATGATGAGACTTATGGAGCTTGAGAAGTGCGTCGAACCTGGATATTTGCCTTTTACTGAAAAGGACGTAAGGAATTTACTCCAGTCATTTAGAAAATTAGATCCAGAAGAGGAAACCCTAGATTTGTTAAGAATGTGCAGAAATATTAAGGACAAAGATCCTAATTTTAAATTTGAGTACACACTTGATGCAAACAACCGTTTAGAAAATATTGCCTGGTCATATGCCTCATCCATCCAATTGTATGATATCTTCGGTGATGCTGTAGTGTTTGATACAACACATCGTCTCACTGCATTTGACATGCCGCTGGGGATATGGGTTGGGATAAATAATTATGGAATGCCCTGCTTCTTTGGCTGTGTGCTACTGCGAGATGAAACTGTTGGGTCATTTTCCTGGGCCATAAAGGTAGTTAATGAATAACTTATTAGCGTCTATATCATTTGTTTGGTTCAAATTGTGTTGTGGCCCCTTGGATTCTTTTCTGAAATAATACTGGTGTGGCTTAATTGTGTTGTGACAACAAATTTTATATCAAAGATTTTGTAGATATAAAAAAACTGCACTGTCTTGGATATACCAAATGTAGGTTAATACAAATCAAAGCCTACACTTTGGAAATGTATGCAAGCGCCTTGTGCTAGTTTGTTTTTTCACCTTTTCTTTTTATTCCAATTTTATAAAATGGTCATGCTACTTCAGCTGTGAATGATTACATCTTTCTTTTATTTTTACTCCCTTGTGGAATGTTCTTTAATTTTTTAGAAGTTCAACCTTTCATTAATTTACACTGGTTTTTTTATTCATCTTCTTGGTAGGCTTTCTTAGGTTTTATGAATGGGAAGGCTCCACAGACTATATTAACTGATCAAAACATTTGTCTCAAAGAAGCACTATCTGCAGAAATGCCGATAACAAAACATGCTTTCTGCATATGGATGATAGTAGCAAAGTTTCCGTCTTGGTTCAATGCTGTTCTAGGTGAACGCTACAATGACTGGAAGGCTGAATTTTATAGACTTTATAATCTTGAATCAGTTGACGACTTTGAACTAGGCTGGAGGGAGATGGTCTGTTCTTTTGGGCTGCATTCCAATCGACACATTGTTAATTTATATAGCTTGCGCTCACTTTGGGCATTGCCATATTTAAGAAGCCATTTTCTTGCGGGAATGACTACAACTGGTCAGTCAAAGTCAATTAACGCCTTCATTCAACGGTTTCTAAGTGCACAGACACGACTTGCTCACTTTGTTGAACAGGTATTATATCTTTCTGTCTCTCATGTTTTGATTTTTTTACATTGGATTTTCAATGATTATTCACATTTCATGGAGTCACCTTGTTGAACATGTATTAAATCTCTCTATCTATCAAGTTTTAAATTTTCTTACATTGGATTTTCAATGATTATTGACAGTTCATAGAATCATAGAGTGAACTTTATCCTAATTTTTGGAGATATTAAATCCTTATCTTTCTGTAAACTTTGGTTTGCTTTGCACAACAGGTAGCTGTTGCTGTGGATTTTAAAGATCAAACTGGTGAACAACAAACCATGCAGCAGAATCTCCAAAATGTTTGCCTCAAAACAGGAGCCCCCATGGAATCGCACGCTGCTACGGTCCTCACTCCTTTTGCCTTTTCAAAGCTTCAAGAACAACTTGTTTTGGCTGCACATTATGCATCTTTTTCAGTTGAAGATGGTTTTCTTGTGAGACATCACACAAAAGTTGAAGGAGGTCGCAGAGTTTACTGGTCCCCTCATGAAGGAATTATAAGCTGCAGCTGTCACCAGTTTGAATTTTCTGGAATTTTGTGTAGGCACTCTCTGAGAGTTCTTTCAACAGGAAATTGCTTTCAAATCCCAGATGCATATCTTCCCATCCGATGGCGTCGTATCAGCGTGCCTTCTTCTAAGATTCTTCAAAATGCACCTAGCGATCATGCCGAAAGAGTTAAGCTATTCCAAAATATGGTTTCATCTCTAATTACAGAATCTGCCAAGTCTAAAGAACGATTAGATATTGCAACAGAACAAGTTTCCATTCTTCTGTCTCGCATAAGAGAGCAACCAATTTCATTACAATGTGCCAGAGATACTTCTACCATTAGGAATCTATGATGAATGAACTGGCAATGTGTGGTTCAATGAACAGGTGGTACTGTAAAATGTTTGTGAGAAAGTATGATAATTGGATTTTGTCGCAATATATCAACGCCCCTTCCTCAAGGTGGGGTGTCGTTTCAAATTACAGAATCTGGCAAGTCTAAAGAACGATTAGATATTGCAATAGAACAAGTTTCCATTCTTCTGTCTCGCTTAAGAGAGCAACCAATTTCATTAAAATGTGCCAGAGATATTTCTACCATTATGAATCTATGATGAATGAACTGGCAATGTGTGGTTCAATGAACAGGTGGTACTGTAAAATGTTTGTGAGAAAGTATGATAATTGGATTTTGTCGCAATATATCAACGCCCCTTCCTCAAGGTGGGGTGTCGTTTCAAATTACAGAATCTGGCAAGTCTAAAGAACGATTAGATATTGCAATAGAACAAGTTTCCATTCTTCTGTCTCGCTTAAGAGAGCAACCAATTTCATTAAAATGTGCCAGAGATATTTCTACCATTATGAATCTATGATGAATGAACTGGCAATGTGTGGTTCAATGAACAGGTGGTACTGTAAAATGTTTGTGAGAAAGTACGATAATTGGATTTTGTCGTAATATATCACTGGCCCTTCCATTCCTCAAGGTGGGGCGTCGTTTCAAATTATTTTCATGGTGAAATTTCTTTAGAATGGTAAATGCTAAATTGAATTGTATCACAAAGATTCTGTTGTGTACAAAATATATAGGAAACTTGTTCATTGTTCACATGAATCCATGTATTATTTGCATTCTATCAGCCATGGTCAATAAAATGAGGAGACGGTTAATTGAAATAGAATAGAAATTATTTTTGAATTGGATTTAATTAAATATTTTGACTAAAGTGGAATAAATTAATGGGAATTGCTTCATTTTAAAAAGTTGGCTATTATCAAACACACCGCCCATGTCTTCACTATTTTTTATTTTTTTTTACAATAAATAACTATCTCATTTCATTGTCATTCCTTCACTTTTTTATTGTCATTATTTTTTTTACAATCCATCTCTCCACATCACACTGTATATATAGGCACATACACACCGTAGTTCACAATTTTATGGTTACCCCTTTTTTTTTTTTTTTTTTTTTAATGTACCATAAAATTTGTAGCCTGGTGTATATTGTTGGGTATTTGTATTGACTGCATTGTTACTAAAACAAATATCCATTTAGTGTGAAGTTGGACTCTACGTTCCAACATGGTTTAGGCATCCATATGAGATGTTGGACAGAATATTCCAACATTTTGGCACGGTTCAGTGTGCCTGAGTTCATGCTTATTTGTATGCGCGCCTTATCTTTAAAAGAAAACAACTTTTCCTTAACTTGATGTCCAAGCAACGTACATATCTGTACAAAATCAATTTGGATTTATTCCCAAAGAAGCAAGAATATTTAAGGGAATATTTGAAGGTGGTTGAGACGTTCCTAAAGATGTTCCTACATTTTAGGACTTTCCATGTTTGCCTCTTTGATTCTGTTTTGTGGATCAGATCAAACTGCAATTTGTTTGTACGCGCGCCTTATCTTTAAAAGGAAACTTTTCCTTAACTTGATGCTGAACCCCTCAAAAACCCTAATGTTGAACCAAATGTTAAATCATCTGGTATGGTTTTTGTTGTTGCTGATTCTATTAATGAGGAAAGTGTTTCTGTGACCCCATCTAAAACTGCTGTTGTTGGCACTCTTAAGGAAACCCTGACCCAACCTGATGTTGCATAAAATGTTATAACATCCTTAGCTCAACCTGATCACGTAAAGTTTGAGTCTGAGTCAGCCTTTGATAATGGAAAATTCCTATGTAAGATGGTGTATGTTGGTGATGAGAAGGATGAATCATAAAGTGATGACCAAAGTGTGTGGAGTTTACTCCTGTTCTGATCTTATGTTCTGCTACTTCTGTTCTGACATGCAAGGTTAGTCTGTCAGAATTTATGGCTAAAAGGGGGAGTAGTTGGATGCAGTAGTTGTAGTTGGCTTATTTGCTAATGTTGTGCCTGATGTTGAAACATTTGTCTGACTGCCTGTGAAGTTTTCTTTGAATGCCTGTGAAGTTTTTCCATGATTAGTATGACACTTCACTGGAAGCAGGTGATTGTATGTATAGGAGAGTTGTATGTGTTTGCTTTTGCATCATATTGTCTGTTAGTGCTGATGTGCCTGATGATGTTGAAACATCTAGATGACATTTTCATGGATCAAGAAGTGCAATGATCTGTTTTGTAAGGCGTGCTCTACTTCATTCTTTGTTGCACGTTTTTAATTTGTGGGGTATACTTTGTCATGGTATACTCTTAATGTGAACTTTGTGTTGTTGACATATTTTGTGGCTAAAAAGGGGAAGTAAAATGGTACGGTTCTAACAGGTTTAATTGTACTCCCTATGCCTGATGTGTGTATGTGTGCCTTAATGCATTTATTTTGCATTATTCTGCCATACTGATATGTATGTTGTTACTAATATTGCAACATCTTATTTGTTCTGAGAATTCTCTAAATCTTAGTATTTATATTATACATGTTTGCTGCCAATGTTCTAAGGAATGTTGGAACATGTTTGTGTGGCCTTTAATAGGTCTGCTAGCCTATGTCAGCTAGCTGGAGAATATTCCCTTGCAAAATTAGATGGTCATTATCTGAAGAAATATCTGACCAGGCCCTGAAGGTTTCTCTATCTATGTATTAGGAATTCTTGCGTTTTTTCAATTCTTCCATATGCATGTACTCAGGGGGAGTAGTGGAATATTTTTAGTAGTCACTCATAAGGTGTTATATTGAGGGAGAGTGCTACTGTAATGTGTGCTTGAAAGTACTCAAGCGGTCTGACAAATGTTGAGGAGTATGTTTTAAACATCTAACTGTCAGCTGTCAGCTTTTTACAGTTACGGGAATTTTTTTTTTCCTTACTGTTATGTGACAGGGTTACCTGTCTGATGTGATGTAGGGTGTTGGAACATCCTTGGGAGTTTATTTTTCCCTAAACTGTAGCATAGAAATTTATTTTTCCTCTGCTCTAAAGAGACAATACTACTTTCTTATCCGCTGCTGCATGTCTCTGACTTCTGTAATACCTTCTTACCTCTTAATTTATTTTAAGAGTATGTTGATTTCTTTCTTCTTGTCTAGTTTAAAGCTTTGATTGAAGATTGTGTAAGGTATTCATTTGTCTTTGTGCACACTTATGTTCTTCTTTAATGATACTACATGACTGTATCTTCTTCTTG
This sequence comes from Medicago arabica, assembly GCA_946800305.1. NCBI lineage: Eukaryota > Viridiplantae > Streptophyta > Magnoliopsida > Fabales > Fabaceae > Medicago > Medicago arabica. Next base: position 232,164 of record OX326971.1, on the reverse strand, counting down.
AATATGTGTTCGTGATGACTTGAGGAAGTGCATCTAAGGTATCTCTTAGGATTATGTGTGCTAGTAGTTTCTTCACAAGTGTGGTATCATGCTGATTGAGGAAATGAATTTATTTGTATCTCTTTGTTTTATAAAGATTGGCCTTAATTTGTTTTAGCCAAAAATTTGCCAAAGGGGGAGATTGTTGGGTATTTCTATTGATGCACTGTTGCTAAAACAAATATCCATTTACTGTTAAGTTAGACTCTACATTCCAACATGGTTTAGGCATCCATATGAGATGTTGGACAAAATGTTCCAACATCCTGGCACGATTCAGTGTGTCTGAGTTCATGCCTATTTGAACGCGCACCTTATCTTTAATAGGAAACAACTTTTCCTTAACTTGATGTCCAAGCAACGTACATATCTGTACAAAATCAGTTTGGATTTATTCCCAAAGAAGCAAGAATATTTAAGGGAATACTTGAAGGCGGTTGTGACGTTCCTAAAGATGTTTCTACATTTTAGGGCTTTCCATGTTTGTCTCTTTGATTTTGTTTTGTGGATCAGATCGATCTGCAATTTGTTAGTGAATCCCATCAAAGTTGTTAGCCCATATTGCTTCAGTATAAAAGGAAGACTCCAAGACCTAATTAAGTATTCAAGCCGTCATACTAAAAAGTTTAGTTTTTTTAGGGTTTTGAGTCTGTGTGTTCTACTTTTGTATCGTTTGATGCAAGTTTAGTTCTGTTTATTTGTGAGCCTTTCCTGTATCATCTTGATACTTGTTAAGGACTATGTGTTTGAGTTGTAAACTCGTTGTGCTACACCAAAGCTTGCAAGCAAGGTTGTAGTTTGTGTTTGAAGGTAACTTCATCAATTGTTTTGTTTGAGGTATGATAGGTCACTGTGGCAGTGACTGACCATAGGATAGTGAAATGAGATCTCAGATCTAGGATTTCCTAGGTTGAAGTCTAGACATGTAGGTCCTAGGTCATAAAGTGTAAACGAGGAGTTTGCTGAGATCTTTTGAATAAGGACTACACTAGTAGATTTCCTTCTTGACTTGGTAGCCCCATAGTAGATGTGTTTGTCGCCGAACTAGGTCAACAAACTCACCGTGTCTTTTACTTTCTTGCCATTTATTTTCTTGTTTTTATTTCTGTTTATGCTTTAATGTTGTAACATTAATGAGAACATCTTACAGAACATATTAAAACAAGTACGCTTTTGATTCAGGACTACCACCTGAATATCCTTGACATTGCTAACTCTTTTGATTCACTTGGAGAGAAAATCTCTGATGAGAAGCCTGTTAGGAAGATCCTCAGATCTCTACCTAAGAGGTTTGACATGAAGGTGACTGCGATTGAAGAAGCACAAGACATCTCCAGTATGAAGGTTGATGAGCTAATAGGATCACTTTAAACCTTTGAATTAGCTAATGGATATAAGAAGAAAAACATAGCTTTTGTTTCCAACACTGATGAGGAAGATGCTCAATGTGATATGGAGACTAATGAAAGTATTTTAGATGCATTTGTGCGTCTTGGTAGAGAATTCAACAAAGTGTTGGAGATGTTTGACAAAAAGTCGAGGCCAAATGTCAGAACATCTCGTTCAACATCAGCAGAAACAACGAGTCTCAAAGAAGGGATAGAAATGATGAAAATTCCAATCATGTGACAGCTTTAACAGGGAGATATGAGTCTGATGAAGAGTCAAGTGATGAAGGAGTTTCTTATGAGGAATTGGTTGATTCCTACAGGAAGCTTTGTGTCAGAAGTGTAGAGGTGATTAAGTCAGAAAAAAAGCATAAGAGAATCACAACTCAACTGCAGGCTGAAAAGAACAAACTATTGTTAACTAATTCTAACCTTCAAAATGAGGTAACTCTTCAATCTTCCAAACTAGAGAAATAGAAGAAAACCATCAATGATTTTTTTTTCTTTCTGGAAAAATAGAAACTTATGTCAATCATCACTAGTCTTCAAGAGGAAAACACCTTGTTAAATTCCAAATTAGAAAACATGACTGAATCTGTTCGGATGTTGAATAATGAGTCTAATGTGTTAGATGAAATACTGCAAGTTGGGAAGATATCTGGAAATTTGAAAGGAATAGGCTTTGAGAATGGAAGTGTGAATAAAGAAATCAAAATTTCCACAAATAAGAAATCACCTTGTATATGTCACCATTGTGGTAGAAAGGGGCATGTAAGGCCGTTCTGTTTCAAGTTGTATGGGTATCCTCAGTCTCATGTTCAACCAAAGGTCAGTGGTAAGATTGTTCAAGCTAGGAAAGAATGGAAACCGAAAACTATAAATATAAGTTCTTCTATGACTTCCTCTGTGTCGATTGGTGTTTCACCTGTTTTGACTAAGTCTCGCAACCTTGTTGAGTCTGTGTCTGGCGTCTATACGCCCTATACCATGTCAAAGTTGTATTTTGAACCCCTCATAACCCCTAATGTCAAACCAAATGTTAAATCATCTTGTATGGTTTCTGTTGTTGCTGATACTATTAATGAGGAAAGTGTTTCTGTGACCCCATCTAAAACTGATGTTGTTGGCCCTCTTAAGGAAACCCTTGTTGAGGCAAAATCCCTAATTAATTTTAAAGATAATAAACTTTAATGATTAAGGACTAAATGAACTTTGATTAATTCTTTGGTATTTAACTTGTGCTCTTGAGTGTTTTACTAAGACAGGAACAATGTTTAAATCATACCAAAGATACAAAAAATCAAAGGACATTGAATTCATGAACTAACTCTCAAGTTCAGAATGTTGATCAGTGAGTGGATCAGAACGTTCTGATAGAAGTTCAAAAGGGTGTTCATAGGCAAACCCAAATTCATCAAGAACGTGAAGAACATGCAAGTACACATGACATGAATAAAAGGTCCAGTAAAGTACATCTGCATGGATTTATCAACAATAATGGCATGGACAAGGAACTATGTCTAAAGGATCTTTAATGTTCATCTAAGATTATGATCATTAAAGTACTAGGAATATTCCAATGAGATTATTATCCTAGATGTTGCATTCACTGCACTTCAGTTCTGTCTTTACTATTAGGATTGATTACATTAAAAGTAAGTCTTACAAATTGTGCTCGTGATTTTCGGGTGTCAAAATCATTGATTAGATTCGAACCTTGAATCATTGAACTCTCAACTTTTATTCGCGGGAAGGGAAAAAGTGAGTAAAAACCCTTGAGACCTTGGATTCGGAGGTTGGTTTCGATTGGGGAAGGTGTTAAGCACCCGAACCGACTATGGTATCCCATAGGAACCTTCTACCTATTCTCTAATCTTGCGCTAAATTGATTTTACTTATATTAAAAAAGTTAAGAGTTAAAGTAAAAGAAGGGAGAAAGAAGAAGCATGTTTTTGGTCATTTTTATTGATTTGGAAGAGTCGGAACTCTTTGCCTACTTACCCAAATAACTCGGGATCAAAATCAAGTAGTTCGGCTTAAGAACTTATTTGATGAGTTGAATTGATTTTAACATTTTTGAAAGAAAGGTTTTAAGAAGAGATGAGAGGCCTCAAGGCATAAGAAGAAAATACGATGAAGTTGGTTACTTTTAAATGTACGAAATCCATGTCTAATGTGGATATTAGATTAATTAACATTTGATTAAGGAAAATAAAAAGAAAATCACTTGGATTACATACCAAGGTTTACTTAAAATAAAATTGAGTTTGACTTGATTGACTTTTTTTGAAGAAGATATTTTTCTAAAACTAACGACGAAATCGCATAACGGCGGAATAAAAATAAAATAGCGTAAAGCGATAAATAAAGTGGTGTGTCGGTGCGCGTGTCAGTGCGTGTGCCGATTACATATTACATATCCTAGATACATTCTATGGTCTTGAAAGAGAAGAAAACGCGAAAATAAATTACATCAAATCCCTAATTATACACACTAAGCCGATAATAAAACAAAATAAATGACAAGTAATTTAAATATGCATATGATATCTAATATGAGAAATATTCCTATGAACTAAAATGCAATTTTAAACACCTTAAAAACAACAAGACCCTAAAATGCAAATATATGAAATAACCCTAAATGCCGAACAACAAAATTAAAAGGAACGAAAGTATATGAAATGTTTTTAGAATATTTAAATGAATAAAATTTATATGAAAGGGAAAATTAACTATGAATTAAGCCAAAAAATATGCATGATGTTAACATTAAGACATTAAAGAAATGCATGAATTATGGTTTAAAATCATATGAACTAACTAATTAAAATAAACGCATGAAATTATAACATGTTCTAATATGCTTACTACAAAAATAAAGACAATCAAGAAATAAAATATGCATGAGATGGTGATTAAACAATTAAAAGATGATGCATGCATAATAATTAAAACATTAGGCCAAAATGAAAAAAATATGAAATGTTACTTCATAGCCTAAAAATGCATTAAACATAAGTGATAAAATAAAATAAAATGCATAATGTGTAAATTAAAATACTAATGAAGATGCATGAAAATACAATATAACACTTAAATGAAATAATTTAAGAGGCAAGCACATGAAATTAAAAGAAAGAACAAACAAACAAAGAAACAAAAAAAAATTACTACACCAAGCAGGGGGGTGCAAACAGCAGTAATGGGGTGAAACTAGCAAATGAGTAGAAACACAAGAACTGGGCTTGGGTATGGAGCTGGGTAATGGAGCTGGGGCGGGTACTGGGTCAACCCATGGGTGACCCGCCCAGCTCCAGTGAGTATATAAAGGTTTTTGTTCACAAAACCCTCATTCTTCATGTTATCCCTCTCTCTAAAAAATTTCAAACACCTCCCTTCTCTCCAAAAGCCAAAACCGAAAACATGAATGAAGGTGGTGGAGAAGATGAATGTTCATCTTCTCCGGCGAGCTTGCTCGCTCCGGCGCGGTGGCCGGCCACCCTAGGGTGGTGGCTCCGCCGCCGGAAAACTCCATCCTTCTTCTTTTCTTAAAATTTTTTTACTCATTCTCTTCCTTTCTCTCTTCTAAACATGGATCCGGTATCAAAAATTCCAAACAAGCTCTCATGCAATCTAGATCTAGAAAACAAAAACACACACAAAAAAGGATTACCTCTTTGCTTTCCTTCTTCTTGCTTCTTCTTCTTTCGGATTCTTCTTTCTTCTTGGCCGTACCTTGTTCGTTCGGTTTTGCCTTGTCCGTTCGGTTTTTTTGTTGTTCCTTGCTTAGATTCGGTTCGTCCGAATCGGTTTTGGTCCCTTACTATTTCGGTTTTGCCGGTAAGTTGTGGTTTGGATCCGAAAAAAAAAAGATTGGGTTCGGATTCTTGATGCTTGATTCGGTTTTGACGTTATTGTGATGTTTTGGATGGTTTAATTTGAGTTTTGATGGTATTTGGTGTTGGCCGAAATCTTATGTGGTTTATTGTTGTTTGGATTTCGAAAATTTGTGACTATATTTGATGTTTAAGTGATTTTGGTTCAATAGTGAACTTGTAAAAGTTGCTGGAAAAATTTAGTGTTCATATGGTATTCATGTGATGTTCATGTGTTCTTGAGAAAGTTCTTGAGATTTTGGTGATTTGATCTTGTGAGATGGAAAAAAGGATGAAAAAATGTGTTTGTGGTTGATTTTGAATTTCTGACTGACTCTGACACTTGGGGGACCAATCTGACGCGTGAACAGTACTTTTATAGTACTGTTCACTGATACCCTGAAAATGACAAAAATACCCCTGCAATTTCTTGGAGAAAAAGTTGGCTTGGACCAATGATGGATTGACACGTGGACAAAGACTTAAAATAAATAATAACTCTGATAAAATAAATAACAATAAATAAGTAAAAAATGAAAAAATAAATGACTAAATAAATGGTTAAAAATGGAAAACGAAAATTAAATAAATAAAAATAAAAATGTCCCGTCGAACGACAAATCAACGACATAAATGAAATAAACTTTACGAACGCTAACGCTACGCTAAAAAACGCACAAAACGCGAGTAAAAATTACGAAATTAAAACGCGAGCAACATTAAAACATAAACGACGAAAAAATAATCGCGACCGCAAAAGACGAATCAAACGCAGATATTACGGGAATTCGCGCGCGAACGGACGACTGAAAAAAAAACGATCGACGTACGAATAAAATAAAATGAATCGGTCAAAAATTAGGGTACGACACAAATCATCCTAAAGTATGAACAAATGGAACATTCTGAAGGTCAGATTGTTCAGCTCTGCACATGCTTCTAACTATGAACAATGTAGTTGGTGAATAGTTGGCAAGTAAAGCAAAAGAAGATCTTGCGCAGAGATAGACATGTCCTCTGATAAGAATCAAGCAAATTTCCCAGAAGCATGGGCCTGAAGCTTCAGATTCAATATCCTCTCTCTCCTGCACAATGACCAATGCAGATTTGGTAACTTTATCCTACTTTTTCCAGCAACTTTTGATGCATATGAAAAAGTAACCTTTTAAGGATAAAACCTGAACAAATCTTATGGCACGCATTGAACAAACCCAGAAACTCATCATGATGAACCCAGATGAAGAACATCATGAATATCAACATTCTGATGAAGAACACAACAACATTACGATGTTCATCCTGGAAAACAACAACATTCTGATGGTTAGAATGTGCATCCAGATTTTCAAGTAAAAGCTTGTGGGGCCCAAGACACGTGGCATAAAACCATTGGACACCCCACAATGGCTATGTGATCCCAAAGACTCTATAAATAGAGATCAAGGCCTCATCAAATACTTGCACCATTGTAAAGCATACAAGAAAACAACTTAAATTGTTTGAAGCTCTTGCAATTAAATCGATCATCACTAAAGGCTCTTTTTACCTTCTTTGTAGTGTAAATCAATTCTTTTTGTTGTCTCTTTTAAAGATAACTTCTTCTTCCCCCTCTTTTGTTTGATTCTCAAACATTCAAACTTCTCACAAATTGTAATCAAGTCTCATCTAGCTTTAGGGGTACTAAAGTGTTAGTTTGAGCAAAGGTTGTAAAAGTCTAAGTGGTTAACTTAACAACAAGGTGCAAGCCTGCTGAGGCTTAGAGAATATAGATTTATAAGTGTTCAGGTGAGCACAGATTGTAATGTGCATGATTTGAGAGGTTATCTCAAGCATCATAGTGGAAATTCTCACAAGATTGTGAGGAGTGAACTAACTCACATTGGATGAACCACTATAAATCTCTGTGTGTTTATTCTCTCTTCCATATACTCTTTACTTACTGCAAACACAAACACACACAAACACATTTATCTTATTAAACTGTTTTTTGCACTCAGACATCAGAACGTTCTGAAATCTGTTATTAACTTAACCATTCCAAGTTTCAACTTGAGAATTATTTCTTAAGTTACAGGATAATTTTTAAAGGGTCACAATTCAAACCCCCTTCCTTGTGACTATTTTATCTACTTCAATTGGCATCAGAGCCTGGTTCTAAGGGTTTGAACACTTAAACAAGTGTTAGAGAAAAGATTCAGGAAGTATGTCTAAAGTCAAGTACATAGCTGAAGGAGGATCATCAAACAAACCACCACTTTTTGATGGCTCAAACTACTACTTCTGGAAAGGTAAAATGAAACTCTTTCTCAGGTCTCAAGACAATGATATGTGGGCAGTCATCATAGATAGAGACTTTGTTCCAAAGACCAAAGAAGGAATTGTCAAAGAAAAGAGTGCATGGTCAACAGATGAAAAGGCTCAGGTATTATTAAACTCTAAAGCTAGACTTTTTCTATCCTGTGCATTAACCATGGAAGAAAGTGAAAGAGTTGATGAATGTAAAAATGCTAAAGAGGTATTGATGAGTAAAACCACAAGTGTACGATTCTATCGAAGTAGTAAAAATAGAGTATCGTTCCGACAGGGAGTTGTTTTAATTCAATTAACTTTTTGGAAGAGAAATAGAAGAAAGTTCAGTAAAAAGGTTTGATTTTTAGTTTTGAATAAAAATAATAATAAAAAGCGCCTTGGGATTTATTGGTCCATCTTCATAACAAGTCCTTCACAAACAAACCCTAAACCGCTAATTTTACATTGGATCTACTTTCTAAAGACAAGTTTCTCTTAAGCATATCAAAGCTTCTCTCGAAGTCATTGAGTGTGTTCCTCTAACAACCAAGCCTATTATCATGGTTGGTTGTTATTAGAATCCTTGAAGGTCGAAACTTTATATGTCTCAAGGTTTGCTAGGCTATTCTCATGCTTCGCAATCCTTGTCTAATTTCACTTGTTCCAATATCAAAACTCCCCGTTCGCTTTATGAATTGATATTTAAGATGATGAATTAACGATTACTAACCCTCCCCATTCGCTTTATGAGTTGGTAATTGTTAATTCACTATTAAACCGGTGAAATTAGAAGAGAAAGTAGATTTATATAAAATTAGGGTTTATGGTTTGGTTTGTTAGGATTATGTCATTAAGACTTATCCAACAATCCCAAGACAAAGAAGAGTCTACTCACTCATGGTTGAAGCAGACATAGGGGAGAAGAAGAAGAACATAAAAATAATAAGAAAATAAAAGAAGGAACTTTTATTAAGAAAAACAATTGTCACTATTGAATTCCAAGAACAAAAGATGAAATATTGTGATAGCTAGCTACTCTATTTATAGTTTACAATGACTTAAGCCCTAAGAAAATATATCACTAGAATATTCCACAAGAAACCACGGGCTTTTAGGTCAGAAATAAACTAATAGGTAGTTTGTCCACGAAGCAAAAGCAGCAATTACCTTTACTGGGGTAACGACAAACATACGAAGGGTAAAACTGTCAATTACCTTTACCGGGGTAACGACAAACATACGAAGGGTAAAACTGTCAATTACCTTTACTAGGGTAATGACGAACATACGAAAAGAAATACTGGTGATGCGTTACTATTACGGAGGCAAATTAGCCGAACAAAATACAGGGTACAAACGAATACTCTTCATACGAAATGCTTCAACGAGATACTGGGGAAAATTGAAAGGTGGGACCTGCCACTTGAAAGAAACTTAATTGATAAACAGACCGAAATGAACACATTAATGATGACAAACTTTACTGGGTACACATGGAGTACGACACATAGGTAAAATGCATATGAATGATATCAGTATGCATGATATGTATGCATGAATGAATGAACATGTATGAAAATGTATTGGTGAAACTGACGGGACAAGATTGGGCAGGTCGTAAGGATAGTGACCCGGTATTACAGTGCCAACACTTATCATTCTTCACTGGGGATGAAATTACTGGAGATGAATCAAACCACAATCGGGGTACCACCCGTTAACCAAACTGAAACTGGGTAAGGACCACATAACACTAAAACCTGGCTGAGGTCGCCATTTCTGAACTGAACCAAAGTACCTTCTCAAAATCGTGCTTCACATAGTCATTGTTTTTTTTTGTATTCTTTTCCTCTTTTTTGAAATCCCTAACTTTTGCCTGGATCGCCCTTTCGGGTTTTCAATCCCCCGGGAATATATTCTTTTTGTATGTCCCTAATTTTTGCCTGGACCGCCCTTTCGGGTTTTCGATCCACCGGGACGCTCATTTTTGGCTTAAGCCGCCCTTTCGGGTTTTCGACTTAGCGAGCTTTTCTCTTTTTTTTTTTTTTGCTACTTTTTGCTTTTCTTTTTTTGCAAGACTATGATCCACTCTGTTGAATTCACCTGTGTTTAAATGGATGTTGACATATGTTTCCATGATATATGAACCTACAGATAATATGTTTGTCATTTTTTTGTTTTTTTTTCAAAAGAAAACATAAAAAGTAAAAGAAATTTTCAAAGTTTTTACTTCAAGTATTGACATTAAAAATGGAAGAAGGAAATTTGCATATAGAATAAACAAGAGTTCCAAAAGAGGGCACCGGCTCAAATTAATGTAATAGGGTGGTAACCGGCCAAAGGCATGGCTCCACGGATTACAAAAGTTGGAAAATGGTAATTACATGGGAAGGTACATTGAACACAATAACCACTACATTCCTTAACAACTTTGAACCGCTGTTTAGATGCTTTAGTGTCGGAGGACTTCTGACAGCTAAGGTGCCCCAAACGGTGATGCTTGATCTGATGCAGTTACTTTGTCATAGTCCTTAACTTTTGCATAGGCCGCCCTTTCGGGTTTTCGACCTATCAGGATAAACTCTTTTTTTTTTTTTAATTCTTTTTTTTCTCTCTTTTCTTTTTTGTTTTGTGTCTCTAATTTTTGCCTAAGCCGCCCTTTCGGGTTTTCGACTTACCGAGACGCTCTTTTTTGGTTTAGGCCGCCCTTTCGGGTTTTCGACCTACCGAGCTGTTCTTTTCATATATCTTTAGACAAAGTATTTCTTGACTGCATCAGAATTCACAGGACGAGGTAAATCTTCTCCATCCGTATTTGTAAGGATTAAAGCACCACCAGAGAACGCTCTCTTGACCACATAAGGACCTTCATAATTGGGAGACCACTTGCCCCTGGGGTCCGGTTGGAAAGATTTGATACACTTGATCACAAGGTCTCCTTCTTTGAATTCACGGGGATGAACCTTTTTGTCAAACGCCTGTTTCATCCTTGACTGATACAGTTGTCCGTGACACAAAGCGGTCATGCGTTTCTCTTCAATCAAATTCAATTGCTCATACCTACTCTGGCACCACTCAGCTTCAGTTAATTCAGCCTCCATCAAGACTCTCAAAGATGGGATTTCCACCTCCACAGGGAGCACTGCTTCCATACCATATACCAAAGAGAATGGGGTTGCCCCTGTTGAAGTACGCACTGAAGTACGATATCCATGTAAAGCATAGGGTAACATTTCATGCCAATCCTTGTAGGTAACTACCATCTTTTGCACAATCTTCTTGATATTTTTATTTGCAGCCTCAACCGCACCATTCATCTGAGTACTGTATGGAGAAGAATTGTGATGTTCAATCTTGAAGTCAACGCACAATTCTTTCATCATGTTGTTGTTCAAATTTGTACCATTATCCGTGATGATCTTGTTAGGAATACCATAACGGCAGATGATGTTATTCTTGATGAACCGAACCACTACTTGCTTGGTTACATTGGCGAAGGATGCCGCTTCAACCCACTTGGTAAAGTAATCAATAGCCACTAGTATGAAACGATATCCATTAGAAGCTTTTGGCTCAATCCGACCGATCATATCAATGCCCCACATGGAGAAAGGCCACGGAGAAGAGATAACATTGAGCATAGATGGTGGTACATGACTCTTATCTGCATAAATCTGACATTTGTGGCACTTCTTGGCATAATTATAACAATCATTTTGCATCGTTATCCAGTAATAACCTGCCCTCAATGCTTTCTTAGCCATTGCATGTCCACTGGAGTGAGTGCCAAATGGACCTTCATGTATCTCATGCATCAACAAATCTGCTTCACGTTCATCCACACACCTGAGCAACATTGCATCAAAGTTTCTTTTGTACAATACATCTTCATTCAGGAAGAAATTACCAGACAGTCTTCTCAAAGTCCTCTTATCTTTGTGAGATGCCCCAGGCGGATACTCTTGAGTTTGAAGGAAAACCTTGATATCATGAAACCATGGCTTACCATCAGCAAGTACTTCAACTGCAAACACATAAGCGGGCCTTTCAAGGAACTGCACACTGATTAATGGCACATCATTGTGACGATTTACTTTGATCATCGAAGACAAAGTGGCCAAAGCATCTGCCATCTGATTCTCATCACGGGGAATGTGACGCAACTCCACTTTGTTGAAGAAAGTTAACAACCGTCTTGCATAATCTCTGTACGGGATTAGACCAGCATGGTGAGTTTCCCACTTCCCTTTGATCTGATTAATCACCAAGGCTGAATCTCCACATATATCAATATTCTTAATCCTCATATTGATTGCTTCTTCAATGCCCATGATGCAAGCTTCATATTCTGCCATGTTGTTTGTACAATCAAATCGTAGCCTTGCAGTAAAAGGGATGTGAGTACCCTCAGGTGTGACAAGGACTGCCCCAACTCCATTGCCATAAGCATTAACGGCCCCATCAAATATTAAACCCCATTCAGACTCAGGATCTGGACCTTCACCAAACAACGGTTCATCACAATCTTTCATCTTCAAATACATGACCTCTTCATCAGGGAAATCAAACTTAACAGGTTGATAATCTTCAACCGGTTGATGAGCCAAGTGATCTGCTAGGATACTCCCTTTGATTGCTTTCTGAGTATGGTATTCAATATCAAACTCGGCCAATAACATCTGCCAACGAGCAATTCTTCCTGATATCGACGACTTCTCTAGGAGGTATTTGATTGGGTCCATTTTGGATATCAACCAAGTGGTATGATTGATCATATAGTGCCGGAGACGTTTGGTAGCCCAGGCTAAAGCACAACAAGTCTTCTCAAGTGCCGAGTATCGGGATTCACAATCTGTGAACTTCTTGCTTAAGTAATAAATTGCATGCTCTTTTCTACCAGTTTCATCTTGCTGTCCGAGTACACAACCCATGGAATCTTCTAACACAGTCAAATACATGATCAACGGTCTTCCTTCAACTGGAGGGACAAGAATTGGAGGTTCAAGCAAATACTCCTTGATACTGTCGAAGGCTTTCTGACAATCTTCCGTCCAAACAATCCTTTGATCTTTGCGGAGTAACTTGAATATCGGCCCACAAGTAGCAGTCAAATTGGAGATAAACCTGGAGATATAATTCAGTCTTCCGAGAAAACCTCTGACTTGTTTCTCTGTTTTTGGAACGGGCATATCCCGGATGGCTCTGACTTTGTCGGGATCTACTTCAATACCCTTCTGGCTAACAATGAAGCCCAAAAGTTTCCCTGATCGGACACCGAAAGTACATTTATTAGGATTCAAACGAAGCTTGTACTTTCTCAACCGCTGGAACATCTTCAACAGATACTCAACATGTTCCTCTTCAGTACCAGACTTGACAATCATATCATCCACATAAACTTCTATCTCTTTGTGCATCATATCATGGAATATCTTGGTCATACCCCTCTGATAAGTGGCACCAGCATTTATCAAACCAAATGGCATTACTACATAGCAGAAAGCGCCCCATGGCGTGATGAAAGATGTCTTTTCTCTATCTTCAGGAGCCATCTTGATCTGATTGTAACCAGAGAAACCATCCATGAAGGAGAAAACTTTGCATTGAGCAGTACTATCAACCAATACATCGATATGAGGTAGAGGGAAATCATCCTTCGGACTTGCCTTGTTCAAATCTCGGTAATCAACACACATTCGGACCTTACCATCTTTCTTCGGAACAGGCACAATGTTGGCCAACCACTGAGGATACTCGGATGTAACTAGAAAGCCTGCATCAATCTGCTTCCGTACTTCTTCTTTGATCTTGAGAGCCATATCAGGATGTGACCTTCTGAGCTTCTGTTTGACTGGAGGACACTCAGGTTTCAAAGGCAAGCGGTGTTCTACAACTTCATGATCTAAACCCGGCATGTCTTTGTATGACCAAGCAAAAATATCAGCGTATTCTCTGAGAAGTTCAATTACCTTTCCTTTGACAGTAACTTCCAATGACGCTCCAATCTTGATATCTTTTCTATCCTCCTCAGTACCCAGATTGATCAATTCTAATTCTTCCTCATGAGGCTGAATGATCTTTTTCTCTTGCTCTAACATCCATCTGATCTCATCAGGAATCTCATCATCCTCCTCTACCATAGCCTCGTAAACAGGGGATTCAAAGTTGGGCAGAAGCATAGGGTCACTGTGTTCAACGGGCTTATGTATGTTCAGTCTGCACATGATTTATGATTGATTTTAGCAAATGAGTAAATGCAGACTTTTGAATTTGATTGATTTAAAAAGAAAAAAAAGAATAAATTTTTTTTGGGATTTTTCTATTACCATTTTTTCCAGAAAAAGCAGTAAATAAAAATAAAACAGTCATGATAGAAACGACGTTTTTTCATTAATAACGACAATACTTGAAGATAAAACCAAAAGCCCTACAAGAGTTCATTTTCGTCTGGGGCAGGACGAAAAGAGTTTTCTTAAAAAACGAAAAAAAGTAGACAAACATATTACTTAGACACATGCATCACGGAAGGAATATCCACAGCGATCCAATTGCAACAGGCTCCTCCAGGTGTCACAAAGACAGGTGCAACCTCTTCTGACTGATCTTCCAGGATAGCATTGGTTTCAGGTGGAGCATGAATAAACCCAGCACTGTGAAAAATACCCTCAACTGGCTTGAAACTGGCGCTCGACTGACTGGTAGAGAAACCGAGACCCTCTTTCCGCTTGTTCTTAGGCAGCTGTACCAACTGACCCCAGCCTCCTGTTTTACCATCTTGTACGAGCTTCCGGGCATCTTTCAAAGAGGCCATACAAGTCTCACCCTTCTTAGTAGCTCCTCCTTCCGCAGAGAACCCCTGAAAAGAAGTTCCTTCTACATTATCAGCACCAATATAGGAGAAAGCAGACAAATGACTAACCAACAAGGCTGATTCACCAATTACCGTTATCAGCTTTCCACAACTTACAAACTTCAGCCTCTGATGAAGAGTGGAGGTCACTGCTCCAGCCTCATGAATCCACGGTCGTCCAAGTAAGCAACTGTACGAAGCTTGGATGTCCATGACTTGGAATGTAACCTTGAATGTGTGAGGGCCCACCGTGATAGGCAAGTCTATGTCCCCAATCACCGACTTCCTAGATCCATCGAATGCTCTTACCATCACTGCACTTGGCCTCAACTGGGCGCCACGGTATGCCAACCTTTCCAAAGTAGTCTTTGCCATCACATTGAGGGCTGAACCGGTGTCTATCAACACATTCGACATCGAGTCTGACTTACAAAGGACGGAAATGTGCAAAGCCCAGTTGTGGTTTCTTCCCTCCGCCGGGAGGTCCTCATCACTAAAGCTCAGGTTATTACACGCAGTTACATTCCCCACTATACTCCCGAATTGCCCCAAGGTAACATCGGGATCCACATATGCTTGAGCCAAAATCTTCATCAGAGTGTCCCTATGAGCTCCAGAGTTCATAAGTAAAGACATTATGGAAATTTTGGACGGGGTTTGTAACAACTGATCGATTATCTTGTATTCACTCTTTTTGATCAGCTTCAAAATCTCATCACTACCTTCCTGAATGATCCCCTCAGGTTGGTTGGCACCTTTACCCTTGTCAAGATTCTGCACTGGCATATTCGGAGCAGTATTCTCGTTGCGCACAACAGTAGGGAGAATACGCCCACTTCTCATTACTTTGCCCACACTTGCTATATTTATGACAGCATCTGCAGAGTGCAGAGGGATCTCCTTGCCATTCTCCACAATAGTTGCCTCATACCGGTAGGGTATGGCCTTCTGAGAAGTATAGGGAACAGGTCCTGGCAAACGGATCACCAGAGGAGTGACGTCTGACTTCACACCATCACGGGCCACCTCAAGATTCTTAAACACCGGAGTAATAACACAAACATTCCTGGATTCCTTCTTGACAATCAGCTCTTTTCTGTCAATCAGTCCTTGTATATCCTCCTGGACTTTCTCACACCCTCGGGGATCTATAGAACACACTTTACAAACATCATGATCGTGGTCAAACATGTTTACTTCGCACATCTTGGCGTGAATCGGGACCAAAGGAGTTCTGATATCTTGAGCCCTGAGAATTATACTCAAATCTTGATCCTCTTGAATCATATTAACAGCCGGCCCATGAGATGGCAAAGGGTTATTCTGAGTATTGGAATTGGTATCCTCAAAGGACAACTCTTTGCTTTGAATCAATCTCTGAACTTCTTCTTTGAGCGGGTAGCAGTGCTCAACATCATGCCCAGGTGCCCCTTGGTGAAAGGCACAAGTAAGATCAGCACGGTGCCATGGAGGTAGTGGATTCTGTGGACGAGGAGGCTGCCTAGTCTTCACAAGATTCCTTGCTAATAAAGAGGGTAGCAAGTCTGCATACAACATGGGTATGGGGGGAAACTCTTTTCTGGGTAGGCGATTTGGCTGTTGTGGGGCTCGATTACGAGGCTGTTGTTGTTGAGGTGGTGGTGGGTAATATGGTTGTTGGTAGAAAGGTTGTGGATACGGTTGTTGATATAGTGGTGGATAGAATGGTGGAGGCCTCTGGGGCGTTTGTGGGTGGTAATGTTGATTTTGTGGAGCTGGAAAAGGTGGTGGAATATTGGCAATGAAGGGGTAGTTTGGATATATTGGCTGGGATCCACCCTGGGCTACCATACTGACTTCCTGAGCACTCTTCTTTGGATAACTGTTTCCAAATTTCTTGGGTCCATTAGACGACCCACCTGACGAAGCACTTGACACACTACCTTCTTTGGCCAAAATTCCTTTACGGACCAAATCTTCAATGCGAACCCCCGCATCAACCATCTCAGTAAATTTCTGCGATGCGCAACCAATCATTTTCTCCGAGTAGTAGGGACTCAAAGTTTCAAAGAAAAGATCAGCCATTTCTCTTTCCTCCAGAGCAGGGCGAACTTGGGCCGATTTTTGGATAAAGCGGAGAGCATACTCCTTGAAGGACTCTTTATCCTTTTGAGTCATAGCTTGCAGTTCCCTTCGGGTAGGCCCCAGATGTATGTTATACCTGTACTGCTGTATGAAAGCCCTAGCCAGTTCCTCGAAGGTGGTGATACCCTTCAGATTCATATACCATATTTGTGCGGGACCCGTCAAGCTGTCTTGGAAACAATGAATGAGCAAAGGTTCATTGTCTTTGTAGGCTGTCATCTTCCTTACATACATAACCAGGTGACTCTGTGGACAAGTGTTCCCTTCATATTTGACGAAATCCGGAGTCTTGAACTTGGGAGGCAATACCACATTTGGGACCAAACAAAGATCGTGCACATTCTGACCATAGATGTCTTTACCACGAAGAGCCCTCAGTTCTTTCTGCAATACGTCGTACTTCTCTTCCAGACTTACCATCCTGTCATCTCCTACCACACTACCCGAATGATAAATTGGTCCTTCCTCCTGCTGAGCAGTGTGCACTATGGGTGCCGTATGATTCATGACAGCTTGAGGGAATAGTTGTCCATGATGAAAAAGTGGCGTTGCTTGTTGTCCATAAGGAGTTGGCATTTCTGGGCCAGCAAAGCGTACACCTTCATTAGCTGTAAGAGGCATATTCCAAGGATACTCTTTGGACATGTAGTTCTGAGGGTGATAAGCAAAACCATGAGGACGAAGGCCTTCATTGTACATATTCGATGCATCTCCAAAAGAAAAACCAGCCGGGGTGGGCTGCGCAGTGCCAGCAGCCGTAGCAGTAAGGATTGGTTGTGTAGGACCAGTCTGGGCAGACGAAACAACCACAGGAGAATTATGTGCAGCAGACACAACAACAGGAATTGGCTGAGCATCAAGAACTGGTTGAACCGGGATAACATCAAGAATCGGCTGGGTAGCTGCCGCTTGTGCCTGATTGGCCATTATAGCCTCCATCATAACTGTCAACTTATCCATCCCCTCTCTGAGTGTAATAACCTGCTCTTTGAGGTCCCTGTTCTCTTGTTCCATTAAATCCATCTTCTTTTTAACAATTGCCCGAGTGTTGTGGATGCGAGAAGGCTTGTACTGAATACGCCGGGCCACTTTCCTTGACTGAGGCAGAAATGAGAGAAACATGAGACTCGGTTTTGACAGTTTATGGATGCAGTATGATGCATGATATGCTAAATGCAAAAATAATGCAATTTTTTTGATTCATCGAAGAACTTATAGAAACAATCTTTTGTAAACATAACAATCCTAAACATTCATTACAAAAAATAAAAGCAAAAACAAGATAATTCCCTTTTAAACAAACTGAGCCAAGGGATAGACTTCAAAGTACATAATAGAAAACTTAAGAAAATACAATAAAAGGAAACAACAAATGAAGATCTCAAGTTCTTGAAGCAGACTACTCCTCCAAATCTGAATGCGGACCAGCGAAGAAATCCATGCGTTTCTTCTTACTCCTGGGAACTTGTTCAAGTATAGCATCTTTTACCCTGATGCGCTCTTTCAGCTCAGCAATCTCTTGATCTTTCTTATGATTTTTCCAATTCTCTTCTTCTAAAAGACCCATGAGAGTGTCATTCTCACGCTTAGCTGCATGATATTTCTCTTTCCAATCAGCACTTTCACGCTCTGACTCAACCAAACGCGCCTGATACTCCTCCGTGGTTTTAGGAGGTAAAGGCACTGGCATTGTTGGAATAGTTGCAGTTAAAGATCTTAGCAGGGGGTAAGGCATCCCTATCTGAGCAGCTCTATCAATGACCCAATCGATATAAGATTCATGAGTCACATTTGACTTATACTTCAACTGGCTCTTGTTCAACCTGATAATGGATCGCCAAGCTTGCACAAACTGCGATCTCTTATCATTAACATCCTCCTTGTACAAGAAAAATTCACTGGATAAGAAGAGGTAAGCAGGTCTCATCCTCATAGGGTACCCAAACTGACGTCTGGCAAGAAGCGGGTTATAACTGATGCCCCCGTGTACACCAAGAAGAGGCACATTGGAGAACTCCCCACAACGGTCAATGATCACTCCAGTATCATAAGCCGAGTTGTACCACACTATATCATCTGGGGTGAGAGCCATGAGCTTCTCCGACCATGGAATGAACTCAGATCGAATTTTAGGGCGAGGTAAATGGGAGGTAAACCAGGTGTAGAGCAAGGGTGTACAACAAACGATAACTCCACGTCCTTTAGATGTGCGGTTATGGATGGACAAGTAGGTGTCGGCAAGCAAGGTAGGGACAGGGTTCTGGGTAATGAAAATCTGGATAGCATTCATGTCAATGAAATTGTCAACATTCGGGAAAAGCACAATACCATAGATGAGTAAAGCAAGGATGGCTTCAAAGGCGTCGGCATTGGATCTCTCGGAGAAAGTAGTGGCTTTTTGGTATAGGAAATTGAAGGGTAGGCATTGGAGACCTCCTTTAAGGGTAAGATTAGCTTTTATCTCGGAGATTTCAAGATGAAGAGCAGCCGCAATGGTTGGAAACTTGGGTGCGGGTTCAAGACCATGGAAAGGTACTTTGTCGAGTATGGGCAAACCGATCCAATAAGAATACTCCTCAAGTGTAGGCATAAGCTGATAATCCGGGAACGTAAAACAGTGGTAAAGTGGGTCATAGAACTGGACCAAAGTATGGAGGAGTCCTTCATCGACATCTGTCTTGAGAATACTAAGCAAATAACCATACCGCTCACGAAAGTGGTCCGGGCTAGTCAACCTCCTTGCTAGCTTCCTTAAATTCTCCAAATCCGGTTTCTTGAAATCATACTTCTTAGTCCTCTTCACAATTTTCTTCACAACACCCTCCATATCTAATATGTTTACAAAAAAAGAGATTACATAAGTCCTTCGACGTTTTAATGGATGCAAAAAGAGTATCTATGTATGAATGCATGTATGCATGATTATGCTAAAGAACATAGAAAACATGGGAGGTTAAGTCCACAAAGTTGGAGCTGAGGGTAAACACGCCATCTGGTGAGGACTAAGGTCTCAGATGCACTTGTAACCAGGGTTCTAACACAGTTCCCAAATTACAACCCCCTCCGAACTTTATTGGATTCCCGAGACGACACCCGGTCCAACAGCGTCCGTAGGAGAGTCTAGTTTGAGTGTAGCATCGCGTATCGACTAAGACCAAGACAACACTTGGTTAGCCACCGCACTACATCCTAATGACCAAGATGGGTTAAAGGTAACTAAGGTCCTTAGCTTCGACGGAAACTTAAAAGTAATAATGTCTAAGCGCGACAACACACGCCGACGTATATCACTTCAAGATCCTCCGCTAAGTGTGGTTATATCACATGTTCCACCACACGAGAATACTCTCGGTATGTCACTATGATTCTACCACTCCTATCTTATATTTCACTCAAGCCCGGGTATAGGACTTATCTCGCCACTCACGTAAAAAGTAAACAATTAGGCACGTATTTACAAAAGCATAAGCAAATAAAGCGCAAAAGTAAAGAAAGATAAAATAGGCTTAACCCTCAAAAAGGTCCCCAGTGAAGTCGCCATTTCTGTGCTCGTGATTTTCGGGTGTCAAAATCATTGATTAGATTCGAACCTTGAATCATTGAACTCTCAACTTTTATTCGCGGGAAGGGAAAAAGTGAGTAAAAACCCTTGAGACCTTGGATTCGGAGGTTGGTTTCGATTGGGGAAGGTGTTAAGCACCCGAACCGACTATGGTATCCCATAGGAACCTTCTACCTATTCTCTAATCTTGCGCTAAATTGATTTTACTTATATTAAAAAAGTTAAGAGTTAAAGTGAAAGAAGGGAGAAAGAAGAAGCATGTTTTTGGTCATTTTTATTGATTTGGAAGAGTCGGAACTCTTTGCCTACTTACCCAAATAACTCGGGATCAAAATCAAGTAGTTCGGCTTAAGAACTTATTTGATGAGTTGAATTGATTTTAACATTTTTGAAAGAAAGGTTTTAAGAAGAGATGAGAGGCCTCAAGGCATAAGAAGAAAATACGATGAAGTTGGTTACTTTTAAATGTACGAAATCCATGTCTAATGTGGATATTAGATTAATTAACATTTGATTAAGGAAAATAAAAAGAAAATCACTTGGATTACATACCAAGGTTTACTTAAAATAAAATTGAGTTTGACTTGATTGACTTTTTTTGAAGAAGATATTTTTCTAAAACTAACGACGAAATCGCATAACGGCGGAATAAAAATAAAATAGCGTAAAGCGATAAATAAAGTGGTGTGTCGGTGCGCGTGTCAGTGCGTGTGCCGATTACATATTACATATCCTAGATACATTCTATGGTCTTGAAAGAGAAGAAAACGCGAAAATAAATTACATCAAATCCCTAATTATACACACTAAGCCGATAATAAAACAAAATAAATGACAAGTAATTTAAATATGCATATGATATCTAATATGAGAAATATTCCTATGAACTAAAATGCAATTTTAAACACCTTAAAAACAACAAGACCCTAAAATGCAAATATATGAAATAACCCTAAATGCCGAACAACAAAATTAAAAGGAACGAAAGTATATGAAATGTTTTTAGAATATTTAAATGAATAAAATTTATATGAAAGGGAAAATTAACTATGAATTAAGCCAAAAAATATGCATGATGTTAACATTAAGACATTAAAGAAATGCATGAATTATGGTTTAAAATCATATGAACTAACTAATTAAAATAAACGCATGAAATTATAACATGTTCTAATATGCTTACTACAAAAATAAAGACAATCAAGAAATAAAATATGCATGAGATGGTGATTAAACAATTAAAAGATGATGCATGCATAATAATTAAAACATTAGGCCAAAATGAAAAAAATATGAAATGTTACTTCATAGCCTAAAAATGCATTAAACATAAGTGATAAAATAAAATAAAATGCATAATGTGTAAATTAAAATACTAATGAAGATGCATGAAAATACAATATAACACTTAAATGAAATAATTTAAGAGGCAAGCACATGAAATTAAAAGAAAGAACAAACAAACAAAGAAACAAAAAAAAATTACTACACCAAGCAGGGGGGTGCAAACAGCAGTAATGGGGTGAAACTAGCAAATGAGTAGAAACACAAGAACTGGGCTTGGGTATGGAGCTGGGTAATGGAGCTGGGGCGGGTACTGGGTCAACCCATGGGTGACCCGCCCAGCTCCAGTGAGTATATAAAGGTTTTTGTTCACAAAACCCTCATTCTTCATGTTATCCCTCTCTCTAAAAAATTTCAAACACCTCCCTTCTCTCCAAAAGCCAAAACCGAAAACATGAATGAAGGTGGTGGAGAAGATGAATGTTCATCTTCTCCGGCGAGCTTGCTCGCTCCGGCGCGGTGGCCGGCCACCCTAGGGTGGTGGCTCCGCCGCCGGAAAACTCCATCCTTCTTCTTTTCTTAAAATTTTTTTACTCATTCTCTTCCTTTCTCTCTTCTAAACATGGATCCGGTATCAAAAATTCCAAACAAGCTCTCATGCAATCTAGATCTAGAAAACAAAAACACACACAAAAAAGGATTACCTCTTTGCTTTCCTTCTTCTTGCTTCTTCTTCTTTCGGATTCTTCTTTCTTCTTGGCCGTACCTTGTTCGTTCGGTTTTGCCTTGTCCGTTCGGTTTTTTTGTTGTTCCTTGCTTAGATTCGGTTCGTCCGAATCGGTTTTGGTCCCTTACTATTTCGGTTTTGCCGGTAAGTTGTGGTTTGGATCCGAAAAAAAAAAGATTGGGTTCGGATTCTTGATGCTTGATTCGGTTTTGACGTTATTGTGATGTTTTGGATGGTTTAATTTGAGTTTTGATGGTATTTGGTGTTGGCCGAAATCTTATGTGGTTTATTGTTGTTTGGATTTCGAAAATTTGTGACTATATTTGATGTTTAAGTGATTTTGGTTCAATAGTGAACTTGTAAAAGTTGCTGGAAAAATTTAGTGTTCATATGGTATTCATGTGATGTTCATGTGTTCTTGAGAAAGTTCTTGAGATTTTGGTGATTTGATCTTGTGAGATGGAAAAAAGGATGAAAAAATGTGTTTGTGGTTGATTTTGAATTTCTGACTGACTCTGACACTTGGGGGACCAATCTGACGCGTGAACAGTACTTTTATAGTACTGTTCACTGATACCCTGAAAATGACAAAAATACCCCTGCAATTTCTTGGAGAAAAAGTTGGCTTGGACCAATGATGGATTGACACGTGGACAAAGACTTAAAATAAATAATAACTCTGATAAAATAAATAACAATAAATAAGTAAAAAATGAAAAAATAAATGACTAAATAAATGGTTAAAAATGGAAAACGAAAATTAAATAAATAAAAATAAAAATGTCCCGTCGGAACCAAAAAATGAGGTATTTTAAAATACCTCTCTGCCGAAATTTCGTCTGATACGACTGAGATTACGCGGCTTTTTACGCTAATTAAAACGATAAATCAACGACATAAATGAAATAAACTTTACGAACGCTAACGCTACGCTAAAAAACGCACAAAACGCGAGTAAAAATTACGAAATTAAAACGCGAGCAACATTAAAACATAAACGACGAAAAAATAATCGCGACCGCAAAAGACGAATCAAACGCAGATATTACGGGAATTCGCGCGCGAACGGACGACTGAAAAAAAAAACGATCGACGTACGAATAAAATAAAATGAATCGGTCAAAAATTAGGGTACGACACAAATCATCCTAAAGTATGAACAAATGGAACATTCTGAAGGTCAGATTGTTCAGCTCTGCACATGCTTCTAACTATGAACAATGTAGTTGGTGAATAGTTGGCAAGTAAAGCAAAAGAAGATCTTGCGCAGAGATAGACATGTCCTCTGATAAGAATCAAGCAAATTTCCCAGAAGCATGGGCCTGAAGCTTCAGATTCAATATCCTCTCTCTCCTGCACAATGACCAATGCAGATTTGGTAACTTTATCCTACTTTTTCCAGCAACTTTTGATGCATATGAAAAAGTAACCTTTTAAGGATAAAACCTGAACAAATCTTATGGCACGCATTGAACAAACCCAGAAACTCATCATGATGAACCCAGATGAAGAACATCATGAATATCAACATTCTGATGAAGAACACAACAACATTACGATGTTCATCCTGGAAAACAACAACATTCTGATGGTTAGAATGTGCATCCAGATTTTCAAGTAAAAGCTTGTGGGGCCCAAGACACGTGGCATAAAACCATTGGACACCCCACAATGGCTATGTGATCCCAAAGACTCTATAAATAGAGATCAAGGCCTCATCAAATACTTGCACCATTGTAAAGCATACAAGAAAACAACTTAAATTGTTTGAAGCTCTTGCAATTAAATCGATCATCACTAAAGGCTCTTTTTACCTTCTTTGTAGTGTAAATCAATTCTTTTTGTTGTCTCTTTTAAAGATAACTTCTTCTTCCCCCTCTTTTGTTTGATTCTCAAACATTCAAACTTCTCACAAATTGTAATCAAGTCTCATCTAGCTTTAGGGGTACTAAAGTGTTAGTTTGAGCAAAGGTTGTAAAAGTCTAAGTGGTTAACTTAACAACAAGGTGCAAGCCTGCTGAGGCTTAGAGAATATAGATTTATAAGTGTTCAGGTGAGCACAGATTGTAATGTGCATGATTTGAGAGGTTATCTCAAGCATCATAGTGGAAATTCTCACAAGATTGTGAGGAGTGAACTAACTCACATTGGATGAACCACTATAAATCTCTGTGTGTTTATTCTCTCTTCCATATACTCTTTACTTACTGCAAACACAAACACACACAAACACATTTATCTTATTAAACTGTTTTTTGCACTCAGACATCAGAACGTTCTGAAATCTGTTATTAACTTAACCATTCCAAGTTTCAACTTGAGAATTATTTCTTAAGTTACAGGATAATTTTTAAAGGGTCACAATTCAAACCCCCTTCCTTGTGACTATTTTATCTACTTCAATTGGCATCAGAGCCTGGTTCTAAGGGTTTGAACACTTAAACAAGTGTTAGAGAAAAGATTCAGGAAGTATGTCTAAAGTCAAGTACATAGCTGAAGGAGGATCATCAAACAAACCACCACTTTTTGATGGCTCAAACTACTACTTCTGGAAAGGTAAAATGAAACTCTTTCTCAGGTCTCAAGACAATGATATGTGGGCAGTCATCATAGATAGAGACTTTGTTCCAAAGACCAAAGAAGGAATTGTCAAAGAAAAGAGTGCATGGTCAACAGATGAAAAGGCTCAGGTATTATTAAACTCTAAAGCTAGACTTTTTCTATCCTGTGCATTAACCATGGAAGAAAGTGAAAGAGTTGATGAATGTAAAAATGCTAAAGAGGTATTGATGAGTAAAACCACAAGTGTACGATTCTATCGAAGTAGTAAAAATAGAGTATCGTTCCGACAGGGAGTTGTTTTAATTCAATTAACTTTTTGGAAGAGAAATAGAAGAAAGTTCAGTAAAAAGGTTTGATTTTTAGTTTTGAATAAAAATAATAATAAAAAGCGCCTTGGGATTTATTGGTCCATCTTCATAACAAGTCCTTCACAAACAAACCCTAAACCGCTAATTTTACATTGGATCTACTTTCTAAAGACAAGTTTCTCTTAAGCATATCAAAGCTTCTCTCGAAGTCATTGAGTGTGTTCCTCTAACAACCAAGCCTATTATCATGGTTGGTTGTTATTAGAATCCTTGAAGGTCGAAACTTTATATGTCTCAAGGTTTGCTAGGCTATTCTCATGCTTCGCAATCCTTGTCTAATTTCACTTGTTCCAATATCAAAACTCCCCGTTCGCTTTATGAATTGATATTTAAGATGATGAATTAACGATTACTAACCCTCCCCATTCGCTTTATGAGTTGGTAATTGTTAATTCACTATTAAACCGGTGAAATTAGAAGAGAAAGTAGATTTATATAAAATTAGGGTTTATGGTTTGGTTTGTTAGGATTATGTCATTAAGACTTATCCAACAATCCCAAGACAAAGAAGAGTCTACTCACTCATGGTTGAAGCAGACATAGGGGAGAAGAAGAAGAACATAAAAATAATAAGAAAATAAAAGAAGGAACTTTTATTAAGAAAAACAATTGTCACTATTGAATTCCAAGAACAAAAGATGAAATATTGTGATAGCTAGCTACTCTATTTATAGTTTACAATGACTTAAGCCCTAAGAAAATATATCACTAGAATATTCCACAAGAAACCACGGGCTTTTAGGTCAGAAATAAACTAATAGGTAGTTTGTCCACGAAGCAAAAGCAGCAAAAGAGCATCCTGAGGGTTGGCACGGTCGTGTGGCTGGTGGCACGGGCCGTGCCAAGCTTCTGAATTGGTGGATTTATATTTTTGTGCTGAATCATTGTATTTTCTTGACCGAATCAGCTCTGAATCCTCTTTCTTTTGCTCCAAGACTGAATCTTCAGAATATTTGTTCCTGAAATTAAATATCTTGCAATTGAAGTAAAATAAATCTAAAAGGAATAATATTTAAATAAAACGAAATCAAATCTAAATAAAACAAACTTAAATATTATATAAAAAATCACTAAATAATGACTCATCAAACTCCCCCACACTTGAATCTTTGCTTGTCCTCAAGCAAAAGGCATAAACATAACAGCATAAACAAGATTTAACATTTGACAATAAAATTAAAAACTTATCTCTCATCTAAGGTTTTATTTCAAGCGTACACTAATCACAACTTCAAGTATCCCTTGTGAACCTATTCAACCCGACAAGAAGTTTCAAGTGGGTGTGGGTGTGGGTGTGTAGTTCAACCTTTTTCTAGCTCTTGTATAAGATAGATATTATGAGGAAAACATGTTCTAACCTTAAGACTAAACCAACCGAGAAAAATTCTTTCTTCATTTCATATAAGAGAGATAGGAGTACCTTTGATCATTGGATCTTTGCCAATTGCATATCTTTGGGGTTTTTTTTGCAGAATTTTCATTGGAGAAAACCAACTGCACGCAGGAAGTCGGAGGGCATACCCCCTTCCCTAATCTAAATTCAATGGTGCTTTTTATGATTATAACATCACCTTCACGTAGGAAGTCAGAGGGCCTACCCCCTTCCCCAATCTAGATTCAGTGATGCTTTTATGATTATAATTGTTCTGCCCCCTAAAGCTTTTCAAGATAACATCATCTTCACGTAGGAAGTCGGAGGGCCTACCTCCTTCCCCAATCTAGATTCGATGATGCACATTAAAATTAATTTGGCTTTGTATACCCCCACACTAACTTATACTACTTAAAAAAAACTTTGAAGGGTTAATTTACCTTTAGAGTTAGAATGTGCTCCTTAAAATACCTACTTATACACTTACTTAAAGGCTGCATTTTGTACTTTTCTCATAGAGAAGTTTCACAATAAAACAAGATGTGGGTATAGCAAGAATACTTAAAACACAAGAAATTACTTTCATGTACAAGAAATAACCAATTGAAGGAGACTTCAACAAAAAATTTATGTCATGATTCATAATAAAAACAAGCTGCTTAACATACCTTTCGCAACAAAACATAATGAAAGATTTAAAGTTCAAGGGAGTTTAGAACATTACGACTCAAGACACTTTATTTGACCCCCCCCCCCCCCCCCCCCCCCACACACACACACACACACACTTGGGAGAAGCATTGTCCTCAATGATTCAAAATTAGAAAGAAAAGAGAAGAAATAGGAAGAGAGGAAGAGGAAAGCTCACAATTTATTGAGGTCCATAAGGTGGTCCTTGGAGATGAAAGTGTTGCATCATCATCCATAACATTTGGTTGTTTTCATCATTTACTCGATTGCCTCTTTGGACATCGTTTCTTAGCCCGGAGATTTCTACACCTTGTCCTTGTTGCTCGGTGCTTATTCGTTCAACCTCATTTTGCATCCATGCCCACCGGTCATTATCTTCATTATAGTGTTCATTGGCTTCATGGTCATGGTGCTCCTCATCATGGTGCAAGTTTGCACCGTCCTCTTCTACAACATTGTCCTCTTCATGTACCTGTGGATCATCACCAACAAACAGCAAATTTTCTTCCACCTCGGTGTTAGTCCGATATAGTTTAGGAAGTATAATCAAACATATGGGCACATTGAGCTTGAGCTCAAAAGTCGTGTTATCAGGTGGATGAGGCTTAATGAAATTCATAGCAATGAGGGTTTCTATGTTAAGCTTATTTTTTCCCTCAATCCGGTTTACCCCTTGGTTCTCACCCACTCCAAACTTCCTAGCTATATAGGTGATAATACCACCCACTATTATCTCACCCTTACCGTCATACCTTGTACCTACATAAGCAAGATAATCAAGCAAGTAATAACAGATGTTTACAGGTTCATTATTCAACATAGCCCACAACATGAAGAGTTCATCTGTCCTAGTGTTTCCCAACTTTTTCCTACCCTAGATTGTACAAGCCATAACCCTTTGAAGGTACCTAAGCACAGGGTTGTGAATGTTACTAGCCTTGTTGGAACGAGAATTGAATTGTTCTAAGCCAGTGATATGTTCCCAAAAGGCGGCGGGTTGGTAGTCAACCGACCTTAGATCATGGTTCCAAAAGTCATGGATGAACCCCGCATTTGCGAAGCCCATCTCATTGCAAAAGTGCTCAAGAGACATCTCATAGTCAACGTTCAGAAACCCAACAGGGACTCTATGATTGGGGTCATCCAAATTCAACCTATCCTTCTTGAACACAATAGAGCTCAAGAATTCATAAGTGAAGTTTTCAAACCCCCGCCTAGGTTTCAACATATCAACCCACCCTAGTCTATTCAACAACATAACCACATTATCCTTGATACTTAATCTAGTAATGTCATAATCATCAGGATATCGACAAGCATGTAAAGGTTTAGATATAAGTGCTTTATACCTATTCCTTTGCCCGGTAGAGGCAAATTCAATGCCATGGTTCCTTACGGATGCTCGCTTTGATCCTGCACCACTTCTAGAGCTCTCAACTTCTTTTCCTTTTCTTTTGGATGCCATAGACATTGGTTGAATTTGTGTGAGTTTTGGTGAAGGTTGTGGTTTGGAAAGGTTTTGGGTGGAAAATGTTGGTTTAGTTATGGGGTTAAGGTTTAAGTAAGGTTTTTGAGTTTAATTGTGGATGTTGGTGAAGAATTGATGGTTTTTGGGTTAGGTTAATGGGGTTAGGGATTTGATGAATTTTTGGTTTGGGTGGATGAAGTTTGTTTTTGATCGGTTAATTGTGTTTGGAATGATGTTTGGAGTTGATTGGTAGAAGAAATTTTGTGATTTGGTGGAGTTTTGAGGGAGATATGAAGGTTAGAGGATTGTTGGTTATGGAGGTTTTATAGAGAAGTTTGAGGGATGAGAGATGTTTGTGTTGAAGAATGAAGAAGAAGAAGAAGAACCTTTTTTAGGGTTATAGATATGCTGGAGTCGTGCACGGTCGTGCCTATGGGGGCACGGACCGTGCCAACTCCCTGGAAAAAGTGTGTTCTGGCTTAGGCAAGGTCAGGCATGGCCGTGCCACTGCAGGCACGGCCCTTTCCCAGGCTCTTGGCGTTCTAGGTTCAATTTTTTTCATTTTCTTGAATCGTACTTGGATAATTACCAGGTGTAGGGTGTTGGAACATCCTTGGGAGTTTATTTTTCCCTAAACTGTAGCATAGAAATTTATTTTTCCTCTCCTCTAAAGAGACAATACTACTTTCTTATCTGCAGCTGCATGTTTCTGACTTCTATAATACCTTCTTACCTCTTAATTTATTTTAAGAGTATGTTGATTTCTTTCTTCTTGTCTAGTTTAAAGCTCCGATTGAAGATTGTGTAAGGTATTCATTTGTCTCTGTGCACACTTCTGTTATTCTTTAGTGATACTACATGACTGTTTCTTCTTCTTGAATATGTGTTCGTGATGACTTGAGGAAGTGCATCTAAGGTATCTCTTAGGATTATGTGTGCTAGTTGTTTCTTCACAGGTGTGGTACCATGCTGATTGAGGAAATGGATTTATTTGTATCTCTCTATTTTATAAAGATTGGCCTTAATTTGTTTTAGCCAAAAATTTGCCAAAGGGGGAGATTGTTGGGTATTTCTATTGGCTGCATTGTTGCTAAAACAAATATCCATTTAGTGTTAAGTTAGACTCTACGTTCCAACATGGTTTAGGCATCCATATGAGATGTTGGACAAAATGTTCCAACATCCTGACACGATTCAGTGTGCCTGAGTTCATGCCTATTTGAACGCGCACCTTATCTTTAATAGGAAACAACTTTTGCTTAACTTGATGTCCAAGCAACATACATATCTGTACAAAATCAGTTTGGATTTATTCCCAAAGAAGCAAGAATATTTAAGGGAATACTTGAAGGTGGTTGGGACGTTCCTAAAGATGTTCCTACATTTTAATGCTTTCCATGTTTGTCTCTTTGATTCTGTTTTGTGGATCAGATCGATCTGCAATTTGTTACTGAAGCCCAACAAGGTTGTTAGCCCATATTGCTTCAGTATAAAGGGAAGACTCAAAGACCTAATTGGGTATTCAAGCCGTCATATTAAAAAGTTTAGTTTTTTTTTAGGGTTTTGAGTCTATGTGTTCTACTCTTGTATCGTTTGATGCAAGTTTAGTTTTGTTTATTTGTGAGTTTTTCCTGTATCATCTTGATACTTGCTAAGGATTGTGTGTTTGAGTTGTAAGCTCGTTGTGCTTCACCAAAGCTTGTAAGCAAGGTTGTAGTTTGTGTTTGAAGGTAACTTCACCAACTGTTTTGTTTGGGGTCTGATAGGTCACTGGGGCAGTGACTAACCATAGGAAAGTGAGATGTGATCTCAGATCTAGAAGTTCCTAGGTTGAAGTCTAGGCGGGTAGGTCCTAGGTCATAAAGTGTAAACGAGGAGTTTGCTGAGAGCTTTTGAATAAGGACTACACTAGTGGATTTCCTTCCTGGCTTGGTAGCCCCCAGAGTAGATGTGTTTGTTGCTGAACTGGGTCAACAAACTCACAGTGTCTTTTACTTTCTTGCCATTTATTTTTGTTTACGCTTTAATGTTGGAACAAGAACATCACAAACGTTGAAACATCTTACAGAACATATTAAAACAAGTACTCTAGAATTTCATATATATTTTAAAATAAAATGTTTGTTGCAACCTATAAATTCATGGAACACAAGGTAAATATAAATTATGAAGACATGTTCAAGCCACTTTTGTGGTTGCTCTTAGCTAAATATAATGATCACTTAGAATTTTATCATTTAATAGCGGTACAAAGTCATTTTTTAGTCATGTTCGACAAAAGTTGATTTTCTCTTTGTATCATAGTCTTTCTGATGATGGTGATCAGATAACGTGTCTTGTTGTTGTATAAACTTCCGCTTGTTGGGACATATCATATGAATGAATGAACTCATATTTAAGGAAGAGATTGTTGGTGTATCAAGTCCATTAATAGCATAAATGTTGAATAACATATAATCGAGGAGGCACATATACTCATCACATTAAGATTTTTGATAAAGATGTATTGTGTAAGTCGTTTGTTTGATTATCCTTGGTTCAATGTGAAGATTTCCGAATATTTTAGCTCTTCTCGTGATCCAACAATCATACATAATTAATTAGAGGTGGGTGAACGTATTGTGAAAACATAGCGGGTGTGGAGTCTTGGTTAATAACATTCCTAATTTTTTTTTTCTTTTTCAAATTGTTGGAACACTAGTTAAAATCTAGTGAGAAGTTGGATAGAAAAAACACAATGTGAAAAGAACTAGTGTGTGGGAGCGTGACTTAAAAATGTCCCACATTGGAGAGTCACCCCAACTAGCAAGTGTTTATATAGAGAAGGGGGGACCTCCAAGGGTGTGCCCTTGGGGTACCCACTTTTGTGAACGGGTGATCGCTTAGAAAAATAATATATCACACGCGCGCGTGACGACGCCGCCGTCCGTCCGGGCGGGTCGGGTCAAAATATATTTATTTTTTGTCACTTGAAAATGAAGAATTAATTAATCTGTTACGATCCAAAACGCGTAATCGGATAAGTCCAACTGAGAAACCTAAACTTGCGGATCAAGCTGACGGTTTAGGTTACGATCTCTCCCTATAAAAGGAGAGCTCGCCCCACTCATTCAACACACCGAAATCCACAGTTGATGCTTCCTGTGCGATTCTTCTCTTCTCCCCTCGACTTGTGTTAACGAGTCATTCTTCCTCTTCTACTCCTTTCTTTGGTTTCGATAAGAGCGGCTACGTACCGTAACGAGTGGTGTTAATCGAACGATTAACCCATATTTTAGAGGTGTATATTCTCGAACAATTACATACTGTGCAGTACGTAATTGAACAGTGATCTGGGCTGTTTTATCCTGGAGGCGGCGCGATTGTTAGTCTACCTTGCACAAGTTTGGGTAGTGCCGCGAAACGTCTTAAAGAGAGCGACCTTGTCGTGACTCAACCCGGTAATTCCTTTGGTAGTAAAACTGATTTTTGAACTGTGAAAACAACACAAATGACATATGAAAGTAATCTCACACTGAAAGGTCTCTATTTTTTACACGTTTATGTGTTCTTCTCATTGTAAAGACTTCTCTGATAGCAATCATGCATAAAATCTATGTTCGTAGAGCATCCATGGCCACATTATTAGATTATGTGTCTTTAAATATTATTAAAAAAAAGAAAATAATATGTATAAGAAGGGGAACTAGGTCAAGACTCTCAGAAAAATAAGTGTTCCCTTGCGATAAATGAGGGCAAATAGTCTGGAGACCCAAATAAAAATTACATGTCATTTTTTAAATAATTAATTATGAGAGTAATTTTTTTATTTAATTATAATAAAATAATGATATCATCTTTATTATACATTGTTTATCTAACTTCATATCCTATCATACGTATATCATATTATGACAAATCTGGTTTGCAAGTCGAATATTGCTCTTCTCCCATCAAAAATTGCTCACCCACATACAAGCTTCCCAAAATATCCCTGCGTGAGTTATTATTACTACACTTGTACCACACTGCATCTTACCAAAATACTAAGTGATGGTGGGTGGTGGGCAGAGGGAGGCGTCGGCAGTGGCGGATAAAAGTTGATGGTGGATGGTGAGTTCATAAGTGATGTCCATCGCAAGGGAGAAGGAGAGGAACATGTTTTCTCTTCTCAATTCTCTATTCTCTCTCACGTGTGTTTTTCCTCCGGCTTTAATTGATTTTTTTAAAAGGTGTACCACATGACACACCTTAATTGGACAATGTTATATAACATTAAGAGGTCAATGGTACACAAGTGGAACCAGTGAAGCATATAACAGAAGACGGTTATGCAAAGAGGCAGCTGACCCTAACCTTTTTAAAGTATGTGAAGACAAGGTATGGGTTACGACATGTTTTGTCAAAATACATTGCATGAGTTAACTTATGGAGGAGTATTTTGGGAAGTATGTATAGGAGTAAGCAAATATTTTAATGGGAGAAGAGCAAATATTCTTGCAAGTCTATAAGTTCACTATTTATTGCGATAACTTGCATAAGACATTTGGAAGCTACAACATAAGTGCTCATTAAAGCATTCTATTATCATTACATATGAAATGTCAAACCTAAAAAAAAAAAGTGATAAACAGCAACGAGGGAGCCGGAATAAAAAATTGGTGACTAAATGAGGTCATAGTGGATGTAACAATGATAGGTGCAAGAGCAAAGTGGGCTCGATGCCACTAGCTTTTTTCTGTATTGGTTGGGGTAAGTGGGGAGTTATGTTAATCTTTTAGCCAACATTTTAATCACCTATATATTGTCTTTGGAGGATGACAATTTTGAAATGGCTTTGCAATTGCAGGGCCCTTGGCTTCAACAGTAAAACATGTTTGAGACATGTCTCATCAAAAGAAAGATGCATGATTGTTAAAATAGATCAAAAAATTTCACATGTTTGGTTTTTTTCCTCTTGTTTGTGTTTTTTTAATTATTTTTTCGAGAGAGAATGATCACAGGATCAATAAATTATATGTAGATTTAAGTGATTTTTTTTTTAAAAGGTGAACTTAATGATGCAGAAAGAAATCCTCTGGTCACCCAAAAGAAAAAGAAAGGTACTTTATTAATCTATCTATGCAGAGACAGAAACATATATATGCATAATTTCTTGTTGACTTTTTAGTTGAGCTTTCATTCTGTTTCATACGCACAAGCATCGCATCATATTAGTTGGATCATCTCTGAAAGTCATCTCCTAAAAGTGCGAAAGCACTGTTCTGTCACTTAACATGTTTGCCTTGAATATTTGATAGAGAGAAAAATGACACTCTAAAAGGAAAATAATGATCCATCCCAAAGTGAGGGAAGGAGAGAATGCAATGAATCTTGCTACCTACCGACTAGTGCCTCCTTGGATACCTATAACAACTGTGTATCTTTTCTTTTTTATATATTTAGAGTTTTTCTTGCATGCACAATTGCTCATTTATGACTATGCATAGATGTGGGTTTATTTGTCTTATACATGTCTCATTATAATATTGGAAACATAAAATGAAAATTATTAGGGACCATTGTTTTTTTCTTTAGATGTGACAACTATTAGAGGGAGTGGTTACTTGATTAGGATACGATCAAAAAAATTGTTGGTCTCAAATGTAAGCAAAAGTATACAAAAGTCATCCTATTAAATGTTACTATTACAATTCTAACCTCATTGACTTTATACAATTTGTTTCACATTCTCATGTTTAACGCATTCTAAAGATTTTTCATTGGTGGAGTTCAAAAGTCATGTTTCCAAAACAAAGGCATAATTGAAAAAATGCTATTTTTTTACAATGATTTAAATGCAATCAATCCATTTTCGTACCAGAGGGAGTATATAGATCAAGGCACTAAGCTTCAAAAAGATACCCTTAAATTAATTACGACATTTTCTTATTACAATTCTTTGTAGAATATGTCTGCCCACAAAAGAGACCTTACATGCATTAATTTTTCTTTTTATAACCAGCTAGAGCTTTATAAATATAATAAAAAGACTAATTAATTAATATACATAGGCACGGTATAAGTCGAACGCTATGGAATATTGTCTGCTGCTGATACATAGTAGTGTTTAGATTCCATGGCATGAACCTCACCCTCCTGGGATATGGTTGAAAGGGATGGATTATAAGAATACCATCTGGACCAAAAGAGATAGTTTATGAAGTTGAGGAAGCTGAGGACAGCTAGTAACCAATAGAAAAGGTCAAGTTTGTCTTTGTTCAGATTGTTGTCATGAAGCCAACCACCCCCACCACTAGAAGTGGAAGTGATTTTATTCACCAAAGAAACCAATAGCGAGCTGAGATAAAATCCAAATGAATAGGAGCAATATGTGATGGCAGTGAAGAATGTCTGCATCCCTTTCAAGGACTGTTTGTAGAAGAACTCAATGAGGCCAACTGCAGTAAACATCTCTGACAAACCAAATATTATGAATTGTGGTGTAATCCAAAATATGGACAGAGTTTGGT
Organism: Medicago arabica; assembly: GCA_946800305.1. NCBI lineage: Eukaryota > Viridiplantae > Streptophyta > Magnoliopsida > Fabales > Fabaceae > Medicago > Medicago arabica. The sequence continues at coordinate 197,072 of OX326971.1, read as the reverse complement.
TCAGGTTCACAGCTGCATCCCTTCTCTTTTTCTCCATAACAGCTGCTGAAATCATAGAAAATGTAGCAAGAAAAAGGCCAATACCTATTCTCTGCAAAGGTGAGATTCCTGACTCATGACCTGTTATTTTTCTTGCAAAGGGAACAAATAAAGTATCATAGAGAGGGACTACAACGATGAGAAAAATGTAAGGAATTGACTGAAGTGATGCTGGAGGGATATGAAATGATTTTGTGACATGTGTGTCCATAGTACTTCCTTGCTGGACAGAGAATGTTTGAAGTTGTGCTAAGATAGTGTTGAAAATTATAGTGCATGCAAAAATTGGAATAACCGAAAGTAATATCTTTGCTTGTTCAACTTGTGCAACACTACACAATCTCCACGGGCTTTCCTTTGTGTTGTTCCCCTCTTGGATACAAGCCTTGTCCAAGAACCTCAACTTATCGCTATGTTGTCTGTTTTCCCTTCCGTGGAGCATTTGTAGGCTAGATGGACAAATCTTCTTCCTTTTTAATATTGCAGCTACAAAAACCTGATCATACATACGTAATAAATGACCATGATTATTATATTATATAATATAATCATAATAGACATCGGTTCCTGCCTAAGTTCAAACGGAGAATCTGGTACATATGAAAATTAACTTAATTATAAGAAATTTCTATAGTAGCTGTTGTGAGGTTAATTAATTTTACAGAAGACAATTCATTGACATGTACTATATTTGAAAAGATAAATTAGATATGAAATGTTGATCATACTTGAGCAATGGGGAGGAAGATGGTTGGCTGTGGAGGCTTGTTCCTATAATATAGGGTCCCACTTATGAAGCTTATGAACCCCATTGCCATGGCAGCAGCTGATACAGCAAAGCCCGCATCCATCCCGGAATGAGTTTGAACCCAAATAAGAATTGTTAGAGCAACAAGTTCACCCAATGAGAATGCAAAATATGCTGCATTGAAGTAAGTTGAGAGCTTCTTTGGTTGCTGGTCTTGATTGAATTGGTGAGCTCCATGAGAAATCATGTTGGGCTTAACACAACCACTACCTAATGCCACCATGTATATTGCTATATAGAATATCAACGCCTTCAACCCCTTTGCTTCTATGCATTCTCCTCCTAATTTACTGCATGGTGGTGGCTTCAATTCAGGAAAATGAGCTTGTGCTGACAGCAAAATGAAACCCTGTGCAATTATGCATATGCATGCAAAGTATAAATATTAAATTAATTATTAACTCGAATTAATTAATACATGTGTGAATGTGATGATGAGATGAGTACTACATACAGAAAGTTCTAGTAAAGCAAATATGAGGATTGTGGAGAAGGTGCCAAGAAAAGAGTCAGATAGATAGCCACCAAGGAGTGCGATGAGAAAAATAGTTCCTACAAAGTTGGTGACTATGTTTGCAGAATGAGGCAAAGAGAAGTGCATCTCGTTTATGAGATAAGTTATGAGGTTGTTTCCAACTGCAGCTATTGCCATTATTTCAAATGCTTGTAGTCCTGACATATCATTCATCAGATCATAGTTATTGTAAGATACAAAGTAAAAAGGATATATATATATATATATATATATATATATATATATATATATATATATATAGAGAGAGAGAGAGAGAGAGATACCAAGAACAAAAGCAGCTGCTCTGGTTCCACCGTGGTTGTTAGGATTAGAGGGTCTTCCTCTCCAGTCAACAGTAGTATTCATGATGCCTTCATCTGCAGATTCTCCCTTTGGAATTGGAATATTTTTATTAATACTTCCTCCCTCATCCATTCTTGTTGTTGTCTTGTCTTACTCTCTTGCTAATGCTGAATTTGAGGGAAATTGGTCCGCAATTTATAGACAGTGTCTAGCCTACCACCACTTGCAACTTGCTTGCGTTACAATACTAGAGACCCCCCCGCCCTTATTCTTTACACGTGTACACACCACATTCCCACCAAAATGAGAATAAGATCAATTCATTTCATTCTTGCCTAACTATGTTTAATAATAATTAATCTAAAGGGGTTACACCACTTATGTATGCTTTCAAGAGTGGTATGGTTTGAAGACGACGCGTTTACTCTATAATAAATAAATATGTTGTAAGAGTTAAAGTTAAGAGGAATCTAGATCTATTTTTCCTTAAACACAAATATAAATGAATTGTATTTGGACACACTCATGTAAATGGAATAAAATAATGAGAAATAATTTAGTCAAATCATTTCATTATTTTTCATTGGTGCTGCTAACCAGTGCTCCGGGGCACTAGTTAAGGAACAATAAATAAATGTATCTCATCTGATTTAGTTTAATTAAAGTGAGAAATAAATCAATTAATTTCCTTAAAAAAAGTCAATTAATTAAAATAAGAAATAATTGTCTTTATTACTGCAAATTTATTTCCTTTACCAGGCTATATAGCACATGTGCTTTCTTATGATTTCAATTTCTGGCCTTTATTCCTTAATAATTTTTCTTTTTCCCATGAATTTTAATCAAGCAAGTTCTCTTTACGTGAACCTTTTATCATAGTTTTCTTTCAAACCAATTCACGGAAAACAACATATCCAATCCAATTAAAATATTTTAAGTTCAAATAAATTAACATTTCCAAAGTTAAAATATATACAGTCAAAATTAAAATATCAAATGCAGAAAAAGTGGTGTCAGTGATATTACTTTGAGAGGGGAGAGCGAAGGAAGATTAAATTGTTGAGATAACAGGCGCAAATGTATCATTGCGGGTCTTTTATGGCTGTCTTTTAATACACTATTTCTTATTTTAAATTGTTGCATTTCCCTTTTTTATTTTAATTTTTTAGATTCATGGTGTGTCTACCAACTTTTATTTGTGTTTGTAACTATGTTAGAATTTCTCGGAATTTTATTACCAAATAAATAGTGTTTTGTCACACACACATAAAGAAATATATTTTTAATAACAAAAAGGAAATTAATAAAAAATAAAATTGAATATTTTGAGGATAATCTTTTTGTGTGTGTCCAAACACTATTGATTTTGTCTTGTGATCATAGAAGAATACCTCTTAATTAAAGTCAACCTTTCCTAAATTAAATTAAATTAAATAAATTAAAGCCAACCCAAAATTTAAAAATGGTACTCTATGGATCACCAACTATCAGGGTCACTCTGACGCTTGTTCAGTCATGAACATAATGAAGTATCTTACGATTTAAAATTCTCATATTGGATTATGAGGAACGTTAACAACACACATTTTTCAACACACTCTCTTTGATTGATTAAAATTTACATGGGATCCGTTAAATTTATATGTGATCCACATAATTTGATGGTACCCATGTAAATTTTAACCAATCTAAAAAAATGTGTATTAAAATATGTGTTGCTAGCATTCTTCATTGAATTATATAAGATCTCAAAATGAGAGGCATTCCTTATCTATATGAGAAAGAAAAAATGATCTCAAAATGACTTTATAAACGAAAGGCATTCACATTCCTTACCTATGTAAGACACTTACCAATATAAGAGATATGGGCGCTTGATTTGCTCAAAATAATTGGTTAGACAACACATCTTTATTTTTATTTTTTTTAATAAATCAAAATGATATATTAAACAAAGGGCTATCTTCCAGGTACAACGTGTACTATATAAGACCCCCATAGATTACACCAAACGTTCAGTAGTAAAAAATAAAATTAGCCAATTCCCGCTCATAAGAATGAGTTTTGGCACTAGTTATAAAAGCTATAATGAAAAGATACAACATTAACTTTACACCACCAAAAGGAAAGAAGCTTGACATTCTCCAAAAGCTGCACATGAGAGCTTTGATTACCTCGAAATATTCTAGCATTCATTTCCTTCTAGATTGCCCAAGTTGAAGCAAACCAAATCAAATGCATGAAAGAGCATCTAGATTTACCAAAACCTGTAGAGGAACCAAACTGAATAAAGTGATCCAAAATATGAGATGGATCTGTTGAATGAACACCGAGCCAGTTCCCAACAAGCTGCCAAAGCAGTCTGAAATGACGCTCAGATTCATGAAGACTGCAACCACTAACACAATACTGAGCCTCTGGAAGAATGATGCATCTACGAAACAATTTCATTTTAGTAGGCACTCTATTACGAAACAAACGACATGCGAACACTGATACCTTCAAAGGAACATCCATCCTCCATAAGAGATTCACTGGTACATGGTCAGTGTTTGACATCGTACCTGTGAGCAAGCGATAGGCACCACTGGTTGTGTGTACCCATTAATTGGGTCGGGGGTCCACCTTCAGACATCAACAATATCAACCTGCAACAGAACGGTTAGCAACAAAGTTCTACAGTCCTCTACCAGCTCCTCCTCCCACGCCCATAACCTCTGTCTCCACTTCCAATCATAGTAAAACATCCTTGAATCCTTGAGAGCGTCCTGCAGCGGTACAAACGAGTCCTTGCTGAATATCTATTCGGCCACAAGCTTGCTAAATCCTGTAAACCAACCTGTTTATCTGAAACAAAAAGGATTGGGATGAGACATAATGTCTCAATGAGTTCTACCTAATCATAGTTTGTAGGAAACCTCGGGGAAAACCTAGGGTTACCACATGTCTACAATTCAACCTGTCGGCTGTCTATACGTGTGTGGATGATGCTTATATATATGGTTGTGCAAGCTAAATCTGTCGTAGATTCTTCTTACTGAGGTTATAGGTCTTCTCCTACTTATATGTATCATGGCGGTTTAAGGGAACCTAAGACCGATATACTAAGATACAGTAACTGTATCATAGCCTGAACATAACTCATTCATGACACGATCTTAACCGGACGATCGGGGAATCCTAAAATCCTCAACGGTGTATCATCATAATCTTGTCTTTGCTACATAATCTTATACTTGGCATACAATAGATCATAAACATTTCATATTATAATCATGCTCATTCATCATTCATACTATTGCACAAGATTACACTTCTCATCTTAGCATAACTCGATACATGATTCATTACTGTTGATTAGGGTTAGCGTTGAACAAACATGTTAATCTGGATTAGTTTTACAGAGTGTATTGGGTGGAGTAACCCCGAGTACAATCCCTGACAACCCGATGAAAACCTAGCTGAGGCACATCAGACTCCCTCAGTGTCGTGCGGGTCTACCTTATGAAGCGTCCCTCTGGTGTGAACCTCTCGTATCCCACTGGCGTGGATAGCAGAGAGACACGACACCTACATCTTGTTTATAGTCTTAAACATACATGTTAACATAACTTACTTAACATTACCACGAGTCTGTGATCTACTCGTATAACGGTAATATAACATGCTTGGTCTGAACATACATGAAAGGTATAACATATAACTTGCTACATATTTACCACGAGTATGTGGCCTACCTGATTGGCGGTAAACATACTTGCATAATCTTCTTGTTCGTGTGAAACGGTTATGTATCGATTCACGGCTTAAACATTCTTGTTCATAAGAAAAGGGCTTATCCTTGTACCTCTAACTCTTTCTATACTTAGGGTTCATGCTACATTCCAGTTCTCGACGATCTATGTCGAGGTTCTATATTTCTTTATCTTCCTTAATTCATTGCTACCCGAACATCATGCTTAAACTCTCTCTTGTGCCATTCTTGCCATACATGCTAAGATTACCATGTGTTTCATTTCAAGGATTGATCAATGTAATGTGCAATGATTTGATGATGTTTAGGGGTTTTAACATTAAAAAACATTACGAGAAAAAGCATTAGACGACACTACATGTCCCCCATACGAGCCAACAAGCCAATTAACAAAATAGGAGGTCATCCCCATTTTGCTAATGGCAAAGTCACTCTGGAAGGATTTCGCTATTAGCCAAATTTTGGCTAATGGAGAATTTCTTCGGGACTGTAGTGCAGATTTTGCATTTTTGACCCCAAACTCATCAATTCTCAACCTGCAATGCACACTACATGTCCAACAACTTATATAAACATTAAGATTCATCATACATGGAAATTTCAACATATGAACAACAAGAATTGGCATTTGGGTATTAAATATTCTACTAAACTAAACTTAGCATAAATACATATTTTCTTGTTAGAATCGTACAACCAAGGGTAAGTTTACACTATCTAAGAACTCACATAAGTTTGGCAACCAGCTATCACAACTTCAGACCTTGATTCTCACTCATGCAATCCAAACCCTAGTCTTGATCTTGGCTCCAAAGATGAATCTCATGCTTCAATCTTGTATAGATGTTCACCACCTCCACTTTAAGCTTGCATAACCATGATTTTTCCATGAAAAGGATCAATCCATGAAGAGAGGGATGGAAGGTGATAGTGTAGAGAGAAGGAGGAGAAACTCTTGTTCTTGGAAGTTAGAGAGAGAAAGCTTAAAGGAGGAGAAACTCTTGTTCTTTCCAAAAATACCCTGAATATTAAATACAAATAACACATGTAACAAATAGATAAGAATAAATTTAAATATTAAAACAAATGTAACAAACACGATATGAATATATGTATATCTGTTGTTTTCCTTTATCATTTAAAAAATGTAACAAATTGGATGAGTATATTTATACTTACTTTTTCATTATTTCAATTATACTTTTAAACAATTTTTTCTATAATAAAGATTGTTGTTCATGTTATTAAAAAAAAAGAAACAACATTTATATTTTTACTTTTAATCAAAACCAAAATTTCATTAAAAAATATATCATTCATATTTTTCAAACTTTAGCGCAATAAAAAGAGTGGAAAGACGGGCATGGAGTTCTTTTTTTGGTTACCTATTTTCTTTAAAGTCGGGAGTTGGAAGGTTCCATAATTTTTTAAGGTTGGTGTTAGTTATTTATATGTTTTTTGTATTTTTAATCCCTTGTGTTGACCGGTGTTTTTATATAAACATGTTCATAATATAGAATAGAATACTAAAGATTAAATGTGAAGTCATGAGTCTGAATCGGATAAATTTAATTTAAGTTTTGATTTTTTTTTTTCATATTTTTCGTCTTATCATTTTAGAGATGTTCTTTTATGTTAGACACGTTTCTGGCCTAAAAAAGAAGCTTAATGATTAGCTACAAAGTCCGTTAGTTTTTTTTTTATTGTTTTTGCTCTGAAACAAATTTAAAGTAGGATACATTATTTATTTTATGAACTCAAGTATAAGATCTTAATAAATAGAGCGATTTGAGACGGAAAAAAAATATAGAATGATTCTCAACATATTAGTGGATTCCAAATGATGAATTAGTTAGAAGAGCAGTTTGATTGCCAAGAATTTTGTAATAATTTTTTTGTTTTATGGGATTGCCAAGATTAATTTAATATCATCATTTTAAACTATTGAACATAATTAGATATTTAAATTAATGCATAGAGAAATTTGTGTTGCTAATCAATAATCGATGATCATTTTGATCGGTACCTTAAATGTCATTTAATTGTCGTATTATTGCTAATCAGTTTTGAATTTTCTTTGGGTGCAAAGAGGGGTCTTTGCATCCTATAAATATATAAGACACAAAGTTCAGAAGGCAGATTGTTTAGACAAATTCATCTTAATTAGAAAAAATTATTTCTCTGTATTTTGATTACTATCACGATGTGTTTTATTACTACTTATTTTTCCTAAACGATTATTCTTTTATGGTTTTTTGACTTATATTTTTTATTATGATCATGATTTGCAACCATCAATGCCATCTCAAATGTTGTGGTGTTAGGGAAAAAATAGGATTGAATAATAACAGTTGTTTCTATGTTTTTAACTATATTTTTTTTCCTAAGCAATTTGTTTTCTCCTAAACTATATATATATATATATATATATATAGACACACACACACTATGTTCATGATTTACAGCCATGTTTTTGTTAAATATTTTTTACTAAATATTTATTTTGTCGGTCTTTTGACATGATAGTTAACCTAAATATTGTCGTGATTTATGACATCAAAGCCTCTACTTAAAATTATTTTCTGATGGTTAGGATTGTTAGAATGCGACTTGTGACTGAAATGTCAAAATCTCAAGAGTCACTCTCGTTAATTTGAAATGGTCATAATATATGTTGAGGTTATCACTAACTTTTTGTTTTTAGTGTTCTAATCCTAAATTAAAAGTGTTTCTTGGTACATCTAATTTTGGATTTTGATTTTTTTTTCTTCTGGAAAAACCAGATTCATGCAATAGCCAAAAAGAAGCTCATGTATATGTTTGTAAAATAATTGAGAGAATGTGTTGTCTATATTATCAATGTGTTCCATGTAGTCAAGAACATGTGAGAATATCGGACTATTAAAGACAATTTTAAGATAGATAAAGCGTATGACACTAAATTTACAAGGGTTGTCAATAATGATTTACTATGAAATTTGTATTATTTCACTTCATGGGTTGGTATTTTCCAAGATGATTTTGACATAAATTTGTTGGTTGGAAAATTTGTTTATAAACAATTTCATCGTAATAATATACACTATCACACATTGATGCTCATCGTAATAATATAAACTATCAAACTATTATGCTATTGTTTATTCCAGTCAGACATTATTGGTTTACTAACTACTGTTGAAAAAAAGATATAGAATATGTTAGAAATAACTTCAAGGCCAAAATTATGGTCATATAGTAAACACTTTTTCTATTGAAACAATCCATCAACATAGTCAACACTTTTTTTAACATGAATTTTTTTCAATTTAAATATATTTAGGTGGTTACAAGCAGATGTTTTATTATATATTTTTTTGCATGTATATCACATTGGTTTTTGGATCAAGGTTCTTCCTTTTTTTTTGGTAAATAGATATAACTTTCATTAACCAACACAGATATTACAAACTACATGGAAACAGAAGACAACTAAACAAAGAAACAAGAGCTAAGCTCAAACAAACAAAAAAACCATTAGCCTCACAACCGAGTCATCAGAGTTTGCACCTTCTTGAATTGCAATCCTCTAATGTAAGCAATCATCTTGATTTGGTTAAGGAGTTGTTGAACTGATCGGTAACAATTCTGAAATCTTCTATCATTCCTCTTCTTCCAATCATATATAGAGTCACACTCAAAACTATTCTATGAGTTTAATGCATACCATTGTTCCTGTTACAATGAGACTGGATATATTGCAAAATAGACTACCAGTTGCTAGTATTGACGCTCATATTCATCCATCTCATAGCACCTTTCCACACAGCATCAACATATTCATAAGAGAAAAAAAAAGATGAGAATGAGTTTCATTCTCCTTGGTACACAAAATGCAAACCTCATCACACTGGATACCTTCTTTAAGAACCCTATCACAAGTTGGCAATCTAACATGAATAAATAACCAAGTAACAAACAAACATTTTGGAGGGGCTGGATTATTACATATCATTTTCCTCCACCCAACCTTTGCAAACTCACCTCTTAAAGCGTTGTACATTCTCTTAATAGAGAAATTAGCTTGTTGAAAAACACTACCATTAACACTTGAAAGGTTCTTCCATTTTTAATTGTGAACAAGCATTGTCATACCCCATTTTTTAACCTATTTTTCCCATTTCGGCAGAGAGGTATTTTAAAATACCTCATTTTGTGGTTCCGAGGCGACAACTTTTTTAGTTTTTTTATTATTTTATTTTTATTCAGTTTTTCTATTATTTTATTTTATTTAAATTCGAATTTTTCTTTTATTATTTATTTTAATTTCGAATTTTTATTATTATTTAATTATATCCTTTTTTCTTTTTGCTTTTATTTATTTATGTTTTTTAATTATTTTAAATGTTCAATAAATCATAGGATTCTGCAGTAAGGGGCATTTTGGTCCTACCCCTTTGTGTACTCTTTTTCCAGATTTGTCCAAGCATTTCTAGGGTTCAATTCAACAGCTCAAGGATTGTCCCAAAATAACCACTCATTTTCAATAAAAACAGAGGCCATAATCAGATTGAGAGGAGAAAAAATTACAAGTCACAAAGAACTAAACCCTAATTTTCTTTCAGGGTTACAAACATTACAAAACACAAAAATCCATAATTTCCTCCAAGGCCACAAAAACGAACAGCAAACACAATCATACATCAACAACATCAATACATCATAAACCAAACACTGGTTCGGCCAACAACTTATACCACAATATCAAACCAAAACCAAACTCAAACCACCACAACAAATGACCATTTTTGAAACCCTCAAACCACCACAACAGAAGACCATTTTCGTAACCCTCAAACCACCACAACTAAAGACCATTTTCGAAACCCTCAAACCACCACAAACATAAGACATAACTGAACCAATCATCAAAGATCACACCATAAACCGAACCGGTTCCAAGCCATATACAAAAAACAGGACCTTGTCTCACGGTTCCGGAAAAAAGAAAGAAAAAGGTAGATTTTTTTTTTATTTTTTATGTTTTGCTAGATCTAGGGCCGTAGGTTTTGTGTATGAAATTTTCAATATAAAAAACTGAATCGGGAGGAGAAGAGGTTTAAGAATGGAATTTTTTAATAAAAAAAAGGGCAATTTTTTTAAGCTCCGGCGACGGCGCCGCCACCCTATGGTGGTCGGCCATCGATCTGGAGCGGTTAGGTTCACCGGAAGTGACGACCGGCTTACTGCCGAATTTTTAGAGAGAATGGAGAGGGGGAAGAGAGAGGACGAGTTAGAGAGAGAGAGAGAGAGAGAGAGAGAGAGAGAGAGAGAGAGAGAGAGAGAGAGAGGGAGGGATAGATAGAGAGAAGGAGATGTGGGGAATGAGAGTTTTGTGAAGGGTTAGGGTATTTATACCCCCACCCCATTTCCAAGTGTGCTAGCTTACTGTATCACATGCACCCTCAGATCCGAGGCTGTTTGATCTTAATCAACGACCCAAATTTGTCTCTGTGGCCCAAGTTTTTTCCGGCCTTCCTAACCAGTTTTCTGCTACTTTTTTAACTACTTCACACCCCAATATTTCTTCTGCACCCCCCTCTTTTTATTATTATGCATGCATCTTTTTATTTTATTTCATTTTTATTATTTTTATTTTCTTTAGCATACTAATTTAATGTCTAACATCATTTCATGCCTTTTTTTATTATTTACTTTTTTTTTAGTTTATTTAGCGTTTAATATTATCTCATGCATTTTTATTATTATTTACTTCTTTTAGTTTATTTAATGTTTAATATTATCTCATGTATATATCTCACCTAACCTTGCTTACTTCAATATGAAAAACACTAACTTATTTTTTATGAGAAAAATGCACCTTTCTTTGGCTCTGATAGGGTTCCAGCGAAGGATTTCTGTTTTCCGGTCTAGGGTTTCCGGCAACGGTACAATTTCTTTTCCGATCATTTAGTTTCTTCCTTTTGAGAACGCGCAACTGTGATGATGCCTCCGAGTGTTGCAAAGGTTGGTAAACGTGTTTCCCATGAATAGAAACATATCTAATTTTTTTGTCTGTATCGTTTCCCCCTGCTGCTACCTTCTTGCTAAATTTTCAGTTTCGTTTAGCAATTCATACTGGTTTATATACATTCTATGCATCGCATATTACAACAATTCCCTGAACCTGATTCTTCCATTTGAGGTAGCGCAACCGCACTAATGCCATTGTGCATTACAAAGGTTGAGTCATGCGTGTATCAATATTAGAATCGATCTGGTGAATTGTCAACAGACCACATATGGCATATACGTTCCCGTGACCGTGTGTGTCTGAAGCTGCACCATCCATCTCAGCCATGGTGCAATATGCAACACCGGTGCAACCTCCTAAGTCTTTCGCAACAACACTAGCGGGTGCAACTGTTACTGATGACAGACCCTTTCCTTCCCCCCTACATCAAAGGCGATGCTTTGAGCATCAAAATCTGCAGGATGAGTACTGTAAGGGAGTAGAAGATTGCAAAAATGCGTTAAGGGCTCGTCTGACCCTTAACAAAGGAGAGAAATCGTACATTGCACGGTATCTAAGCAACAAACTTGGAAAGCTTTGGAAAACAACATCAGCTTGGAAAATGGTGCCTCTTGGCAAGGGGTGTTATGACTTTCATTTTGACTCGGCGAATGATTTAAGAAAAATATGGGCAGTAGGCACCGTCAACCTCAAGCCGGGTTTGTTAGTTTATCACAGTGGACTGAAGACTTCTAGTACCTGGCACAGAAACAGACACATGTATCTCTTTGGATAAGATTGGTGGTGTAACGCCCTATTTTATTTATTTTATCAAGTTTAGAGTCTTTTTATTAATTTATTTGAATAATTGTGTTATATGATGTTATGTGATGATTTTTAGTAATTATTAGTAGGTTGTTATGGCATAAATAGTGAAGGAATCTAATTAGATTAGATTTAATGAGGCATAAGGGTAGTTTAGTAAATGGAGGAATTTGTTAGGTTAAGAATAGGAGAGGTTATAAATAGAGGAGAACATTAGAGAATTAGGGTTAGAACAAGAAAACAGTTTTGGGAGAAAACATGAAGAAACAAGTTTTGGGGAGAAAAGAGGAGAAACTTGTAGAATTCAAGAACTTCAACCAATCTAAGGTAAGGGTGGGACTAACCTTCTTTAATCATGAGTAATAATTCTGAAATTTTTTAATCTTGTTGTTGTTGTGAAAGTTAGGTTTTAAATAGAATTAAATTGTTAAAAACATAGGTAATCACATGAATTAACGTAAAAGTTGTTGTCTAGGTAGTAGATTATCAGTAGGTAATGTTTCCTATCAATTTTGGGAGTTAGGAGGTCGAAAATTGGGTTTTGGGGCAAAATTCTAAAATTATGTTCGTGTTGTTCGTAGTTATGTTTGTCGTCGTTCACCACAACGAGCATTATCCCCGCCTCGCGAGTGAACCGTTAACTCGCCACAGCGAGTGTTTTCTTCGCCTAGCGAGTGACCTAGTTGTTGCTCGCCACAGCGAACTCTTTACAGAGAGCTACTGTTAGCTCGCCACGACGAGTAGCCTTGCTCGCCACATCGAATTGCTTAGTGGCAGAATGCCATGTTTCGCGTTCTTGTGTCTTTTTCACACGTTTCTGTTTTGAGTTGGTCTTTGGTTTGAATATGAAAGTTGTTGACAATTAAGTTATGTTTCCAGTGGCTTTGGTTTGACATGAAATTTTTTTGTGAATATTTTAATATGTGAATTACGATGTTAACGTTGTTGCATTTTGAGTCGTATCATTGCATAAGCATTTGTCAAGTGAAGGGGGTTGTAGCCTGTCAAGTTGTAGCGAAGGGGGTTGTAGCCTGTCAAGTCGAATTCCGACATTAATGAAGGGAGCTTGACGCTCTGTTGGTACCACATGCATAATTATATTGCATTTGTTGAGTCGTTGTTGTTGCATTGTTGAGTTGTTGTTGTTGCATTGATGAAGAAGTTAATTGATGATTTGTATCTGAAATTATATGAAGTACTTGTTGATGATTATTTGTGGCTGATTTATATTGATTAATTCTTCTTTATGAATTGTTGCTTATTATTAATGAATGTGAAATCTCACCCCTTCTGTTTGAATGTTGCCTCTATGTGGGTAACGTGCAGATAACCAGGAGTAACCGCTTATGTGAGTTGATCCTCGTGTCGTCATAGGAGTCTTGCTCTGATACGTAACGGGATGGAGATATTTATATGTTTTGTTTTTCCTTTGTTACATATCTCTTTATAAGATGTTGTTGAACCATTTTTTAATTGGAGTTTTTATTATGTTGATGACGTTGAGACCTAGTGCCAAGTTTTGATTTAAACGTTGAATACTTTCCGCTACGACATTGTTTTAATTATTGAAAGCAAATGTTTAATTAAAAAGTGGATTTTAACCCTATTTATGATGAATTGATTTTTTGAAGAACGTTATGTGACATCCTGTTTATGATGCACTCTGATATAATCTATATTTATTTATATGTTGGGAAAACGAGGTGTTACAGGTGGAATTACCGCAAGAGTATTGGTGGGAGAGGACTTTGAAGGAAATTGCAAGCGCAGTGGGTACACCAACTGATATAGATGGACCAACTAGAAACCGTATCTTTGGGCATTATGCTATAATTCTTGTCGACATTGACCTTTCGAAGATAGCTTATGATGAAATTCTTGTCGAAAGAGAGGGCTTTTCTTTTAAACTGGAGGTTCAATATGAGAGGAGACCACTGTTTTGTCATCATTGCTACTCTATTGAGCACAACGTCTCCTCTTGTCGATGGTTACAACCACCGAAGGACAAGATTGATCGATGGAAATAGATAGTTGTTGTCGAGGTTGTCCCCCCTAAGACTCCTCGGCAGCACAACAAGAAAAATGATGTGGGTACTTCATCAGGTACTTGTACATGGGCTCCGGTTCCGGTTGTTTCGACTGTTACCACTTCACAGAGGGTTCCGATCTCTAATACACCAACGCCCACATAACTGGCCTCAGCTGCAATGGCCATCCCGGTTCCTCATTCTTCAGCTTTGACTGTTAATTCATAGTTGGGGCCGGTTATTACTTCTATCATGGCTAACTCTCATATGGACATGTCTTTGTCATCCAATACATTTAGTTTTCCGTTACAAAATGTGTGTGATAGAATTTCTCATGGAGAGCGGCCAAACTCAATGCTAATGATAGAACCTGTTTCCCCTGTTGAGCACATAGACGTGCAATCTGTGATAGCAGAACATTTACATCAGATATCTCGTTAGGTGTTGGAGAACCCCACGATGGATGATGTCTCTGTTTTTCTTTTAGATGAGGTGGATCACGATCGTTTAAAGCATAATCCTATTTTGCTTTCTCTCATCTTCTCAACTGTGAAGCATGCAACTCCCTTTAAATTTTTTAAGGTTTGGTCCTCTCATGATGATTGTAGAAAATTGCTGATGGACACTTGGTCTAAGGGTGTTATAGGTCAAGGCATGACTCGGTTACATGCTAAGTTACGTAATCTAAAAAAATACTTTCAAGATTTGGAACCGCGCGATTTTTGGTGATGTTGATAGGCAAGTGTGTCTTGCTGTGGATAAAGTGAACTAGATACAACATCTAATTAATTCTGAGGGTTTTCTGACCATCTTTACTTGCAGGATTTAGAAGCGCAACTTCTATTAACAAAAGCTTTAAATGTCCAGGAACAGTTATGGAAAGAGAAGGCGAGAAATCAACAATTTGTTAGTGGTGACCGCAACACGGCTTACTTTCACAGGGTACCTAAAATTCGGGCAACAACCAAATTTATATCTTTTTTATAGGATGGTGACAATGTTATCACTGACCCCACGCATATAGAGTTGCATATTCTCTCTTGTTTTCAAGCAATTTTCAACATGGATAACAATTGTGCTCATACTACATTGGTGGATGAAACAATTCCTTCTTTAGTGACGGATGTTGAGAATCAAATGCTGCTACGTTTTCCTTTGCATGACGAGATTAAGGAGGCGGTGTTTGCTCTTAATACTGATGGGGCACCGGGTCCGAATGGGTTTGGTGGCCATTTTTACCAAACCTTTTATGACATTGTTGGCACTGATGTGGTTCAATCCGTGCAAGAATTTTTATTAGGTGGTGCGGTACCGCCTAATATTAATTTGAATATGATTGTGTTGATTCTGAAGACTCCAGGGGCTCGGTCTATGGGTGACTACCGACCTATAGCACTTGCGAACTTCCAGTTCAAAATTATTACTAAAATTGTGGTGGATAGGCTAGCTTGTATCACTTCACGGATTATTTCTATTGAGCAACGGGGCTTCGTCCATGTCCACAACATTTCTGAGTGCGTTATTCTTGCATCCTAGGCTATCAATTCTCTTGACAAGCGGCAATATGGTGGGAATATTGCACTCAAAGTTGACATCTCCAAGGCATTTGATACATTAGATTGCAATTTTTTAATCATGGTGTTGCACAACAGTTTCTCCACTACATTCATTAACTGAATTCTTGCTATATTACAATTTTCTCGTTTATCTATTTTGGTTAATGACAAGGTTGTTGGTTTTATCTCTTGTTCACGTGTGTAACTCCCGTTTTAATTATTTAAATTATTTTATATAGTATAGATAATATTTATATGATTTTGTATGAACTAAGTGAAGTATATGATTTATGTGATTTTATGAAGGTTGAGACTTATTTTATTGTTTAAGAAAATAAGATTTGAAAATAAAACAAATAATAAGTTGTGGGGTTGTTTTTTAGAATTAGATAGAGTTGAGAGATTAAGTGAAATAAGATAAAATAAAACAAAAAGAGGTTTAAAAAGGGAGAATTATGTTTATAATTGTACAGAACGTACAATTCAGCTTTTGGGAGAAAAAGGGAGAAAACAGAAGAGAAGAACAAGAGAGACTGCTGCTCAATTTTCTAAGGTAAGGGTGAGCCTAGCATTTCAATTACATTAAGCTTATGATTCATGATTGTAGTTAACATGTTTAGGAGTTTTTCATGAGAAATTAAGAATTAAGAATTAGGTCAAAAAGTGATGAATTGATGATTAGATGATGAGAAACTGTACCAATGTTGTAGAAAACTGTTTACAGACCATAGGATAACCCCTAAACATCGTTATAGTCGAAATTGGGAAGGAGTAGGATGAAATTTGGGGTTTTGGGTGAAAACCCTCGTAACCCCGTAACAATTCTGTCGTCGCTCGCCACGGCGAGTATTCATCAACTCGCGAGGCGAGCCAAACAGCTTGCCATAGCGAGCAACCCCCTAGAAAGTTTGCGAGTAACACCCAGGAGCTCACCAGGCGAGCAACCCTACTCGCCATAGCGAGTAGTACCCATGATGCTCGCAAGGCAGGCAACCCAACTCGCCATAGCGAGCTACCTGTGATGGCTCGCAAGGCGAGCAGTTCAACTCGCCGTAGCGAGTAACCCCTGATGGTTCGCGAGGCGAGAGATCCCACTCGCCATAGCAAGTAGTTCTGTATCAGACTACCTTTTAGAATAATGCGACTCTTGTCGCACGATTAGTTATGAGATTACCCTTGGATTAGAATTAAGTACTGAAACATTAAGACGACCTGTAGAGCTGTTAACTGATGCTTGATTTGTTATATTGACCTATACATTTGTATATGCTTTCTTGAATTATAAGAGATGATGTATGCGAATGTTTACGATTTTACTATGTTTGAGATGTTGATTGCTGCCATGATGCCATGGTGTTATTATCTAAAAGCTGCATGTGTCGTTATGAGATTTATGATGTTATAATCCGAATTTTTGGAGTTCTTTTGAGATGTCTAAGATTTGAGAAGTTGAGTCCATGCATATTCATCCAGAGACGATGGCTCATGCCCTAGGAGCTTTTGCTCAATAGCGACGAGAGCTTATGCTCTAGGAGTATTTTTATGCTCAATAGCGACGAGAGCTTATGCCCTAGGAGTATATTTATACTCAATATGGTACCACATGCATGATTAAGATGTCTAAGTTGCATAAGTCGAGTCGAGGTTGCATTGTCGAGTCGAACTATTAAGTTGAAATTATGATGTTGATTATGGTGTTGATTATGATGTTGATTAAGATGTTACTTGACTGTTGTTGTGATATTATGATGATGAAGTTATGCTGTTAAATATAATTGTTGAATTATATGTTTAATGTTTTTGTTTTGTGAATCTCACCCCTTCTGCTTGGAAATGTTGTCTTCCCTATGGGTAACTTGCAGGTGATTAGGCTTTAGCTGCTGTTGCTGTTGTGAGTGGCTACCCTCACTGTGTCCTTAGGTGATCTGATACGTAACGGGATGGGGACTTTTATATATTTTCTATTCCTTACGTATTATCTTGAACTCACATGAGTTATGTTGAGACTTTTGATTAGGCCTGCGAGCCAAGATTATTATGTTAACTTGAATTTTATCCGCTGCGAAGTTTAAATAATTTTGATTAGAATAAATTATTATTTATTCCGTTTTTGAGATTTTAAGAAATGTAGCATTCCGTTTATGTGATACTCTGATTTAATTATGAAAATTTTATGTTGGGAAAACGGGGTGTTACAACGTGGGGTACGCCAAGGAGACCCACTTTCTCCCCTTTTATTTTGCCTTGTCGAGGAGGTTCTCGGTAGGGCAATCTCGGCCTCTTCAGCTAGGGGGCGAATAACTCCTATTTTATATTGTCGTGGGAATTTTATTGTTACTCATGCGTTGTATGCTGATGATATTATGATTTTTTGTACAGGTTGAAGAGTAATATTCAGGAGCTTCTTAGTATTTTCATAAATATTCAGAGGTTTCTGGTCAGATTATAAACAACACAAAAAGTCGTTTCTACACTGGAGCTATGTTCGGACCTCGGACAAATATGATTGTTAATATGTTGGGTTTCTCTATTGGCACGGTTCCTTTTCAGTATCTTGGTTGTACCATATTTCAAGGAAAGCACAAGTTAATTCACTTTCGTATGATTTCAGATAGAATTAAATTTAAATTAGCTACTTGGAAAGGTAGAATTCTTTCAATTATGGGAAGGGTGCAGCTTGTAAAATCTATAATCCATGTGATGCTTGTTTATTCTTTCCATGTTTATCTTTGGCCTCGAAGGCTGCTGCGATTACTCGATTCGTGGATTAAAAATTTATTTGGAGTGGTGATGTTCTTAATAAAAAAGTTTGCACGGTATCGTGGAAAGTGATGTGTCGGCCATGGGCTGAAGATGGGTTGGATATCAAGCCTACATGCTTGATTAATGAAGCTTTGATTCTTAAATTGTCTTGGGATTTAATAGCAAAGGAAACACAATGGTCTAGTTTATTCAAGTTGTGTTATCTCTCAAATGGTCAGCCAAGCAAGCGCTACTTTAAATCCTCGGAACGGGGGATCGAATTCATTTCTGGACCGACAATTGGTTATATGAACCTTTGGTGGATTGATGACTCTTGATGCTGAATTTCATGGGCATCTTAAAGGTATGTTGTTTGTGAATGGAACATTGATCTTGCCAGCGGCTCTAACTGAACTTAGGGACATTAAAAACCGTGTAGATGAAATTGTTTTACCTCATAGTCAGCTCCCGAATGTGTTGGTTTGGAGGCATACTTCGGATGGAACTCTTTCATCGAAGCATGCTTTCTCTTTTATGTGCCCGCGGACACTTGTGTTGCCTTGGGCTGATTTAATTTGGAACACTGCTATGCCACCTTCCCATTCGTTTATTTATTGGAGGTTGCATCACAGTAAGATGCCCACTGATGAAAATCTTAGATACTGTGGCTGCATTGTTGTGTTAGTTTGTAGTTTGGTGGCAAGCTTAATTGTGTCATTGACGTCGCTTCAATAGACTCTCTCCTTTCATGTAGGCCAACAAGGTGCTCCTCCCAAGTGTCGGACATTTTTTTGGCAGCAGTCTTGCACACTCTTCATACAATTTGGTGGGCTCGAAATTCCTTACGATTTTCAGTGGTGGCGCCATCTTTGCATTCAGCCAAAGTCCGTATTCACTCCTCTATTGCAATGTCTGGAAATGTTTCTAAGGGTAAGTGCTTGCATTCGGATTTCGCCTTTCTTGACTCCTTTGCGGTATTTCATCATTGTCGTAGAGTCAAGAAAATCATTTTGGTTTTATGGAAGGCCCCTACCTCTCCTTGGTTGAAAGTAAACACAGATGGTTCAGTGATCGGTGGACATGCGGCCTGTGGGGGGCTATTTCGTGATCATCTAGGCACCTTTCGTGGTGCATTTTATTGTAATGTTGGTTTACAATCTGTTTTTTATGCGGAGGTCCTAGGAATTATTTTTCTATTGAGTATGCTGCCCGGAAAAAGTGGAGGAACATTTGGCATGAGAGCGACTCCGCTAGTGCTCTTTTGATTTTTTCAAACTCTTTGTTGGTTCCTATTATGTTACGTAACCGTTGGCATAATGCTAGACGACTCGGGATTCAGGTTATTTCTTCTCATATTTTTCCGTGAAGGCAATTGTTGTGCGGATAAATTGGCTTTTGTGGGGCACTCCATTGTTGGTGCGATTTGGCTAGACAATCTTCCAACTGGTTTGAGGCTTGATTTCTTTCGAGATAGATGTGGACTCCCTAACTACAGATTCCCTTGATCTGTTTTTGGATGGACTTTGTTGTTTCTTCTGTTTGTTTTTTTGTTTCCTTTCTATTTTGTTTTTTTAGCGTTTCAGTCTAGTCCCCCCTCCTTTTGTAATTTTTCCCCCTTTTTTTAATAATTTTTTTTATGAGTTTGACGACATATGATTGAGGTCTCTCGGGGTGTCAACCTAGTTGGGATGTCGATGATGCCTGTCCACTCTCCTTGTTTATAAAAAAATAAAAATATCTCATGCATTTTTTATTTATTATTATTTACTTCTTTTAGTTTATTTAACGTTTAATATTATCTCATGCATTTTTAGTGTTTAATATCATCTCATGCATTTTACCTTTATTTGTCATTTTATTTTTTACTTATCTTTTTTATCTATTTATTTATGCTTTAGAATGTATTTTAGGGATAAATGTAAATATAAATGAGAATATGCATTGCATTTATATTTATTTATTCCGCTTTTTGGTGAGTCAATAATTAGTGTTTTTTATTTAATATTTGAGTTTATTTTATTTAAATTTTATTTGTTTTTATTTCCTTTTTAGAACTATTTTACTTCAATTGCAAGTTTTTATATTTCAGGAACAAATATTTAAAAGATTAAGTCTTGGAGCAAAAGAAAGGAGATTTGGAGCCAAAATATGAAGATCTCATGCAAAAATATCCTTGGAACAAATTTGTAGCTAAAATATGAAGATCTCATGCAAAAATATCCTTAGAACAAATTTGGAGCTAAAATATGAAGATCTCATGCAAAAATATCCTTGGAGCTAATTCATTCTAAAAATATGAAGATCTTGTACAAGAAAATATATTGTGCAAAAAAGTTTGAAGATCCTTCATCAAAATATACAATTGGCGCCCCAAAATACATTTTGCTGCTTTTGCTTCTTCAACAAGCTGCCTATTTTAGTTTATTTCTGACCAAAAGCCCATGGTTTCTTGCGCAACACTTTAGTGATTTTTTCTTAGGGCTTAAGTCATTGTTAGACTATAAATAGAGCAACCACTAGACTTGTATAATCATCTTTTGTTCTTGAGAATAATAAGTGACAATTGTTCTTTTAATAAAAGTTCTACTTTTTATTTTATGTTCTTCTTCTTCTCTACGTCTACAATGAACATGAGTGAGTAGACTTCTTCTTGTCTTGGGATTGTTGGATGAGTCTAATGACTAAATCCTAATCAAACCAAACATCTAACCTTTACTTTATGTAAACCTATCTTCTAATCTAAATTCACCATTCTTATAATCAATAACAAATATTAGGTGATGGATCGAGAGATGAAGTCTAATAGTTGTTATTGATTCATCACAAATATTAAGCGATAGATTGAGAGATGAAGTTGATGGATCGAGAGATGAAGTCTAATAGTTGTTATTGATTCATCACAAATATTAAGCGATGGATTGAGAGATGAAGTTTTAATATTGGAACAAGTGAATTTAGACAAGGATTGTGAAACATGAGAATAGTCTAGCAAACCTTGAGACATATAAAGTTTCGATCATTCAAGGATTTTAATAGCAATCACCCATGAGAATAGGTGTGATTGCTAAAGAAACACACTCACCGAGACCGAGAGGAGATGTGATAGGCTTAAGAGAAACTTGTCTTTAGAAAATAAGTCCAACATAAAGTATAGGTTTAGGGTTTGGTTTGTGAAGGATTTGTCAACATGATGAACCAATAATCCCAAGGCGCTTTTTATTTTATTTTAAAAACAAAATACAAAACCTTTCAACTTTAAAACTCTTTTCTAATCATTGTTAAAGGTTAATTGAATCCATAACTCCTTGTCGGAACGATACTCTATGATCCAAATTTTTTGAAAGCAATTCATAAAATAGTAGAAATTGTAGTACTTAGTCAAACAAAAAAACATCCAAAATATTCCTCGAAAATTAAAATAAAAACATTCAAAAGACATATAAAAAAGTGCATGCTAAAATAAACATCAAATTGATTTAAATCATAAATTTGTAGCTCGTGAGTTTATGAAGGCCCGTATTAGTTTTTAGGTTTATGTTTATGCTTAAATAGTTAAATAAATAAAATAATTGTACATCCAAAATAAATAAAATATTTATTAAAGTATATAAATGTGTGTGTGTGTGTGTGTATATATATATGGGGTTGCGGGGATGGGTAGTATAGTGTTCTTACCCGTACTCATACCCATCTAAATTTGCGGATAATTACCCGAACCCAAGCTCATACCCATAAAAGCAGGATTTTACCCTACATATTACAGGTATTTTTTACGGGTATCCATTAAAACTGGGTCTAATTACTATCCCTAAATGACCTCTAATGACATTTACTAAGCCTTGAGGGCTGAGGCCTACTCTAACCCACCACGGAAGTTTGTAACCCAAAATGAAGAAAATAATTTAAATGAAGAGAAATAATAGAATAAAGAAAAATCACTTCAAAGATATGTATATTCCCTTTATATATAAGATATACATATATTTTAACATGTATTTTACCTTTTTTTTTAACAAATGTTATCAATATAAATTAAAATATATATAAAAAAAAGTCAGCACTAACTTTCCCGTGCATGGTAGAGGTTTCAAACTAATATATATATATATATATATATATATATATATATATATATATATATATAAACGGGATTATTTTTTACAAGAAGATGGAGATACCTTTCTTGCTCGGATTTTGATTCACCATGTATATTCAGACGTGGCATTAGACTAATGGTTTGACGGCAGAAATGTACGATTTAACTAATGTTATGTTATGATGATAATAAGTATTAGTAGTATAATATTAATGTTGTATGCGTGTATGTTTAATCTTAATTAATTAAGTTATGGTGAGATTTTGTTTCCTTATTTTATAAAGGAAACAAAAAGAAACAACTTTTTATTAGAAATCATAATATTTTTAAAAAATATATATATTTAATATAAAATACATAAGTTTCACAATATTTACTTACTACTTTAAACTTCTTAATTCTTAATATGCAAATTTACACATGTTAGAAAAATCTTTTATAAAAGTCATGCTTAGATTTTGAAGTACATGAAAAAGATGCTTTGAGAACAAAACGGGGGACAAAGTGGAGACAGAACACATGAATCCTAAGCGGATTCCATAAACGTAGATAGATAGATATCTAGCAATTCCCTATCAGGAAGGTAAAAAAGAATAGTTAATCAGATTAGAACTTGGATCACGGAGATTTTAGAGGTTTAGAATGAATCTACAATTTGGGCTTTAACGAAAATATATTAAAAAAATTGAATTCTCAAAGGAATGAAAATAAATTGCTTAAAGATAATAGTTTTTATTAGTTTGAAAAATCTATTATCTAAATATGAAACTTAATGTCTACCAAAAATATAATCTTACCCTTTTTTAATTTTTTGATACGTCATCAAAATTATATTATTTTGTATCTTTTGCTTCAACCCCCTATAATTTCTTTCCTAAAAACAAATTAAAACAAACTCAGGTGATAAAATACCTTAATTCAATCCTTTTTTAAATAATAAACAAATTTAATCTTAATCTCAATCAAAACAAATTTTCCTATAATTCAACTTCTAAATATTTAAAGAGTTCAAGAAAATTACAATCTTCAATTCTCTAATTCTCTAATCATGAAACTTTGTACCCAAAAAAATTATGAAACTTAATGTCTACAAAAAATAAATACAATCGTACGCCTTCTTAATTTTTTGACACGTCATCAAAATTATATCTTTTTGTGTCTTTTGCTTCAACTTCCCCCTATTTTTTTCTCCTAAAATCAAATTAAAACAAACTCACTTACTATTACACACTAACTTAATCTTTTTTTTAAAGAACAGACAAACTTAATCTTAATATCTATCAAAACAAATTTTCCTATAATTCAACTTTTAAATATCTAAAGAGTTAAACAAAAGTACAAAATATTAATTACCAGGCATATACCTACTTTTCAAAAAATTACACATTTTCAAGATTGCTTTTTTTCTAAAATTAATTTGCCTTTGTTTTTTCTTTATCTTTTTTTAGTAAAAAGATAATTTTTATTAAATAAAGAGAAATAGATAAAGAGTCTGAGGACATTAAACTTGACTCATGTACAACAAAAAACAAGGATACAACATAATAAATCAGACTAAGTGGATCGACCAAAATCTATCATAACAAAAATTCACTAATCAGCAAGTGAACCTCTACGAAAAACAATTAATGAATTGGCCGTTATCACGGTATCAAAATTCAAGTGTCAACAGCTCCCTAAACAAACCAGCGAGCATAAAAGCTTTTTTCAACTTGAAGAACCGGAGTATAGACAAACAAGACATATTAAAACCCGTAGATCTCAGCATATTTTGAAAACAACAGAGAATCAAAAAATTCTGGCAACCATGTCATATTATAAAATATTATTTTTATTGTTGTAGATTATTAATTATTATATCTTTTAGAAATATGACTATAAAAACACTGAAAATATGATAAATGAGTCACAAAATAAATTTTTTTTTTTTTTGAAGAAATGAGTCACAATTCATACACGGGACTCATAACGACATCTTTATCAATAATGAAATCTTTACTATTTTCAATATTTCTACATATTTTTAGCTTACCATTTCATAATATTTAATAATAAATATTTCAATGATTTTCTTATAGCAAATTACACTAATCTCTTAAGGTCTTCTTAAATTACACAAACACCCACTCTATTTTTTAACTAAACACTAATCTCCTTTTTTTTTATCATATTGACAAGCATTTCACTTATAATATAACACAGTTTAAAATTTGTAAATTCCATTTATTTTGAACAATTAACAAGCATTTCACTTATAATATAACACAGTTTAAAATTTGTAAATTCCATTTATTTTGAACAATTAACATCTTTATACGTGTATAAACTCATTTAATTTTCGACCATTTTTTCTTTCCATTTTTCACTTAGGTGATTTTTCTCAACTTATTGTTACTCGGTCAAGGTAGTTTAATTTTTAAACTCTAATGTAATAAAATGGATATATCAAAGATTATTTCCTTTTCATTAATCAACCACAATGTCTATCCACCAAGATTCTTCTCATTTCTATATTTTCTTTTGATCTCTTCTGTAATTGCCGATATTTGATTTTATTTGGTGGTAACTGTTTTTTCATTGTGAAAAAAACTCATTTAACTTAATTGTGAAAAGAGAAAACAGATACAAACAAATTAAAAAAACCTCATTTTACTTAATTGTGAAAAGAGAAAACAGATAAAAACAAACAAAAATAATTGAAATTAAATTGTATATTTACAAGGTTATTTAAATGGATAAAATAAGGGGAGATTGACGTATTTGAAAATTAGAAGGGTGCTTGTGTTATTTAAGAAAATTCTAAGGGAATTCAAAGTAATCTACCCTTTTATCATTAATGTCAGTTTTATCATTAGTTTTTTTCTTATTTTCTCAATTCATATAGCATTACAATATGTTATGATGCATATCCCCCTTCGAATTTGCCCGTGCGGCATGCACCTATCACAAATTCTCAAGAACACTTACGTGTGGCAATAATGGTTATTAAAATACAAACAATTAATTAAAAACAAGTTTTAATGACAGCATCTTTTTTCAGGTTATCAATGGGTTAGTCTAATTTCTTAAAAAAATGACGACCCTTTTTTTAAAAGTGATATGATAAAAAAAATTATAGTAGAAAATAATTTCTTTTTGCCAAAAAAAAAAAGGTGCAGCTATAGGTGAGGACCCAAGACTACTCTTGGTATGACACTTTGATTACACCACCATCCTATCTTATTTGCTTCCCTCAAGTTCGGGTATAAGACTTATCTCACCACTCACGTAAAAAGAAAAAAACACATAGGCACGCATTTATATCTTTTATTTTTTTATTTTTAAACAAGTTATAGCACAAAAATAAATAAGACCAAGTTAGGCTCAACCCTCTTAGGGGATATCCCAAAGGAAAGGGGAAAAAGTTTGAAATAACTCACATTTTATAGATTTAAGGTTCGGGGATTGATTACGTGAAGGGAAAGTGTTAACACCTTAAACTTTTATAGAAACCTCTTGCTTTTATTTATTTTTGGCTAAATTTATTTATTTGCTTACAAAAATTAATATGGTGAGCAAAAAGAAATTTTTTTTTATTATTATTTTTTATTTGGAAAGACAAGTGTCTTTTGCCTACGTACTTGCGATGGATCAAAACCACGTAGTTTATGGTTTTGTATTTTTTTATTAATTTTTGTAAAGGTTTTAAAAGCAAAAAGTCAAATGGCAAAATAGAACTTGTTTGGTGTTTTTTTATTTTAAGAGAAAAGACTCAAATATGATTAAAATGAATTTAAAGTTTTACAAAAAAATGGAGAATCACTTGATTGAAAATCAAGGTTTTTTTTTTAAAGAATTTTTGTAAAATTTTGATTATTTGAATGTTTTTTTTATTTATTATTTAAAAACCTAAAAATTAACGCAACGATAAAATAAAAGCGCGAGAGGTTTTCGTAATGACGTTGGATCAAAATGAAACCCCTTCCCCTTGGTTATAAACTAAACCTAATATTTTTGTATTTTTTTTAACATATAAAAGCGGAATAAATAAATAAAAATAAAAGACAAATGCATGATTTTTCCTTTATAGTTACAATTGCCCTAAATACATTCTAATTACCGATAAATAAATAAATAAATGACGAAATTTAAAGAATTTTGAATGATATAATGAACATAAATAAAAATGAAATGCAAAAATAAAGAAAGATGCATGAAAAATTAAAAAAATTAAAAAAAATTAAAAAAGGCAGCGAGTGCGAGAAGTAAAAAAGTGACAGATTGGGTTAGAGAGGTCCAAAAACGCATGGGTTACTCAGACTAGATCTGGGTCGTTGATATGATCAACGGCCCTGATATGATCTGATGGGAAAGCGCTGCAAACCGTTGGATCAAGAATCTGATGGTCAGGAAGGCGAGGGTGCATGGTGAGACATGCACCCATGCACACCGAATTAGGGAGGATATATAAATACCCAACCCTATCCCTTTTTCCTCATTTCAACCTTTTCTTTCTCTCTCTCTGTTTTCTCTTCTCGTCGGAAAAAAACTCCGATGGGTTCCGCCGTGGTGGCCGGCCACCCAAGGTGGCGACGCCGCCGCCGAAAACCACCACTTTTTTTTTCTTTTTCGGTTTTCTGATTCCCACATTCTTTGTTCCTTTCTTTATCGTTTTTTTTTCTTTTAAACAACAATAATAAAAAGAAAAGGTTATTTGATACTTAGATCTACCAAAAAAAATGAAGGATTATACATATGTCTTGTTGGTTCCAGATCGATTTGTTTTGGATTTTGATTCGGATTGGTTTTGTGTATGGTTGTGTTTGTTTGAGTAACTGAGTTCAGATTTGGATTGTTGGTTGTGATAGAGTGTGGGATATTTGTTTCGGTTTGTGTATTGTGGTGGTTTACGGCTTTGGTATAGGTTCGTGATGGTTTTGGACTTTTGACTATTGACAGTGTGATTGAAAATTGTTTAGGGTTTTCGATTCTGCCTTTGTGGTTGTTTGTGTGGTGTTGAGATTGTTGTTTTGAGGTTCTAAGGACTGAAATTTTGTGTTTTGACTAATTTGTGATGGTGTTTGTTGGGTTTGTATTTGAGTTTTTTGAATTTTGATTGTGGCCTGGACTGTGGCACGGCTAAGGGAGAAAAAAACGGACCCTGGACATTTTTTAACTTTTTTATAAGACTAATTAAAACAAAATAAAAATAGAAGGAAATAAAAATAAAAAAAGATAATAATAAAATAAACAATAATAAAAAAAAGAGAAACCTAATAATAAAATAAAAAAGAAATAAGAAAAATAAAAAACTAAAATAAAATTAAATAAATAAATAAATAAAAGTGGGCCCAAAACGAACAAAAAATGAGTTATTTTAAAATACCTCCGTGCCGAAATTTTCTTTGAAAAGTCAAAGTATATTCCGAGTCAAAGGGCATATGACGGTAGGATCTTAGGTTAAAAATTTGGGTATGACATGAAGCAATTAATCTATTGGATAAAAAAATGTTTTGGAGGAAATTTAGCCATGAAGATAGATATCTCAAATGTGTTTGATACTTTAAATTGGGAATTCCTAATTTAAGTCTTGAGAGGCTTTGGTTTCAACAACACTTTTTTGTAACTGGATATAGACTATTTTGCATTCATCTAACGTTTCCATTTCCATCAATGGTTCTCAGCAAGGATTCTTTCCTTGTAAAGATGAAGTCGGGCAGAGAGACCCTTTTTCTCCTCTTTTATTTTGTTTAGCAGAGGAAGCTTTAAGTAGAGGGATTTAAAAGCTTGTTGAAAATGGGGAGGTTGATCTCATTTCTGACTCTAGAGGGAATCAGGTGCTATCTCATTGTTTCTATGCAGATGACCTTATGGTGTTTTGCAAAGGCAAAGCTTCAAATCTTGAAGCACTTAAAAATCTCTTTATCAGGTATGGTAGATGCTCTGGTCAATCAATGCTACTAAATCTTTTTTCTATGCTGGTGGAATCAATCAAAATAGGTTGGATCGCATTAAAGTTGTTCTTGGATTTAATTTGAAATCTCTTCCCTTCAATTGCCTTAGAGCCCCTATCTTCAAAGGCATGCCCAAGCAATTCATTTCCAGCCTATTGTAGATAAAATCAAAAACAAGCCTGCTTCTTGGAAAGCCTCCCTGCTTTCTATAGTTGGAAGAGTTCAAATGGTAAAATCAGTCATTCAAAGCATGCTCCTCCACACTATGACAGTTTATTCCTGGCCGGTTTCTCTCATTAAGGATTTGGAAAAAAATGGATCAGAAACTTTATTTGGAGTGGTGACATTTCTAAAAGAAAAATGGTTACAGTTGCTTGGAAAAAGATTTGTTCAAATTTTGATGAAGGTGGTCCAGGTATTAAATCTCTCATCTGTCTAAATGAAGCCACAAACTTGAAGTTATGTTGGGAGATTTTGCAATCACAAGAACAATGGGCTAACTTATTAAGAAATAGAGTCTTAAGGAGCTCTAGATGCATCTCCAATCATGTCTCATCATCTATTTGGAGTAGTTTAAAAGTTGAATTTCAAACTATTCTAGATAACTTTTAATGGATTATAGGTAATGGTAAGCAAGTACGCTTTTAGACTGATCAATGGTGTGGTGAGCCTCTTGCTTATCTATACCAAGTCTCTAATGCACTTGTCCCCTCCAAGGTATGTGATTACATCGAGAACTCTAAGTGGAATATCTCTGATGAGTTCAATGCTTTCTTCCCAAATATTAGCAACCTTGTCTCGCAAGTTACCTTGCCCAGTTCTGATATTGTAAACTTGTTAGTTTAAAATCATATTGATAATGGTACTTGTAACACCCCGTTTTTCCCAAATTCAAAATTTCATAAATAAATCAGAGTATCATGTAAAACGGAATGCTACATTTCTAAAATTCTCATAAGGGGATAAATAAACATTTATTCTGATCAAAATTGTTCTAACATCGCAGCGGATAAAATTCAATGTTAACAAATCGTTTTGGCACGCAGGCCTCATAAATGCGTCTCAACATAAATTAACTGAAAACTTAAACCATAATCAAATACGTAAGGAATAGAAAGTAGTTATAAAAGTTCCCATCCCGTTACGTATCAGAGCACCTAAGGACACTGTGAGGGTAGCCACTCACAACAGCAACATCAACTAAAGTTTAATCACCTGCACTTGCCCACAAGGCGGCAATTCCAGCAGAAGGGGTGAGATTCTCATAGCAAAAACATTAAACATATAATTCAACAATTACAATTAACATCATAACTTCATCATCATATATCATAATAATTGTCAAGTAACGTCTTTAACAACATCATAATTCAACATCATAGTTCAACTTAATAGTTTGACTTGACAATGCAACTTCGACTCAACTTATGTAACTTAGACATCTCAAATGAACTCCAATAATTTGGACTATAACATCATAAATCTTATAACGACACATGCAGCTTTTAATTATTAACAATCATGGCAGCATGGCAGAAATCGACATCACAACACAGTACAATCGTAAACATTCACATACATCATCTCTTATAATTCAAAGTAAGCATGTACAAATGTATAGGTCACTGTAACAACTCAAGCATCAGTTAACAGTTCTACAGGTCGTCTTAATAATTCAGGGCTTGATTCTAATCTAGGAGTAATCTCTTAATTAATCGTGCGACAAGAGTCGCATTGTTCTAAAGGTAGTCTGGTACAGGACTACTCGCTATGGCGAGTGGGAACCCTCGCCTCGCATTGTTCTAAACCTAGAATTTGTTAACTATAATCATGAATTACATGTTCTAATGAAATTGTAATGATAGGCTCACCCTTACCTTAAGAAAATCGAGCAGCAGCCTCTCTGGTTCTTCTCTTCTGTTTTCTCCCTTTTTCTCCAAAAACTCTGAATTGTACGTTCTGTACAATTCTAAACCTATTTCCCCCTTTTAAACCTCTTTTGTTTTATTTTATCTTATTTCCCCACAACTATATCTAATTCTAAAACAAACTCACAACTTATCAATTGTTTTATTTTCAAATCTTATTTTATTAAACAATAAAATAAGTCTCAACCTTCATAAAATCACATAACTCATATAAATCACATAATATTTCAAATATCACTTAAATTCACACAAAATCACATAAATATTACCTATACTATATAAAATAATTTAAATAATTAAAATGGGCGTTACAGTACTCTCCCCTTAAAAGAAGCTTGAAGGTTCGAAAAGCAAAACACATCAAAGATTCCTTGGATAAAATATGTTTGGAATAAGGATGCGCCTCCTGCTAAGTCCCTCATGGTGTGCATGCTAATGTTGGACAAACTTCCTACTGATGACAAGTTATCTCAAATAGGCATGCAAATTCCTTCTATGTCATCCATATGCTGCAAAACACTTGAAACATATTTCCATCTATTTTTTGAGCGTGCTTACTCATGTAACATATGGGGCTGCTTGTCTACACTGCTAAATATTCCTTTACACTTCCAGTTTATTGTGGAAATTTGGAACACTAGTTACAGGTTTTCTAATCATTAAAGCAAGCTAGTAGTTAATTCTGCAATCATTAATATTATAAATGCTATTTGGTTCGCAAGGAATCAAATCAGATTTAATAGCAAGAAAATCCATTGCAAGAGTTCCATTGCTTCTATCACGGCTTATGTTTCTCCTGCAGGCAATCTCTCCAACACAACCTCGCTTTCTATGACTGATTTCACTCTCCTCAAAAAGTTTGATATCAGTCCCCCCCCCCCCCCCCAGAGCCCCTAAAAAATCATTGAGGTTTTGTGGCATCCTTATATAGCGCCTTGGATTAAATGCAACTCTGATGGATGCTCTACAAATACTTTATCCTCTTGTGGAGGAATTTTCAGGAATGCTAGCTTTGACTTAATCTTATGTTTTGCTGAGAACTTAGGAGCAGGTAGTGCTTTTCAGGCTGAGCTATGAAAGTAATTGAGATTGCTCACCAAAAGGGATGTCATCATCTTTGGCTTGAGCTTGATTCAGCAATGGTGGTACATGTTATAAAGAAAAACTCTCAGGTGCCTTGTAATTTAAGAAACAGATGGTATAATTGCATGAACCAGCTTAGTTCTATGAAAATCATTGTTTCTCATGTTTTCAGAGAGGATAATCATTCTGCATATGGTTAAGCCAACATTGGTCTTTCCTTAAATGCTTTAATTGTTTGGCACAATATTCCTAGTAATTTGCAAGAGGCTTACTTTAAGGATAAGTTAGGAGGGCCTAACATTAGGTTTGTTCCCTTTTGAGGGGGTTTTGGTCTAGTCCCCCTACTTTGTACTTTTTTGCTCTTTTTATTTATATATAAAAATGTGATACATAGTTTGTGTTATACAATCTAAATAAAAAAGTTTGTGTTTTACAAGATTTTAACTAAAAAAAATCTTCTTTTGATGAACATCTTTTATTTTAATATATTTTGCATTTTTTGAAATTCTATTATATTTAAAAGTTGAATAGCTCAATTAATTTGAATTTAAGAGAAAATGAGGTTGAGATCGTGAATTCCAACATAGACAAAAAAATAAAAATTAATATAAAAATCTAATCAAACATCCATCGTATAAAAGGTTAATCATATGTTAAAAAGAAGAAGTAAAAATAGATTAAATGTTAGTCTGAAAGGTGATTCTTTCTTTTGGATGTGGATTCAGTGCATCGCTAAAAGCATGCAGTCATTGTAGTCGTCCTATTCTCTATACCATATATAAAGAAAATTACATCTTTCAGCATTTTTCGGTTGGATTTTTTCTTTTTAAAAATACCAACAATTTTTCAATACAAATAATACATGTAACAAATAGATAAGAATAAATTTAAATATTATAACAAATGTAACAAACATGATATGAATATATATATATATATATATATATATATATATATATATTTATGGTTTTTCCTCTATCATTTAAAAAATGTAACAAACTAGATGAGTATTTTTTTTTTTGAACAAGCCAAAATGGAATATGATAAATCAAAATATGTGGTTCATCTCGCACAAGGTGTGCAAAAGAGAATCACCCAAAAGTGTTACAAAGTCAGGTTACCGATACCATTACACAATAAACATCATGAAAAGAGAAGAAACAAAACAAGTCACAACATAACACCCATAAGATAAAGGGTGCCGCCGCCAGTCAGTGTAACTGTAGGCAAAAGTAGTCAAACTAGCCTTTAATCATTGATAAGACACCTACTTTACGGTATCTGTTATTTGAGGAAGATCCAAGGCCTTCTGATTGAAAACTCGATTGTTTCTTTCCTTCCAAATAACTAGTTAAGTATTCTTATATTTACTTTTTCATTATCCCAATTATACCCTTATACAACTTTTTCTATAATAAAGATTGTGTTTAGATTATATTTTTTTTGTTATATTGTTGGTGTCATTGAAATACATATTAGCTTCGTTTGTTATGATTTGAAAACAACAACCATTTATATTTTTAGTTTTAATCAAAATTAAAATTCCATAAAAAATAATACCATTCATAATTTTCAAACGTTAGCGCAATAAAAAGAGCAGAAAAACAGACACGTGAGTGCCCGTCTTTTTGCTAGTTATAAATAGTACGATTAATCTAAAGCTCTATACCACTCCACCTAAGAAACAAACTTAATCTCGGCATTGGAACTATTTGTCTTCTTTTTTAAACTATTTTCTCTCCGAAGTATTTGGAATTCGCGCCAGTTACTCTTATATGGTTGTAGGTGGGCAATTGGACATGGGCATCATGTCAACGTGATGAATGATCCACGAGTTCGAGGAGATCATGGTAGTTGGATTCAATCCCCACAAAGTCAAGGTGTACGTGCATAGTTTGCGTGTGTCAGAATTGATAGCCGACGAAGAATGAGTTTGGGATATTGGTAAGATTGAATCTTTGTTTTCAGATGATATGATGCAAGCTATTCTGGACACACCACTGTTTGCGGAAGTTCAGAATGATAGAATAAAATGGACAATGGAATGTAATGGGAGGTATACTGTTAAGAATGGTTATAAACTGGCTATGATGGAGTTGTTACACACTGATCAGTTTCATGTTGAAGGATAATGACATAGAACCTGGAAGGTGAATTCCCCTCATAAAGCACGTAATTTGTTAGGGAGGATTTGTAGGGGGTGTGTTCCGACACGTCTCCGACTACAACCACGACATGTACAATGTGAGGTAACCTGCATGTGGTGTGATACAGCTGTTGAGGGTGATTGGCATGCTTTTGTGGGTTGTATGGTGGTGCGTGAAAGTTGGTATTGGGCAAGGCTTTCGACTGCGCTGCACCCGCGAGTTGGAAATGTGAGCAGTTTGGCAGATTTTGTTTTTGACATATGTTGCTCAGAAAGCCGAGAAATGGTTGATCAGGTGGCTTTACTTCTTTGGAAAATTTGGACTGCATGTAATGATGTCATTTGGAACAACGCTCATCATACTTAAAAAAACATTGGAAGGACAACACTAGATGCATGATAGCAATGACAAGAGGTTCATAAGCATCCCTCACTACTGGTTGTGCAACACAGGCAGAATAGAGTGCAATGCAACAACTAAGTTAGGGAAAAACCGCGCGAGACGTGGTTGAATTGCAATGTTGATGCTGCATTCCATGACTGTGACCATGTTACATCTTTTGCGTGTTGTGTTAAAAACTCTCGTGGGCAATTTATTCGGGCTCAAACGAAATGGCAGCAGGTAAATATGACAGTTTTGAAGGGGGAGGCAGTAGCCTTACTCGATGTCATTCACTTTGATGATGTGAATAGATGGGACCGGGTTGTCTTCGAGTCTGACTCAGCTACTCTGGTGCAAGCTCTATCGTCTCCGGACCATGGTGATTCGAAATTCTATGCTATTGTTTCTAGTATTATTTATCAGTTTTCTTTATATTCCAACTTCGAGGTGAAGTTTGTT
This sequence comes from Medicago arabica, assembly GCA_946800305.1. Taxonomy (NCBI): domain Eukaryota; kingdom Viridiplantae; phylum Streptophyta; class Magnoliopsida; order Fabales; family Fabaceae; genus Medicago; species Medicago arabica. Next base: position 162,485 of record OX326971.1, on the reverse strand, counting down.
AGGAGACAAACGAACATGGTTGCTCATACTTCAGCTAGGGCGGCTTGTTTTTGGGCCAGTCGTCATATTTTTTATTCTTATCCTTCTCGTATTGAACATTGGTTGATTAATGATAATAGTTAATATTGCTTTGGTAAAAAAACACTATTTTCTCTTTCTCATTTTTACTTTTTTCATTGCCTTTTTTGCAAATTCAACCATATTATTATTTGGGGTCATGTCAACTTGTGCCCTAAGGGTTTCAAAATAAATTTTATATTAAAAGTAGGGTGAATAGTGTTTTTCTCCTGTAATATAGGTCATTCTGGTTTTCACCCCTTTAAAATTTTCAGTTTGATTTGCATCCTTGTCAAACTTTTTTTTTCTTCCGAAAAACACCCCTCCCTCATATGACTGGGCATATTTGCTGACGTGGTACACTAAGTGACATGCTAACTGTGCATAAACCGAATATGTGGTGCGCAGACTGTATAATTTTTTTTTATTTTTTAAAGTGTACACGTGGCATTAGTGCCTTTTTTTGAGAAAAATTATAATATAAATTCATTTATATTAATTTAGAAATAAAAATGATTTAAAAATAATTTTTTGAAAATAAAAAAATTGTAAAATTTAGAGAGAACAAATTTCAAGAAATTTTTTATTTACGGAATTTTTTTATTACGAGAAATATTTTCCAAATTTTTAATTTCGAAAGAAAAATTTGAACTTTTTTGAAATATATTTTCTAATTATTTTTCGAAAATTTGAAATACATTAAGTTCTAGAATTTTTCATTTCTAAAGTTTTAATTTCAAAAAATATTTTATAAAAATTTGGAATAAAATTTTCGAAAAAAAAAATCTGAATTTTTTTAAAAAATTGTATCTAGATTTTTAAAAACAAAATATTTTCCAGAATTTTTTTTTGTAGACAAAATTTTAAAGATATCTTTTTCAAAAAAAAAAATCTGACTTTTTTTTAAAAATTTTGAAATTGTTTTTTCTAGTTTTAACTTTTTTTTTATTTTGAAAACTGGGTGATATGGGTGAAAACTGGAAATGATTTATATTAGAGGGGGGAAATACTATTCACCTTTGAAAGTATAACTTTTACACATTTAAAATATTAAATGCACAGATTTCAAGAAAAACTTAGTACATTTTCCTATTGATTAATTTAACTTTTAGGTCTAAAGCTCAAATATCACTTTTGCAAAATTCTAAGATCAACCACAAAAATTGTGTAAAAATATTTTCATTCTCAAAATAATATCTCACATCTCCGTAATTAAGCAATGGTAGGTTTTTCAGAAACTTTTTTTTTACTTATATTTTCCATAAAGTATTAGTTACTACCATTATAGATCCATTGAACAAAATAAAATCAACAATTTCTGATTTTTCTAACCAAAAATAAAAAATTCTTAGCATTACTGCCGATGGTTTTATTTTTGAGATTGTTCTTTCCCCTTTCACTAACGACATTGGAAAAGGCTAAAGTTGATGTCAGCGATTCTGGAGTCAAACAAAAAATGTATTAAACAATTTTAATGATGGTGATGTGATCTCCCTTTTAGACATCATTCTACTTACTCCTTTCCTTTGCTGCAATAGGACCAAAATTTATGAATTCAATGCAATTTGCGAGTGAGTAAACGAGAAGAGAATGAATTTTAGAACAGACGAGGAGGAAGGAGGAATCTCTTACATGAGAACTATTGGGTTAGAGGGTAGATAGGACGAAAACACGTCGGAGGGGGAAGGGGAAAAATGTTGAGGCTTTTCAGTTTTCAGTGTGTTGTTACTATGAGTTTAGTTTTTAGCGTCCACAATTAGAACAATTAGATCTCAACCATTAATTAATCAAAGGCAAATGTTAACTTATGTTATCAAGGGTACATGTTAAAGAAATTATAGAAACATGCGTATTAAAAATATATGCAATGGGAAATTTAATTCAACACCCATTTTTTCAATTCCCAACACTCCATATCATTTTCTCTCTCTTCATTCAACACTCATTCAATTTTTACCCTTTCCAATAGTTTTTTCTTTCAACACTCTACCCCACCACTTTTATTTCATATTCTTATTTATTTTTATATTTTTGTTTTTTTATTACATAAAATTTCAATTATCAATTATAATTAAATTAAAATAATAAACACTTAATAATTTATTTTTGAGTTTTTTTGGAAAAATAAAATTTTGTAAAATAATTTATTTTTATTTTCTTAACTTAAAATGCAATAAAACAAACTAAGCATGCGGCACATAAATAACTTAAAATGCAATACAACAAACTAAGCACGCGCCACATAAATAACTTAAAATGAAATACAACAAATTAAGCACGCAGCACACAAATAACTTAAAATGCAAGACAACAAACTAAGCACACAACACACAAGTTATTTATTTAGTACGATACAAATTATCTTCAATCACGAAACATTCCAAACTTTGTCCATATGTGCTTAACTAGATCTGCTTGCAATTCGTGATGAACACTTGGATCACGCAGTTCGGATCTAGCACGCACATGATTTTCAAAATCGGGCAACACCTCGGTCGAGTATGGTTGCGATGTACTAGATCCATTTCCCTTAGATTGGCTCAAAATTGGTCCAACGTTGAGCATATGTATCTCGTTCATCCTCAACAATCATATTATGTAATATGATGCATAACCTCATGATGATACCCAAATCTGTTATGTCCCACAAGCGAGCTGGTTCACGGATGATTTTAAATCGAGCTTGAAGCACTCCAAATGCATGTTCGATGTCCTTCCGACATGTCTCCTGATGTTTTGCAAATAACTTATCGGGATCACTTTGAGGAAGTCTAATCGACTTGACGAAAGTTAGATAGGAAGGGTAGATATCATCAGCTAGATAATATGTCATATTATAGGGACGTTGATTCACAAAGAAATTCACCCTTGGAGCCTTTCCATGTTCCACATCATCAAACACTGGTGACCGGTCTAAAACGTTTATATCGTTCAACGTTCCCGGACATCCAAAAATGCATGTCAGATCCATAGATCATGAGATGCAACTGCTTCAAGAATAACTGTGGTGATTCCCTTATCCCCTTGGTAAATTGGCCTTCCCATGCTTTAGGACAATTTTTCCACTCCCAGTGCATGCATTCAATACTCTCTATCATCCCTGGGAACCCCCGCATTTCACTAACATGTAGAATTCTTTGCAGGTCATCTTGGATTGGAGCTCTCAGGTACACTTGTCCATACAATCGTATGATTCCTTTGCAGAATCTACGTAAGCACTGCAATGTTGTACTACTTCCTATTTTAATGTATTCATCGATCGCATCTGCTGCCACACCATATGCTAACATTCACATTGATGTGGTACATTTTGCTAAGAGTGATATACCTTCTTTATTGGTTGCATCAACTCGCTGGGTGAAGTAGTTATCATTACTTGAAAGGTCTCCAACGATTCGAAGGAAAACATGTTTTTGCATCCGGTACCGATGACGAAAGATTGCATCATCATATGTAGGCTCATTGGCAAAGTAGTCGTCAATTAGTCTTTGGTTTGCCGCTGCATGATCTCTATTGAGATATTTTCTACTACGAGATGCACTATCTTCCAATATATTTTTTCAACGCTGAATAAATCGGTTGACGATATAAGTGTCTTCAATATCACGTTTTTGTTTGTAGGCTTCGATATCAAAATGATCCATTGATAGCTTTTGTGATTTTGGAAGTAGATTGAATGAGATTTGTGATATTGGAAGTAGATTGAATGAGATTTATGATATTGGAAGTAGATTGAATGAGATTTGTGATATTGGAAGTACATATGAGTCCCTATATATAAGTACATTGAGTGGTGGACAATGACGGATTCGAAATAAGTTATTGTATAGAGTTAATTATCAGATAAGGAGTAGATAATTATTAAAATCATTAAAGCCAAAAGTCACGGATAATTATTAAAGCCAAAAGTCACAGATAATTATTAAAGCAAACAATACAAACTTGACAACACTATGGACTAGACAACACTGACAACTAGGGACTAGACAACACTGGCAATTATTAAAGTAAACACTGGGGACTAGACAACACTAGCAATTAACATCTTTTTCTTCCGGTCACTGGGGACCAAACAGCTCACGGTCCAACTTTGCAAACATTTGTTTCTTCTGGTCATTGAGAGACCCTTTGGCAGTTAACTTTAGATAAAGTTCCATTTTCTTAGCTTCAGTATTTTCTTTCATCAATTTGTTAGTCTAATGTTGAACCAATGACATCTCTTTCAAATGTTCAAGCTTTTTCTCTCTGAATTGTTTGAAATCAACCCACTCATTTTCCACACCCTCCAAGGCAGCTTCCTTGATTTTCTTTTTACCCTTTTTTTTAGCTGCCTCCCTACCTATTGGACGCTCACTAGATCCTACAGAGAATGAGCCACATGCATCACTGTCGTGAGATCTCTTAGATCCACTACTTTCTGAGCCAGCATTTCCTCCTACTTGACTACCATAACGTGGTTGATTACGGAGTGCGTGTCATTCTTCCATTAAAGTAAATTGAACATTCTTCCCACATGCATATAATTTTTGCGCTTTTGCCAAAACATCATTCATCGACCAACCACTTCCTTGAAAACGCTTAGCGCCTTCATAAGCGCCAATCCATTTATTCAGTATTTTGCTCATATAATTAAAATGGTTTCGGCATGCAACTCTATCGCGCGGAGGATCAAAAGAGTAATACTCATTACAATACTCTGCAATTTTACCCCAATATGTATCACCTTTCTGGTTTCTCCCGACAACGCTACTTGTTCCATATTTAATCCAGCCACTAATTAGCACCAAATTTTGTTCAGTGTTCCATGCTGGTTGCTGGTTTTTCTTGTTCTTAGGAGTTGAATCCTCTGGATCTGGAGTGACTTCATTAGCAACTCTCATACCACCAAGAGTTATTTGTGTTGAAAATTCGGGAAATTCAGATGCATTCGGAAAAATTTCATTCACCATTGGCATATAACCATTAAACGGGGTGTTTGAGATGGATATCTCATCATAGATCTATAATATGGAGGAAAGTTTGAAACAGAGGATGACTTGTTGAAATTTGGTGCAAAACCAAAATTATGTATGTTTTGAGGATGTTGGTTGGAAAATTAATTTGGATTTTGATAATTGTTGGAATTTTGGTAGTTAAATGGGTAAGTAGAAGAATTTTGGGTGTTGAAATGATTATTATTGGGGTCCATTTTACCAAAAAGAAGTTTAAAACTTCAAAATAAAAACTAATAGAAGGATAATAATAAGATTAAGATAGTGAAAAACTTGGTTTTTTTTCTGTGCCCAAATCAAATGAACCAAGTCTCTATTTATAGACAAAAAAAATCATGAATTTTGGTAAAAAAAAAATTAATTTGGAATGAAATAATTCAGTTGAAATTATTAAGAAGATAAAAATCGAGAAAGCCAAACACGTATCGCCACATGGAAACTCCTTATCTTTATCTTCCCTTTCTCTCTCCAGCGCTGCAACTTCACTCTCCTCTGTCGCGAGTGTGCTACACGCGCCAGTTTCAGCCACTCACAAGCTTCCGCGTGGCCTTGCTTTTTCAGTCAACTGGTGTTGAGTTTTCTCAACGCCTCTCTCATCCAACTCAGCCTTCAACAAAACTCAACACCCCATTGCAAGGGAGACATGTGTTGAGTTCCACTCTCAACATACCCATTGCACATGGTCTTAAAAGTTAAATTATCATATTTTCTAATGCAAAGTTATTCATTTTAAATTCCTTAACATGTGCCCTTAGGACATAAGTTAACATGACCCATTAATTAATCATATGGTTTAACTTAATGTGACAGCGTGACTCCAACATTTTTAGTGAATATCAATCCCTTTCTTTTCCACACCAAAAAGAGCCCTGTGCCATTTTTAAGACTTGAAAGAAATGGGGGGGAAAACTTTTAGCCATTTGGATTAAAATATCAATCTCTTTTCCTACTTTCTCTTGACATGGTTTTGGTAGAAGACATCAATTAGTTTTTATAAACATGTCTTTTAGCAATACACACATCAAAGTGTGATTATCAATTTTTTAGTTATAACTTGTTAAAACACATCTTCATAAAATGTGTCTTTTAACAAAACTCATATATATACACACATATATTAAATGAAATCGATAAAGTATGTTAGGCAGCCAACAACTTCTACTGCTAGTTTATATATAAGTCTTGTTAACCAGTGTCCTAAGACAATGGTTAAAGATTCCATTAATAGAAATGTTGTCTTGGAAATTCAAATCTTTACTTTTTTTTCTTAACAATAATTACACCACTTTTTGATGTAAATTTACTTATTTTAGTACTTTAATCAATGCCCTACGGACAATGGTTAACATTCTCCTTTATATATTTGCATAATTATCTTATGATAATTTTTAATTCTTTCTTTTTATTCGGAGACAAAAACAACAACAAAATAAAAAGTAAAAGAGCAAATATACAACAAAAATATAAAAGAAAGTTATTCAAAATAGTTGTACAAATATCATTTTTATTTATAAATAGCAATTTTTATTATAGTATTCAACTTCTCAACAAAATAAATTTCTCTGTCAAATAAAAAAGGAAAACAAATTAAATAAATTCCTGTATAATATGACTATAAAAAAAATATAGTTCTTTCAAAAAAAAATATAGTTCTAGAGGTATTAAGGTAGCATGTAGTTTTTTTTAGGGAAGGTAGCATGTAGTTTATACTTTATTTACTTTATATCCCCTCTCCAACCTTTATGAAATAAGTAAGGCGACAGTGTGTTTTATGAGAGAGAAAAAAAAAAGTAAACGACAATAGTCTACATTTAACTGAAGTGACCACATTCATTTCATAGAATCTTATCCTTTACCAATTTTGAAATGCAATGCCTTTTGTGACAGAGTTATATCAGAAAGCGGGCATGTGCTGATACATTCACCACATGTCACATGTGAATATCCAATTGAATTTCTTTTCTTATTATTATCGGAATAAATACATTTTACGATTATTTAATTTAGATGTTTATAACATAGTAAGTTATTTCTTCTGTTTCACAGTACATGCCGTTTTTATAGAATAATTTTGTTTTACTTTATTTGTCACTTCCAAGTTTCAATACAATATTAATTATTGATTTATCAACAATACTCTCACCTATAAATAAGTAAGGGTATTATAGAAAAAACACAAAGAATTTCATCAAAATAACAAAATTTATTTGATTTTTTAATGTGTGTAATTTCTTTAAAAGCGGCAAGTATTGTGAAACGGATAGAGTAACTCTTTAAGTATTTTTGTTATTAATTGGTTCTTTAGGATGCGTTGGATTTGCTAAACAGTATGTAACAACACAAGACTGAATAATACAACACAAGACAGAACATCACATAACAAATTTTTATAATATTGAATATTTTTTGTGGACAAAAATCTATTTTTTTATTTTATATAACTTGTACATGGTACTTGTAACGCCCAAGGCTGACATGGGCAGGGAGTGGTCCAGCTCCTGGCAATTTCTAGGCAACTTAATCACATCGAAATGAGAGGGATCTTGAGATTATGCAGGTATGAGACTGCATGGTTGAAGGAATACTTATAAGAATTGTTTGATACTATAGATACCAACAAGATGCATCTTCTTTTTGGTAGCTCATTTCATAAGAACTCCACAGTTAAGCGTGTTTAACTTGAAACAATTTTGAGATGGGTGACATTCTCGGACAGTATGGGATGTAATAGTACAAAATGTTGTGTTGTGGTTTAGTGAAGGAATTTTTTTTTTGTTTTTGTCATGTCCTTGCCTTCAATTTTTAGCAAATCAAACACATCTTATATATATATATATATATATATATATATATATATATATATATATATATGGGGTTTGCTACAATAGACCCACCCTTTTCCACGAAGGTCTATTTTAGCCAAATGCACCTTTTCCTTTAAACATAAATACCCAAGTTTTTGCTTTTTGAGAAAAGAAAAGAAAGGGGCAAAGGTGTAATTTACTACTAATTTATTAATTATGAAGGGTTCATCTTGTTAACTGGTGTTTGTTCCTTCTTATTCTCTCTCTCACACGGTTCTCTCTCTCCGTTGTTTCCATTCTTCTTCCATTTCATTTTCTTCAAATCAAATCAATGTTTAAATCTAAAAAAAAAAACGATTTTGATTCAACACCACTTCCATCACGATTTTATGGATCCATTTGGCTTGAATTTGCGATCTCTCCTATGGGTACAACAACACTTCATCCTAAGAATTAGAGTCATCCAACACCACTTCCTCTCTACACTATTACTTCTTCTCCACGGATTTAAACTTAATTTGCCCTTGTTATTTTACTTAAAAGTTTGATTCAAAAAATTGAATCAAGATCCGTTAAAGTTTTGAAATTTTCGGTACAGATTCATTGGGTTTTAAGGAATTTTGTTTCTGCCATGAACTCTGTGATTAAGGATAAAATTGTTTTGAAGATGGAGATGGTGATTAATAAAAAAGAAATTATGAATGTCAGTCCATGAAAATTGAAAGAAGAGGATGGAAAAAGGAACGTGAGCGAGAGAATGAAAAAGAGAGAGAACAACAAAAAAAGGAAATAAAATACATTAATGATTTCAGTCAAAAAAAAACATTAATGATTAAACTGAATTACACCTTTGTCCCTTCCTTTTTTTCTTTCTCAAAAAGCAAAAATATGAGTATTTATGTCTAAAAGAAATGGTGCATCTTGCTAAAATAGACCTTCATGAAAAAGGGTGGGTCTATTGTAGCAATTATATAATTATATATATATATATATATATATATATATATATATATATATATAATTGGTCTTTTAAACTATAAAATATTGACACTATTACCCATTTTTCACCAACTTCGGTGAAAATATTTATCGACCATTTAACATTGAGGTAGTAGATCAAATAATGTTTATGACATCAAACATGATTACTTATGCATATTTTCTTCTTCATGTTGTTGAATTCAAGTCTAATTTTACACATAAATTTGTCATCTACAACATTATAAATCAAGTAATTGATCAATTTTGTCTCAAATCAAAACTAATAATGCACTTATGAAAATTTGTTCATAGAGTGATGAATTTGGATCTACCAACTTAATATTAAACGTTACATAAACATTTTTTGACCAAGTTTGATGAAAATAAGATAACAATGCATATATTTTATGACTTAAATGCTCAATTTGTAAAATAAAATAAAAAAAAACTTAAAAGACTAATTTAGTATAAAGATTTAACTTAGTGCAGATGGTATCTAACCTTATTATTTTGATCTTTGTTTCTGGTCATATACTCTCTTGGCTAGGTAAACAAATTATATGTTTCTCTAATGAATTAAGTAATGTCTAATGGTGTAACTTTTTTCGATGGTCTAGATTTTCTACCAGACCATTTACTATATTTAGCATTAGTATTTGTAACAAAAAAAAATTATGTTGACTTGGTTCGACTTAATAGCAAATGGTCTAGATTTGGTGTCAAATAAAGTTTGACATCTCGATATCATTTGATCGTATCTTTTAATATGTATGCGTGTGATCAACATTAGTTTTCAACCGTGTAATAATGTCATTTGTTATTTTTTTTCATCCGTTATTTTTCTTATTAGTTAACATTTCCCTTTTAAAAGACAAACAAAAACTAAGTTGAATATTAGACCAAAAAAAAAACAAGTTGAATAGTTGGATATATATTCTTGAATCATTCTCACCTAAGCCTTTTCAAGTGAAATCTAGTAAATATTATGCATTGCCATTTGATTTCCATTCCCATATGTCGGCGCCAGCAACGCCATTGGTTGTGCATTACTACTCATTATGTATTTACAAGGTCCACTTCGCTGCACCATCAACTAAAATGAACATAATACCACACTAAGCCTTATTTTCTATTTGTCATTACTTGTGGCTTGTGTTCGTATATGCTCTGGCCAAGGATAAGAATACTGCTCTCCGTCCTGCACAAAACACTCGCGTCCTGCAGCCTTGCTAAAATTACCCTTGTGTTAGTTAATTAACGCAGGTGTAAAACAAACTTAATTTAAAATTTCGTATTTTTTACACATGCGTGACTTAAGTCACGCAACGCGAGTTAACTCACGCAGGAATTAACACCTGCGTGAGTTAACTCACACATGTATTGTTTTTCATATTCACAATGTTTTTACATATTCACGTACAAATATATACCAGGCACCAGTGATGAATGAATCCTAGTTCTACTTCTAATTGAATATACCATATACAATAAATTCCTTTGAACCATCATAAGTAAGCTACGTGGATCTTCTTAATTCCATACCTTGAATTGAAAAAAAAAAAGGAATAGTAACTGCATCTATTTCTTTAAGCTATAAAGCAGAACAGTGACTTTGTAATTACAATAACTAATAAGCATTAAAAGTAGCATAACCATTGAAGCACCGTCAAACTCTAAATACCACAAATCAAAACAGACTAGCGTGAGTTAACTCACGCAGGTGTTAATTCCTGCGTTAGTTAACTCACACAGCGTGATTTAAGGTATGCATGTGTAAAAAATACGAAATTTTAAGTTAAGTTAATTTTACACTTACGTTAGTTAACTAGCGCATAAGTATTTCCGACAAGGTTGCAGAGCGCGAATGTTTTGTGCAAGAAAAAAACAGTATTCCAAATGATAATATAACGAGACCATTGAAAACCATATATGTGTGAAAGGGGGCAAATTACTTCCTAATATATGTTGCCCACCCTTTGATGTGTTCCTTCCTAATATACACGTCAATTCAACTCATATTATTATAAGTAGAGATACACACACGATGAAGCAAGATTCGTGTACCGAATATTTGTCAAAGCACAATTGATGTAAAGTCAAAAAGGGCCACATATTTGAGTTGGTGGTTGGACCACTCCATTCTACACCATCCCGCTTCCATCCTTCGCCCCAATTCCGCTTCTCCTTTCCAAACTTTATGGCTTCCACTCACCAACTTCAACTAATTAAAAACATGTCTTGCCAAATTAAATATCACCATGAATTTTACCAAGTATTTTGTGAAAGCCAGGTTTTAAGAATTTTAAATATCATCTAAAATGTAAGATTTTGAAATTTCTTCTTTATTTTTTACATCTTATAAATCTTTACAGAAGAATTTTTTGGCAATTAAAATGTTTTATTTTTCTACTCAAAATTATCCGGACTTATCACATTTTACACTTTTTTTTTTCTTCAAAATTCGGTATCGGATCCACGGATCAACTAATTTGAGAGGTCTAATTTCACTGTCCATTTTGTAAACCCCGTTTAAAGTCAAAGCAAAGTTTTGTGTGGACTAACTCATAGCAATTTTCGCAAGTGTAGGAAATTGTGCAAGAAATAAAATTAAAACGGTAAGACCGATTGTCAAATTCGAGGATTGCGTTATAAAGTCGAATAGTATTTATAACTTAATTGAACAAAAATGTACTGGATTTGTTTGATAGCAATAATGAAAATTTTGCAAATTAAATTTGGTTTAAAATTGACAGGGATAAGTTTCGCTAGATTTCCAACTTGAGTTGATGAGTTGATTATGACTATTGAATCACTCTGTCGAATTACTATCAAAATCTCTAAATTACTCTTGCCCTAATTCCTTAATGACAGAATCATTAATTATAAAATAACTCTTATTTCCTTAGTGAATTTAAGATTAGAATTAAGCACGAAGGAACAAGAATTCTCAATGGTTTCGAGGGTTTTCATCTATTCCTAAACTACAAAGGCAAGAATTTCTTATCTCAAAGTGTTCATAAATTCAACTTCTGTATCGCATTATGAACCGTAAATCAGTTTATAGGTGATCAATCAATAAAAGCATTAACCATGGAGATAAAAAAAAAAAGTAATTCAATAAGTTTCATCAATAACCAATCAAAGATCCAATCACATAACAAGTATTCATCTAGGTGTACTCATCCCCAACAACGGAGGGTTTAGTTACTCATGACAAATAAAGAAGAGAAATAGATTAAAGAAGAGTTACAAGAACAATCCATGAACGATTCTTGAGAAATCTCATTCGATGGTGTTTTCATTAAAGTTGTAGATACAGATTTTAGATTTCATTTTCCTTGGGTTTGACTTCATTTAGACATCTAAAACTTGAGATATCATCAAAAACTGCACATGTGTCATGTTGCGATTTCATGAAATTTCAGCACTGCACTAAACGAAAGAAAGAAAACAAAATTACACAAAATGCTTGGTTAATGAAGAAAATGAGAGAATAAAAACCTTATTAGGTTCAAAAACAATTTATCAAAAATAAATCCAAAATCAACACCAAATTGAAAGAAATAAACTAAATAGGCTTAAATGCACTTTTGACCCCTAACTTTGTCATAGTTGCGATTTTGGCCCCATATTAAAAAAAATCACTTTCCAGCCCCTTAAGTTTTCCCCCTTTTGCAACTTTCAAGCCCCCCTTGATTTTGACTGGATCAACGTCTACGTGGCTCCTCGTTGGACGCCACATAGGAAAATTTTGAATTAAAAATAAATGAAAAAGCCACGCATGTATTTTATGAATTAAAAAAAATAAAAAATAAAAGGTAAAAGGAATGGCACGTGAGATCTTCATGTTCTTGTTCATCTTCTTTACCCAACACCTCCATCTTCTTATCCTTCTTCCATCTCCTCATATTAAAGTCACTTCAACAACACCAAAAACACAAACAGACAATAGATTAAATGGGAAGAACACTCAAAATCAAACATAAGAAGCCTTCTTTCGTATGAGATCGAGAAAGAGAAGAAGATCTTTAGTATTCAAGTTTCCAAGACTAAGAAGCCTCTCTTCTTCTACCTCAATCTCGCCAAGGTATTCAATCGTTTTTTCGATTTTGATTCAATCACTTTTACGATTTTGATTCAATCGCTTTTTTTTCATTTATGATTATTGATGTTGTGTTTCTTTCTGATTCAGAAACACTTGAAGCTGGATAATGATGTTGAGCTCTATGCTTTGGGAACTGCTTCCAACTATCATACTCATTTCTGAGATTTTGAAACTCAATAGATGTTCATTTGAGAAAAGTGTATAGCCATCCACTGTTGATACAAAGGAAGGCAAAGAAGGTCGCTAAGCTCCAAAGGCTCTCCTGCAAAATTCATTTTCTGCTACCATGAAAATAAGATTTAAAAAGGGAAGCCTGGAACTGTTTGAGGATAAAATATGAGTTTTCTCATAAATAAATGGAGAGAAAAAATAGTGGATTTGAATGGTGTTGCTGGGTTTGAATGATGGTTGATGAAGTTTCTGGGTTTGAATGAAAGATGAAGAATGGTGTTGATGATGAATCACGTGTTCCTTCCTTTTCCATTTCTTTTTGTTTTTTTAATTAAAGAAATACACACGTGGTGTTTTCATATAGTTTTAATTCAAAATTTACCTTTGTGGTGTCCAACGAGGAGCCACGTAGACGTTGACCCAGTCAAAATCAAGGGGGGCTTGAAAGTTGCAAAAGGGGGAAAACTTAAGGGGTTGGAAAGTGATTTTTTTAACAGGGGGCCAAAATCGCAACTATGGTAAAGTTAGGGGGTCAAAAGTGCATTTAAGCCAACTAAATAATTGACTTAAATAACTATAAAAACTACATTTGATGAGAAGTCATCACAATCCCAAACTTAATTTGTTGCTTTTCCTCAAGTAACGAAATAGCAAAAAGTCAAAATTTGCACAAATTTAAGAGTGACATACATTTGGGAGAGGGTGCTCAGATGCTCATTCGTTCCACTTCCTACGTTGACCAACTTATCACCTTCTCTCAAGCGGGGAAGACATAGCGAATATGGTTTATTCTTTTAACCACAATATATACCCTATTCTCTTTCTCACTGATTTTCAAAATCAGCGGGGTTGGTTATGACATTTGCCCCCTCCAATCAACATGTTAATGCATTCTTCTATGAACTTGAGAAAATTCTAAACAATCATTCAAAGTCAAGTATCATCACACACACTTTATAGGTCTTTCAAGGTTACGATGTGGCTCACGTTAAGGTGGGATAAATTTGGGAATGTAGGTTAATCAAAAGAATTGGAGTTAGATACCCTCTACATATCCCTAAACATTAAGTACGGTCAACCTTCAATCTCTTTACCAAAACAACATGGGTACTGGTAGAACCACATATTCATTTTTTTTTTCATTTTTGAAGAGTCCAGTTTTTTTGATTTCTTGGCTCTTTTTTTGTGTAAACCAATTTTTTATTGTTAAGTCCACAATTTTTTTTTATGGCCAAGTTCTATTAGTACCTCACCGTAAACTTAAAATGTTGCTAATTTCAAAGAGTAGCCCTAAAATTAGTTTCAAACAAACACCAAGTATCTACGATTCTATCTAACTCCAAAGAAATTAAACATGTATAACATATTGGATTTAAAACTTGTGACATGATTCGTCACGAAAAAACAAATAATTTTGCATGGAGGCTGGAAGAGGTTAGCTAAGGATAACATGATAATAATGATGTCTTGAAAAGGATCAAAGTACCAAACAAGTGTCTTGTGTGTATGAAAATATGACCAATATAGTGTAGAGAACCAATGCAAAATTTAGAAAAATAACATTGAAACATGGATACTTATATATAAAAGAAATGCAGTAAAAAGTGGAAAATATTTGACTTAGACTCCCAATGGTTATGCCATAAAGAAAATAGATGTTAATGATGATGAATATCTTCCACAACAAGCTCCATAGTTGTTATGCTCTTGAACTTTAGAAGTAAGTTAGCCATCTGCCTTGGTGGTAAGAACAATTCTCTAAGACGAAAACAATATAAATTTTTTGACATGAAAAGGTTATGAAAATCAAGCAAATTCAACCAACATTGTTATGAGTAGCAACCAGTAAGTGACAATGTGATAATTATTTTTATTTAAGAGCATTACATATTAGAAAGAGAGAAAAAACTTGCTTATTGACGTGGATTACCTCCCATAAAGCGCTTTTTAAAATCATTAGCTTGACGTGTCAACCTCGTTAAGATGGCCATTAACTTGAGCAATAAATGGCGCCGCTTCCATATCCTTTTCAACTGGACATTAATGAATAATGCAGAAATGGTATCTAGGACTTCATCAATCTCATTCTTTTTCACTGCCTTGTTGCTAAAAAAAATGGAGTAATGTTTTGTTGAGGAATTTCTGGTTGGACATATATATCTTTCCAAAGTTGAGACTTTTGAGTTTCCTTACCAACTATACCATCATTAATATTTATTGATTCTCACTCATCTTCTTTCTTTTCTACAACAATGAATTTATCTCCAACTTCTCAAAATCAACCACTTGCTCAAATAATCCCTCACAATGACTCTCAAATGATTCAATTGAAAGATGATTATTATTCATGAATTCAATCAAAACATCATTGATATAAAAGTTATTGTTATATGAGTCTCTGGGGGAAATTGAGTAGGTAGCATTTGCTCCCAATTGATATTTTTCATGAAAAATCCATCTTCTTCTACCTCCAAGACCAATTGATCTTCACCTCCTGGTGACGGGACATAACAATCAAAAGTAACACTCTTACGTTCTTTACAGAAATCAAATATATGAGGTATAAACTAAAGGAGGTCTTTTTCAAATGTATCTCTCTTGATCTGCCCCTCAAGTATAAGACATTGTGCATATGAAAGACAAGTTTCAATTTCATCTAAAGGTTGTAGAAGAAGATAATCATCAAATTCTTCCATACTATGCGTTTGATAATTATCACTACATATAATAAAGAAACCACTAGCACACGACATTACAAAACTCAACAAATAAAAACAAAAAATTTATTGCAGAGCAAAAATTTTCAATTAAGCAAAAATAAAATTCAATAGTGATTTAACAATCTCCGACAACGACGCCAAAAACTTGACGGCGATTTTTGCAAGTATACGAAATCGTGCAAGTAGTAAAGTTAAAACGGTAAGACCGAGTGTTGAACTCGAGGATAATGTTATATTGTCGAATAGTATTTATAACTTAACCGAACAAAAAGGTACTGAATTTGTTTGATAGCAAGGTAGACGAGATATGGTTGTCTGTATGTTGAACTACTTAGGTAAGATAGGTTATGTGATGAACTTCTAAAATTCATATGAAGGGATTTTGAGAGGGTTTTTTAAAATTTTAATCCCATTGAAAACATATCATGATTAAATCATTAATCCCAAATCAATGAGAGCACATTCTTAAACACTTTAAGGATTATGTGTTTACCTCTTGAAGCGCTAAACCTTTGTAGCTGAATTGTTTCTGATCACGAGCAAAGCAAAGTAGCGATGACTCTACTCAGTCCACACGAACAGAACTTCTCCGATGACCGGTGCTAGCCAATTCCAACGAAGATTAAGAGATATTAGGTTTGGAGAGCGGCGTCTAGGTTTACTTTTGTGAATTAGGTTAAGCGTTTCAACCAACAAAATGTTTCAGCACAAGTGTTGTATTTATAGAACCACTTGTGTGGTCATCAAGTCAAACACTTAAATACACCGTACCTTAAAGTGCACCATATCTCACTTAAACACACCGTATCTAACGGTGGACCGCGTTTCTCAATTTTCACAATTAAATAATAAGTCATACATAATTATTTAATTACTAATAAGTCTCACTTATTATTTTATAAATAAGTCTTACTTATTTATTTTTCTCATCTATTTGTCCTTTGTGTGTGGCCCTATAGATTCTCGTAACGTTGGAAATAATATTAAATATGTATTTAATATTATAAACAATGAGCGGTATCTAGCAACACATCACTACCACCCAAGTGACAAGAATGTCATGTGATCTAACGAAACATTTCCGTGATAATGTTCAAGTGTATAATTACCCTTTTGCTCTTATGTCTATATTGAACACAAGACATAGCATGTCACCCTTGCCTAGTTCAATATTGGTTTCAGGTCAAAAGGTGGAATACATCACTATCACTATGAGAATATCTTACGACACTCTTCATAACTTTTACCATGTAGTATTCTCATGGGAGGTCAATCCAATATAAATATTACTGATAAGTGCTTAAAAGTAATAGTTCAACGATATAATTTAGGCAATTTTGTTACTTGTTTTGCAAGTTATTCAGGGAAAAGCCGATAGATAAGTGATTATTGCCCTATTACACTTTATTTCTCTTACTCTACCCCTTTTGTGCAGGAATTGAACTCAAGACACCAAGAAAGGAAGAAAAACCAAGAAAAAAGAGAGGCAAAGATTAAGCCACTCGCCATCAACTCGCAATGGCAAGCAGTGAAAGGCGAGCAACCAACAAACTCGCCACCAACTCGCAACGGCGAGCACTTGGCAGAAAGTTCATCATCCGTCGCCTCCAACTCGCCATGGCGAACACAAGGTGAGAAGAAGCTCGCAATGACGAGTGATTTCAGTCGCGAGGCGAGTTAGGGCGGCCAAAACTCTCAGAAGTGATGTGGCACAAAACCACTGGTGAAGAAACCTCAACTCGCCATGGCGAGTAATGTTACTCGCGAGGCGAGTTGATGCAGATCAAAAAGTCTATAAAAGCCACTTGACCCATTCATTTGGGTAATCTTTTTTACTTCCAATTTTCATTGTTGTAATATCCTAGAGAGAGAAATAGGGTTTGTTCTTCATAGAGTGAGAGTGTTAGGAAGGTGGATTCTTCATCATTTGTTGAGAAATCACAAGTTGTAATGAATCATTTTCTTTCAATTCATTCTTGCAAAGCTTCCATGACAATGAGTAGCTAACTTTCCATTGTTGGGATTAGAGGTACTTGATCTTGTTAAACATGTAATATTTTGATCATTCAATATATGGTTCTAGCATTTAATTTGATATAGAGATTATTTTTTCACTTTATTGTTTATGTTTGACTTAATTGCTATTGAAAAATACTCTTGAATCTAGGTTTAGAATAATCATCTATCAAAACATAAATTCTAGACATGGAATTGATGATTTGATAATCACTCTTTTGTATCCAAACTTAATGCTTTTGGATCGTTTAATAGATTGAGAAATCATCGATTAAACGTTACGATCGACTCTTGGATCGTTTGATAGTTTGAGACATCGACTATTGAACGATACAATTGATTACACAATATCATTTGGACACGAATGATATTGTTGAGGGATACGTGATAATATCAAAGAAAAGCTAGAATCCGTATACGATCATTAGGTTATATGTAGCGTTTGGTCAAGGAACTCTAATCCTAACAAGTTTCACGCCTTGTTAATCTCAACTTTTATTTTCGCAACATAGTTAACTTAGCTTAAACAAACAACAAACTACTCTTTTAACTTAAAATGATATTTCGTGTCGAACGGTCCGTGATATCGCACTAGTCCCTGAGGAGACGATATAAAATACTTACTTTTGTTTGATGGAAAAATACTACATCAAAACGGTGCCGCTGTCGGAGACTGGCGTTTAGATATCATAGACATAGCGACTATCTTATCGTTTTAAGAAATTTTGCACATATTCATTTTTGTATATATAGATTCATTATTATCCCTTTTGTTACTAATCTTTCTTGGCTAGATTATTGAATTCTTGTATGCGAGGTAGAGTTCCACCAGAGGAATCGCAATACAATCCAGAAATTGAGAGAACAGCTCGCAGAAACAACAGTAAGACAAGGAGAGAAATGAGACAAGCCAAGCAAGCACAACAAGGGGAAACCGCTACTTTCATCCCTTCATTACCTACAATAGAAGAAGAAATGACTGCAAATCCACCCGGAGGTGCTGGTAACAATAGTGTAATGCCATGCTGGACGAGTCCAAGACGGCTAGCTCATCCATTTGATATCAATAGTGTAATGCCATTCAGTTGATTACATCTCATCCATTTGCCGGTCTTGATCATGAAGACCCATATCAACATCTTTCTGTGTTTTACGCATTGGCTGGTACTCTTGGTGCATCCGAGGATGAGGAAGAAGCAGTGTTTCTGAGATTGTTCCCGCATTCACTCATTGGCAAAGCACGGGAATGGTATATTGATCAAACACCATCGGTTCAGAAGGATTGGAACACTTTGGAGAAATAAACATGTGGATGCCAAGACCACAATTGCTATGTTCTCACAAGGTTCAAATGAATCATTATGTGAGGCGTGGGAGTGATTCAAGTCATTGTTAAATAAGTTTCCTAATCACGGGTTTGATGACATGACTCGAATAAACATGTTCCGTGGAAGACTACAACCCGAACCAAAGTTAATCTTGGATGCAGTTGCAAGAGGTTCACTAATGGAATTGAGTCCACAAGAAGCAGTTGATATCATTAATAAGATGGCACTCAATGATCGAGCAACAAGTCACAATAGAAACAGTGCACAAAGAAAGTCCGGGATGCTCGAGTTAGGATCTTCTGATGCGAATCTCGCACAAAGCAATATCTTAACCCAACAAATGGAAGAAATGAAAAATCAAATGAAGGAGATGATGAAACTCATCAAAGAACAAATCTTAAAAGAACAAAGGCATCAACAAGTAAACTTTTGTGAGTTATGTTCGGGTGATCATCCAACAGTTTATTGTCCACCTCCGCAAGAAGAAGAAGTAAACTATGTGGGCAACCAACAAAGGTCGGGGCAATATCAAGGTCAATATCCGAACAATTCAAATCAAGGATGGTATCTAGCAAACAACAATTATCCAAGAGGTAATAATGCAAACTTCACTCCGTATGGGCAGCCATGGAGGCCTACTGCAGGGCCTTCCAATCAACAACCATTCAACAACTTCCAACAACAATATCCACCACAACAAGATCGCACTCAAAAGTTGGAGGACGCCCTCAATTAATTTATGCAACTTTCAATGGCTAATCAACAAAACAAAATGCGTCCATAAAGAACCTTGAGACGCAAATGGGGCAACAAGCTCAACATTTGTCCCAAATCTCTCAACAATTATCCAATCAACAAGGAGGGACCTTCGCGGCAAATACTCAAAACGATCCAAAGAATGAACAATGCAAAGTCGTGACAACAAGAAGCGGCAAGGTGATCGGACAAGGGATTGGAGATAACTTGGAGGTGGAGAATGAAGTGGTTGAAAATGAGGATGAGAAGGAAGAAGAAGAGGATGTACATAGTGAGGAGGATGTAAATAGTAGAAAAGTAGTTGAAAAAAGGAAAAAGAACAAAAAATGGAGTTTTAGTTGAAAAGGATGTGGTGAAGAGTAAAAAGAAAGAAGTCGGGAAGAATGTGTCGGCTTCCATATCCTAAGGCTCAATCAAAGAAGGACTTAGGGAAGCATTTCAAGAGATTCCTTGACATTTTCAAGAGATTAGAGATTAACATTCCTTTTGCCGAAGATCTTGAACAAATGCCAAGTTCATGAAAGAGATATTGCCCAAGAAGCGTCGATATAATGATGATGAAACCATTCAACTAGACGCCAATTCCAGCGCAATCATCCAAAGACGTTTGCCAAAGAAAGAGAAGGATCCTGGAAGAGTTACATTGCCGGTAGCTATTGGCAACATCAATGTCGGTAAAGCATCATTGATTTAGGCTCAAGTATTAATCTTATTCCATACTCGGTTGTCAAACGAGTTGGCGGCCTAGACATGAAGTTAACAAGAATGACTTTGCAACTTGCCGACAAGTCTGTAGCCCGACCAAAGGGGATAGCCGAGGATGTCTTGGTTCGAGTTGATAAATTTTTGTTCCCCGTGGACTTCGTGGTAATGGATATTGAAGAAGATGACGATGTGCCACTTATTCTTGGAAGAACATTTATGTTAGCCGCAAGAATGATGATTGATTATGATGATGGCTTGATGAAAGTGCGGCTTGATAATGAGGAAATCAACTTCAATCTAAGTGATGCAATGAAGCATCCCAAGGACAAAGGAGCTTGTTTTAAAGTAGATGCAACGGAAGAAGTAATCATGGATACTAGAAAACAATTTCATAAACCAACGGCTCTTGAAAGAGTGCTCACTGACGCACTTAATATTCTTAGTGCGGATGAAGAGAAGGAAATAGAGGAATGCTTGAAGGAGTTGGAGACCTTGAATGAAATTCCTCCGAACAAAGAAAAAATGGAGGAATTGAATGGCAAAGACAGGGTTGAAGAGCCCCAAGTTGAAATGAAGGTATTGCCATCACATTTGAAGTATGTGTTCCTTGAAGAGAATGGCACCAAACCGATAATCATAAGCAACTCTTTGTCAAGCATTGAAGAAAAGAAGTTGATTGAAATTCTAAAGTGCAACAAGGAAGCAATAGGTTGGAAAATGTCTGACCTCAAAGGAATAAACCCCTCCTATTGTATGCACGAGATTAACATGGAAGAGAACTTCAAACCGGTGGCTCAACCTCAACGCCGGTTAAATCCAACTATGAAAGAAGTAGTCTGGAAGGAAGTGATAAAACTACTTGAGGCCGGCATGATATATCCTATCTCGGATAGTACTTGGGTGAGCCCGGTACAAGTAGTGCCAAAGAAGGGAGGCATGACGGTGGTTAAGAACGAAAAGAATGAACTCATCCCTACAAGAACCGTCACCGGGTGGCAAATGCGTATCGACTACCGAGGACTTAATCAAGCCACAAGGAAAGATCACTTTCCATTGGCCTTCATGGACCAAATGCTTGAACGACTCTCCGGTCAAGCATACTATTGCTTCCTTGTGTAAATATATGCCTTGACAGGAATACTTTGGTTTCGATGATCAACAAAAGAAGTCCTAGAAGAACAACTATGCAAAAAGCGGAAAAGAAGATTCAAGTTTTCTAATCTTTTATTTTTATTTGTATTAGGACTTTTTTTAAGTGGTTAAAAATCTCTCAAGAAAATAAATCACACACTCACAATGATTTTGATTTAAATGTGATTTTGCATGAAAATATTTTTACATGAAAAGTCATAATTTATTTTAAAATTTGCATAATTATTTTGAACATAAAAATAACTTTAACATGCATTTGATTTGGACTCTATTTTTGGAATGACATGACTACAATGATTTATGGCTTTATGACTACAAGTTGACGGAGTTATAATACATTGTATCATTTGCCAATAAATCATTTTCGTACCGTTGGAAACATTTTGTTATGGTTTAACGGATTTAAAAGTTTCAGCCTATTTTTCAATGATAAGCAACGATTAGTTTTTTAATGTTAAATGGCAATGACTATTTTCTATTTTAATTATCCAACAGCTAATCTTTATATTAAGTGCAACAGATTTATTTTTAATGGCACCACATTCTTTTATTGCTATATATAGGTGTCTTGTGTTAGCACTTTTACACAACTCATATTTGCACTAAAACTTTGTGCAAAATATTACGCATCACTCTCATTATTTTTACACTTGTTAATTTATTATCTTGAGAGCTTTTTTATACTACATAGTTGAGTTGAAGTAATTGTGTTTCAATTTGTTATATCTACACATTTGGTGTATTACTTTATTATTGTAATTCTTACTTGTATTGGGTGCGATCCGAATGTTTCAAGAGAGGTGATATCTCTTGGGTTTAGAGGCTCTCCTACAAAGAATTGTTTTGTTTGGAGAGTGCTAGCTTTTTTGTAAAGGTTATTAGCTTATCCCGTTTAAAAGTTAGGTTAGTGAAAATCTCAAGGGGCTTTTCCTTGGGGACTAGACATAGGCCTTGGTGTTTTAGGCCGAACTAGGATAAACTTCTTGTGTCATTTTCTCTCATCCCTTTATCTCTTTTACTTTATTTGTTATTTATTTTACATTAACATCTACTTTTTCTATATTTATTTAAACATTTTACAAGCACTTTATTCTATTTTCTTAAACATTTTTTAAGTGCTTATTTTAAATTGATTATTGAAGAAACACAATTCACCCCCATCTTGTGTGTTTGAAGTTACTTGTTCAACAAGTGGTATCAGAGCTTGAACTCTTGTTAAGGACTAATCGCCTCAAGAGCCAAGATGACTTCAAACAACGGTTCCATAAATAGACCCCCATCTTTCTATGGTGAAGGGTATGCTTATTGGAAAGAAATAATAAAAAAATTCATTGATGGAGTTGATTGTGATATTTGGGATGCTATTGAAAATGGTCCATTTATTCCCACTCATTTGATCAATAATGTTGTGGTGAATAAACCAAGATCCCTTTGGACCAAAGATGAAAAGGAAAAGGTTCAATACAATTTGAAAGCTATGAACATTATCACCACTTCATTAAGCATTGATGAGTTCTATCGTGTATCAAATTATACAACCGCCAAGGAAATGTGGGACACCCTTAAATTGACCCATGAAGGTACTACCGGGGCAAAAGGGATCGAATGAACACATTGACTCAAGAGTATGAATTATATAGGATGAAATCGGGAGAAAGTATCCAAGATATGCAAAAATGATTTATCCATATAATAAATCATCTCAGAGCTCTTGGAAAATATCGATAACGAGGATTTAATTTATAAAGTTCTTAGATGCTTGAATCGACGTTGGCTACCGAAAGTGACCGCTATTTGTGAATCTAAAGATTTATCTTTTATGTCTTTGCCTACTTTGTTTGGAAAATTACAGGAACATGAGCTTGAACTGAATCGTCTCATTGATAGTGAAGAAGGTGAAAATAAAAAGAAAGACTTTGCTCTCAAAGCTAGAATCAATGAAAGAACTTCCTTCAATCTAAAATGCTACAAGTGTGGTGAAAAGGGTCACATAAAATCAAATTTTCCTTTAAGTCAAAAGAGATATACAAAAGGAAAGAGGGCTTACATCGTTTGGGATGACAAAGACACAAACTCATCCAATGGATTGGAAAATGAAGTAGCATATTCATGTTTCATGGGCAAATCATGAGGAAGATGAGGTAAACTCTATTGAATCTGAAGATGACCTAACTTATGATGAGTTATTTACTATTTGTAAAGAATTAAATGATGAGTCAACTAAGCTTAGAAAAATTGTTTCTTCCTCCAAGAAAACTATTTCCACTCTCGAATCAAAAATTGATATTATAAACAAGGAAATAGAAACTCTTAAAGAGAAACAAATTTTTGTTAGTGAAGTTTCTTCTTGCACCTCTTGTGAAAATAAAAAGGAAAATATTTTCAAGTGTGATGATTGCAATATTTTGAAAATTGAAATTGAGAATTTGAAAAACACACTTGCGAGATTCACAAAAGGGAGAGAAAACTTGAGCATCATTTTGGGAAATAAAAAAGGGAACTTATAATAAAGCCGGTTTCGGAATCATCCAAAAAACCATGAAAAACTTTTTAGAAAATTCTTTCGCCCAAACAAAACTTCAAGTTCTCCTTTTGTTAAATGTTTTTATTGTGGAAGAGAAGGTCATACATCTTCTATTTGTAATTTAAGGAAGAACAATGATATTAATGATAAATGGAAGTGGATTCCAAAGGAAACTTTGCCAAGAACTAACTCACAAGGACCCAAAATAATTTGGGTACCAAAAGCGAAAACTTGATTTTGTTTTGTAGGTGTGCTTGAAGGCCAAGAATTAAAATTGGTATAATTATAGAGGCTATCAAAGCACATGAAAGGGGGAGAAAAAGAAGTTTTCCTATTATTACAAGAATATTGGCTATGCATCATAAGGCGACTTAATCAAAAGTTCTTCTCCAAAACGAAATGGAAATTTCAAGAAAAGCAAAACTGGTTCACTCTTTTTAAATATTTTTTTATTTTTAATTTAAATATTTGTGAATATATGCCTTGCCATGATTGTTTCTTTCCCGCTTTTTGATAATGCCAAAAGGGGGAGAGTTATGTGATTTGCATGTTTCAGGGGGAGTGAACTTTAATTGTTTGGATATAGTGAGGGGGAGCTAAATATGCGCTTATCTCTGTCATATATTTTATTGTTTGATTATTATTGTACTAAACCTTTCATTGAGCAAATCACTCCAAGAGATGTTTGTCATCATCAAAAAGGGCGAGAATGTAAATATATGCCTTGACAGAAATACTTTGGTTTCGATGATCGACAAAAGAAGTCCTAGAAGAACAACTATGCAAAAAGCAGAAAAGAAGATTCAAGTTTTCTAATCTTTTATTTTTTATTTGTATTAGGACTTTTTCTAAGTGGTTAAAAATCTCTCAAGAAAATAAATCACACACTCACAATGATTTTGATTTAAATGTGATTTTGCATGAAAATATTTTTACATGAAAAGTCACAATTTATTTTGAAATTTACATAATTATTTTGAACATAAAAATAACTTTAACATGCATTTGATTTGGACTCTATTTTTGGAATGACATGACTACAATGATTTATGGCTTTATGACTACAAGTTGACCGAGTTATAATACATTGTATCATTTGCCAATAAATAATTTTCTTACCGTTGGAAACATTTTGTTATGGTTTAACGGATTTAAAAGTTTCAGCCTATTTTTCAATGATAAGCAACGGCTAGTTTTTTAATGTTAAATGGCAATGACTATTTTCTATTTTAATTATCCAACGGCTAATTTTTATATTAAGTGCAACAGATTTATTTTTAATGGCACCACATTCTTGTATTGCTATATATAGGTGTCTTGTGTTAGCACTTTTACACAACTCATATTTGCACTAAAACTTTGTGAAAAATATTACTCATCACTCTCATTATTTTTACACTTGTTAATTTATTATCTTGAGAGCTTTTTTATACTACATAGTTGAGTTGTAGTAATTGTGCTTCAATTTGTTATATTACTTTATTATTGTAATTCTTAGATGTATTGGATGCGATCCCAAGGTTTCAAGAGAGGTGATATCTCTTGGGTTTAGAGGCTCTTCTACAAAGGATTGTTTTGTTTCGAGAGTGCTCGCTTTTTTGTAAAGGTTACTAGCTTATCTCGTTTAAAAGCTAGGTTAGTGAAAATCTCAAAGGGCTTTTCCTTGGGGACTAGACGTAGGCCTTGGTGTTTTAGGCCGAACTAGGATAAACTTCTTGTGTCCTTTTCTCTCATCCCTTTATCTCTTTTACTTTGTTTATTATTTATTTTACATTAACATCTACTTTTTCTATATTTATTTGAACATTTTACAAGCACTTTATTCTATTTTCTTAAACATTTTTTAAGTGCTTATTTTAAATTGATTTTTAAAGAAACACAATTCACTCTCATCTTGTGTGTTTGAAGTCACTTGTTCAACACCTTGATGGTTATTCGGGCTACAACCAAATCTCCGTCAATCTGGAGGATCATGAGAAGACAGCTTTTACTTGTCCGTTTGGGATTTTTGCATATAGAAGAATGTTGTTCGGTCTTTGCAAAACACCTGCTACATTTCAAAGGTGTATGCAAGCTATATTTTTCGACTTGATTGAGAAAAGCATTGAGATATTCATGGATGATTTCTCCGTGTTTGACCATCCTATGATGTTTGCTTGAACAACTTAGACACCGTGCTGAAGTGGTGTAAAGAAACAAATTTGGTGCTCAATTGGGAAAAATGCCACTTCATGGTGACTGAAGGCATTGAACTTGGTCACAAAATATCTTCTCGAGGCATCGAAGTAGAAAAGGCAAAGGTTGATGTAATCGGAAAGCTCCCACCATCGCTGAACGTCAAATGCGTCCGTAGCTTTCTTGGCCATGCCGGTTTCTTTCGGAGATTCATCAAAGACTTTTAAAAGATCGCCAAATCATTGAGAAATTTTCTCAATAAAGATAAGTCTTTTGTCTTTGATAATGAATGTTTAATTGCATTTGAAACTTTGAAAGAAAGGTTGACTTCCGCACCAATAATCACAGCTCCTAATTGGAACCTAAATTTTGAATTGATATGTGATGCTAGTGATTACGCTGTTGGTGCCGTGTTAGGTCAACTTAAGAACAAAATTTTCCTTGCCATTCATTATGCAAGAAAGGTTTTGAATGATGCACAAATTAATTATGCAACGACAGAAAAAGAATTACTTGCAATTGTGTATGCATTAGAAAAATTTCGTTCTTACCTCATAGGTTCAAAGATTATTGTGTATATTGACCATGCAGCTATCAAATACTTGATAACCAAATCCGATTCAAAACCAAGACTCATCTGATGGATGCTACTTCTTCAAGAATTTGATTTAGAGATCAAAGATAAGAAAGGCACTGAGAACTTGGTGGCCGACCATCTTTCAAGGCTAATGAATAACGAGGTAACAAGGAATGAACCGGAAGTTCTTGAAGAATGTCCTGATGAAAAGTTGCTTGCCATACAAGAGAGACCATGGTTTGCCGTTATGGCGAACTACAAAGCAACCGAGTTCATTCCCGAAGACTTTACTTGGCAACAACGCAAGAAGTTCCTCAATGAAGCAAATCATTATGTATGGGATGAGCTATACTTATTCAAGACTGGAGTGGACAATCTCTTGCGAAGGTGTGTGGGTAAAGAAGAAGCAAAAAAGATCTTGTGGCAATGTCACAATTCACCCTATGAAGGTCACTTTTTAAAGATGCTTCAATCCGGTTTCTATTGGCCGACACTTTTTAAAGATGCTTACACACATTAAAAATTTTGTGATGAATGTCAAAGAACCTAAGAATAGCAAAGCGGAATGAAATGCCACTACAAAGCATTCTTGAAGTGGAAGTGTTTGATTGTTGGGGCATAGATTTTGTTGGCCCCTTTCCATCATCATACTCCAATGAATATATCTTGGTTGTCGTTGACTATGTTTCAAAGTGGGTGGAAGCCACCGCATCGCCAAAATCCGATAGCAAGACGGTAGTAAAGTTTCTAAAGAAGAATATCTTCACCCGATTCGGAACACCATGAGTTTTAATTAGTGATGGAGGATCACACTTTTACAACACACAACTTGCTAAGGCCTTAGATCATTATGGAGTCAAACATAAGGTGACATCACCTTATCATCCACAAACAAATGGCCAAGTCGAGGTTTCCAACCGTGAAGTGAAAAGAATCCTTGAGAAAACAGTTTCGGCATCTCGGAAGGATTGGTCGGCAAAGTTGGATGAAGCTTTGTGGGCATATAGGACAGCCTACAAGTCTCCTATAGGCCTCACTCCTTTTCAAATGGTTTATGGCAAATCATGTCATTTACCGGCTGAGCTCAAACACAAAGCATTTTGGGCACTTAAGTTTCTGAACTTTGATCAAGAGAAAGCCGGTGAAAAAAGGAAAGTTCAAATTCATGAGCTTGAAGAAATTAGGAATCAAGCATATGAATCCTCAAAGATTTACAAACAAAAGGTCAAGAATTACCATAATAATAAGATCATTCAAAGACAATTCAGGCCTGGACAAATGGTGTTACTGTTCAGTTCAAGATTAAGACTCTTTCCGGGCAAATTGAAGTCCAAATGGTCCAGACCTTTCATGGTTAAAGAGGTTAAACCATATGGTGCAGTGGAGCTTGACGATCCAGCTACAAAAGCTAGCTGGATAGTTAATAGTTAGATTCTAAAGCCCTACTTTGGTGGTGAGATTGATCGGCTTACGTCGAAGATTTCACTTGGCAATCCATAAAGCATAAATGAAAAAGACGTCGAGCTAATGACGTAAAACAAGCACTTGTTAGGAGGCACCCTAATTTTGTAAGTATATTTACTGTTTTTTATGCATGTTAGGTGTAGGAGTCTTAGTGCATAACAATCCATCCAAAAACATAAGCCTAAAGAAAACATAAAACTTGAACTGTCATAACTCGCGAGGCGAGTAACACCACTCGCCATTGCGAGTAAAATGGTCATTGACTACGTTGACTACCAAAACACTCGCCATTGAGAGTAACAGCAGTTCTGACAGTTACAGTTTCCAAGGCCACCAATCTTCATTAATCACTCAATAACTTTCCCCAACCATTCATTACACCCCATTATCCCATTATTTTCGGTTTTACTTTCTCTCTCTTCCAAAAACTTCAAAAATTTCTTCTCTCAAACACACACGCCAACCCTAAAACTTCAACACAAGTCAATCCAAGTCAAGCATCATATTTCATCATTTTTGCACCTGCATTGATCATTAAACAGGTTTTTCTTCATCAATTTGCTTAAAATTTTATGATTTATGCATGAACAAACCCTAGGGTAGTTGAATCTTCTGTAAAATTGATACTTATATGTCTGAGATAAAACAAACTCATGCACGAATTCACAATGATACTCATGCCAATCCACATCTTTTGCTAACCCTTGTGTACAAAGTTTCAAATAAAATGGGTTTTTGTGGGAAAAATTCGACTTTGAATCAAGTGCATGATTTAGTTTATCTCCAAGACATCATAAGGGTCGAAATGGTTAGATTTAGGGTTAGAGATCTCAAAACTGTTGATTTCTGGTGAAAAAGGGGCAAATTTCGAAATTCTGGGTTAACTCGCCATGGCGAGTTTCATCACTCGCAATGGCGAGTGCTCATCTGAAACCCATAAAATCTCTAGAACTCGCCATTGCGAGTAAACTTACTCACGTGGTGAGTTCTATCATAACTCAGAAAATCTTTTATGATTTAAATTGGCTAAACTTGTTGATCTATTGTGTTGTATGGATTTCCTGGTTGTTTTGCAGGTATGGCACCAAAAAATAGCCAAACCAGCAAACGCAAGAAAGGTGAAGCCTCTTCATCCCAACCCCCAAGAGACCAACCCTTTGATAAAGAGAGATTCAAATCTCGCTTTCACCAGAACCGGTATGTGGAGTTGCTGAGGCAAAGAATGTGGCTTGAGAAAGTTTTCAACATTAACCCCGAAGGACCCTACAAAGATTTGTTGAAACTTTTAACTAACCAAGGTTGGGAAAGACTACTACAACCTACAACCAACCTTAACGCCGAGCTTGTGCGTGAATGTTACGCCAATGCTCTCCCCGAAAACCCTCACACCGATCCATTCCTTTTTGAAACTTTTGTGAGAGGTAGAACCATCTGCTTCGATCGTGAAGCAATTAACAAGTACCTTGGCAACCCATATCCATTGCGAGATGAGGATGACTTAGACGCCTTTCATGAAAACCAAAACAAAGGCACATTTGACCTACTCTTCGTGAGAGATGAAATCAAAAAGAAAATCTTGTTAGAGAGTGAAAACTATGATGTGAGTGATGTCGGAAGGGAGTATAGAGCCCGATATGCAGTATTGAATAATACTGCCAAGTTCGTCTTCAAATTCATCCTTCACAATGTCCAACCCAATAGCCACTTGTCTGATTGCACTGTCGATGTATGTCTCTTGATCTACTACATTATGACAGGCAGAAAGGTGGACATTGCCCGTACCATTTCTTAGGAACTAAAGCTTGTCACCCGTTAAGGAAAGGGCGGAAAAAGAAAACCCGCCTTTCTTTTCCCGGATTGATCATGGGCTTGATCAAAGACTCGAAGATGAGAATGCCTACACAAGTTCACGAGGAGATCAAGAACCCAATTGATGATGACTTTGTTAAATGCTTCATCATGAATGAAAAGAAAAAGGATAAAGGCAAGCAAGCTTCATCTTCTCAGGCACCTCAACCTCAACCGGAGCCACAACCTCAACCACATGGTTACCCACCTTGTACTCCTGACCCAACATATGTTCAGTGGCAATATCAATGCCACACACACACATGGTACCTTCGTGAGGCCAACAACAGGGCCAATTCCTATCTTCAGCAGTCCCAGTATCTGATGCAGCAGCAGGCAGGGTACCCGCCATAGGTGATGGCTCAATTCATGACACCAGAAGCATACCAGTCTTATGTGGCTTGGCCTGAGGTTAGGCCAAATCCTTACGGAGGGGGTGGAGTTTACGGAGCTGGAGCTGGTGCTGAAGGTGCTAATTGTTGGAACAAAGGTGTTCAACAATACCACGTTTTGAGTTTTGATGATAACAAGGTATTAAAAAGTTGTCAATTGGATATTGCTAATATTTGTTTAAGTATGCAGGATATCAATCAAGATTTATATCTTAGAAAGTTGTGCTCGTGATTTTCGGGTGTCAAAATCATTGATTAGATTCGAACCTTGAATCATTGAACTCTCAACTTTTATTCGCGGGAAGGGAAAAAGTGAGTGAAAACCCTTAAGACCTTGGATTCGGAGGTTGGTTTCGATCGGGGAAGGTGTTAAGCACCCTAACCGACTATGGTATCCCATAGGAACCTTCTACCTATTCTCTAATCTTGCGCTAAATTGATTTTACTTATATTAAAAAAAGTTAAGAGTTAAAGTGAAAGAAGGGAGAAAGAAGAAGCATGTTTTTGGTTATTTTTTATTGATTTGGAAGAGTCGGAACTCTTTGCCTACTTACCCAAATAACTCGGGATCAAAATCAAGTAGTTCGGCTAAAGAACTTATTTGATGAGTTGAATTGATTTTAACATTTTTGAAAGAAAAGGTTTTAAGAAGAGATGAGAGGCCTCAAGGCATAAGAAGAAAATACGATGAAGTTAGTCGATTTTAATTATACGAAATCCATGTCTAAAGTGGATATTAAATTAATTAACATTTGATTAAAGAAAATAAAAGGAAAAATCACTTGGATTACATACCAAGGTTTACTAAAAAGAAAATTGAATTTGACTTGATTGATTTTTTTTTTGAAGAAAATATTTTTTCTAAACTAACGACGAAATCGCGTAACGACGGAAAAGAAAAAAAATAAATAAATAAAAGAGCGTAAAGCGATAAATAAAGTGGTGTGTCGGTGCGCGTGTCAGTGCGTGTGCCGATTACATATTACATATCCTAGATACATTCTATGGTCTTGAAAGAGAAAAAACGCGAAAATAAATTACATCAAATCCCTAATTATACACACTAAGCCGATAATAATAATAAAAAAATAAAACAAAGTAAATGACAAGAAATTTAAATATGCATGCAAAATTTCTAATGAGGATTACTTCTATAAACTAAAATGCAATTTCAAACTAAAATGCAAACATATGAAATAAACCTAAATGCAAAGTAACAAAATTAAAAGAAACAAAAATGCATGAATTTTTTTAAAGGGGTTTAAATGAATAAAAATTATATGAAGGGGAAAATTAACTATGAACTAAACAAAAAATATGCATGATGTTAAAATTAAGATATTAAAAATGCATGAAAAATGGTTTAAACATCGTAGGAATTAACTAATTAAAAACAAATGCATGAAATTATAACATATTCTATTATGCTCACTAAAACAAATCATGATAAACTAAATGATAAGAAAGAAAATGCATGAGAGGGTGGATAATAAAATGCAAGCACAAAAAAACAAATAATAAAACATAAATAAACAAAACAAACATAGGAAGTAACTTTGAAGATAAAGAAGTAAAAGATTTTAAAATGTCCAAATAGCATTATGTGAGATAGAAATTTACTATTAAATGAATTAAAAAATGCATGAGGTAAAGGTTTAAAACACTAATTAATGATGCATAGACCCTAATTCAAATATCATATGTATGAAAGAAAAAAAATAAATGCAAGAGAATGCATGAAAAATACCTAATCAAAAATTACTACACCAAGAAACAAAAACTGGCAACAAGAGATGGGGGTGCAGAAAGCAAAAAGGTAGAAACATAGGGGCCTGGGCATGGGTATGGAGCTGGGCATGGGTACTGGGTCGACCCACCCAGCTCCCATTAATGAATATATAAGATTTTTTTACCCATATTCATTCATTTTCTCTTGTTTCCCTCTCTCTAAAATCATAAAACAAAAGCTCCTCCCCCCTCTCTCTAGCCAAAACCAAAAAAAAGGGAAGAAGGAGGTGGCGGCCGGAGTGGATGATCTTCATCTTCTCCGGCGAGTTAGACGGCGGCCGGAGGGCTCCGACGCGGTGGCCGGCCGGAGCGCCACCGTGTCGGAGCGATAAACACCTCTTTTTTTTAATTTTTTTTTTTAAAAACCTTCACCTCCTTCTCCTCTTTCCGGATCCAACTTTGGTTTTTGCCAAAAACAAACAAACAACTCTAGATCTACAAAAATAAATTCATCCAACAACACACAAAAAAAGTCAAGAACAAAATACCTCTTGCTTCTTCTTCTCTCTTCCGTTCGGTTTCCTCTTCCTTCACCCTTGAACACGTTTTTCTTTCTTCTTCGTGTATGCCTTGCCTTGCCTTGCCTTTGTTCGGTTCGGATTTGTGGTGATGTTAGCGTTTTCGGCCGGATTTGCTTGGTTGTAGTGTTGGCCGAAAATTGTTATGTGTGTTGGTTGGTTGATGGTTTTCGGATTTTGTGGTGATGTTAGTGTTTGATGATTTTCGGATTTTGTGGTGATGTTAGTGTTTGATGATTTTTGAGTTTGGTACTATGTTGTTATGGTGATGATTGGCCGAAATCTATGGTTTGATGGTTGTTGTGATGATTTTTGAGTTTTAGAGTTCATGAAGTTCATATGATGTTCTTCATGTTCTTGAGTATTTGTGAGTTTGATCCAAAATTTTGGAAAGAGAAAATTATTTTGTGTTTTTGATGATTTTTTTGACTGATCTGACTTGATTGTGACTTTTCTGACTTGGGGGACCAAACTGACGCGTGAACAGTACTTTTATAGTACTGTTCACTGATGCCATAACAAAGACCAAAGTACCCCTGCAGTTTCTTGGAGGAAAAGTTGGATTGGACCAATGATACAATGACATGTGGACAAAGACTAAAATAAATAATAAATCTGATAAATAAATAACAATAAATAAGTAAAATGAAAAAATAAATGGTTAAATAAATGGTTAAAAATGGAAAACGAAAATTAAATAAATAAAAATAAAAATGTCCCGTCGGAACCAAAAAATGAGGTATTTTAAAATACCTCTCTGCCGAAATTTCGTCTGATACGACTGAAATACGCGGCTTAATTACGCTAAATAACGATAAATCAACGACGTGAATGAAATAAACTTTACGAACGCAAACGCTACGCTACGCTAAAAAACGCACAAAACGCGATTAAAAATTAAGAAAATAAAACGCGAGCGACATTAAAAATCAACGACGAACGAAAAGTAAATGCGACCACAAGATACGAACAAACGCAGATATTACGGGAATTCGCGCGCGAACGGACGACTGAAAAAAACGATCAACGTATGAATAAAATAAAATGAATCGGTCAAAAATTAGGGTACGACAGATGCCCCTATTTAAGTTTCTCCGTCACGAGGGTTTAAAAAGACGAGGTTTTTTTGAAGCGACGGGCCGGAGAGACTTAAATATCAAGTACACCAATTTTTGACCAACTCAGAAATCGAGAAAGCTTTATGGATGTAATAATATGAGTTGTCTGTTATGCAAGTACGAATGCAATGACGACGAAGATACTAACTCGAGGACCAAATAAAGTGCTACTGGGGAGAAAAAGATGTCTAATACCTTTACAGGGGTAAAGACGAACATACGAAAAGAAAATACTGGTCATTACCTTTACTGGGGTAACAACGAACATACGAAAGAGTAAAACTGTCAATTACCTTTACTGAGGTAATGACGAACATACGAAGGGTAAAACTGTCAATTACCTTTACTGAGGTAATGACGAACATACGAAGGGTAAAACTATCAATTACCTTTACTGGGGTAATGACGAACATACGAAGGGTAAAACTGTCAATTACCTTTACTGGGATAATGACGAACATACGAAGGGTAAAACTGTCAATTACCTTTACTGGGGTAATGACGAACATACGAAGGGTAAAACTGTCAATTACCTTTACTGAGGTAATGACGAACATACGAAGGGTAAAACTGTCAATTACCTTTACTGGGGTAATGACGAACATACGAAGGGTAAAACTGTCAATTACCTTTACTGGGGTAACGACGAACATACGAACTGGAATACTGGTGATGAGTTACTATTACTGAGGCAAATTTGTTGAACAAAATACCGGGTACAAACAAGTACTCTTCGTACGAAATGCTTCAACGAGATACTGGGGAAAATTGAAAGGTGGGACCTGCCACTTGAAAGAAACTTAATTGATAAACAGACCGAAATGAACACATTAATGATGACAAACTTTACTGGATACACATGGAGTACGACACATAGGTAAAATGCATATGAATGATATCAGTATGCATGATATGTATGCATGAATGAATGAACATGTATGAAAATATATTGGTGAAACTGACGAGACAAGATTGGGCAGGTCGTAAGGATAGTGACCCGGTATTACAGTGCCAACACTTAGCATTCTTTACTGGGGATAAAATCACTGGAGATGAATCAAACCACAATCGGGGTACCACCCGTTAACCAAACTGAAACTGGGTAAGGACCACATAACACTAAAACCTGGCTGAGGTCGCCATTTCTGAACTGAACCAAAGTACCTTCTCAAAATCGTGCTTCACATAGTCATTGCTTTTTTGTATTTTTCTCTTCTTTTTTTTTTTGAAGTCCCTAACTTTTGCCTGGACCGCCCTTTCGGGTTTTCAATCCACCGGGAATATATTCTTTTTTGTATGTCCCTAATTTTTGCCTGGACCGCCCTTTCGGGTTTTCGATCCACCGGGACGCTCATTTTTGGCTTAAGCCGCCCTTTCGGGTTTTCGACTTAGCGAGCTTTTCTCTTTTTTTTTGCTACTTTTTGCTTCTTCTTTTTTTTTGCAAGACTATGATCCACTCTGTTGAATTCACCTGTGTTTGAATGGATGTTGACATATGTTTCC
The DNA here is from genome assembly GCA_946800305.1 of Medicago arabica. NCBI lineage: Eukaryota > Viridiplantae > Streptophyta > Magnoliopsida > Fabales > Fabaceae > Medicago > Medicago arabica. The sequence goes on along the minus strand of OX326971.1, from coordinate 126,792 downwards.
ATGATATATGAACCTATAGATAATATGTTTGTCATTTTTTTTTGTTTTTTTTCAAAAGAAAACATAAAGAGTACAAGAAATTTTCAAAGTTTTTTACTTCAAGTATTGACATTAAAATGGAAGAAGAAAATTTTGCATATAGAATGAACAAGAATTCCAAAAGAGGGCACCGGTTCAAATTAATGTAATAGGGTGGTAACCGGCCAAAGGCACGGCTCCACGGATTACAAAAGTTGGAAAATGGTAATTACAAGGGAAGGTACATTGAACACAATAACCACTACATTCCTTAACAACTTTGAACCACTGTTTAGATGCTTTAGTGTCGGAGGACTTCTGACAGCTAAGGTGCCCCAACTGGGTGATGCTTGATCTGATGCAGTTACTTTGTCATAGTCCTTAACTTTTGTATAGGCCGCCCTTTCGGGTTTTCGACCTATCAGGATAAACTCTCTTTTTTCAATTCTTTTTTTCTCTTTTTTTTTTTGTGTCTCTAATTTTTGCCTAAGCCGCCCTTTCGGGTTTTCGACTTACCGAGACGCTCTTTTTTGGTTTAGGCCGCCCTTTCGGGTTTTCGACCTACCGAGCTGTTCTTTTCATATATCTTTAGACAAAGTATTTCTTGACTGCATCAGAATTCACTGGACGAGGTAAATCTTCTCCATCCATATTTGTAAGGATTAAAGCACCACCAGAGAACGCTCTCTTGACCACATAAGGACCTTCGTAATTGGGAGACCACTTGCCCCTGGGGTCCGGTTGGAAAGATTTGATACACTTGATCACAAGGTCTCCTTCTTTGAATTCACGGGGATAAACCTTTTTATCAAACGCCTGTTTCATCCTTGACTGATATAGTTGTCCGTGACACAAAGCAGTCATGCGTTTCTCTTCAATCAAATTCAATTGCTCATACCTACTCTGGCACCACTCAGCTTCAGTTAATTCAGCCTCCATCAAGACTCTCAAAGATGGGATTTCCACCTCCACGGGGAGCACTGCTTCCATACCATATACCAAAGAGAAAGGGGTTGCCCCTGTTGAAGTACGCACTGAAGTACGATATCCATGTAAAGCATAGGGTAACATCTCATGCCAATCTTTGTAGGTAACCACCATCTTTTGCACAATCTTCTTAATGTTCTTATTTGCAGCCTCAACCGCACCATTCATCTGAGGCCTGTATGGTGAAGAGTTGTGATGTTCAATCTTGAAATCATCGCACAATTCTTTCATCATGTTGTTGTTCAAGTTTGTACCATTATCCGTGATGATCTTGTTAGGAATACCATAACGGCAGATGATGTTATTCTTGATGAACCGAACCACTACTTGCTTGGTCACATTGGCGAAAGATGCCAGTTCAACCCACTTGGTGAAGTAATCAATAGCCACTAGTATGAAACGATGTCCATTAGAAGCTTTTGGCTCAATCCGACCGATCATATCAATGCCCCACATGGAGAAAGGCCACGGAGAAGAGATAACATTGAGCATAGATGGTGGTACATGACTCTTATCTGCATAAATCTGACATTTGTGGCACTTCTTGGCATGATTATAACAATCATTTTGCATCGTTATCCAGTAATAACCTGCCCTCAATGCTTTCTTAGCCATTGCATGTCCACTGGAGTGAGTGCCAAATGGACCTTCATGTATCTCATGCATCAACAAATCTGCTTCACGTTCATCCACACACCTGAGCAACATTGCATCAAAGTTTCTTTTGTACAATATATCTTCATTCAGGAAGAAATTACCAGACAATCTTCTCAAAGTCCTCTTATCTTTGTGAGATGCCCCAAGCGGATACTCTTGAGTTTGAAGGAAAACCTTGATATCATGAAACCATGGCTTACCATCAGCAAGTACTTCAACTGCAAACACATAAGCGGGCCTTTCAAGGAACTGCACACTGATTAATGGCACATCATTGTGACGATTTACTTTGATCATCGAAGACAAGGTGGCCAAAGCATCTGCCATCTGATTCTCATCACGGGGAATGTGACGCAACTCCACTTTGTTAAAGAAAGTTAACAACCGTCTTGCATAATCTCTGTACGGGATCAGACCAGCATGATGAGTTTCCCATTTCCCTTTGATCTGATTAATCACCAAGGCTGAATCTCCACATATGTCAATATTCTTAATCCTCATATTGATCGCTTCTTCAATGCCCATGATGCAAGCTTCATATTCTGCCATATTGTTTGTACAATCAAATCGTAGCCTTGCAGTAAAAGGGATGTGAGTACCCTCAGGTGTGACGAGGACTGCCCCAACTCCATTTCCATAAGCATTAACGGCCCCATCGAATATCAAACCCCATTCAGACTCAGGATCTGGACCTTCACCAAACAACGGTTCATCACAATCTTTCATCTTCAAATACATGACCTCTTCATCAGGGAAATCAAACTTAACAGGTTGATAATCTTCAATCGGTTGATGAGCCAAGTGATCTGCTAGGATACTCCCTTTGATTGCTTTCTGAGTATGGTATTCAATATCGAACTCGGCCAATAACATCTGCCAACGAGCAATTCTTCCTGATATCGAAGACTTCTCTAGGAGGTATTTGATTGGGTCCATTTTGGATATCAACCAAGTGGTATGATTGATCATATAGTGCCGAAGACGTTTGGTAGCCCAGGCTAAAGCACAACAAGTCTTCTCAAGTGCCGAATACCGGGATTCACAATCTGTGAACTTCTTGCTTAAGTAATAAATTGCATGCTCTTTTCTACCAGTTTCATCCTGCTGTCCGAGTACACAACCCATGGAATCTTCTAACACAGTCAAATACATGATCAACGGTCTTCCTTCAACTGGAGGGACAAGAATTGGAGGTTCAAGCAAATACTCCTTGATACTGTTGAAGGCTTTCTGACAATCTTCCGTCCAAACAATCCTTTGATCTTTGCGGAGTAACTTGAATATCGGCCCACAAGTAGCAGTCATATTAGAGATAAACCTGGAGATATAATTCAGTCTTCCGAGAAAACCTCTGACTTGTTTCTCTGTTTTTGGAACGGGCATATCCCGGATGGCTCTGACTTTGTCGGGATCTACTTCAATACCCTTCTGGCTAACAATGAAGCCCAAAAGTTTCCCTGATCGGACACCGAAAGTACATTTATTAGGATTCAAATGAAGCTTGTACTTTCTCAACCGCTGGAACATCTTCAACAGATACTCAACATGTTCTTCTTCAGTACCAGACTTGACAATCATATCATCCACATAAACTTCTATCTCTTTGTGCATCATATCATGGAATATCTTGGTCATACCCCTCTGATAAGTGGCACCAGCATTTATCAAACCAAATGGCATTACTACATAGCAGAAAGCGCCCCACGGCGTGATGAAAGATGTCTTTTCTCTATCTTCAGGAGCCATCTTGATCTGATTGTAACCAGAGAAACCATCCATGAAGGAGAAAACTTTGCATTGAGCAGTACTATCAACCAATACATCAATATGAGGTAGAGGGAAATCATCCTTCGGACTTGCCTTGTTCAAATCTCGGTAATCAACACACATTCGGACCTTACCATCTTTCTTCGGAACAGGCACAATGTTGGCCAACCACTGAGGATACTCGGATGTAACTAGAAAGCCTGCATCAATCTGCTTCCGTACTTCTTCTTTGATTTTGAGGGCCATATCAGGATGTGACCTTCTGAGCTTCTGTTTGATTGGAGGACACTCAGGTTTCAACGGCAAGCGATGTTCTACAACTTCATGATCTAATCCTGGCATGTCTTTGTATGACCAAGCAAAAATATCAGCGTACTCTCTGAGAAGTTCAATTACCTTTCCTTTGACAGTAACTTCCAATGACGCTCCAATCTGGATATCTTTTCTATCCTCCTCAGTACCCAGATTGATCAATTCTAATTCTTCCTCATAAGGCTGAATGATCTTTTTCTCTTGCTCTAACATCCATCCGATCTCATCAGGAATCTCATCATCCTCCTCTACCATAGCCTCGTAAACAGGGGATTCAAAGTTGGGCAGAAGCATAGGGTCACTGTGCTCAACGGGCTTATGTATGTTCAGTCTGCACATGATTTATGATTGATTTTAGTAAATGAGTAAATGCAGACTTTTGAATTTGATTGATTTAAAAAGAAAAAAGAGAATGAAATTTTTTTTGGGATTTTTCTATTACCATTTTTCCAGAAAAAGCAGTAAATAAAAAAAAAACAGTCATGATAGAAACGACGTTTTTCATTAATAACGACAATACTTGAAGATAAAACCAAAAGCCCTACAAGAGTTCATTTTCGTCTGGGGCAGGACGAAAAGAGTTTTCTTAAAAAACGAAAAAAGTAGACAAACATATTACTTAGACACATGCATCACAGAAGGAATATCCACAGCGATCCAATTGCAACAGGCTCCTCCAGGTGTGACAAAGATAGGTGCAACCTCTTCCGACTGATCTTCCAGGATAGCATTGGTTTCAGGTGGAGCATGAATAAACCCAGCACTGTGAAAATACCCTCAACTGGCTTGAAATTGGCGCTCGACTGACTGGTAGAGAAACCGAGACCCTCTTTTCGCTTGTTCTCAGGCAGCTGTACCAACTGACCCCAGCCTCCTGTTTTACCATCTTGTACAAGCTTCCGGGCATCCTTTAAGGAGGCCATACAAGTCTCACCCTTCTTAGCAATTCCTCCTTCCGCAGAGAACCCCTGAAAAGAAGTTCCTTCTACATCATCAGCACCAATATAGGAGAAAGCAGACAAATGACTAACCAACAAGGCTGATTCACCAATTACCGTTATCAGCTTTCCACAACTTACAAACTTCAGCCTTTGATGAAGAGTGGAGGTCACTGCTCCAGCCTCATGAATCCATGGTCGTCCAAGTAAGCAACTATATGAAGCTTGGATGTCCATGACTTGGAATGTAACCTTGAAGGTATGTGGGCCCACCGTGATAGGCAAGTCTATGTCCCCAATCACCGACTTCCTAGATCCATCGAATGCTTTTACCATCACTGCACTTGGCCTCAACTGGGCGCCACGGTATGCCAACCTTTCCAAAGTAGTCTTTGCCATCACATTGAGGGCGGAACCGGTGTCTATCAACACATTCGACATTGAGTCTGACTTACAAAGGACGGAAATGTGCAAAGCCCAGTTGTGGTTTCTTCCCTCCGCCGGGAGATCTTCATCACTAAAGCTCAGGTTATTACACGCAGTTACATTCCCCACTATACTCCCGAATTGCCCCAGGGTAACATCGGGATCCACATATGCTTGAGCCAAAATCTTCATCAGAGTGTCCCTATGAGCTCCAGAGTTCATAAGTAAAGACATTATGGAAATTTTGGACGGAGTTTGCAACAACTGATCAATTATCTTGTATTCACTCTTTTTGATCAGCTTCAAAATCTCATCACTACCTTCCTGAATGATCCCCTCAGGTTGGCTGGCACCTTTACCCTTGTCAAGATTCTGCACTGGCACATTCGGAGTAGCATTCTCGTTGCGCACAACAGTGGGGAGAATACGCCCACTTCTCATTACTTTACCCACACCTGCTATATTTATGACAGCATCTGCAGAGTGCAGAGGGATCTCTTTACCATTCTCCACAATAGTTGCCTCATACCTGTAGGGTATGGCCTTCTGAGAAGTATAGGGAACAGGTCCTGGCAAACGGATCACCAGAGGAGTAACATCTGAATTCGCACCATCACGGACTACCTCAAGATTCTTAAACACCGGAGTAATAACACAAACATTCCTGGATTCCTTCTTGACAATCAGCTATTTTCTGTCAATCAGTCCTTGTATATCCTCCTGGACTTTCTCACACCCTCGGGGATCCATAGAACACACTTTACAAACATCATGATCGTGGTCAAACATGTTTACTTCGCACATCTTGGCGTGAATCGGGACCAAAGGAGTTTTGATATCTTGAGCCCTGAGAATTAGACTCAAATCTTGATCCTCTTGAATCATATTAACAGCCGGCCCATGAGATGGCAAAGGGTTATTCTGAGTATTGGAATTGGTGTCCTCAAAGGACAACTCTTTGCTTTGAATCAATCTCTGAACTTCTTCTTTGAGCGGGTAGAAATGCTCAACATCATGCCCAGGTGCCCCTTGGTGAAAGGCACAAGTAAGATCAGCACGGTGCCATGGAGGTAGTGGGTTCTGTGGACGAGGAGGCTGCCTAGTCTGCACAAGATTCCTTGCTAATAAAGAGGGTAGCAAGTCTGCATACAACATGGGTATGGGGGGAAACTCTTTTCTGGGTAGGCGATTTGGCTGTTGTGGGGCTCGATTACGAGGTTGTTGTTGTTGAGGTGGTGGTAGGTAATATGGTTGTTGGTAGAAAGGTTGCGGATACGGTTGTTGATATAGTGGTGGATAGAATGGTGGAGGCCTTTGGGGCGTTTGTGGGTGGTAATGTTGATTTTGTGGAGCTGGAAAAGGTGGTGGAATATTGGCAATGAAGGGGTAGTTTGGATATATTGGCTGGGATCCACCCTGGGCTACCATACTGACTTCCTGAGCACTCTTCTTTGGATAACTGTTTCCAAATTTCTTGGGTCCATTAGACGACCCACCTGACGAAGCACTTGACACACTACCTTCTTTGGCCAAAATTCCTTTGCGGACCAAATCTTCAATGCGAACCCCCGCATCAACCATCTCAGTAAACTTCTGCGATGCGCAACCAATCATCTTCTCCGAGTAGTAGGGACTCAAAGTTTCAAAGAAAAGATCAGCCATTTCTCTTTCCTCCAGAGCAGGGCGGATTTGGGCCGATTTTTGAATAAAGCGGAGAGCATACTCCTTGAAAGACTCTTTATCCTTTTGAGTCATAGCTTGCAGTTCCCTTCGGGTAGGCCCCAGATGTATGTTATACCTGTACTGCTGTATGAAAGCCCTGGCCAACTCTTCGAAGGTGGTGATGCCCTTCAGATTCATATACCATATTTGTGCGGGACCAGTCAAGCTGTCTTGGAAACAATGAATGAGCAAAGGTTCATTGTCTTTGTAGGCTGTCATCTTCCTTACATATATAACCAGGTGACTCTGTGGACAAGTGTTCCCTTCATATTTGACGAAATCCGGAGTCTTGAACTTGGGAGGCAGTACCACATTTGGGACCAAACAAAGATCGTGTACATTCTGACCATAGATGTCTTTACCACGAAGAGCTCTCAGTTCTTTCTGCACTACGTCGTACTTCTCTTCCAGACTTACCATTCTGTCATCACCTACCACACTACCCGAATGATAAATTGGTCCTTCCTCCTGCTGAGCAGTGTGCACAATGGGTGCCGTGTGATTCATGACAGCTTGAGGGAATAACTGTCCATGATGAAAAAGTGGCGTTGCTTGTTGTCCATAAGGAGTTGGCATTTCTGGGCCAGCAAAGCGTACACCTTCATTAGCTGTGAGAGGCATACTCCAAGGATACTCTTTGGACATGTAGTTCTGAGGGTGATAAGCAAAACCAGAAGGACGAAGACCTTCATTGTACACATTCGATGCATCTCCAAAAGAAAAACCAACCGGGGTGGGCTGCGTAGTGCCAGCAGCCGTAGCAGTAAGGATTGGTTGTGTAGGACCAGTCTGGGCAGACGAAACAACCATAGGAGAATTTTGTGCAGCAGACACAACAACAGGAATTGGCTGAGCATCAAGAACTGGTTGAACCGGGATAACATCAAGAATCGGCTGGGTAGCTGCCGCTTGTGCCTGATTGGCCATTATAGCCTCCATCATAACTGTCAACTTATCCATCCCCTCTCTGAGTGTAATAACCTGCTCTTTGAGGTCCCTGTTCTCTTGTTCCATCAAATCCATCTTCTTTCTAACAATTGCCCGAGTGTTGTGGATGCGAGAAGGCTTGTACTGAATACGTCGGGCCACTTTCCTTGACTGAGGCAGAAATGAGAGAAATATGAGACTCGGTTTTGACAGTTTATGGATGCAGTATGATGCATGATATGCTAAATGCAAAAATAATGCAATTTTTTGATTCATCGAAGAACTTATAGAAACAATCTTTTGTAAACATAACAATCCTAAACATTCATTACAAAAAATAAAAAGCAAAACAAGATAATTCCCTTTTAAACAAACTGAGCCAAGGGATAGACTTCAAAGTACATAATAGAAAACTTAAGAAAATACAATAAAAGGAAACAACAGATGAAGATCTTAAGCTCTTGAAGCAGACTACTCCTCCAAATCTGAATGCGGACCAGCGAAGAAATCCATGCGTTTCTTCTTACTCCTGGGAACCTGTTCAAGTATAGCATCTTTCACCCTGATGCGCTCTTTCAGCTCAGCAATCTCTTGATCTTTCTTATGATTTTTCCAATTCTCTTCTTCTAAAAGACCCATGAGAGTGTCATTCTCACGCTTAGCTGCATGATATTTCTCTTTCCAATCAGCACTTTCACGCTCTGACTCAACCAAACGCGCCTGATACTCCTCCATGGTTTTAGGAGGTAAAGGCACTGGCATTGTTGGAATAGTTGCAGTTAAAGATCTTAGCAGGGGGTAAGGCATCCCTATCTGAGCAGCTCTATCAATGACCCAATCGATATAAGATTCATGAGTCACATTTGACTTATACTTCAACTGGCTCTTGTTCAACCTGATAATGGATCGCCAAGCTTGCACAAACTGCGATCTCTTATCATTAACATCCTCCTTGTACAAGAAAAACTCACTGGATAAGAAGAGGTAAGCAGGTCTCATCCTCATAGGGTACCCAAACTGACGTCTGGCAAGAAGCGGGTTATAACTGATGCCCCCGTGTATACCAAGAAGAGGCACATTGGAGAACTCCCCACAATGGTCAATGATCACTCCAGTATCATAAGCCGAGTTGTACCACACTATATCATCTGGGGTGAGAGCCATGAGCTTCTCCGACCATGGAATGAACTCAGATCGAATTTTAGGGCGAGGTAAATGGGAGGTAAACCAGGTGTAGAGCAAGGGTGTACAACAAACGATAACTCCACGTCCTTTAGATGTGCGGTCATGGATGGACAAGTAGGTGTCGGCAAGCAAGGTAGGGACAGGGTTCTGGGTAATGAAAATCTGGATAGCATTCATGTCAATGAAATTGTCAACATTCGGGAAAAGCACAATACCATAGATGAGTAAAGCAAGGATGGCTTCAAAGGCGTCGGCATTGGATCTCTCGGAGAAAGTAGTGGCTTTTTGGTATAGGAAATTGAAGGGTAGGCATTGGAGACCTCCTTTAAGGGTAAGATTAGCTTTCATCTCGGAGATTTCAAGATGAAGAGCAGCCGCAATGGTTGGAAACTTGGGTGCGGGTTCAAGACCATGGAAAGGTACTTTGTCGAGTATGGGTAAACCGATCCAATAAGAGTACTCCTCAAGTGTAGGCATAAGCTGATAATCCGGGAAAGTAAAACAGTGGTAAAGTGGGTCATAGAACTGGACCAAAGTATGGAGGAGTCCTTCATCGACATCTGTCTTGAGAATACTAAGCAAATAACCATACCGCTCACGAAAGTGGTCCGGGCTAGTCAACCTCCTTGCTAGCTTCCTTAAATTCTCCAAATCCGGTTTCTTGAAATCATACTTCTTAGTCCTCTTCACAATTTTCTTCACAACACCCTCCATATCTAATATGTTTACAAAAAAAAGAGATTACATAAGTCCTTCGACGTTTTAATGGATGCAAAAAGAGTATCTATGTATGAATGCATGTATGCATGATTATGCTAAAGAACATAGAAAACATGGGAGGTTAAGTCCACAAAGTTGGAGCTGAGGGTAAACACGCCATCTGGTAAGGACTAAGGTCTCAGATGCACTTGTAACCAGGGTTCTAACACAGTTCCCAAATTACAACCCCCTCCGAACTTTATTGGATTCCCGAGACGACACCCGGTCCAACAGCGTCCGTAGGAGAGTCTAGTTTGAGTGTAGCATCGCGTATCGACTAAGACCAAGACAACACTTGGTTAGCCACCGCACTACATCCTAATGGCCAAGATGGGTTAAAGGTAACTAAGGTCCTTAGCTTCGACGGAAACTTAAAAGCAATAATGTCTAAGCGCGACAACACACGCCGACGTATATCACTTCAAGATCCTCCGCTAAGTGTGGTTATATCACATGTTTCACCACACGAGAATACTCTCGGCATGTCACTATGATTCTACCACTCCTATCTTATATTTCACTCAAGCCCGGGTATAGGACTTATCTCGCCACTCACGTAAAAAGTAAACAATTAGGCACGTATTTACAAAAGCATAAGCAAATAAAGCGCAAAAGTAAAGAAAGATAAAATAGGCTTAACCCTCAAAAAGGTCCCCAGTGAAGTCGCCATTTCTGTGCTCGTGATTTTCGGGTGTCAAAATCATTGATTAGATTCGAACCTTGAATCATTGAACTCTCAACTTTTATTCGCGGGAAGGGAAAAAGTGAGTGAAAACCCTTAAGACCTTGGATTCGGAAGTTGGTTTCGATCGGGGAAGGTGTTAAGCACCCTAACCGACTATGGTATCCCATAGGAACCTTCTACCTATTCTCTAATCTTGCGCTAAATTGATTTTACTTATATTAAAAAAAGTTAAGAGTTAAAGTGAAAGAAGGGAGAAAGAAGAAGCATGTTTTTGGTTATTTTTTATTGATTTGGAAGAGTCGGAACTCTTTGCCTACTTACCCAAATAACTCGGGATCAAAATCAAGTAGTTCGGCTAAAGAACTTATTTGATGAGTTGAATTGATTTTAACATTTTTGAAAGAAAAGGTTTTAAGAAGAGATGAGAGGCCTCAAGGCATAAGAAGAAAATACGATGAAGTTAGTCGATTTTAATTATACGAAATCCATGTCTAAAGTGGATATTAAATTAATTAACATTTGATTAAAGAAAATAAAAGGAAAAATCATTTGGATTACATACCAAGGTTTACTAAAAAGAAAATTGAATTTGACTTGATTGATTTTTTTTTGAAGAAAATATTTTTTCTAAACTAACGACGAAATCGCGTAACGACGGAAAAGAAAAAAAATAAATAAATAAAAGAGCGTAAAGCGATAAATAAAGTGGTGTGTCGGTGCGCGTGTCAGTGCGTGTGCCGATTACATATTACATATCCTAGATACATTCTATGGTCTTGAAAGAGAAAAAACGCGAAAATAAATTACATCAAATCCCTAATTATACACACTAAGCCGATAATAATAATAAAAAAATAAAACAAAATAAATGACAAGAAATTTAAATATGCATGCAAAATTTCTAATGAGGATTACTTCTATAAACTAAAATGCAATTTCAAACTAAAATGCAAACATATGAAATAAACCTAAATGCAAAGTAACAAAATTAAAAGAAACAAAAATGCATGAATTTTTTTAAAGGGGTTTAAATGAATAAAAATTATATGAAGGGGAAAATTAACTATGAACTAAACAAAAAATATGCATGATGTTAAAATTAAGATATTAAAAATGCATGAAAAATGGTTTAAACATCGTAGGAATTAACTAATTAAAAACAAATGCATGAAATTATAACATATTCTATTATGCTCACTAAAACAAATCATGATAAACTAAATGATAAGAAAGAAAATGCATGAGAGGGTGGATAATAAAATGCAAGCACAAAAAAACAAATAATAAAACATAAATAAACAAAACAAACATAGGAAGTAACTTTGAAGATAAAGAAGTAAAAGATTTTAAAATGTCCAAATAGCATTATGTGAGATAGAAATTTACTATTAAATGAATTAAAAAATGCATTAGGTAAAGGTTTAAAACACTAATTAATGATGCATAGACCCTAATTCAAATATCATATGTATGAAAGAAAAAAAATAAATGCAAGAGAATGCATGAAAAATACCTAATCAAAAATTACTACACCAAGAAACAAAAACTGGCAACAAGAGATGGGGGTGCAGAAAGCAAAAAGGTAGAAACATAGGGGCCTGGGCATGGGTATGGAGCTGGGCATGGGTACTGGGTCGACCCACCCAGCTCCCATTAATGAATATATAAGATTTTTTTACCCATATTCATTCATTTTCTCTTGTTTCCCTCTCTCTAAAATCATAAAACAAAAGCTCCTCCCCCCTCTCTCTAGCCAAAACCGAAAAAAAGGGAAGAAGGAGGTGGCGGCCGGAGTGGATGATCTTCATCTTCTCCGGCGAGTTAGACGGCGGCCGGAGGGCTCCGACGCGGTGGCCGGCCGGAGCGCCACCGTGTCGGAGCGATAAACACCTCTTTTTTTTAATTTTTTTTTTTAAAAACCTTCACCTCCTTCTCCTCTTTCCGGATCCAACTTTGGTTTTTGCCAAAAACAAACAAACAACTCTAGATCTACAAAAATAAATTCATCCAACAACACACAAAAAAAGTCAAGAACAAAATACCTCTTGCTTCTTCTTCTCTCTTCCGTTCGGTTTCCTCTTCCTTCACCCTTGAACACGTTTTTCTTTCTTCTTCGTGTATGCCTTGCCTTGCCTTGCCTTTGTTCGGTTCGGATTTGTGGTGATGTTAGCGTTTTCGGCCGGATTTGCTTGGTTGTAGTGTTGGCCGAAAATTGTTATGTGTGTTGGTTGGTTGATGGTTTTCGGATTTTGTGGTGATGTTAGTGTTTGATGATTTTCGGATTTTGTGGTGATGTTAGTGTTTGATGATTTTTGAGTTTGGTACTATGTTGTTATGGTGATGATTGGCCGAAATCTATGGTTTGATGGTTGTTGTGATGATTTTTGAGTTTTAGAGTTCATGAAGTTCATATGATGTTCTTCATGTTCTTGAGTATTTGTGAGTTTGATCCAAAATTTTGGAAAGAGAAAATTATTTTGTGTTTTTGATGATTTTTTTGACTGATCTGACTTGATTGTGACTTTTCTGACTTGGGGGACCAAACTGACGCGTGAACAGTACTTTTATAGTACTGTTCACTGATGCCATAACAAAGACCAAAGTACCCCTGCAGTTTCTTGGAGGAAAAGTTGGATTGGACCAATGATACAATGACATGTGGACAAAGACTAAAATAAATAATAAATCTGATAAATAAATAACAATAAATAAGTAAAATGAAAAAATAAATGGTTAAATAAATGGTTAAAAATGGAAAACGAAAATTAAATAAATAAAAATAAAAATGTCCCGTCGGAACCAAAAAATGAGGTATTTTAAAATACCTCTCTGCCGAAATTTCGTCTGATACGACTGAAATACGCGGCTTAATTACGCTAAATAACGATAAATCAACGACGTGAATGAAATAAACTTTACGAACGCAAACGCTACGCTACGCTAAAAAACGCACAAAACGCGATTAAAAATTAAGAAAATAAAACGCGAGCGACATTAAAAATCAACGACGAACGAAAAGTAAATGCGACCACAAGATACGAACAAACGCAGATATTACGGGAATTCGCGCGCGAACGGACGACTGAAAAAAACGATCAACGTATGAATAAAATAAAATGAATCGGTCAAAAATTAGGGTACGACAAAAGTATTCTGTTTGAACAATGTTAAAGAGCAAAAATCCATAGAAGCTTGTTGCTTGTGATACTATATCGAAGAGAGTCTGAAGACTGTATCGAAGAGAGTCTGAAGACTGCATCGAAGAGAGTTTGAAGACTGTACCGAAGAGAGTCTGAAGACCATCAGAATCTGAAAACCAAGAGAGTCTGAAGATTACCAGAAGCTTAGTGCTACAGTGAGTCTGAAGCCCAAAATCTGATAATCTGCTAACAAGGATTTCTACAGCATTGCGATGCAAAAGAAACTCTCAAATGGATTAACGGCTAGCTTCAAAGTCAACTTGAGCGTGGGAAGCACAAAGACAAGAATGCAGGCCAGTACAGAGTACGTTGTACGAACTCTGTTTCCACTACTCCACTACCTCGTACAGTTTGGCAACTGTGTCTACTAGTATTAATCTTCAAAGGGAATGGAATTCAAATTATGCAATTGAAGGACTATTACCAAATCAAGCAACAGATCAACAGCCATTGATCAAGCTTCAGAAATCATCCTGATGTGCTGGATGACTCAACGTCTCTTTCCTACGCCTATATAAAGGATAGAAGACTTGAAGAATTGTTGGACTCTACAACTAGAAAAATTACACTGCGTTGCTTTCGTATTCAACTGAGTCTTAACAAAAACACATCATCAACTTAGATTCTTACAAACTGAGTATTCTATAATATCTAAGTTCCACAGAAAAACAGAGTCTGTCTTTTGTGTAAAACAGAGTCTGTCTTTGTTGTTATTGAAACACATTTGATTGTTGTCAAGTGTTTCAACTCTATTCAATTTTCTGTAATTGTGTAAGAAGTCTCCTGCTTTTGTGCTTGAGCAAAGGAAGTCTCTTGGCTGTGTCCTTGAGCAAGGAAGTCTCTTAGTTGTGTCTTTGAGCAAGGAAGTCTCTAGCCTGCGTGCTTGAGCAAGAAAGTCTCTTACTGTGTGTTTGAGCAACTTGTAATTGATATTACATTTTAGTGAACTCTCCTTGGAAGTACAAGGGGGACAGGACTACTTCCGGTTTGTGGAAGGAACCTGTATAATTGCTTGTGTTCTCTCTATCTCTTGATTATTCCGCTGTATCAGAACCTAATCTCCCATCAGACTCTGATCTCATTCAGACTCTGAGTTTAAAGGAATTAGATTCTCACTCTTCAAGAGCTGCGAAAAGCTAACACAATTCAACCCCCCCTTCTTGTGTTTTTCTCACCTTCAGTTGGTATCAGAGCTCCGGCTCTGTTGTCATAGCACTTAACCGTGTAACAGAAAAGATCCAGAGAAAAACATGTCTTCCAATGAACCGTCTTCTTCTGGTGCTACTTCTGGTGCTGCTATACCATATGACTATGGATCCAATTACAGCAGTAAAAAGGCTGATTATGGAAAAATTCCTAAGTTCAATGGTGATCCTGAAGAATTTTCTTGGTGGAAAACCAACTTCTATAGTTATGTCATGGGTCTTGATGAAGAACTCTGGGACATACTTGAAGATGGTGTTGGTGACTTACAACTTGATGACGAAGGTGCTGCCATTGACCGCAAACTTCACACTGCTGCTCAAAAGAAAATCTATAAGAAACATCATATCATCAGAGGGGCTCTTGTCACTGCTATTCCTAAAACGGAATACATGAAGATGAGTGACAAATCTACTACTAGAGCCATGTTTGCTTCTCTCTGTGCTAACTACGAAGGAAGCAAAAAGGTCAGGGAAGCTAAAGCTCTTCTGTTAGTTCATCAGTATGAACTATTCAAGATGAAAGAGGATGAAAGTATTGAGCAGATGTACTCAAGATTTCAAACTCTAGTATCTGGTCTTCAGATACTGAAGAAGAGTTACATAGCTTCTGATCATGTTAGCAAGATTTTAAGGAGCTTACCCTCTAGATGGAGACCAAAGGTCACTGCAATTGAGGAGGCTAAAGATTTAAACACTTTAAGTGTTGAAGATCTTGTAAGCCCACTCAAGGTTCATGAGTTAAGTCTCAATGAACATGATTCTGCAAGAAAATCCAAAACCATTGCCTTAAAATCAAAAGGAAGGTCTTCAAAGGCTCTCAAGGTTGAAGAGTCTGAAAATGAGTCTTCAGCTTCTGAAAGCTCAGAGGAGGATCCTGATGTAGCAAAGGAAATGGCTATGCTTTCAAGCAGAATGCAGTACCTTGCTAAGAAGAACAAGAGATTTCTGAGCAAGAGCAGTGGGAAGGGGTTCAAAAAGGAGGAACAGAAAGGTTGCTTCAACTGCAAGAAGACTGGACATAATTAATTACACAGAAACGTTTGCTCCAGTTGCAAGATTGGAAGCAATCAGGTTACTTCTTTCCTATGCAGTTAATCACAACATAATTTTGTATCAAATGGACGTTAAGAGTGCATTTCTTAATGGTGTCATTTCTGAAGAAGTATATGTCAAACAACCTCCTGGCTTTGAAGATTTAAAGCATCCAGAGCATGTTTATAAATTAAAGAAATCACTCTATGGCTTGAAACAAGCTCCCAGAGCTTGGTATGAAAGACTAAGTAATTTCTTAATTCAAAACAACTTTGAACGAGGACAAGTTGACACTACTCTATTCAGAAAGACTCTGAAGAAAGACATTCTTGTAGTTCAGATTTATGTTGATGATATTAGCTTTGGTTCTACAAATAGTTCACTTTGCAAAGAGTTTTCGAAAGTTATGCAGGATGAATTTGAAATGAGCATGATGGGAGAATTGAAGTTCTTTCTTGGAATTCAAATCAACCAATGCAAAGATGAAGTCTACGTTCATCAGTCCAAGTATACGAAAGAGCTTCTGAAGAAGTTCAATCTTGAGGACTGTAAAGAAATGAATACTCCAATGCATCCAACCTGCACTCTGAGCAAAGAAGATCAAGGGACCAAAGTTGATCAGAAGCTGTATAGAGGTATGATTGGTTCTTTGTTATACCTAACTGCATCCAGACCAGATATTTTGTACAGTGTATGTTTGTGTGCAAGGTTTCAATCAGATCCTAGAGAATCTCACTTAACTGTTGTTAAGAGAATCTTTAGATATCTGAAAGGAACAACCAATCTTGGACTTCTTTACAAGAAATCCTCTGACTATAAGCTAGTTGGATTTTGTGATGCTGACTATGCTGGAGACAGGATTGAAAGAAAATCTACTAGTGGCAATTGTCAATTCCTGGGAGATAATCTGATATCCTGGGCTAGCAAGAGGCAAGCAACCATTGCTCTGTCTACAGCAGAAGCAGAATACATTTCAGCTGCTAGTTGTTGTACACAGCTACTCTGAATGAAACATCAGCTTGAGGATTATCAAATAACTGAAAATCATATCCCAATTTATTGTGATAATACAGCAGCTATATGTTTGTCTAAGAATCCAATTCTGCATTCAAGAGCAAAGCATATTGAGATTAAACATCATTTTATAAGAGACTATGTTCAAAAGGGAATTTTAGATATTCAATTCATTGATACTGATCATCAATGGGCTGATATATTTACTAAACCCTTAACTGTTGAAAGATTTGATTTCATAAAGAAAAATTTGAACATGTGCTATGTCTCTGAGTAATATGCGCCTCTGAAAGCAGAATTCAGACTCTGAAAAATATTCAGAAGCTATTTGGGAATCAGACTCTCTTTTGGAGACTCTGATGAAAGCTTCTGATAAATTATTCAGACTCTGGTGAGGAATCTTTAAACTCTCAGAAGCTCGTATTAGTGGAAGCGTGACTGTTAAGTTCAGTAACACCTGCCCCACTATGGTGACAGTTACTTTACAGTTTCTCAGACGTGGCCTGTCTGTATTGGGTAAGAACTCAAAGGGCAATGATTTCATTATGTTAAACAAGTTACCTTCGCTTTGTCCCAATACGTTTACGGCTGCATGCTATATGTATTTATTGTTTGTGTTTGTTTGTCCCCTACTCTTTCCAAACAGTTTTCAAACATTTTCTCTATAAATACATAACACACACAACTCACTTCTCTTTTCACTCTTTGATTTTCTCTCTGAACAAATTTCTTGTTTTTCAATACTTTGCAAAACCTTTTTTTGTTCTCAAATCAAATTCTTAGAAAACCCTAATGGCAAGTGATCTCATCCAATCTGGTGTTATAATCAAGTCCGGAGGATCCTATGTTATCAAACCCAGAACAATGAACATCATCAAGGAGACTCTGGAAATTCAAGTTGAATCTCCAGTAGATTTTGGTTCACTCAGTCGTAATGGAGTTGACGTTGCACCTCATTTCTTATCACAAGGAATGATGAGATACTTTGGTATGTTGAATGGACCAACATATCAGGAGCTTGTTAGAGATTTTTGGGTTAGGTCAGAAGTCTACGACAAAGC
Source organism: Medicago arabica (assembly GCA_946800305.1). NCBI lineage: Eukaryota > Viridiplantae > Streptophyta > Magnoliopsida > Fabales > Fabaceae > Medicago > Medicago arabica. Next base: position 108,897 of record OX326971.1, on the reverse strand, counting down.
TGAAGCTACTTTGGAAGAAACAGTAGCAATCTCAAACAACCCCAAGCTTGTTGGAAAGAACAGAGACCAAATGGGTTTAAGACCGTACAATGGTCTTGAAATAAGGTCTGCTGTGATGGGAATTCCAATAGTTATCACTGAAGAGGTGGTAGCCAGGGCTTGTCAGATGGAGAGCGCTGGTAAATTTCAGTGGAATGTCAACAAGAAAAGTGAATGGGCCGTTGTCTGCAACAAGTTGTTATTTGAAGGGAGACCCTCAAATAAATTGGTGGATATGCATCCTGAGCATAGGGTGCTTCTGAAGATTATACTGGACAGTATGCTTCAGAAAGGAGGAGGAACAGATACATTGTCTGTGGATCACAAAGTTCTTCTTTATTTTCTTATCAACAAAATAAAGATCAACTTCCCCAGATATGTGATGCACCACATGTGTTGGGCCATCAAGAAGAGTCAATCAGAAACCAGGAGGCAAGTTCCTTTTGGAAGATTAATATCTGAGATTCTGTATCAAGGAGGCCTCTTGAAGGTCTTATCAGAATCTGGTGTGGTATCAGATATTCATCTAGGAACTGTGACCGGTAGAATCATCAATGGCAAGACTCTACAGTACATGAAGATTGTCAAGAGATTCAACCTCTCTAAGCATGATATGAGAGAATCCTATGTACAATCTGATTTGATGATGGACTTCCCTCCCATATCCAAAGAAGATAATCCTGAAGTTCTTGCAAGATTTGTGGTGGATTACTTCAAGGAGACTGGTAGAATAATCAACTATTCTGCTATTCCTGAGACTGCTGGAGGAGGCCCTCTTAAGGTCAAAGGAAAAAGGACCAAGGAAGTGGTTCTCAAGGAAGAGGAAGAGAAGCAGGAGCCTCTCAAGAAAAAGATCAAATATTCTGCTCTTCCGGGATTTTCAATTGGTTCTCCTTCTGCATCTTCTGCACTTCGTGAAATTAAGGATGGAAAGAAGGCTAAGAAAGATGAGAAGAAGGCTAAGAAAGCTGAGAAGAAAGCAATAACAGGCAAAGCTGACAGAGACTATGACAAGTTAGCTCAAGATATTGCTGATTTCCTTGACACTGACTTTGGAGGTGAAGAGAGTCAGATCAAGAAGAGAAAGGTGGATGTGATTCCTGTGGCTAAGGATGTAGCACAGAAGATAGGTACTTCTGTATCTATGATTGAGGATGAACACACTGCTGGCAAGGTTATGGCAGCAGATTTGATTGCTGAAGAGTTGAAAGAAGAGACTGTCAAGGAAGCTGCTAAGTTGCTTGCTTCTGCTCTTAAACAGAAGAATCCTTCAGAACCTGCAGAAGCTGAGTTATAAGAAGCTACTGTGTCTGATCATTATGCTTCTCCAGAAGCTGGCATTGGCACCTCTGGCAACGTGGCATTTAGCTCATCTTCTTCTTTGAATCATGTGTCAGAATCAGATTTAGAATCTGACAACAAACCCTTGAGCCAAATTCTTCCATCTCTCAAAAATTCATCTACCTCACCAATCAAACCCATATCATCCCATAACCCGCTTGACCAGGCAGTAGTTGATTATGTTGATTCAACTATGGACAGAGTGATTCAAGACACAATCATAGTGTCTATGAATCTTCCTGCTGACCATCCTGCTCAACCTTCATTTCTCAAACCACTTCAGGTAATTCAACCTTCTGAAAAGCCTGAAGCAAACATTCAATCCAAACAGCCATCCCCCCAAACTGAAACCATTTGTGTAGACTCTCCAGACACTCTAGATTCTCTTGAAAAACATCTAGGAGGAGAACTACCAAAAACCCCTGCAAAATCCAAACCAACAAAAGCTACTTCATCCGTTTCCAAACCAGACCTTGTACCTGAACCTACAGAGAATCTAACCTTAGCTTCTGTTGAACCTTCAGAACCTGTTGTTGAACCAGCTTCTGAAAATCTGGAACAAGCCTCTGATATTGTATCAGGAACTGTAACAGCTTGTAAAGCTAAGACCAGAAGAGTTTCTCAACCACTTTGTGACCCCATAACCTATTTCTCTTTTGAAACTTTTCTAGCTTTGAGAGCTTCTCTACCCTCAACCTCTGAACCTCAAAGTGACTTATTTGATTCAAATAAGATTGATGAGTTTTATGCTTCTTCATGCAATAAGCTCAAAGAAGTTATTGAGCAAAGGTCCATGCCAATACTTAATGTGAGCTATGAGGACAAGTTTTCTTCAGTGAAGACTGAGTTTTTGGATTTTATCACCAAAATTCAAAAGGCTGCTACCAGGGAACAAGCTCTTGTTACTGCCAAGCATGTTGAAGAAGTAAAGCGGGCTGAGAAAGTTGCAGTTCTGGAAAATGCTCCTATTCTGAGGATAAAAGATACACCCTTCTTTGATGAAGATCAGTATATTCCTAGAGAATCAGTGGCTTACAATTCCTTGAAGAGGAAAATGTATAGAATTCAAGAAGAAGCAAGACAAGAAAGAGAAGCACATTTGCAAAGAACTGAGGCTCTGGAAGAGATGGTAAAGAAACAGCAAGAGGATCTCCAGAAACTGATGGATCATCTTGCCAAACAAAACCAACCTTAGTTTAATTTCATTTTTTCTTGCTTATTTTTTTTGTAATTCTTGTTTACTACGTTATGTTTCAATTTTATACAAGTTGTTTTTGATTCTATTTGCATTCAATTTTTTTATGCTCTGAATTTTCTATGTTTTCCCTCTGAATCTCATTCTTCCTTAAAACATGTTTACACCCTTACCTTAAGTCATTTAAAAAGGGGGAGGAACATGTTCTAAACTTTTTTTTGTTGATGACAAAAGGGGGAGAAGGGAAGGTATTTATGTCAGGTATTTTATGTCAGGGAGGAGAAAAAAAAATTTCTTTATTTACATTGCATGTATACGTAAAAGTTAAAGGGAAATCTGCGAAAGGTGCTTAGTTAGACTCTGAGCCCTGTTTAAGAATCAATTTACTAAATATTCTGAGTATGAATTTGATTGCTTATGAAAGACAATTTAATTAACCTGGATAGAACTCAAGATGAGCTTACAAACCTCAACTTAAGAACTATCAGACTCAGGGGGAGTCAGAGCTTACAAACCTCAGACTCTGAGCTTACAAACCTCAGAACCCTTTAAGTCAACTTGTTAATTAGATTAACAACAATTGACCTTTTAATTACTAATGTTTGTCATCATCAAAAAGAGGGAGATTGTTGGAACAAAGGTGTTCAGCAATACCAAGTTTTGAGTTTAAATGATAACAAGGTATTAAAAAGTTGTCAATTGGATATTGCTAATATTTGTTTAAGTATGCAGGATATCAATTAAGATTTGTATCTTAGAAAGTATTCTGTGTGAACAATGTTAAAGAGCAATAAATCCAGAGAAGCTTGTTGCTTGTGATTCTGTTTCGAAGAGAGTCTGAAGACTGTGCTGAAGAGAGTCTGAAGACTGTTTCGAAGAGAGTCTGAAGACTGTGCTGAAGAGAGTCTGAAGACTGTACCGAAGAGAGTCTGAAGACTGTATCAGAGTCTGAAGACCATCAGAATCTGAGAACCAAGAGAGTCTGAAGATTATCAGAAGCATAGTGCTACAGTGAGTCTGAAGCCACAAATTTGATAATCTGCTAACAGTGATCTCTACTGCATTGCTATGCACAAAGAAACTCTAATGGAGTAACGGCTAGCTTCAAAGTCAACTTGAGCGTGGGAAGCACAAAGACAAAGATTGCAGGCCAGTACAGAGTACGTTGTACGAACTCTGTTTCCACTACTCCACTACCTCGTACAGTTTTGGCAACTGTGTCTACCGGTATTAATCCTCAAAGGGAATGGAATTCAAATGATGCTATTGAAGGACTATTACCAAATCAAGCAAAAGATCAACAGTCATTGATCAAGCTTCAGAAATCATCCTGATGCGCTGGATGACTCAACGTCTCTTTCCTACGCCTATATAAAGGATAGAAGACTTGAAGAATTGTTGGACTCTACAACTTAGAAAAACTGCATTGCGCTGCTTTCGTATTCAACTGAGTCTTAACAAAAGCACATCTTTAACTTAGATTCTTACAAACTGAGTATTCTAGAATCTCTAAGTTTCACAGAAAAACAGAATCTGTCTTTTGTGTAAAACAGAGTCTGTCTTTGTTGTAATTGAAACACATTTTGATTGTTATCAAGTGTTTCAACTGTATTCAATTTTCTGTAATTGTGTAAAAGTCTCTTGCTTTTGTGCTTGAGCAAAGGAAGTCTCTTGGCTGCGTCCTTGAGCAAAGGAAGTCTCTTAGTTGTGTCTTTGAGCAAGGAAGTCTCTCGCCTGTGTGCTTGAGCAAGGAAGTCTCATACTGTGTGTTTGAGCAACTTGTAATTTGATATTACATTTTAGTGAACTCTCCTTGGAAGTACAAGGGGGACAGGACTACTTCCGGTTTGTGGAAGGAACCTGTATAATTGCTTGTGTTCTCTCTTCTCTCTTTATCTCTTGATTATTCCGCTGCAATCAGAACCTAATCTCCTATCAGACTCTGATCTCATTCAGACTCTGAGTTTAAAGAAATTAGATTCTCACTCTTCAAGAGTTGCGAAAAAAAAACACAATTCAACCCCCCCTTCTTATACAGGTTCCTTCCACAAACCGGAAGTAGTCCTGTCCCCCTTGTACTTCCAAGGAGAGTTCACTAAAATGTAATATCAATTACAAGTTGCTCAAACACACAATAAGAGACTTCCTTGCTCTAGCACGCAGGCTAGAGACTTCCTTGCTCAAAGACACAACGAAGAGACTTCCTTGCTCAAGGACGCAGCCAAGAGACTTCCTTTGCTCAAGCACAAAAGCAAGAGACTTCTTACACAATTACAGAAAATTGAATAGAGTTGAAACACTTGACAACAATCAAAATGTGTTTCAATTACAACAAAGACAGACTCTGTTTTACACAAAAGACAGACTCTGTTTTTCTATGAAACTTAGAAATTCTAGAATACTCAGTTTGTAAGAATCTAAGTTGATGATGTGCTTTTGTTAAGACTCAGTTGAATACGAAAGCAGCGTAATGTAATTTTTTAAGTTGTAGAGTCCAACAATTCTTCAAGTCTTCTATCCTTTATATAGGCGTAGGAAAGAGACGTTGAGTCATTCAGCACATCAGGATGATTTCTGAAGCTTGATCAATGACTGTTGATCTGTTGCTTGATTTGGTAATAGTCCTTCAATAGCATCATTTGAATTTCATTCCATTTGAGGATTAATACCGGTAGACACAGTTGCCAAACTGTACGAGGTAGTGGAGTAGTGGAAACAGAGTTCGTACAACGTACTCTGTACTGGCCTGCAATCTTTGTCTTTGTGCTTCCCACGCTCAAGTTGACTTTGAAGCTAGCCGTTACTCCATTAGAAAGTTTCTTTTGCATCGCAATGCAGTAGAAATCCTTGTTAGCAGATTATCAAATTTGTGGCTTCAGACTCACTGTAGCACTATGCTTCTGATAATCTTCAGACTCTCTTGCTTTTCAGATTCTGATGGTCTTCAGACTCTGATACAGTCTTCAGACTCTCTTTGGCACAGTCTTCAGACTCTCTTCGATGCAGTCTTCAGACTCCCTTTGGCACAATCTTCAGACTCTCTTCGATGCAGTCTTCAGACTCTCTTCGATACAGAATCACAATCAACAAGCTTCTCTGGATTATTTGCTCTTTAACATTGTTCAAACAGAATACTTTCTAAGATATAAATCTTAATTGATATCCTGCATACTTAAACAAATATTAGCAATATCCAATTGACAACTTTTTAATACCTTATTATCATCAAAACTCAAAACGTGGTATTGCTGAACACCTTTGTTCCAACACATCTCAGCTGCTAGTTGTTGTACACAACTACTCTGGATGAAACATCAGCTTGAGGACTATCAAATAACTGAAAACCGTATCCCAATTTATTGTGATAATACGGCAGCTATATGTTTGTCTAAGAATCCAATTCTGCATTCAAGAGCAAATCACATTGAGATTAAACATCATTTTATAAGAGACTATGTTCAAAAGGGAATTTTAGATATTCAATTCATTGATACGGATCATCAATGGGCTGATATATTCACTAAACCCTTATCTGTTGAAAGATTTAATTTCATAAAGAAAAATTTGAACATGTGCTATGTCTCTGGGTAATGTGCGCCTCTGAAAACAGAATTCAGACTCTGAAAATATTCAGAAGCTATTTGGGAAATCAGACCCTCTTTTGGAGACTCTGATAAAAGCCTCTAATAAACTATTCAGACTCTGGTAAGGAATCTTTAGACTCTCAGAAGCTCGTATTAGTGGAAGCATGACTGTTGAGTTTAGTAACACCTGCCCCACTACGGTGACAGTTACTTTACAGTTTCTCAGACGTGGCGTGTCTGTATTGGGTAAGAACTCAAAGGACAATGATTTCATTACATTGAACAAGTTACCTTCGCATTGTCCCAATACTTTTTTCGGCTGCATGCTATATATATTTATTGTTTGTGTTTGTTTGTCCCCTATTCTTTCCAAACGGTTTTCAAACTCTTTCTCTATAAATACATAACACACACAACTCACTTTTCTTTTCACTCTTTGATTTTCTCTCTGAACAAATTTCTTGTTTTTCAATACTTTGCAAAACTTTTTGTTCTCAAATCAAACTCTTAGAAACCCCTATAATGGCAAGTGATCTCATCCAATCTGGTGTCATAATCAAGTCTGGAAAGTCCTACGTTATCAAACCTAGGACGATGAACATCATCAAGGAGACTCTGGAAATTCAAGTTGAATCTCCAGTAGATTTTGGTTCTCTCAGTCGTCATGGAGTTGACGTTTCTTCTCATTTTTTATCACAAGGAATGATGAACTACTTTGGTATGTTGAATGGACCAACATATCAGGAGCTTGTTAGAGATTTTTGGGTTAGATCAGAAGTTTATGACAAAGCTGAAGCTACTTTGGAAGAAACAGTTGCAATCTCAAACAACCCCAGTCTGGCTGGCAAGAACAGAGACCAAATGGGTTTAAGACCGTACAATGGTCTTGAAATAAGGTCTGTTGTGATGGGAATACCAATAGTTATCACTGAAGAAGTGGTAGCCAGGGCTTGTCAAATGGAGAGCGCTGGTAAATTTCAGTGGAATGTGAACAAGAAGAGTGAATGGGCTGTTGTCTGCAGCAAACTATTATTTGAAGGGAGACCCTCAAATAAACTGGTGGATATGCATCCTGAGCATAGGGTGCTTCTGAAGATTATACTGGACACATTGTCTGTTGATCATAAAGTTCTTCTTTATTTTCTCATCAACAAGATAAAGATCAACTTCCCCAGATATGTGATGCACCACATGTGCTGGGCCATCAAGAAGAGTCAATCAGAAACCAGAAGGCAAGTTCCTTTTTGAAGATTAATATCTGAGATTCTGTATCAAGGAGGCCTCTTGAAGGTCTTATCAGAATCTGGTGTGGTATCAGATATTCATCTAGGAACTGTGACCGGGAGAATCATTAATGGCAAGACTCTGCAGTACATGAAGATTGTCAAGAGATTCAACCCCTCTAAGCATGATATGAGGGAATCCCATGTGCAATCTGACTTGATGATGGACTTCCCTCCCATATCCAAAGAAGATAATCCTGAAGTTCTTGCAAGATTTGTGGTGGATTACTTCAAGGATACTGGTAGAATAATCAACTATTCTGCCATTCCTGAGACTGCTGGAGGAGGACCTCTTAAGGTCAAAGGTAAAAGCACCAAGGAAGTGGTTCTCAAGGAAGAGGAAGAGAAGCAGGAGCCTCTCAAGAAAAAGATCAAATCTACTGCTCTTCCAGGAGTGACAATTGGTTCCCCAAAGACCATAGCTCCTATGCCTTCATCAGTATCCTCTGCACTTCGTGAAATTAAGGATAGGATTAAAGAAACCAAGGATGAGAAGAAGGCTAAGAAAGATGAGAAGAAAGCCTAGAAAGATGAGAAGAAAGCGAAGAAAGGCAAGGCTGACAGAGACTATAACAGAATGGCTCAAGATATTGTTGATTACCTTTATACTGACTCTGATGGTGGAGAAAGTCAGGTCAAGAAGAGAAAGGTGGATGTGGTTCCTGTGGCTAAGGATGTAGCACAGAAGATAGGTACTTCTGTATCTATGATTGAAGATGAACATGCTGCTGGCAAGGCTATGGCAGCAGAAGTGGTTGCTGAAGAATTAAAGGAAGAGACTGTCAAAGAAGCTGCTAAGTTGCTTGCTTCTGCTCTTAAACAGAAGGATCCTATAGCTACTGCAGAAGCTGAGTTATCAGAAGCTACTGTGTCTGATCACTATGCTTCTCCAGAAGCTGACATTGGCACCTCTAGCAACGTAGCATATAGCTCATCATCCTCTTTGAATCAAGAGTCAGAATCTGATTCAGAATCAGACAACAAACCCTTAAGCCAAATTCTTCCATCCCTCAAAAATTCATCCCCCTCACCAATCAAACCCATATCATCCCATAACCCACTGGACCCTGCAGTAATTGAATATGTTGATTCAACTATGGACAAAGTAATTCAAGACACAATCACAGTGTCTTTGAATCTTCCTGCTCAACCTTCTTTTCTCAAACCACTTCAGGCAATTCAACCTTCTAAAAAGCCTGAAGTAACCATTCAATCTAAACAGTCATCCCCTCAACATGAAACCATTTGTGTAGACTCTCCAGACACTCTAGATTCTCTTGAAAAACATCTAGGAGGAGAACTACCAAAAACCCCTGCTAAATCCAAATCAACAAAAGCTACAGAATCTGTTTCCAAACCAGACCTTGTACCTGATCCTACAGAAAATCTTACCTTAGCTTCTGTTGATCTTTCAGAACCTGTTGTTGAACCAGCCTCTGAAAATCTGGAACAAGCTTCTGATATCATATCAGAAACTGTAACAGAATGTAGAGCAGAAACTAGAAGAGTTCCCCAACCTCTTTGTGACCCTATAACTATCTTCCTAGAGTTTGAAGTTTTTCTAGCCTTAAGAGCATCTCTACCTTCAACCTCTGAACCTCAAATTGACTTATTTGATTCAAACAATAAGCTCAAAGACATTATTGAGCAAAGGTTTGTGCCCATCCTCAATGTGAGCTATGAGGACAAGTTCTCTACAGTGAAGACTGAGTTCTTGGAATTTATCACCAAAATTCAGAAGGCTGCTGCCAGGGAACAAGCACTTGTCACTGCCAAGCATGTTGAAGAAGTCAAGCAGGCTGAGAAAGCTATTATCTTGGAAAGAGCTCCTATTCTGAGGATTAGATATACACCATTCTTTGATGAAGATCAGTATATTCCAAGAGAATCAGTGGCTTATAATTCTTTGAAGAGAAGACTGTACAGAGTTCAAGAAGAAGCCAGACAAGAAAGAGAAGCGCATTTAAGAAGAACTGAGGCTCTGGAAGAGATGGTAAAGAAACAGCAAGAGGATCTCCAGAAATTGATGGATCATCTTGCCAAACAAAACCAACCTTAGTTTATTTTTTTTGTTTTGTTTTGCTTTGTAATTCTTGTTTGCTATCTTCTGAACTGTTTTGCTTACAATTTATACAAGTTTTATTTGATTCTATTTGCATTCAATTCTGTTTTTATGCTCTGAATCTTCTATGTTTTCCCTCTGAATCTCTTTCTTCCTTAAAACATGTTTGTACCCTTACCTCCAGTCATTTAAAAAGGGGGAGGAACTTGTTCTAAACCTTTTTTTTGTTGATGACAAAAGGGGGAGAAGGGAAAGTATTTGTGTTTTCTCAACAGGGAGAAAGGAAAATTTCTTTTTATTACATTGCATGTTCTATGTAAAAGTTAAAGGGAAATCTGCGAAAGGTGCTTAGTTAGACTCTGAGCCCCAGTTTAAGAATCAGTTCTCTAAATTCATTTATTATTCTGAGAATGAATTTCGGTTGCTTATGAAAATGAATTTAATTAACCTAGATAGAACTTAAGAGGAGCTTACAAACCTCAACTTAAGAACTATCAGACTCAGGGGGAGTCAGAGCTTACAAACCTCAGAACCCTTTAAGTCAACTTGTTAATTAGATTAACAACAATTGACCTTTTAAATACTAATGTTTGTCATCATCAAAAAGGGGGAGATTGTTGGAACAAAGGTGTTCAGCAATACCACGTTTTGAGTTTTGATGATAACAAGGTATTAAAAAGTTGTCAATTGGATATTGCTAATATTTGTTTAAGTATGCAGGATATCAATCAAGATTTATATCTTAGAAAGTATTCTGTTTGAACAATGTTAAAGAGCAAAAATCCAGAGAAGCTTGTTGCTTGTGATACTGTATCGAAGAGAGTCTGAAGACTGTATCGAAGAGAGTCTGAAGACTGCATCGAAGAGAGACTGAAGACTGTACCGAAGAGAGTCTGAAAGACTGTATCAGAGTCTGAAGACCATCAGAATCTGAAAAGTAAGAGAGTCTGAAGATTATCAGAAGCTTAGTGCTACAGTGAGTCTAAAGCCCAAAATCTGATAATCTGCTAACAAGGATTTCTACAGCATTGCGATGCAAAAGAAACTCTCAAATGGAGTAACAGCTAGCTTCAAAGTCAACTTGAGTGTGGGAAGCACAAAGACAAGAATGCAGGCCAGTACAGAGTACGTTGTACGAACTCTGTTTCCACTACTCCACTACCTCGTACAGTTTGGCAACTGTGTCTACCGGTATTAATCTTCAAAGGGAATGGAATTCAAATTATGCAATTGAAGGACTATTACCAAATCAAGCAACAGATCAACAACCATTGATCAAGCTTCAGAAATCATCCTGATGTGCTGGATGACTCAACGTCTCTTTCCTACGCCTATATAAAGGATAGAAGACTTGAAGAATTGTTGGACTCTACAACTAGAAAAATTACAATGCGTTGCTTTCGTATTCAACTGAGTCTTAACAAAAACATATCATCAACTTAGATTCTTACAAACTGAGTATTCTAGAATTTCTAAGTTCCACAGAAAAACAGAGTCTGTCTTTTGTGTAAAACAGAGTCTGTCTTTGTTGTAATTGAAACACATTTGATTGTTGTCAAGTGTTTCAACTCTATTCAATTTTCTGTAATTGTGTAAGAAGTCTCTTGCTTTTGTGCTTGAGCAAAGGAAGTCTCTTGGTTGCGTCCTTGAGCAAGGAAGTCTCTTAGTTGTGTCTTTGAGCAAGGAAGTCTCTAGCCTGCGTGCTTGAGCAAGGAAGTCTCTTATTGTGTGTTTGAGCAACTTGTAATTGATATTACATTTTAGTGAACTCTCCTTGGAAGTACAAGGGGGACAGGACTACTTCCGGTTTGTGGAAGGAACCTGTATAATTGCTTGTGTTCTCTCTTCTCTCTATCTCTTGATTATTCCGCTGCATCAGAACCTAATCTCCCATCAGACTCTGATCCCATTCAGACTCTGAGTTTAAAGGAATTAGATTCTCACGCTTCAAGAGCTGCGAAAAGCTAAATCAATTCAACCCCCCTTCTTGTGTTTTTCTCACCTTCACTAATCAGGCTCAAAATGAAGAAGGTGGAGAGTACAATGAAAGCTTTGACCCAAACGATCCAGACAGAGTTCATAGTGCCAACACAACACAAAGCGGATCGGATGATGAGGATACTGATGACATGCAGCAGTAAAGAATAGAAAGAAAGGACTTCAAAGCTCACCTTTCACTGAGTGACATATTTATAAGCTTTCAGTCGTTTCTTTCCTTCTCTTTCATCTTTTAAAACAGCTTTATCTTTCTGCTACTTTTGAAACAATGTTCGCTTATGTTATTTTATTTTGGCACTTATGACTCGTTACTTTTGGTTAATTTTTGTATCGTATTCGTATTTTGTTTTGTTGTATTGTGATATGTTTTTGAACAACCGTTTTAATTAAGTACTTTGTGTTCGTATTGTTTAATGGTGTAGTGTGTTGTTTAAATAATAATTCAAGTATTTCATTTTGAGTTTAAATGTGAGAGTATGGAAGTTTTAAATTTGCATCACTCTTGATTGCTTGAAAAAGAAATAAATGCTCAAAGCTTCAATTTGCATGAAAGCCAAAGATTGAGCAAGTCTCAGATGTTTGATAATGATAGATAATTTGTGATAAAGTGCAAAGTCAAGGTACAAGTTTCCAGTTTTTCTAGATGTTTACTTGAATCTGAAACGAGTACTTTGCACAAATTTCTCTTTATTTAGTTCTCCGCAATAACATAGTTGTTTGTGAGCCACTTAGAACTAGCCTAAATATGAGGAAACTTCAATTTGTTTTGACTATATGCAAGGAGACCGGCATTCATTGTTTAACTCGGTCGCTTTATGTTAAATCCAATAATTGGTTTGAATTGTGTTAAGGCATGGAAAGGATCAAGGCACATTTTTGTTAATGAGTAAAAAGACTTGACCATAAATAGCCTACCTTGTGAGAAGAGAGAGTATTTGCTAACCCATCTGAGCCAAATGAATCAGAGTCTTCAACTATGAACTGTCAAATTCATAAGCATGTTGCTTAATGAAATTGCCCAAAGTTTTTAAAAAAAATCCAGTTCATTGTTGACACATTATAGGACTCTGATATGTTTTTAATTGTTGAACCCTAAACCTTCATGTTTATTGTCCCTTGTCATAGAATAAGGGAACATTAAATAGGGTTATGTCTGGATTCAAGTTGGGGAGAAAAGGTAGATGTGAATCAAATGTCAACTTAATTGGTGAATCTTAATTTTTGATCAACACAACATGCTGTAAATACAAAAGTAAAAGGAAATGAAAAATGTACATGTGAAAAAGAAAAGAGAAAAAGAAAGAAAAATTCAAAAATAGAATAAGTTGTGAAGATTAGGCTATGTATTGTTTATCACCAAAGGGGTTTGTTTAGAATTAAGGGAAGTTTTGTAAAGTCATCTTTTGAATGTAAATAGAAGGAATGTTCCCTTATGTTTGGCCATTTGAATTCAATTGTCCCACAAATATCCTTTCTTTTGTAGCTGAGCCAAGTTACAACCCTAAAAGACCTTTTGATCCATGATTTTATGCTTTTTGAAATGATATTTGGATGGACAGATAACTTGATCTAGATGTTAACTTGATTGCCGGATGTGTGTTCATAACCCTCACTCATTGAATCACTTTGTTTCATTTTCTTACAGAGAAGTGTGTTAGGTGTGGTTTGTGAATAAGTATGTTACTGACTTGAACTGTGTGACATGAACTTTGTGTTTAGGACTCATTTCATATTTGCAGTGGATTTCCAGATTAGTCGGAAACTTCATACTTGCCCGCGCATTCACTTTGAATCATTCATCTGAAAAAGTTTTCAAAACCTCTTGTAATTGTGTCTTGTCTTGAACTTATTTGTTTTCAATCTTTTGTTTGAGGACAAACAAAGAGTTAAGTTGGGGAGAGTTTGATAAGTGCTAAAAAGTAATAATTCAATGATATAATTTAGGCACTTTTGTTACATGTTTTGCAAGTTATTCAGGGAAAAGCCGAGAGATAAGTGATTATTGCCCTATTACGCTTTATTTCTCTTACTCTACCCCTTTTGTGCAGGAATTAAACTCAAGACACCAAGCAAGGAAGGAAAACCAAGAAAAAAAAGAGGCAAAGATCAAGCCACTCGCCATCAACTCACAATGGTGAGCAGTGAAAGGCGAGCAGCCAACAAACTCGCCACCAACTCGCAACGGTGAGCTCAAGGTGAGCACTTGGCAGAAAGTTCATCATCCGTCGCCTCCAACTCGCCACGGAGAACACAAGGCGAGAAGAAGCTCGCAATGGCGAGAGATTTTAAATGTGAGGCGAGTTAGGGCGGCCAAAACTCTTAGAAGTGACGTGGCACAAAACCACTGGTGAAGAAACCTCAACTCACCATGGTGAGTGATGTTACTCGCGAGGCGAGTTGATGCAGATCAGAAATTCTATACAAGCCACTTGACCCATTCAATTGGGTAATCTTTTTTACTTACCAAATTTCATTGCTGTAATATCCTAGAGAGAGAAATAGGGTTTGTTCTTCATAGAGTGAGAGTGTTAGGAAGGTGGATTTTTCATCCTTTGTTGAGAAATCACAAGTTGTAATGAATCCTTTTCTTTCAATTCATTCTTGCAAAGCTTCCATGACAATGAGTAGCTAACTTTCGATTGTTGGGATTATAGGTACTTGATCTTGTTAAACATGTAATCTTTTGATCCTTCAATATATGGTTCTAGCATTTAATTTGATATTGAGATTATTTTTGCACTTTATTGTTTATGTTTGATTTAACTGCTATTGAAAAATACTCTTGAATCTAGGTTTAGAATAATCATCTATCAAAACATAAATTCTAGACATGAAATTGATGATTTGATAATCACTCTTTTGTATCCAAACTTAATGCTTTCAGATCGTTTAATAGATTGAGAAATCGTCGATTAAACGTTACGATCGACTCTTGGATCATTTGATAGTTTGAGACATCGACTATTGAACGATACAATTGATTACACAATATCATTTGGACACGAATGATATTGTCGAGGGATACACGATAATATCAAAGAAAAGCTAGAATATGTATACGATCATTAGGTTATATGGGGCGCTTGGTCAAGGAACTCTAATCCTAACAAGTTTCATGCCTTGTTAATCTCAACTTTTATTTTCGCAACATAGTTAACTTAGCTTAAACAAACAACAAACTACTCTTTTAACTTAAAATGATATTTGGTGTCGAACGGTCCGTGATATCGCACTAGTCCCTGAGGAGACGATGTAAAATACTTACTTTTGTTTGATGGAAAAATACTACATCGATTACTAAATATTCATATCTATGTGAAGACTTAATAACTCTTTATCATGATCTGTGAGATGTGATCATCAGTCTATCCATATAATAGTCTATATGCTTTAATGATATCCCACTTCACAATAAAGCTTGATTGCGGATGCTTTAAGAATAGTGTTTTTATGTTTAATGGGGTCTCGCAATTAAGTTATACTTAATGTTCCATTAAACGGACTAACTATTCTATGGACTTTGTTATTTTGAAACAAAACAAAATCAACAAAGAAATGTCTTATTATTATATATTCACAATATATATTTATCTCAATATCATGATAACCGAGTCATTTTAATATTGATTGGCTATTAGGGCTTACTCCAACATCATAGACAAAGTTGAAGCTTTTATATGACAATTTAACAATACCAATTATTTTACTCCCTCTGTTCCAAAATAACTTAGTCATTTTAAAAAAATTGTCCCAAAATAGTTGACTTATTTCAATGCAATATTAATTACTTTTTTACAATTATAACTTTAATTAATACAACTTCCATCACCCCTAATTCAATATATTCTATTTTCCATTTATGATGATGAGAAATGCACCAATATTTAAAATGACACTCAAAATGATCTATCTCTCTCTCTCTCTCTCTCACACACACACACACACACATACATCTTTTTTAATATGTGTGAAATCAGCAAAAAAAACTCATTTAGTATGAGACAGATGGAGTATGTTTTAATTACCTATGAGAAAGTAAGACTCCACTCGAATACTTTGTACATAGGCATATTCAATCATGTAGGGTTTATCACCCTACACCTTTTAAAGCGCATATAACCTTAGTGTGTTCAACAAGTGAAACTCAAAAGCTGGAAGGACATACTCCCCTACAAACTGATTAGTTAAATAGAACTCTTATCTCATAATTGAATGATTACATGTCTTTTAACCCAACAAGAAAATATAGGGGATTCAAAGAATTTTAACAGCCGCTAACATTTTGCAATCAAAATGTTACTAACTCACTACTGTTTGCGCAATCAAATCAAACAAGCAAACTCCACCCAATTTACTCACTTCTATTTATTTTATTTGCTTTTATTTTCTGTTTTGATAAGTAACTCTAGTTGCCAAATTGAAACGACAATCTATGTGGAAACGATCTTACTTACTACTTTATTACTTTTAAATGATTTAGTACACTTACCGCAATTGTCCATCAATAAGTATATCATCAGACCAAAACTTCAATTGAAATGTCAAGCATGTATTCGAAACACTAATTAATACCATGAGATACTACGAGAACTAGCTAAAAAATAGTAAGAGCCAATTAGCCAATAACGTTCTCTTATTATGAAACAAAACACAACCATATGTGTCTATACCAACCAAAAATTTGTAGCAGTCTCTGTGGAAAAAGAGTTATCAAACCAAAATAGTCTTCACTTTTCACAATTGTATACGAGCAAGAAAAGAATCAGACATGACAACACAACCCGCACCCGCCGGGTCCCACCCGCCCCCGCCCCGATCGTAACGGGGAAAATCCGTAGTTTTAATGCGGGTCCAGGGCCGGGGACGGGGGATATGCGCACCCATTTTAATTTTCATTATGGATTTCTACACTATTTCATGGACTTCTTTTTATTATATCTAGTTATCTACCCATCATATTAAGTTATATAATTTGACCAAAAAAAAGAATTAAGTTAAATAACTTAAGTTATCTACCCATCATATTAAGTCAAATAGTAGCTTTTATAGTGTTTGAAACATGTGGCTAGCTTAACATGAATAATAGATTGTAGATTGAGTTTAATAGTTGCTTTTATAGTGTAGTTATATGCTGCACAAGTTTGGTTTCATTATGCAATGTGAGTCTAATAGATTTTATGAATTATTGGTTTTAGATGGCAAATGAAGATACCTCTCAACCACAATGTCCACTCATTTCCCAAGGAAGTACACATCATCCATCTCCAAATGGACAAGAAAGTTCACATCAACCAACTCCAAATGAAAGTGCTAACCCATCAATTGCTACTCCCACTCCCACTCCCACAACAACTAATACTATGGAGGTTGATAGTGCAGCAACACAAAACCAGTCAAAAAGAAAAAGAAGTGAAGTTTGGGATCATTTTGAAAAGGTCACAGTTGATGGAAAATTTAAGGCTAAATGTAATTATTGCAAGAAGCTTCTTGGTGGATCATCGAATGACGTGACATCGCACTTAAAAGGACATTTATTGATTTGTCCTCACAAGAAGATTTTTGAAGGTAAAACGGATAAAGGACAAACATTTCTTACTCCTAAAACTTTACAAGGTAAACAAGAGTTGTGTACTTGTATTTATAATGCTGGAAATTCTAGGAAAGAGCTTGCACATGCAATTATTTTGCATGAATATCCACTTTCAATTGTAGATCATGTTGGCTTTAGAAGATACTCAGCTTCTCTCCAACCACTATTTCAAGTCCCTTGTAGAAATACTATAAAAAAGGAGATACTCAAAGTGTATGAATTTGAGAGATCATCAACAATGAAGTTCATAGAAAGTCTTGAAGGAAGAGTGGCCATTACATCTGACATGTGGACTTCGAGCAATCAGAAAAGAGGGTACATGGTTGTGACTGCTCATTACATTGATGGAAATTGGACTTTGCATAGTCAGATTTTGAGGTAATTATAATTTCTTCTAAAAATAGTTTACTTATGTTGCCATTACTTATAAAATTGTCATTCAAATGTGTTTGTGTCATTCAAATATATATATTTTATGTATTTCTGCACTGTTCAGAATTCCTTTCTGCAATGTTTTTGTTAGTGCAGAATTACTTTCTGCACTGTTATGTTGCTTGGTTGATATGCATGATACCTAGTTCATTAGTGATGTGTAGCTTTAATATTGTGAATCTTATTATGTCAGGTTTATTTATGTTCCTGCACCTCATACAAGTGAAAGACTTAGTGATGTGTTAGTTGAGTGTTTGATGGATTGGAACATTGATAAAAAATTGTCCACTATCACTTTGGACAATTGTAGCACAAATGATGCGATGGTTGAAAAAATTAAGGCTAGGCTGAAACCGGATTCACTGTTAAGGGAGGGGGCCTTACTTCATATGCGCTGTTGCGCACACATACTAAATTTGATTGTAAAAATGGCTTAGAAGTTGTGAAAGATGGAGTAGAGAAGATTCGGGATAGTGTTGCATTTTGGACTGCAACACCTAAAAGGAAGGAATATTTTGAGTCGACGGCCAATCAATTGAAAATTTCTTGCACCAAGAAATTGGCTTTAGATTGTCCGACTAGATGGAATTCCACTTACAAGATGCTTGAAGTTGCCATTTTGTATGAAGATGTATTTAATCGATTAGCACTTCGGAGAATTGGGTACACTTCTTTGCCAACAAGTTCATAATGGAGATTTGCAAAAGATATTTGTGAAAAATTGAAAATGTTCAACTCAATCACTGAAGTGTTTTCTGGCACCAAGTATCCAACTGCCGATGAATACTTTCCTAAGATTTGTGAGATTAAAGAAGCAATTCTTATGTGGATTGAATCCTCTGATGAATTGGTAAAAAAAATGGCCGAGAACATGTTGGTAAAGTTTGACAAGTATTGGAGTGTGATTCATGAAATGATGGGTGTCGCTGTTGTTTTAGATCCAAGGTACAAAACTGATTTGCTTGAATACTATTACAGAATCTTCTATGGAAATGATGTTGATCAACAAGTTAAGTCTATCCGACAATTGTGTTATGACTTGCTTTATGATTATCAATCGAGAATGAACAATGATTCTAGTGGTGATTCTCAAATGGTGGGTTCTAATGTTGGTATTGTTGGCAGTGATGCTATGAAAAGATATGATTTGTTTATGATTAGTAAAAAAAGAGCTAGGACTTCATATGTTAGAACAGAGTTGGATGTTTATTTAGATGAGGAAGTTTTACCCAGAAGTTCAGATTTTGATATTTTATTGTGGTGGAAGTTGTGTCACTAATTTTTTTTAGAAGATTTTAAGTCAAATCTTTAACATTATTTTTTTCTCAAGTTTATTACTAATCTTTTTTTAGAGGATTTAAAGTGCAATCTTTAACATTATTTTTTGCTCAAGTTTGTTACTAATCTTTTTTTAGAGGATTTAAAGTCTAATCTTTAAAATTATTTTTACTCAAGTTTGTTACATTTGTTTTAATATTTACATTAAATTTATTCTTATCTTTGTTACATGTGTTATTTGTATTTAAAATTAAGGGTATTTTTGAAAAGAAAAGTTCAACCCAAAAATGCTGAAAGAGGTAGTTTTCTTTATATATAGTATATATATAGATAATACTGTTCTTCATGAGTTATATTATAGATGTGATCAATCTCTTATGCAATTCATCAAGGATACATGAATATTGAATTAAAATAAATAAATACTATATAATTTGCAAAATAACGATGATGTGTATCTATACAGTACTGATTCCAATTGATGGAATTGTAACAATGACCTATAATCATCGACTAAGAAAGCAAGAACGCATGATTACCGTATATGAATTCATAACAACTGGTAACCGAAAAAGAAAAAAAATTCATAACAATTAAACAAGCACATAAATATCAACATCACTGTCACAATCGAATACCAAATCAAAAAGAAAACAAAGAAAAACAATTTCTAAGGATCATATGCAATGACATATAGATTATACCGTATATGCAATCACGTATAAATTAAAGTGCTAAAAACCTATGAATTTCCTTCCTTCAAAAAAAAAACCCTATGAATTAGTGAAATAGATTATACCGATACTTCTCAATTGGTTAGAGTGTGTTGATAACGTGTTATGAATATAAGTAAATAGATACAGTAATATAGAGAAGGAGAATAAGAGAGAATAAGGAGAAGTATTCTTATTCACTGTTGTACTTCATAATCTTACATATGAACTCTATTTAGAATACTGCTCTTCGCCCTGCACAAAACGCTCGCACTCAGCTGAACTGACGAAAATGCCCCTGCGTGACTTAAGTCACGCAGCGTATCTTAACTCACGCACGTTCTAAGCTCTACGTGACTTAAGTCACGCACCACTGACATGTGCGTGAGTTAACTCACGCACGTTGGCCGGTGGTCAGAACTGAAGAACAAACGTTTTTTGGTCTTTGGTCAGTTTTTCAACATTCAACCCACACGTTTTTTACCAAGTTTTACACGTTTTTTGACCACATTAATGGTATTTACAACCTATACTACCATTCCCACCTATAAATACCCCTCCATATTTCCATATTTCTTCACACCATCTCACTTTCTCTCCCTCCTCACTCTCTCCCTCTATTTCTCTTTTTTTTTTCATTTCTTTCAATAGTCTCTTTGGGGACAAAAGTGATCAGTCTTCTAGGGATAAAATAGTGAGTAGCCGACTTGGGAAAGTGATCGACCCTTGAGATAAAATTAAATTTGCTTCTTCTTACCCCAAAATCTTTTTACCGTGGGTAAAAAGATTTTTTTCGGGTATAAAAAGAACCAGATTTAGATTTATCTCAAGGGTTGATGATGTATTTCCCCCAAGAAGGCTGCTCACTATTTTACCGCATGAAGACTGGTTACTTTTTACCCCAAAAGAAAATAAGTATATTATTTAGTGAATTCGAATAAATGTATCAATGTAACAATGTATCAATTATTGCATGAAGTTGATTAATAAAAAGAGATGTTGTTATATATATTTGTTTTTATTTTTATATTTGCTTTTATTTTCTAATTTTGTATTTAATGAATTTTGTTATATGTATCAATTATTTGATGAATAATTCGAAGTGCATAAAGACTAAATAAACTTAGCGTGAATTCGAATAAAAACTAATTAAACTTAGCGTGAATTCGAATAAAGAATTGTAATAAATAAATTCGAACAAAGTTGCGTATTGAATAAATTCGAATAAAAGTTACATTACATTACATAATGTTCCTAAATATAGTCTATCATTACATGACATTACATTCGAAATTGCACCTTTCAACTACAACAATTGTGTTATCTCTGAATGGTGCAAGTTCAAAGTTGCTGAGTAGCAGGACTCTATCATTCGTCCAGACGTGCTTTTGTTTCAGTCAAAATGTTAAATTCTCGTTGGTCTTGGTTTTAAATGATAGTATCCAAGTGCCAACGGAATGAGGTCCATACCTTGACACTTCAATACCATCATTTAAACGAAGCCAACAAGAATTTAACATTTCGAATGGAACAAAAGCACTTCCGGGCGAATGCTGGAGTCATGTCGTTTAACAAGTTTGAATTGCCCCATCCAGAGTAACACAATTGTTGTAGTTGGAAGGTTAATGGTGTTTGATTATGAAAACTTACCAAAAAAACCAAAATTCATCATTTCAAAGCATAAGCACGAAAGTCATCATCACCAAAGATCATAAAATCACATTCATATAAATTACACTTCATTATTTTCACCGAAATAAAAGTCATCAATTAAGATCATCAAATGTACAAGTATCACCATTAACAACAAACATCAACAAGTACACATCTTCACATATTCACCAAATATCACCAAGTGTACAATTCACCAAACTCACCAATGCACATAAATCACCAAGTTCACCAAACACATAATCAAATATGAACAACTGAATATATAATCAAATCAAGCTTCAATTACTTAACAAAAGCATTCAGCTTCAACATTAATCATAAACATCAACAATTCATCACATCGCAAATATGCAATCATCAATTATTAAGCACCAAGTATATCAACCACCAAGCATATCAAACACCAAACACATCAACCACATAGGCAATTAGGACTCATGCAAGAACGTACTACACGCCTAGACACGACTCTTATATGGACATGGTACCATCAACAGCAACAACAGGTTGTCACCTCATGATGCAACGAACACATCATAACAATTGAATACAAAGTATTCAAATCACACCACTGGATATAAATATCATAAACCATTGAATACAAAGTATTCAAATCACACCACTGGATGTAAACATCCTAAGACGTATGCATGAACATATGACACACCTTACATATATTCACAACACGTTCACCAACACAACTCATCATTTAACATGTATGCACTCGCCAACAATATCACCATCATATAACATATATGTAACTAATCAACATCAACAACGTTATTATAACTCCACAATCCATATAATTTCTCACAATTCAAGTAAATGAGAAAGTACATCATACTATGATAAATATCATATCCAACACCTATCAATCATTTATACATCTTCATACAATCATATCAAACTATTCATACAAGATTTGCAAAGTATTCGGTCTTAAAAACCATTTTCGACAAAGTTCGTATATTTCGGTAAAAATCCACATTTTCCGGCTAACTCAAGAAAACAAGTAAAGAAACTCGTTTGTCTCAACTATGCATATACAATAATCACATTTATGTGCAGTTACATATACATGTTCGTCTCATCGGCCAATTATGATTTAAAATGCCAATCCGACAAATTTCGGCTAAAAAACAAAGTTAATTGGACACAAATGAAAACCAATAGTAAACCAAGGTAGAATCAAGCTATGACACTTTAGAAACTTAATTGTACATTGATTGAATATGGTTAGGTGTTAGGAATCCATTGACATGCTTAAAAATACACAAAACCATGAAAAAACTAGGTTTCGAGGTTCTGCAGAACTGACACGGTTGTATCATTAGGACACACGGTCGTGTCAACCTTTACAGGAGACCCTGACACAGTCGTGTCACCTAGACACACGGTCGTGTCACCTCACCAGTACAACAAAAATGCATTTTTACGTTTTCGCGCATAAAATCTTGTTTTCAAATCCGATTTCGATTTCGTTTTCGCCAATGCTTCCCTAACACTTAGACCATACACACTACACTTGAAAACTTGACATTTCAACATTAATCAACGTCATCCTAAAAATTATTTTCCATAACCACACAAAATTGCTTAATTTTCAAAAACGCTTAAACATTGACTTTTCACATGAAAATCCCGTTTTCTCCCAAACGACTCGACTAACACAAACACAACATGAAAACAGAAATTCTACTAGGTCCAACTCATCCAACAACACTAAAAACTCAATTGACAACCTCATATATCAAAAGTTCATTTTGGTCCTCCACATGAACAACTTAACACAAACTTCACAAATTCAAACCACAACTTCACAAAATGGAATACCCATAGTGTGATTCAACAACAACAACATATCTAATTCAACAACAGCCTTATTTAAACATGAATTCATCACAATCAACAACAACAACTCTAATTCATACCAATTTAAACAAAAATACAAAGTGTCATATAACCACAATTCAAGCATGTAAAATCAACAACAACATGTTTAACATTAATTTCACATACCCTAAATTAGCATCAAAATAGGAGCACGAATTTCATCAATTAAGTTCACAATAATCACTTTTCACAATTAAACACTTTTGAATTGAGATAGAAAAGGAGATTATTCTAAAAGATTATGATAGAATACTAGCCCCCTTACCTTAAAGGATCTCAACCCTAACTTTGGCCTCAATGTAGCTCCTTGAATCTCTAATCCCCTCTTGATCTACAAGTTTTCTCTTCTAACCCTTTTCTTCTCTTCCTCTAGCACTTTCTCTCTCTACCTCTTTCTAAAATTTTGTGAATGAATGATGTAACCCTAATTCTCTCATGACATGGGTTTATAAAGTCTTACCACTTAATGAGCCTAACTCACAAAAGTTCTAATTTATTAATCACAAAGTTTCTATTCACTCGCGGTAAAAAGATAACGAATAAATAACGTCTCTTAACTAATTACCACGACCCACTTAGTAACTTAGTAAAAATAATGGTTCCCACATGAAACACTAAAAATAACTCTCACAGTGAAATTACTAATTTACCCTTGCTCACTAAATGACTAAAATACCCCTAAGTCCAAAATGATCAAAATACCCTTCTAACACCGAATTTCAATAATCCTAACCAAAATACACACAGAGACAATTAATCGCATACAAGCACGAATAAACACATATAAAAATTAATTAAAATAAATCTGACGAAAATCGGGTTGTTACACATTATCAGGAACAAAGTGCCAAAAAATATCACCAATTTATTCGATAATAATTTTTTTGGCACATTATTAAGAACAACCAAAGTTTTTTATATGGTGTATATAGAAATCTTCGTATATACGGGGGGTATATATAGCAAATTGTGACAAAATGGACAAAAACAATAACAAGCTTCAACCCAACCTTTCATCATGTCAATTTTTAGGGCCTTTCAATGAACATTGTTACATGC
The DNA here is from genome assembly GCA_946800305.1 of Medicago arabica. NCBI lineage: Eukaryota > Viridiplantae > Streptophyta > Magnoliopsida > Fabales > Fabaceae > Medicago > Medicago arabica. The sequence continues at coordinate 84,756 of OX326971.1, read as the reverse complement.
ACCCCAAAAAAACCAAATATTTCTATATACATCCTCCACCATAATTTTTTTTAGGGCCCCTTCCGACATGAGCCCTCGTCGCACCCCCGACCTATGCCTAGGGCCAGCCTGCTTGCTAACGAGTTGCATTGTAATAACTAATGCTCTTATAAATGATTGATATTTTATCACTCACGATGCTTATATTTTAATAATTGATTAAGGTTATCCAAGTGGGAGAATTGTTGGATTTTATGGATTAACCTTAATCAACAGTTAAAATAATAGAATATTATATCAACTATTCAATTAGGTGTAAATGCACTTTTGGTCCCTTAACTTGATTTCAAGTATCGGTTTGGTCCCATAAGTAATAAAACGTCTGTTAAGGTCCCTTAACTTTATTTAAAGTATCAGTTTGATCTTTTATGTTAATTTAATTCAAAAAACGTTAAATTTTGGTCCCTTAACTTGTTTAATTAGTATTAGTTTGCTCTCTAAACTTAACGTTTTTTTGAATTAAATTAACAGAAAAGACCAAACCGATACTTTAAATAAAGTTAAGGACCTAAACAGACTTTTTATTACTTATGAGACCAAACCGATACTTGAAATCAAGTTAAGGGATAAAAAAGCATTTATGATTCCTTTAAAAAAACTATTCAATTATGATTATAACAATGCACTACCTTTTATTTATAAAAATTATTTGTTCTCAATAAATATTTGTTATTTGTGGAATTTTTAACACGGGTCTGACACATGTTAGCACGACCCTTATTAAAAAAGAATTTTGTTGTAATTGGGGGTAACATGGGGTTGAGTCGTTATAGCTATGAGTATATGTATATACTAACAAGCTCATTATGTAAGGATATCTAACAAAAATCAATAAACTAGACTGAAATAACATATCACTGAACAACACAACACAAGTCATGATAACGTACAATAAAGAACAACACAAGGAAGAACAATACATAACCAAGAATATCACAACACGTATGTGATGATAGAATAATAGATGACAAACTTGTATGGTATTGAATAATTTTTTATGAATAAAAAACAATATATTTTTTAAAATCATATGAAATGCGTGTAAGATTTTTTTGTAAATTTTGATTGGCAATAAAGAAAGAAAGTAGTAAAGAAAGAGAGAAGGAAAAAAGAGTGCGGGGGAGTGAGTCGGGGGAACAGGGGGTGGTGTCGGCTTGAACCAAACAATCAGATATCAAATTACTTGTTGGATCTATTTTTCTTCCTCTTCTGCGTTTTCCCTTTCCCCTTTTCCCCAAACCCTAATTTTGATTGGCAATTTCTGATTTCGGTTTCAGCTGCCTCCCTCGATCCATCTATCAATCCTTCTTCTTCGCTCGATTTTCACTCATCTTTCTTCTTTAGTAAGTGTCCATGCCGCAATCACAATATTCCCTTTTTTTCATTTCTGTTAATTATTACTATACTAGTAACTGTGTTGTAGTTAATAATGAATTGTTCCTTTGGTAACCTAGTTAGTTCATTAATGTTATTGATTGATTTGGTTTGTAGCATAATTCAATCTATATCATATGGCTTCAAATCACATGTCAGCTGTTACAAGCCGTGCAGGTTCGTTCCTTCGTTCATTCATTCATCGGTTTCAGTTTCATTTCAGTCTTCACTATCTTCGTTCAGAGTATTATAACAACATAGATTGTGCTGATTTTGTATTATGAAGATAATTGAAACCCCCCAAAACCCTCCCTCCCTCTATTATTTCCACTTTTTACCTAAGCTATTAGAATTTGTGGTTGGGCCTAACACAACCTAAGCTATTTAACACACACCCTCCTCTCTATTCTCCCAAACAGATCCTTAATTTCTACAAGCATATAAACCTTATCAGTCACTGTGATGTGATATTTCATTTGCAGTATAAGTCAAATTTCTTGTGCCATCCATCACCTATTCATGTGTTTCAATATTCCCTTTACAGGGTCGATTAATGATGCTTTATACAAGGAATTGTGGCATGCCTGTGCTGGACCCCTTGTCACTCTTCCTCGTGAAGGGGAGAGAGTGTATTACTTCCCTCAAGGTCACATGGAACAGGTAAACTTTGCATCTAAACTTTGTATTCTGATCAACCATTCATGCCCGTGCTTTTGATTATTGCATTGCCGTGTAATCATGTGTATCAACTTCTATCACCGCAGGTAGCATTTTAAGTTATATGTAACAATGATTCATAGCACCTGACAATTCATATGTTTAGCATAAATGGTTTTCTTTGTATTGTACTGTGAAGTTTTTTAATTTATCCTACCCTTGCCTATTTATTTTATAGCTCGAGGCATCTATGAATCAGGGATTAGAGCAGCAAATGCCTTCCTTTAATCTTCCCTCTAAAATATTATGTAAAGTGGTCAATATTCATCTCCGGGTTAGTCATTATCTTTCTCCACAATCTTATTGGATATTTTCTTCATCATGAATCTCTTATTTGGAAATCTATTTTGCTTTACTACAATCATCATTTTATTGTTAAAATCATCTTGGTCGTGTAGGCTGAACCTGAAACAGATGAAGTATATGCACAGATAACTCTGCTACCTGAAACCGATGTAAGGATGCTATTCTTTGTTTGACATTGTTGTTATATTTAAAATAAAACAGTTCTGTTTATTTATTTATGTCTCAACACATTTTCCAGTCTGTTTTTTTCTCTTGCCCATTTGGTTTCTTTTTTGTCTCATTTTATGTATGTTTTATTTTCCATGTCTTGTTGGTTTAGCAAAGTGAGGTGACAAGCCCGGACGATCCTCTGCCTGAACCTCCAAGGTGTACAGTTCATTCATTTTGCAAGACACTTACAGCTTCTGACACTAGCACTCACGGAGGTTTCTCTGTTCTTCGAAGACATGCAGATGATTGTCTACCACCACTGGTTAGCAACTTTATCTTCTTGAAAGTCATTAAGGACGCATGATCATGATCATCTTTAGTTGTTATTTACACACTATAATTCCTTAATTCCCTTGTTTAATTCAGGACATGACTCAGCAGCCACCATGGCAAGAACTGATTGCAACTGATTTGCATGGAAATGAGTGGCATTTTCGACATATTTTTCGCGGTAAGTAGCTTGGCTATCTTCTTTTGGTTTATCTTTGAACCTTATTTTATAATGTAAAGAGCAACATCGTGTTATAAAAGTATAAAACTCTTTCTATGGCGGGAGAAGAATCGGATCTGTTGCCTTACCTAAGTTACCTTGCATTCGCAAGAGGTTGATTCTATTGATTCAAACTTGTGGCTCCTAGTCACATAGCTAAACTCTGATCATTGCTTGTGGCTCCTAGTCGCATAGCAGAACTCCGATCATTGCTTCAAGGCTTCCATTCAACCTTGTTCTATCATGGTTTTATATCTCTGAAGTGTTTGTTTGGTGGAAAGAATTATACTACCTCCATCCCTAAGGGTCCGTTTGGTTCCGGGGTTTTGGAGGAGGGGGGGGGGGGGGGGGAGTATTTTAATTTTTAAGTCTTTGGTTCAATTTTTAGGAGGGGAGGGGAAGGGAGCCAAATCCCTCCTAGCACCACTTTTTACTTCCCCCAGATTGGGTTTTTTGGAGGGGAGGGGAAGGAAGATGTGTTATTTATCCAACCTATGCATCGCACAAGTTTTTTTTTTAGAGTTTTATATATAAGTACCAAATTGGCTATATTATTACTTGTCAACATCCTTAAATGTATTATATATAACATTTAAATAAAGGCTTCAATGATACTATTGGAGAAATCAAATTAGAATACTTTTTAATATCATAAATCAAGTTATACTCATTTTGTGAAACGAGTAAATAACCAACTATTGAACATTCTGAAATGAATAGGATGGTAAAGAATTGAATAACATGGCTTACATGAAGAACTTAGTCCTTGTTATAGTGGGTCACCAATGTTAAACACAATCTCTTAACAATACATGTAAATAAAAAAAGCATATGAGATTGTAGATAGAAGAAAATTTTAGAATAAGGAAGACAATAATTGATTAGCACCATATAGATTTTCGAAAGACACAAATTGAGATGTTAAAAAAAATATAGAAACAATAAAAACTTGCGGAATATACTTTATTAGAAGCATATATGTATCATATGAAAATTTTAGAATAAGGAAGGCATTAATTGATTAACCGAATATATATTTTTGAAAGACACAAATTGAGATGTTAAAAAAATATAGAAACAATAAAAACTTACGAAATCAAATTGAGATGTTAAAAAAATATAGAAACAATAAATGTAAAAATTGAAGGCGCAGAGAACTACCGTGCAGCATGTTTTGAATTACACTAGAAACTACCATGAAGCTTATGAAACCAACAGAACGGTTGTTAATATTTGTCATGATATGATTCTTATCGGTTGGAAAGCACCTATTGAGGGTTGGGTGAAATTAAATACGGATGGTTCATGTAGAGAAAATGGAAAAGCAGGTTGTGGTGGTATTATTAGAGGTAGTGATGGCGAACGGCATGGTGGTTTTGCTAAAAGCCTTGGAGTGTGTAGTGCCGTGCCTATATGGTGGAGCTTTGGGGAGTGTATGAAGGTTTGAGATATGCTAGAATCCTGGGATTTCGAGCGATTGAGTTGAATGTTGATCCTCTAGCGGTTGTTGACGCTCTTACGCAAAATGGGAGAGGGAGTCCAATGGGAAGATCTTTGGTTGAAAAGATACGTATGATAGATTTGGAGTGGGAAGTTGTTGTTAAGCACTCATATTGTGAAGCAAACCAGGGTGCGGATGCTTTAGCAAACTATGGGTGCTCTGTCAGGTGATATTAGTTTCTTTGAGTCGCGTCCGACACAATTTTGCCACTTGCTCACAGCTGTTGTAATGGGATTATCAATCCCTCGTTTAATTTTTGTGTAGTTTATTTTCCTGGTGAAGCCCTCTTTGTCATAAAAAGAAAGAGGGTGTAGAGAGAAACTATGGATTTGGAAAATTATTAAGGTGGAAGAAATAGGAATGAAAAAAAAGTTGGTTGAATTGAAGTAGCAGAGAAAGATGGATAGAGAAGCCATGCCTAAGTAGAAAACAAACCTTCAAATTTCTTTCAAACTCAAAGCAGTTTAAAAAACAACACAATGAATATAGTTGGTGGGTCAACATAAATTTTCGTTTAGCACTTCTCAAACCAATATCACATTTTTTTTCTCTCTTTCTCAGTAAATTTTGTGATAAAGGTTAAAGCGATGACACTATTTGTAATATGCAGTTTATTTATGGACAAAACTTATGTACAGTACCATAAGTACTGTTTTTATCGCTTCTTCTAAATCGTTCTCAAAACAGTTCTTTTCTTTCTCCAAAACCAACCTCCTTCACCATGAAATTATAACTGCAGCTTCATGAAACCAACATCTCATTTATTCATCACCATAACCAACAAATCTGTGATACCACACATAGAGGCTGCGAGCAACAAGATTAATGGCGTATAGATTGAGATCCAATGCTCCAACAGCAACTTTGCATTGAATTTGTAACGCTACGTTCACTTTTACCGGAGCATACACCGGCGTCGCCGAGCACCCCTCGACATTATCAGAAGTTTAAAATTACAAGACACAACTATTGCGAGACCACCCCCACCCAACCAACCACCCCCCGTTCATCCCTTCGAAGCCCATAAATGAACAAATACTTCATTGTACGTTTTCTTCGCTTACCTCCCCATGTTCCTGTCAATTCTGTTGTTGATGGGGTTGAAGGAGACTTTGATTGTGGAGGATGATATGAGACATCGGTGATGATTGATGCACGTGAGTTGAGAGTGCTGTCTCACAAAGATAACGATTACACTAGCAGAGTTAAAATTATTTAATTGATGAAACAATTGGTACACGTGTTTGATTTTAAGAGGTAAACAGTAAAAACAGTACCTATGGTACTTTACCTAAGTTTTGTCCTTTATTTATATATATAGTTGTTCACAACTTTTTTTTCTCTCCCGTAGATAATGGAAGTGGATGTGAGTAATGGTTCATTTTTGTTAAGTAACCGTATTTTAGAAAAGTTTTTCTAAGAGTAACTGATTTGTATTGGAGGGTAAATTTGGAAACAGTATTTAAGAAAAGTTTTTCTTAACCATATTTTAGAGAAGTTTTTCTTAGGAGTTTTTTCTCAAAAGTTTTTAACAGTTTTTCAAATAGGTAAAACAAAGTAAAACCTTGTAAATTTTACACTATCAGTGGAATTAAATTAAATCCCACAAAGCAATCAACCGAACATCATTCAAGACAATAATGCATGATAAAATTAAAAAGATTCCCTTCATATGGGTTTAAAACACCTGGAAAATGTAATATAATTTGGAATTGGACAATCACGGTGTGGACATTTCCAGCATGGGTAGTTCAAAGTGTCCTATTCCATCATTGCTATTTGTAACCTCCATGTATAGCATGTCAGATCTATTAGGCGAACCTCTCCTTTGCTTAAGATTTTTTAGGTTGCATTGATCACACACTCGCGCGCGCACACACACATTAAAAGCAACACTAAAACATCAAAAACACTAGTGGCTTAGTGGTAGAAGCTGGGTAGCGCTAGCATATGCTATCGGGTTTGATTCTCTGCATGAGTTTTTTTTTTTTTTTTCATAAAGATTTTCTAAGCTAATTAAAAAGGGTGGGATTGTGGTTAAATTATCACTAATCAACATTTAGTATAATAAAGATTACATTGACTAAACTACTCTCAATTTTATGTGGAAATTCAAAATTATCTTTTATCTAAATTTAAAGATCTTTTTGCTATTTTTATTTGTGGTTTGATTTTGTGCTTATTCCCTTTCCTTCACTTAATTCATCCCTTCTTGTTACGGTTGCAATCTTTTTTATTTATACGTTGCCATTTTGTTTTTTTTCTCTTCTTGTTTACTTACTATCTTGTTAATTTATGATGCCTCATTTACGTTGCCATATTATTTTGTTGTTTTATACTTTTTTTCTTGAATTTTTTTTACGTTGCCTTGTATCGTAGTATTGTTGTAATGTTTAGATATCTCTTCTCTCTTAAAAAAATTGAGTTGCAATGTGAACTTTTGTGTTTGATTATTTGAGTTTTCATATTTATCATATATTAGTTGGTGTTTGAAATCATGAGACATTTGTAAGATTATAAGGATAAAAAGGTAAATTAGTTTTAAAATCCCTCCCCTCTCCCTGTGAACCAAACATATTTTTAATTAAATTCCCCTCTTTTGAACCAAACATATAGGGGAGCCCAGTACACTAAAGCTCCCGCATACACAGAGTCTGGGAAGGGGCCCCATCATTTGGTGTATTATACCCAGCCTTACCATGTTTTTTTACAAGAGTCTGTTTCCAGGACTTGAACCTGTGACCTTTCAGTCACGTGACAACAACTTTACTGTTGCGTCAAACGCTCCCCCTTCTTTTGAACCAAACATATATTTAATTAAAATACATCCCCTCCATTAGAATCCCACCCCTCCCCTCCATTTTTATTTAGTTCAGTGAATTTTACTCGTGTTTGCTGCACTCGGTTATTATGTTGACTTTGTGAATACAAGATTTTGATGTTCATACTTCAGTAAGTTCCTGACTGAGTAATTTACAGGACAACCCAGGCGCCACTTACTAACCACTGGGTGGAGCGTCTTTGTCAGTTCCAAAAAGTTAGTGGCTGGCGACGCATTTATATTCTTAAGGCAAGTTGTTCTGTATAAATAGTATGCCTTCCTTCAGGGGCAAGAAAAAATACTTCGCATTTGTTTTTTCTTCTTAATTTTTGTTTCTTAATGTTTTTGGTGTTGTGGTTGTTTTTTATTGCATTTATTCTAGGGGTGAAAATGGAGAGCTCCGAGTTGGAGTCAGGAGGCTCATGAGACAGCAAAGCAATATGCCATCTTCTGTTATATCTAGTCACAGCATGCATCTTGGTGTTTTGGCCACTGCATCTCATGCCATTTCCACCGGAACGTTGTTTTCTGTGTTTTACAAGCCCAGGTCTTGTATTTAACACTGAAGTTATTAGTATTTTTTAAGTTCATGATGTTGTTGTTACTAACTTGCCATAAAATTTTGCCATTGGTTAGTACCTTTAACACACATATAACTGTTTTATTTGTATTTCTACACTGTCTTGCCGCTTTCTGGCAATTAAAGAACCATTTTATTTTTGGGTGAAATAATTTGATTGAGATGATATTTGGATTTGCTTTGCCTTAAGCGGTTGAAATTTCTTGCTGACTTATCAATATTTATCTTAGAACAAGCCGGTCAGAGTTTATTGTAAGTATTAACAAGTATCTTGAAGCTCGAAATCACAAACTTTCTGTTGGGATGCGATTCAAAATGAGGTTTGAGGGTGATGAAGTACCTGAAAGAAGGTGTGTGGGCTGGTTGCTTGAAAATTGATATTTTGATTTTAGCACATTGTCCAATGTAATCAATGTTCCTCACCCACTGAATACAGGTTCAGTGGTACAATTGTGGGTGTTGAAGATAATAAATCATCTGTCTGGGCTGATTCCGAGTGGCGATCATTAAAGGTTAGTGTTCATGGTTTTAGACGTGCTTCCAGTGTTTACTTTTATTATTTGTAGTCAGTAACTTTTCAAATATGTTCATTTTAGTTTTAGTAAAAGCTACAAAAAAAAGTAGAGCTTATGCCTACATCTAAATTGGTCCAGTAAGCTCGTTGCTTTGTTTATGGAATAATCTAGAAAGCAATATTATCATGATTGAAAGTTCACCATGACACTTGTTGACTGTATGTCAAAAGTAAAATAAGATAAAGTTAGCTACCAGAAAATGGCTAAGATTGTGTGTGTGTGCGCGTGCGTGCGTGTGTGTGTGTGTACAAAATGCAGCATGCTGACACTTCTTGTTAGTTGGATTTGAAATTTACACGGCAGCTTTTAGTTTGTTAATCTTATATATGTAATGTATCTCAGGTTCAATGGGATGAACCGTCATCAATTTTGCGTCCAGATAGAGTGTCTCCATGGGAATTGGAGCCACTTGTATCTACCCCTCCAGCAAACTCCCAGCCAACCCAACGAAACAAGAGATCACGGCCTCCTATTCTACCTTCAACAATGACCGATTCTTCTCTGCAAGGTAACGTGATCATATGTAACTTCCCTATATAATTCGTTGTTCGTGCTGCTTTTCTGTATAATATCTATTTTTATGTTCAGGCATATGGAAATCACCAGTTGACTCTCCACCTTTCCCTTACCGCGACCCTCAACATGGAAGAGACCTCTATCCATCACCAAGATTCAGCTCTACTGCGACTAGCTTTCTTGGTTTTGGTGGGAACAGCCCTGCTTCTAATAAGTCAATGTATTGGTCTAGTAGATTGGAAAACTCTACAGAACCTTTTTCACCTGTAGCACTTAAAGAATCTGGAGAGAAGAGACAAGGCACGGGAAATGGCTGCAGGCTCTTTGGGATTCAGTTACTTGAGAATTCTAATGCAGAAGAAAGTCTGCAAACTGCTCCTTTGTCAGGAAGGGTGGGTGATGATAGGTCAGTTCCGTCCTTGGATGCCGAGTCTGACCAACATTCTGAACCATCAAATGTTAATCGGTCTGATATTCCTTCAGTAAGTTGTGATGCTGACAAATCATGTCTGCGGTCTCCTCAAGAGTCACAAAGCAGACAAATAAGAAGCTGCACAAAGGTACATAACTGCTTTAATGTCAGTGTTTCACGCACTAACACTCCCTATTTTCTTTCATGACCATAAACATTCTTGGGCACATTTTTCATGTGTACTAATTTAATGTAAGACAACTATATAATAGGCATCTTTGGTTTTCAAAATTGTGGGATGATTTTTTGCTTGCGATATACATTTTAGAATCTATTTGCATTATCAATAACATTTGATATTATTCCATAAATTTGTCATAAAATGGTTTGGAAGTTCTGATATATTATTTTCCAGTAGTGATACATAATGTAAATTTTAATTAGGCTTAATTGATCATTTGATCACCTAACTAATTTCTTGTTTTCATTTTGGTTCCATAACTCCCAAAACATCCGTTTTGGTCCCTCAAATGTTTTCGTCAGACAATTTGATCCCTTCACGTTAACTTTAACCCCAAATGTGTAATGTGGATCAACATTGTAGGTGGTCCACCATAGACCTTATTAATTTTTTTAATTTAAACCGTTTGATCTTTTTCTAATAAAAGACTGTCATTGGATTATGCAGATCTACTTTATCTTATGGTGAACCAACAACACCTAATTTTATTTCTCTTTCTTCATCTTCCTTTTCATAATGTTCAACATCACCTTCGTCACCACAAAGTTAGCATGAGGGGATCAAATTGACTGACGGAAACAATTTTTAGGGACCAAAACAGACGTTTTGGGAGTTATGGGACCAAAATGAAAACAAGAAATTAGTTAGGGGACCAAATGATCAATTAAAGCCTTTTAATTATGGGAAATGCTAACTTGTGCCTTCAAGGCACAAGTTTGGAAGCTAAATGTAGAAACTTAATTTTGGAAATTGTGCATTCAATGTCTTGAAAGTATAAAACTTATTTTTTCAATACAAAACATATGTTTTAATTCCTCTTTTAGATCCTTACCTTGTGCCTTAAGGGCACAAGTTAACATGACCCTTTAATTATTTGTCTTCTGTTACACTTTGTTTTCACCTTTTCCCATACAATCACCTGAAAACCATAAACAAAGTTAATACATGGTTGCACTTTTGTAATTATGAGTGAAAAACAAGCAGAAAATGAAAACAGAAACAATTTGTCAAACCAACACGTCGTTCATTAGTTGGAATATTCTCCTAGTTAGTTAGTTAAGGCTTGTAGGTGCAACTGGGTTCGATATTTCTGTTTGGATAATTCCAATTAAATTTGATTCATCAACTTGTTTTACCATTGGAGTAGAAAGTGGTTTGGTCTCCTCTATTTTACAAGAGAGCTGTGTCAATGCCTGCATTGTGTAATAAGATTGTTTATGATACAAGTTAAATATTGTTCCAGGTTCACATGCAAGGTATGGCTGTTGGAAGGGCTGTTGATTTAACACGTTTTGATGGATATGAGGATCTGCTTAGGAAATTGGAAGAGATGTTTGACATTGAGGGTGAGCTCTGTGGAGCAACAAAAAAATGGCTGGTGGTTTACACTGACAATGAAGATGATATGATGATGGTTGGGGATGATCCGTGGCTGTAAGATTATTTGGTCCTATTAATAACATATTCTCTTTGACGCCATCATCTGTAGCATAATAGTTTACAATTTTATATGCATGTTGAGTTCTGTCTGGCTGTTTTACTGCAGTGAATTTTGCAGCGTTGTGAGGAAAATGTTCATCTACACACCAGAGGAGGTGAAGAAGCTTTCACCAAAAATAAGTCTTCCGAGCAGTGAAGAAGGTAAACCAAGCAAACTGGATTCTGAAGCAGTTGTCAATCCTGAGGACCGGTCATCTATTGTGGGACCGGGTTGCTAATACTCCTAGGTCTTCCAACTCACTAGTTGTTATGTACAATAAATATTGGCATGAAATTAGGAAGTAGAACGTGAGAGAATGAACCTCGCAAACATTTCATCGTGGTCTATAGGAGCATGTCATTGGTTTATTCTACACAACCTATGCTGGAGCAGCGTGACAGCACCAACGTAGAGGGCTTGTTATAATGATGTTTGATTATACACCCTGAAAGATGATAGGCTCCAGGTGTTGTGGTTTTTCAATATCTTCTACAGTTCGATGTTTGCCAAGAGTCTCATGCATAGCCCTTTGCTTGTTCAGTTTTGAATGGGCTGCGAGCATGAAGAAAGTCTTTGCCTAGATATCGTACTATGTATGCGGTTGATTTTTTGGTTATGTTGTAATTTCCCTGATGTGATGCATCTCATTTCTGTATATAACTTTATACAATCTTTGAATACTATTTAATGAATGTATATCGAGCCATTTTTTTTCCTAACAGCAGTTGTGTGCGACCTAGCTGAAAGTTTAATTTTGAAAGACAAATCTTAGTAATTAGTTGTTGTGTTAGTTTCTTTTTCCTTTTTTGTTCGGGTTTGAATCTAGTATCTTCAAACTAATTGAGCTACCTAGCCCCCCCATCTAGCCGGAAGTTTTCTTTTACATTAGTAATTTAATATCAGTTCCTATAAATAAAAATTCTTCAATTTTAGTCTTAAATAATTTTTCAATAGAAAATTTGTGTTTTTATTCAATTGTAGGGGATATCGATAAAGACGAAAATTATTCAAAAAAAGAAAAGGAAGATAAAGATGAATAAGTTTTTTTGTTGGGATTAAAATCAAATTTTACAAAGAAATGATTAATTTAATTTAGAGTTAAATATGTTTTTCGTCCATATAAATATACTAACTTTTTGTTTTAGTCCCTTTAAAAAATTTCTTCAACTTTTAGTCCATAAATTTTCAATCACTACTTTTGGTCCTTATTTTTGAGTTAATTTTAGTATTATTTTTTTTTAATGAAATTGTGTAGAAATGTGTAGAATATTGTAAAAATATTTTCCAAAAAAATTAGAATTTTTTAGCAAAACATAAATTTAATATGGATTTTTAACCATAAAAAATATAAAAATTCATATTAAATTTATGTTTTGTTAAAAAATTCTAATTTTTTTTTGGGAGAGATTCTTATAATATTATGAATTTTTTTGCAAAATTTTATTCAAAAATATGAATTCTACATGAGTTTACTTTAAAGGAGGGACCAAAAGTGAAGATGAATTTTTTTTTATGGACTAAAAGTTGAAGGAAAATTTTAGAGGGACTAAAACGAAAAGTTGGTATATTTACAGGGACCAAAAACATATTTAATCCTTTAATTTAATTTAATAAATATTATACATTTTACTCAATTATATTTTGTGTTTACTTTTGAACTCGAAAGCATTAGTTAATTCGGACACTCATAATCATTGCATAAAGTAGAATCATGATCATTTTACTTGAAATGGAATGTCAAATGTAACGTAAACTGCCGGAGATTAGAATAGTAGGAGATATACAACGGTCATATATATTGGAAACTTAGTAAAGAAAGGTGTACTAAGCAATAAGGAAGCTCCTATATTTGACATTTATTCACGTTCATAAATCAAGTATTTGTCCACATCCACCCTCTTTATTATTTGAAGCTTAATGAAAAATTTAATCAAATCTGTGAAGAAACTCAAGTTCTGGTCCAAAAAGAACAGGAAGAAGAAGAAGGAGAAGCACGAAAACAACTATGAGCATCCTCCACATCCACCGTGCCACCATTGTTGCTCTTGCTCCACCAGTACCACCCAGCCATCAGCACCACACTTACCTCCATTTTCATGGCTTGAAGAAGCTGAGCAAGACAACAACTACGACTATGGGACATTCTTGTTGCCACCAGAAATGGCATATCCCCCAAGTCAAGCACAAGATATAGGTGTTTCTGTTTCAGAACATGTTTATGGCATTCCGGTTCTGACACTGACAGAGAGATCAACAGGTCAATTTGGATGTTTTTTTAGTTTTGGTGCTTATTTGTTTCACTGCTTATGTCCATGTTTTTCACATTCGACGAACTAGTTTGAATCTTAACAATTAATTAATTTCTTTCATTGATCTTCCCCTGTCTCCCGTTATTTACTACAAGCGCTCCGAATATTGTTCTTTTCTTCATTTTTCATGTAATGTTTCATCTAATAGATAGAAAGTTATCAAATACCTCTCAAAAAAAAAAAAAAGTTATCAAATAATATTTTACTTCATCGCAATTCCTTACGTATGTTTCACTCAAAAATTTGATTCACTCAACCTCATGCTTCTGTTCAAGAATTTGTTTTTTCTTTTAATCCAATCATTCCCCACACTCTTGCCTTTTTTTTTTCTTTCTTCCACTTAAGTTCTTATATAGATTTAATCAAACTAATTTCAAGTCTTTGTTGAACCCAAATATGTATCTAAAATGATTATATAACAGGACAATAAATAATAAAATATCTAAATCTTGCATGACAATATTGTTTTGGCATGTGTGATTGGACATGTTAAAACTTTTAACATGAAGGAAACTGAGAAAAGTGGCATCAAGATCAAACTTATGGTCATGGACAGTGGCGGAGCCAGAAATTTTATGGAGTTTGGGTAAAAAAATTATCGCAAATTCACATGTAACATAATATATAAACAATGATAAATCGAAATAAAAAAGGTTCTTTATTTTATCAACAAAAGTACAATTTAAAATAAGTTTTTTTTTAAAGAGTTGTAATATACGTTAAGTCTAAAAATTGACTTGTAATTAAATAACACATATTATGACCCTGTAATTCGAGATTCTTATTATTTATAATCCTATAATATACGCGAGCAACCAAAGATTGAATTTTTTCATGATTTCTGAGAGGCGTGTTAAGAACGTTAAAATATGGCTTTACACAAAAAAATTATAAATTTTCGAAAAACGACAAATTAATTATGAAATTTTAAAGTGTCAAAAACTCAAGGGAAATATTGACCTATAAATCAAATTTTGAGCTCATTATTTGCAGAAACATCTATAAAAATACATAAAAAGGATCTATAAAGTTTCATTGCATTTCGAAATCGTTTAAATTTATTTTGATTTTTCAACCAAAATGTGCAAAATTAAAATTTTGTTCCGAGTAAGCTGATGAGTCATAATTAGTGTTTTTAATATATTATTTGAGTCTATTTTATTTAGATTTTATTTGTTTTTATTTAATTTCTAGAACTATTTTAATACAATTGCAAGTTATTTAATTTCAGGAACAAATATGATGAAATATTGAATCTTGGAGCAAAAGAAAGGGTTTTGAGCATGATTAAAGGATAAAAGGATCTAAAATATGATTTGGAGCAGATTGAAACCAAAAATACGAAGATCTTGTGCAAAAATGTCAATTCTCTTTTTTGCTGTTTTGCTTCAAAGACTTAGTGTATATCGATTTAGTACAAATATATGTCCCGATTTAGTGTAATTTTATGTTGTTCTTTTAGCTATAAATAGAGGAGTCATCAGACATATATTTCTCATCTTTTGTTCTTGAAAATAATAAGTGACAACTGTTTCTTTTAATAAAAGTTCTTCCTTTTTATTTATTTATTGTATCTTCTTCTTCTCTTCTATGTTTACAATGAACATGAGTGAATAGACTCTTCTTGTCTTGGGATTGTTGGATGAGTCTAATGACCTAATCCCTAATTTAAATCTAATTTCACCGTTTTTATAATGAATAAACAAGTATCAAATTCATAAAGCGACATCAGAGAGTTTTAATATTGAAACAAGTGAAATTAGACCATAAAGCGACATCAGAGAGTTTTAATATTGAAACAAGTGAAATTAGACAAGGATTGTGAAACATGAGAATAGTCTAGCAAGGAGATGTGATACACTAAAGAGAAACTTGTCTTTAGAAAATAGGTCCAACATAAAATTCTAGGTTTAAGGTTTAATTTGTGAAGGGTTTGTCACCATGACAAACCAATAATCCCAATGCGCTTTTATTATTATTATTATTTTCATTCGATTAAAAATCCAAACTTTTTAATTTCAAACTCCCTTCTAATCATTTATAAAAGTTAATTGAATTAACAACTCCTTGTCGGAACGATACTCTTTATTACTACATCGGTAAACCGTGCACTTGCGGATTTACCCCATCAAGTTTTTGGTGTTGTTGCCGGGGAGTCTTTTTTTTAGTACTGGTTAGACTTTTTTTCTTTTTCTTTTTTTCTTTCTCTTCTTTTACCGTTAACTTCTTGCGTTCTTATTCATTTATGCGAAGAAGCAAAAGTCTTGGCGGATTCTTTCCCGAGATCGAAAGGTTCTTGCATAAAAGGAGAAGAGAAGCACGAAATAATAACGCTATGACTGAGGAATGCACTCTTAAGGAGTATGCAACCCCTTCTACGAAAGGGTCACATGCTATTATTGTGTACCCAACGGTTGAGGGTAATAATTTTAAAATAAAGTCTGCACTTATTTACTTTGTGCAATAAAATCAATTTTCCAGATCAACCACTGAGAATCTGAATCTTCATGTTTCAATTTTTTTAAGGCTCAGTGGAACCTTGAAGGCAAACCAAGAGGTCGTAAGGCTGCACCTCTTTCCTTTTTACTTAAGGGTTAGAGCTAGTGCATGGTTTCATTCATTGCAAGTTGTTTTTATCACTTCATGGGGCCAAATGAGGCAAGCATTCCTTGCCCAATTATTTCCCCCTTCTGAAACTGCTCAATTGAGGGATCAAATAACACGATTCACTCAAAGAGATGGGGAATCTCTTTACGATGCGTGGAAGCATTTCAAATAAATGCTTAGGTTGCTCCCATCATGGTTTAGAGAAGTGGCTAATTATGCGTACTTTTTATAATGGTCTTTTATATACTAAAAAAATGAATGTTGATGCAGCTGCAGTGGAACTTTGATGAATAAAACTTACACATGAGCATATGCTTTGATCGAGGACATAGTCCAAAACCACTATCGGTGGACAAGTGAGAGAGCCATCACTGTTGTTGCTCCTTCACCCTCTAAAAAAGAGGCAGGTATGTATGAAATGTCTGCTCTTGATCATTTGAATGCTAAGGTGGACATACTTTTTTAAAAATTTGATAAATTATGTGTAAGTGTTGTCACACCTGCTCCTGTTTCACCACCTTGTGAAGTCTATGGAATATTGGACCATACTGACGTTGAATGGCAACTAGGTAGTGCTGTTGAAAGTCCCGAGCAATTGAACTATGATCAATATAACCAAGGGATGAGAGCAAATAAAAAAAATTCAATAAAACTCCTCAAAATCCCTTTGGACAACACACAACACCACCCGGTTATGCAAACAACCAAAGAGTCCCTCAAAAATCCATATTGGAACTTTTAATGGAAAATTATGTTATGAATCAATCCAAGCAGCTCCAAGTGCTTAAAAATCAAACTGAATTTTTGAATGACTCTCTTGTCAAGCTTACATCAAAAGTGGACTCCGTTGTTACTCACAACAAAATGTTATAAACTCAAATCTCTCAAGTAGCCCAACAAGTTAGCCAACCCAAAACAACCATTTGAATGTTATTACACTTAGGAATGGTAGGCAACTAGAGGACCCCGTAGGGAAACCCAAGACTAGTGAGGTTGAAAAGGAGAGTAATGAGCCACAAAGTGAGAAAGTCGTAGGAGAGAGTGAGAAGTCAATTGTCCCAACACCTTATAAGCCAAAAATTCCTTTTCCACAAAGGCTTATTAAACCTAACCTGGATGCGCAGTTTAAAAAGTTTGTAGACATGCTGAAAAAAATATACATCAATGTTCCTTTCATTGAAGCTTTGTCTCAAATGCCTCTTTATGCAAAAAAATTGAAAGATGTTTTATCAAAGAAAAGAAAAATAGAGGATAATGAGACAATAGCTCTAACAAGAGAATGTAGTGTTGTCATACAAAAGAAATTGCCCCCAAAGCTCAAAGATCCTGGTAGCTTTTCCATCCCTTGTGTGATAGGGAATGAAACCATTGAGAAAGCCATGTGTGATCTAGGGTCTAGTGTTAGCGTGTTGCCCTTGTCCCTCTTGAAGAGGATTGATATAGGTGATTTGAAACCCACTAAGATGACCTTGCAGTTAGCCGATCGTTCCATTATCTATCCGGCCGGAACTCTTGGGATATCCCCATTAAGGTGGGAAAAATTTTATATCCCGACGGATTTTGTGGTAGTAGACATCAAAGAGGATTCCGAAATTCCAATCCTTCTAGGAAGGTCATTCCTCGCTATTGCGGGTGTTGTTATTAATGTTAAATATGGTAAGATAGTTTTTCATGTAGCTGATGAGAAGGTAGAGTTTGAAATTGCCAAATTAATGAAGGGTCCCTCTATTTTTTATTCATGTTGTATGATTGATGTGATTGATCATCGTGTGAAAGAATGTTCTTTAGCATTATTTACACACAATGATCTACATAACCCATATTGAGAAAGTGAAGCTTTTTGATCGTCAAGCTAGGGACGGTAAAAGAGCTCTTCGTGGGAGGCAACCCACATGTTTAATTGCTTTTATTTTGTTTGTTTTAAATTGTTTTGTAGGTATTTGTCCGAACATGTTGCGAAAAAAGAAAGAAAAGAAAAGAGCCATAGACCAGCAAGCTTGGCACGGCCCGTGCCTGTGGTGGCACGGCCGTGCCACCCTCACAACCTTGCAAAATTGAAAAAAAAACAAATTTTCCTTCTTCTTCCTCATCCGGATCCCCAATAAATTGTGAGCTTTCTCTTTTCCTTTTCCTTTTATTTCTTGCAAACTTTTCTTTCTTCTTTTTAAATCATTAAGGACAATGCTTCAACCAAGTATGGGGGGAGTCAATAAAATGTCAAGTGTCGTAGTGTTTCCAAACTCCCTTGAATTTTAATTTTTGTTTTGTTTTGTTGCGAAAGGCATGTAAAGCAGCTTATTTTTATTGTAAATTATGACATAATTTTTTTGTTAAGTCTCTTCCGAAATGGTTGTTTCTTGTACAAGTGATTTCTTTTGTTTTGAGTGTTCTTGCTATACCCACATCATGTTTTATTGTGAAAATTCTCTTTGAGAAAAGCACAAAGTTACAATCTTTGAGTAATTGTGTAGGTAGGTATTTTAAGGAGCACGTTCTAACTTCCATGGTAAATTAACCCTTTAAAGTTTTCAGAGTAAAAGTAGTATAAGTTAGTGTGGGGAGAAATAAAACGACCGTAAAGAAACCGGTAATGGTTTGTCAAGGCACCAAACAAGGTGACGGTAAAGAAAACGGTAATGGTTGGCCACCAAGATATTTAAAACGATCAAATGCCAAATCAGTTGATTCTTAAAGGGGTCGGAAGCAAACATATCAATAAGGAGACATCATTGACTCTGGGGGCAGGAGTTGCACTACCTGACTTCCCACGTGAAGGTCTTGTTATCCTGAAAACCCAAAGTAGCTTATGTAATTCCTTCTTTCAAATAAATGTCAGGTGATCAAAAAGACTTAATTCCCACCTCTCTTATATGAAATGAAGAAAGAACTTTTCTTGGTTAATTTAGTGTTAAAGTTAGAACATGTTTCCTCGTAATATCTCTTACACAAGCACAAGAAAAGGGCTGGACTACACACACACACTCACTTGAAACTTGTTGTTGGGTTGAATAGGTTCATAAGAAATGCTTGAAGTTGTGATTGGTGTATGTTTGAAACAAAGCCTTGGAGGAGACATGAGTTTTGATAATGTTGTCATATGTTAAATCTTGTTTATGCTGCTAATTTTTATGCCTTTTGCTTGAGGACAAGCAAAGGTTCAAGTATGGGGGAGTTTAATGAGTCATTAATTAGATTTTAATATATTATTTGAGTCTATTTATTTAATTTCTAGAACTATTTTACTACATTGCAAGTTATTTAATTTCAGAAACAAATATGATGAAAGATTGAATCTTGGAGCAAAAGAAAGAGTTTTGAGCATGATTAAAGGATAAAAGGATCTAAAATATGATTTGGAGCAGATTGAAGACAAAAATATGAAGATCTTGTGCAAAAATGCCAATTTCCCTTTTTGTTGTTTTGCTTCAAAGACTTAGCACTTGGGAAGATTTAGTGTAATTTTATATACTGATATGATACATATTTATGTGTTGATTTGTGTTAGGTATTTGTATTGGCTGCATTGTTGCTAAAAAAAATATCCATTTATTGTGTAGTTGGATACTATGTTTCAACATGGTTTAGGCATCCATATGAGATGTTTGACAGAATGTTCCAACATCCTGGCACGGTTCAGTGTGTCTGAGTACATGTCTATTTGTACGCGCGCTTTATCTTTAAAAGGAAACAACTTTTCCTTATCTAGATGTCCAAGCAACGTACATATCTGTATAGAATTAGTTCAGTTTTATTCCCAAAGGAGCAAGAATATTTAAGGGAATATTTGAAGATGGTTTGGACGTTCCTAAAGATGTTCCTACATTTTAGGATTTTCCATATTTGTCTCTGATTCTGTTTTGTAAATTAGATCAATCTGCAATTTGTTACTGAAGCCCAACAAGGTTTGTTAGCCCGTGTTGCTTCAGTATAAAAGGAAGACTTCAAGACCTAATTAGGTATTCAAGCCGTCATACTAAAAAGTTTAGCTTTTAGGGTTTTGAGTCTGTGTGTTCTACTCTTGTATCGTTTGATGCAAGTTTAGTTTAGTTTTATTTGTCAGCCTTTCCTGTATCATCTTGATACTTGTTAAGGACTGTGTGTTTGAGTTGTAAACTCGTTATGCTACACGAAAGCTTTTAAGCAAGGTTGTAGTTTGTGTTTGAAGGTAACTTCACCAATTGTTTGTTTGAGGTCTGATAGGTCACAGAGGCTGTGACTGACCATAGGATATTGAGATGGGATCTCAGATCTAGGAGTTCCTAGGTTTAAGTCTAGACGGATAGGTCCTAGGTCATGAAGTGTAATAGAGGAGTTTGCTGAGAGCTTTTGAATAAGGACTACACTAGTGGATTTCCTTCATGGATTGGTAGCCCCCAGAATAGGTGTGTTTGTCGTCGAACTGAGTTAACAAACTCAATGTGTCTTTTACTTTCTTGTCTTTTATTTTTCTTATTTTTTATTTCTGTTTACGCTATGATGTTGGAACATTGAACGGAACGTTGCAAACGTTGAAACATCGCACATAACATATTAAAACAAGTACGCTAGAATTTCAATTTGGTACATATTTATGTGCTGATTTGGAGCATATTTTGTATACCGATTTAGTACAAATATATGTCCCGATTTAGTGTAATATCATGTTGTTCCTTTAGCTATAAATAGAGGAGCCATCAGACATATATTTCTCATCTTTTGTTCTTGGAAATAATAAATGAAAATTGGTTCTTTTAATAAAAGTTCTTCCTTTTTATTTATTTACTTTATGTTCTTCTTCTTCTCTTCTATGTCTACAATGAACATGAGTGAGTAGACACTTCTTATCTTGGGATTGTTGGATGAGTCTAATGACCTAATCCCTATCAAACCAAGCCTTGAACCCTAATTTTATGTAAATATATTTTCTAATCTAATTTCACTGTTTTTATAATGAATTAACAAGTATCAAATTCATAAAGCGACAATGGAGGGTTAGTACTTGTTAATTCATAATCACAAATATTAAGCGAAGTATCGAAAGATGAAGTTTTAATATTGGAACAAGTAAAATTAGACAAGGATTACGAAACATGAGAATAGTCTAGCAAACCTCGAGACAATAAAGTTTCAAGCTTCAAGGATTTAAATAGCAACCAACCATGAGAATAAGCGTGGTTGCTGGAGAAATACACTCACTGACACCGAAAGGAGATGTGATAGGCTAACAAGAAACTTGTCTTTAAAAAATAGGTTCAACATAAAGTTATGGGTTTAAGGTTTGATTTGTGAAGGATTTGTCATGCTTTTATTATTATTATTTTCATTCAATTAAAAATCCAAACTTTTTAATCTCAAACTCCCTTCTAATCATTTATAAAAGTTAATTGAATTCAACAACACCCTGTCGGAATGATACTCTTTATTACTACATTGGTAAACTGTGCACTTGCGGATTTACCCCATCTTAATTGTATACTCAAAGTTAATTGTAGGCATGACTAGAACATGATAAGAACCTTCAAAATGAAATTTTGTAATTTTTAAACGAGATACAAATTAATTATAAATTGTTTAAGAAATTCATAATATGGGGGAATAAAAATTCATAATTAATTTGTCCCTCGTCGAAAAAATTTCATTTAGATTAAAGCTATATTTTAACGAGCTAAACATGTATGGAAAAAATAGTAAAAAAATTCAACCTATAGGTCACATTTTTAGACTACGCGTATATCATAGGGTGGTAAAAAATAAGAAGAAATTCAAGTTACAATGCTAGAATATATGATTTGTATTTTACATGGTCATTTTTCAGGCATAATGTATATTACAGGGTCAATTTGAACAATTAACCCTTTAAAATAAGATAGATGAACCCGTCAGTAGTGTGCTAAATATGTTGGAACGAAGGTGTTCAGCAATACCATGTTGTGAGTTTTGATGATAACAAGGTATTAAAAGTTGTCAATTGGATATTGCTAATATTTGTTTAAAGTATGCAGGATATCAATCAAGATTTATATCTTGGAAAGTATTATGTTTGAACAATTTTAAAGAGCAAAGATCCAAAGAAGCTTGTTGCTTGTGATTCTGCATCGAAGAGAGTCTGAAGACTGTATCGAAGAGAGTCTGAAGACCATCAGAGTCTGAAGACTATCAGAATCTGAAAACCAAGAGAGTCTGAAGATCATCAGAAGCTAAGTGCTACAGTGAGTCTAAAGCCTGAAATCTGAAGATCTGCTAACAAGGATTTCTAAAGGCATTACGATGCAAAAGAAACTCTCATTTGGAGTAACGGCTAGCTTCAAAGTCAACTTGAGCGTGGGAACCTTAACGACAAAGAATGCAGGCCAGTACAGAGTATGTTGTACGAACTCTGTTTCCACTACTCCACTACCTCGTACAGTTTGGCAACTGTGTCTACCGGTATTAATCTTCAAAGGGAATGGAATTCAAATTATGCAATTGAAGGACTATTACCATATAAAGCAACATATCAACATCCATTGATCAAGCTTCAGAAATCATCCTGATGTGACTGGATGACTCAACGTCTCTTTCCTACGCCTATATAAAGGATAGAAGACTTGAAGAATTGTTGGACTCTACAACTGAAAAACTACGCTGTATTGCTTTCGTATTCAACTGAGTCTTAACAAAAACACATCATCAACTTAGATTATTATTACAAACTGAGTATTCTAGAATTTCTAAGTTAAACAGAAAAACAGAGTCTGTCTTTGTTTGAAACAGAGTCTGTCTCTGTTGTAATTGAAACACGTTTGATTGTTTGTCAAGTGTTTCATCTCTATTCAATTTTCTGTAATTGTGTAAGAAGTCTTTTGCTTGTGTGCTTGAGCAAAGAAGTCTCTTGGCTGCGTCCTTGAGCAAAGAAATCTCTTAGTTGTGTCTTTGAGCATTGGAAGTCTCTTGCCTGCGTGCTTGAGCATTGGAAGTCTCTTACTGTGTGTTTGAGCAACTTGTAATAGATATTACATTTTAGTGAACTCTCCTTGGAAGTACAAGGGGGACAAGACTACTTCCGGTTTGTGGAAGGAGCCTGTATAATTGCTTGTGTTCTCTCTTCTCTCTATCTCTTGATTATTTTCGCTGCATCAGAACCTAATCTCCTATCAGACTCTGATATTAAGGAATTGGAACTCTTCAAGAGCTGCAAAAAGCTAACACAATTCAACCCCCCCCCCCCCCCCCCTTCTTGTGTTTTTCTCACCTTCAAAATAAAATTAGAAGGTAAATGTTTTTTCCGAGACCTCTTTGCATGTGAGAATTTTCAGATTTTGCCCAAAAAATTTTTAAGTGGGTTAATGGGCTATTGGGTTGTGCCGTATATAAAGAAAGTACCGGTTGAGCCCGGACAAGTGTCTGGGGTCGTCAGGCGGTGAAACCTTCCATGGTTATGGATATAATCGCCAAATCATCGCAAATAAAGCATGATCTGGATTGTTTAAAATTAGAGAAATTCTTGTGTGAACTCTCACCCAAAACATCATTCTTACACCCAACCAATTAAAACCCAACACCTCATTAAAATAATTAAAATCAATTTTTTTTCTTATTATTTTTTGAGATTTCTCTCTCCACTTGCTTTGATCAACACCATCGGTCCTAGTTTTGTAAGAAATTTTCTAGATTAGTTTTCCTTTTTTCTTGTTTAAAATCCTCTTAATTTCTGCAAACTGGATATTTTAATTTCACTACATCACGTTCTGCTTTCAATTTTATGTCCAAAATTCAATTAGTTTGAACTGAAAACCAGCATCTACCTTCTCCATCTCTCATGAGGATGGCATCGATTGCAACTGTTGAAACTGAGGGATGTGTAGAAGAAAATGATTTGGAGAGAGAGAGAGAGAGATAGATAATATAGAGAGACAAAAGGGGCAAGAAAAGTATAGAGAGGAAGAGTGGAAACTCGATGGTAGTGTGCGTTGGGTTTTACCATTGTTAGGGAGAGAACACAAAACCATGGCTGAAGAAAGAGACAGTTTTCTCCTGTTTCCATTTCTTAATTAATTAAATAACATTTTCTAGTTTTAATAATAAGTGTCATATTTTTATTGTCTAAGTGTAAAAATAATGTGTTGGGTGACAGTTCACACAAGAATTTCGCTTAAAATTATTGTGATATATAACACGTGAAAGACTCAAATTATGGGAGATATGTGTTACAATGTATTTGTATGACTCACTTGATAATGATAATTATATGGAACTCCTGAGAAGGAGTGTTTATTGGAAAGTGTTAAAATGTCCGACCATAACATTCCTCTACTATCAAAACTATTGAAGAAATGACATCATTTGTCCATTTTAAGATATTGGTATTGATAGGTCCGCAAGTGCACGGAAATATCGGTTTTAGTATAAAAGATGTCGAATCCCACAGAGACCAATGTCAAGTACCGTTATCTATCGTCACGTTGTTTATCTAAGGCGGTGCTAATTAATTTTGTTGCAAACTTGGGAAAATAACTTGTTTTTAATTACTTTAGATGACGAGCCCGGAATATAATTCATGTCGACCGTTGATGCGTGCTAAATTGTATTTTATTATTGTAACAGGAAAATATTCTAGTGCGTTAAAAGGATTAAATTAAAGGGGTCGTCAGCTTTCGCGTGCACGACACCGAATTTTGACTTTGTAATCTATTTGACCGCTTTCGCGCGTACGCCTTACAACTTCAAAACTCCGTTTGAAAAATAATCAATTTACATTTGAAAAGTTATTTTTAGTAGAAATTTTAATTTAAAGGTACCGTCGGCTTTCGCTCGTCCGTTACCGTATTTTAAACTCACAAACGCCAGCTTTCGCGTGTACGGCCACAAGTTTAAAATAGCATTTTTGAAAATTATAAATTTCTAAATTAATTAAAGAAAACGCTTTCGCTAAATTTTAAAATCAATTCCTAAAAATTCTACAGGCAGATACAAGTTTCACTCTTTCGATGTGAAACCGGTACCGCGTTATTTCAGCTTTCGCTGTAAATGTTCATCGTTAAAAATTAGAATTTTCAGGCTTAAAAATAATTCCTGATACAGTTACTAATCATATAATTTAACAAAGCATCATTGGTACGACATTCATCACATTCCAGACTCTATAAAAATCTACTCAAACATCATAATAACTAAACAATTGTTCATGTTTTGAATAGTAATTGAAACAGGGAAGCAAAAGAATAATATAAACAATTAAAAATAAATAAAACCTGTTGAATGATGGATACTTTAAACAAAGAAGAATGAAGCCACGGCAGTAGAATTATAGGTAATCATCATTGAATGGAATCATCAATCTTAAACCGCAGCAAAAGTGACCACTTCTTTAATTGAAGTTATAGTAATCATGCGCAGCAACAAGGCAATAATGGAATTGAAATAAGACGTAGCAGCAGCAAGGAATGAATTCGAAAACGACAGCGGCGAACAGTAACGATTAGCAATTAAAATTGAAACAAGTGCAGCAAAACTAAAGTAGTGGAACCTAAGGTTACGTAGCACCTTATAAGAGAATCACATGAATTTGGATAAATAATAATAAATAGGAAAATGGCAATTGAAATTTGATAGAGTATTTGGTACTGGAATTGAAAAGTAACAAAGTATTGAAAACTTGAATATCAATAAAGCGTACAAATAAACTGATTCTCAATATCAGTAAGTTTCTCTTTCAAAAGCGTCCTCCTACAACTGAGTTCTTCAGGTCTATTTATAGGCAAAAATATCTTCTGAAATGCTTCTGATCATGCTCCAAGTAGTGGAGAAAATGGAGGAAGTGGGCAAACTGCTTCTGAAAAGTGGGGAAAGAATTGGTCTGGCTTTTACTTCCCACTAACTTCAGACTTTTAAACCTTTTATTTTCCCTTTTTACCCTTTTTTTCCTTTTTTCGCCGAATTTCATCATTTTGATGTGCGGAGACCTTTAACAGATAAATACCTGAAATAGACACACAATACCAGCGTAACATGGCAAAAATTTATAAAATCAAAATCAAAAAATGTGTAAGTCGAGTCAAAATAATAGTGCATTTTACGTGTTATCAAACTCCCCTACACTTGAACCATTGCTTGTCCTCAAGCAAGAGACAAGGGACAACAGCAACATAATTCAGAAAAATATAACCAACTAAAAACCATTTGCATTTTTATTTTTCAAGGTTTTGTTCTCAAGGTGCATTTATCACAACCTGAACACTTTTCAAGGATCACATCAACCCAACAACAATTTCAAGTGTGTGTGTGTGTGTGAAGTCCAGCCTTTTTATTGCGTCTGTGTAAGAGGTATTATGAGGAAAACAGGTTCTAACTTCAACAGTAAATAAACCGAGAAAAGTTTCTTTTTCATTTCATATAAGAGAGATGGGAATCATTTTGATCATTTGACATTTATACATTTTGGGGAACTGCAGAATTTTTATTGATGTTCAGAGACACCATCTTCACGTGGGAAGCAAGTGAGGCCTACTCCCGACCCCCCAGAGTCAATGATGTCTCCTATATATGTATTTGTTCTGACCCCTTTATGACCAACCATTACCAGTTGTTTTTGTCATTTATTTGATGCCTTGGTGACCAACCATTACCGGTTTTTTTTTTCCACCTTATTTGACCTTTTTGTTCCCCACACTAACTTATATTACTTTTACTTTGAAACTTTTGAGGGTTAATTTACCACTAAAGTTAGAACGTGTTCCTTAAAATACCTACCTACACACTTGCTTAAAGACTGCAACTTTGTGAATCTCTTAGAGAGAAGGGTTCACAATGAAACTGATATGAGTTTAGTGAGACTTAAAAAGGAAAAAGTGTTTATATGCACAAAATCATCATCAAACTCAACCTTTAAATAAGAGAAACAACAACAAACACATTTATTTTATTATTTTTTTGGGAATTTTTAGTTGGTTCAAGAAACAGGAGAATTAAATAACAAAGCAAAAACACAAGCATAAATGACTCGACATCACATGCATTGACTCGATAACACTACTTTATTAATGAAAACGAAAATCCTAAACTATTAAGGTGGGAAATTCCTCCCCCACACTTAAAACCTACATTGACCTCAATGTAAATAAATAAAAATATGAGAAAAAGAAAGATATTACCGAGCAAGATCAATCGTCGATAGAACCAACTGGGGCATGTACATAAGCCTGATCATGAAGTGGTTTGTACCTGCGGAAATGTTAGCATGAAAATATGGGGGAGGGGGTGGATTATGGTGTTGATCATCTACGATTGCATCTTTTTATTCACTAATTTGACTAAACTAAACTAAACTTAAACATGTGGGTTGCCTCCCACGCAGCGCTTCGTTTAACGTCGGTAGCTCGACGCCTTACTCAGCTTTCAGGGTTTTGTCAAGGCGTAAAGAACGCCTTTCTCAACATCTTCCCCAGAGGTATAATGTTTTAACCTCTGGCCATTCACAGTAAATGGGCCGGTGGTTTCACTCCACACTTCGACTGCGCCAGACGGCGTTACTTTTTTCACTTGAAACGGCCCGGACCAACGAGAGCGGAGCTTTCCAGGGAATAATTTCAACTTGGAGTTAAAAAGTAATACAAGCTCCCCCTCTATAAATTCTCTCCTGATTATACACCTATCATGCCATTTTTTTGTTCTTTCTTTGTAAATCTTGGCATTCTCATAGGCGTCTAATCTTAGCTCTTCCAATTCATTCAACTCTAATACCCTTTTTCCCCCGGCGACTTTGTAATCCATGTTAAGGGCTTTAATAGCCCAATATGCTTTATGCTCAAGTTCCACCGGAAGATGGCAAGACTTCCCATAAACTAATTTGAAAGGGGTGGTCCCGATAGGCGTCTTGTAGGCGGTTCTATAAGCCCAGAGTGCATCATCAAGCTTGGTGGCCCAGTCTTTCCTAGAAGTTGAGACAGTTTTCTCAAGGATGGACTTAATTTCTCGGTTAGAGACTTCCACTTGGCCGCTTGTTTGTGGATGATATGGGGTTGCGACTCTGTGCTTTACTCCATACTTATGTAGCAAATTTTCAAATTGCCTCGAAATGAAGTGAGATCCACCATCACTTATGACCAGCCTTGGGACTCCGAATCTAGGGAAGATTATTTTCTTAAACATTTTAATCACAACTCGTGTATCATTGGTAGGAGAGGCGATGGCCTCTATCCATTTTGACACATAGTCCACTGCGACGAGTATGTATTGGTTTCCCATGGAGGACGGGAAGGGTCCCATGAAGTCAATTCCCCACACGTCGAAGATTTCGACCTCTAGAATGTTCTTGAGCGGCATTTCATTTCTTTTGGAAATGTTCCCTGTGCGCTGGCACTGGTCACACTTCGCAACAAACGCATGAACATCCTTAAAAATGTTGGGCCAGTAGAGCCCTGCTTGGAGGATCTTATAAGTAGTCTTGGACGTGCTTGCATGCCCACCGTAGGGTGACGCATGACAGTGGCTAAGGACACTCTCCACTTCTTCCTCAGGGATGCATCAACGAAAGATACCGTCAGCGCCTCTTTTGAATAAGAGGGGCTCATCCCAATAGTAATGTTTCAGATCATGAAAGAACCTTTTCTTCCGCTGATAGTCCATGTCAGGAGGTAAAACTCCAGCAGCGAGGTAGTTGACAAAGTCAGCATACCAGGGTGTCATAGTCTTTACGGACGCTATCAACCTATCATCAGGGAAGGAGTCATCCAAAGGTAACTCCTCTCGCTTGATGTCACTCAACCTAGACAAATGGTCTGCTACCACATTCTCTGTTCCTTTTTTATCACGGATCTCAAGATCAAACTCTTGTAGTAGCAGAATCCATCGAATCAACCTAGGCTTTGCGTCTTTCTTGCTCAACAGATACCTTATGGCAGCATGGTCAGTGTAGACTATAATTTTCGAACCTACCAAGTAAGATCGAAATTTGTCAATAGCATAGACAATGGCTAGAAGCTCTTTCTCAGTAGTAGCATAATTTATTTGAGCTTCATCCAGGGTTCTGCTGGCGTAATAGATCGCATGCATCTTTTTATCCTTCTGTTGTCCTAAGACAGCTCCAACTGCATAGTCACTTGCATCGCACATAATCTCAAAGGGAAGACTCCAATCTGGAGGTTGCATTATAGGTGCAGAGATTAGTGCTTGCTTGAGCTTGTGGAAGGACTCAAGGCATTGTTCATCAAAGATGAACTCTGCGTCCTTCATGAGCAAGCCTGTCAGAGGCTTAGTTATCTTAGAGAAGTCCTTAATGAAACGCCGGTAAAAACCAGCATGACCTAGAAAACTTCGGACTTCTTTCACTGTGGTGGGAGGTGTTAGCCTCTCAATCACTTCAATTTTTGCTCTGTCAACCTCTATCCCTCGTTCTGACACTACGTGTCCAAGGACTATGCCTTCCTTTACCATGAAATGGCATTTTTCCCAGTTCAGCACTAGGTTGACTTTAACACATCTTTCTAAAATTTTGTCCAGATTGCTCAGACAACCCTCATAGCTTGGTCCGCATACTGAGAAGTCATCCATGAAGACCTCCATAATGTCCTCTAGGAAATCTCCAAAGATTGCCATCATGCATCTCTGAAAGGTGGCGGGAGCATTGCATAGCCCAAAAGGCATTCGTCGATAGGCAAATGTTCCATAAGGGCATGTGAAGGTCGTCTTTTCTTGGTCACTCGGGTGGATAGGGATCTGAAAGAATCCCGAGTAACCATCAAGATAGCAAAAATAGGAATGCTTAGCTATGCGTTCAAGCATTTGGTCTATGAATGGGAGAGGGAAGTGGTCTTTCCTTGTGGCCTTGTTTAGTTTCCTGTAGTCTATACACATACGCCATCCAGTGGTTGTACGTGTGGCCACAGACTCTCCCTTTTCATTCTTTACCACTGTCATCCCTCCTTTCTTTGGTACTACATGAACTGGACTCACCCACTTGCTGTCCGAGATGGGGTATATCACCCCTGCATCTAGAAGCTTCAGTACTTCTTTTTTAACAACCTCACTCATGTTCGGGTTCAGCCTTCTTTGATGTTCTCTAGAGGGTTTGTAGTCCTCTTCGAGTAGAATTTTATGCATACAAATTGAAGGGCTAATACCTTTGAGGTCATCGATCGAGTACCCTATTGCTTCTGGGTCTTTTCTTAGCACAACAAGCAGTTTCTCAGTTTCCATCTCTCCTAAATCGGCACTCACAATGACTGGTTGGTTAGGTCCTAGGAATTCATACCTAAGGTTTTTAGGTAGCTCTTTCATTTCGACTTTCGGCTGCTCTTGAGTTGGAGCGGGAAGAATAACGAGACATTCATTTTGATAAACCGGATTTACATCGAATTCCTCTTGACGGGGACTTGCCTCATCTCCCTCTGTTTCAGGCAAGGACACGTCCATTCCCTCAGTGGGAGGTGGTCCTGACGCATGCTCCTTAATGCATTCATCAATTATATCAACTAAGCAAGCTGTGTCATTAATGGATGGGTTTTTCATGAATTTAGACAAGATGAACTCGATCTTTTCATCCCCGACCTCGAAGGTAAGCTTTCCTTTCTTTACATCTATGATGGCACCAGCCGTAGCTAGGAAAGGTCTGCCTAAGATGATTGGGATATACGAGTCTTCAGTGATGTCCCTAAGCTGACGACCCCTTTAATTTAATCCTTTTAACGCACTAGAATATTTTCCTGTTACAATAATAAAATACAATTTAGCACGCATCAACGGTCGACATGAATTATATTCCGGGCTCGTCATCTAAAGTAATTAAAAACAAGTTATTTTCCCAAGTTTGCAACAAAATTAATTAGCACCGCCTTAGATAAACAACGTGACGATAGATAACGGTACTTGGCATTGGTCTCTGTGGGATTCGACATCTTTTATACTAAAACCGATATTTCCGTGCACTTGCGGACCTATCAAGTTTTTGGCGCCGCTGCCGGGGAACGAACCTGGGTCACCCGCGTGACAGGCGGGAATACTTACCACTATACTACAACGACTTTTAAACCTTTTATTTTCCCTTTTTACCCTTTTTTTCCTTTTTTCGCCGAATTTCATCATTTTGACGTGCGGAGACCTTTAACAGATAAATACCTGAAATAGACACACAATACCAGCGTAACATGGCAAAAATTTATAAAATCAAAATCAAAAAATGTGTAAGTCGAGTCAAAATAATAGTGCATTTTACGTGTTATCAGGTATAAATATTAGTATATAACTCCTGAAGAGATTCTAAAAAATTTTGATTACAAAAAGGTTGATATGAATAAATCTAGTTGATTATGTACTAAAATGATTGTGATGTCATTTAATGTTAGTAAAGATCATGTCTAATTTTCTAATGGATAATGTCATTTAATAATATTAGAGGAATCTTTTGCTTCTTTGGGAATGATCTGTTAATTCTCTTTGTCATTAAAGTTCTTCGTTTGTTTCTGCATGTGATCAACACTTAAAAGCGATGTTCCTTTAGAAGAAGACAAATTTGGTCAAAGTCTCTTTAGAATGTTGAATGCTGACGTGTCCATCAAAACATGTTTCCTTCATAACTTGCTTTTATCACAGTCTTGCAACTTATGATCAGAGCTTTGACTATTGGTTAATCTTTAATCAAATCATCTTATAAGTTTTTATAAGTCTTTTTAACTTCTCTTGAGTACCAAAATATTTTCCTTTGCGTTCAGAGCATGATGTATCAAAACCAAAAACATGACTTTGAAGTCCGAATTTGATAATACGGTCCTACACACTTGAACAAGTATTAGAGTATCCAATTGTTCTTTCATACATTGTTATCATCAAAATTTTAGAGACATTATTCTAAAACCCACTTTGATTCAACAAAACTTAGGATCATTTTTCTTCAATTTAGTTTCAGATAGGAAGACTGCATATGGGCAAGTTTTATGGATAAGGAAGGTAGAGTAAGTATATTACAAAGGGCTTGCCCAACCCTCTGCAGTTCCAGGAAAGAAACTTCCTTGATCTTGGTCGGCCTTGTCATCGATGCCTTCCATAAACTGATCAAATGTCTAAGTAATATGACATTTAACAGTCTCTAGCTGAAAATCAGAATTTTTTCTTTTGAGGCATATCTGATTAGCTTGAGGTTGATGTTCTTACCAAGCAGCTTTGTAGATGCTAGTTCCATTTTCTTGAGTTTTAGTATGAGAGTATCCCTGACCTTGAACTTTATGATTGAATTTTTACCTGCCACTCTTCTGTTCTTCATGTAAACTCACTTGACCCATCATTTCTAGCATTTTCGTATGGATAAGGCTTAATTGACCATACTAAGAGATTTCATGGGGTTACCACTGAAAAACAAGTCTTTAATGTCCACCATTAAGGTCTTAATAGACCTTATACCGCAACCATTCTCCTCTAAGATTTATCTTACAACCATTAAGGTTTTACCCTTAAAACCTTCAACTTCCCACAAACATTCCCCATGCCCTATTAGCTCACACTTAAAACAAAATAGTGGCAATTTTTCATAACGAAAATCTAGCCAATTTAATTATATATCTAGGATTTCCTATATATATGACAACATGCACAAGGCTTATAACATAAAAAAAACACCTTAATACTAACAATCTTAACTTTGTCTAGATGATAAAATAAAGATGCATCTGCAACTTCCTCAATCTTAACACCAAGTTGCTTACCTATATTGATGGATTTACAGTGTAAAGGTAGCCCCAATATTTTAATCCACAAAGGGGCATGTGATAAATCTAGAGAATCAATATGCACATCCCTTTCCCAAGCATGGGCCAAGAACCAAGAATTGCTAATGGTCTAAGAATTGCCTCTAAAGATTCTTTTAGAGTCAACTTCTTTTTCCAATGAAATTTGATACATGTTGCCTCTAATTTCAGATATCTTAAACCCAAGTAAAGTTCCCCAAATCCTCAGTAAAGAGTTTTGAACAGCAGCTATAGGTAGTGTTTTATTCACCAGAAATTTACCAACGAGACTATTTTAGCACGCCTGTATGTTATATTGAATGTGATTTTCTTTATAAAAGAGAAAGTTTTGGATGTAGATTGATTACTAGCCTGATATTGTGTTTCTTGACAATGATCTTTCCCATGAATGATTCCAAATGAATGTTGATGGTTTGTTTTTTGAAACTTGGGAATCTTGTATATTTTTACTAGGGTGGTTGTTGATTTCTAGATTCGTGATTAGAGGCATAGAGCTACATTCTTGGATACCATAACCGAGATTAGTCCCATAA